>CM077643.1:169055104-169655104 GCA_039707465.1 Rhabdophis nuchalis
TACTGTTCAAAGAGACTAAATCAATATCGATCTGATAAGAACAGCTATACATCAAAAAATATCAGAATTTCCCAGGTGTTTTTCCATGCTAAATGTTTTCTTAACAAATGCTGTAAAGATTCCACGTTGTACTTAAGAAATGTACTCTTGCAATGTGATGACTTGTATGTTTGTGCTGAATGAAGTGCTGTTGTGTTAAATGCAACAGTTCTTGAAGAGGAACAGTTAACATAAAATATAGCCTAGTGGTTTGATCTGATGTACTCTGAAACTTGTTTTCTGAAAGGTAAACATAAAATTTATTATGGGACTTTTTTTTTGGTATCATGATAGGGGCTTGGTTCCTTTTTGAGTTATAATATTCTACTGTATTTCCAGCAGTAAACACTTGCAAGTCATATTTGGGAGGTGTTCAGATGGAAGTATAAATTATTCATACGATAAGTTGTACTTTGGGGATAATCCCTGTTTTAAAATATCAGGTACTTTTAAAGAAAAGTGTAAGCTAATAAAACTATTAATATTTTAAATCGCCTAATTGCCAGTCATATTTTGCAATGATTTTAGTTATTGTGAGAGAATATTCATTGTTTCAAGGTCTGAAATGAAAGGAAGGAAGGGGTATTAGGTATATTTGCCACTTTGAATTACTTATAAAGTAGTAAAGGTAAGATAAAATTTTAATAAGTAACTATTCGATTAAAGCAACTTTTGCTTTCTCAATGTGATTGAGATACATTAGCTGCATATAACATTCCAGAATTAACATCAACATCATTGATCCTATGTTTTAGATGACTCTATTTTTTATAAACTTTTATAAATTAAAGTCTGGATAATGATCATTTGCAAAAACTTTGGAGTGAAGAGTTGGAATAACGCTTATTAACAAATTGAGGAGTAAGGTTTCTTAAGAAATACATTTATTAAGATTTCAAGATTTACATGAAAAAATGGATTACTTCCATGTTTATTAAATGTCAGAGAATATTTTAAAAAGATATGCCTCAGTGGTGAAATTCAAAATTTTTTATACCGGTTCTGTGGGTGTGGCAAGGAAAGGATACTGCAAAATCCCCATTCCCTCCCCACTCTGGGGTCAGCAGGAGAAGGTATTTGCCGGTTCCCCAAACTACTCAAAATTTCCACTACTGGTTCTCCAGAACCTGTCAGAACTTGCTGAATTTCAACCCTGGTATGCCTGCCACCATCTTTATGCTTGATGGAAGGGATATAAGATAAGATAAGATAACCTTTATTGTTATTTACCTGTATATAATGACACACATTAAAATGAAATTCTGGTGGTCTGCTCTCAAAAGAAGGAATCCCACCCTCATGGAAAATCATTGAGATGAGGTCTGCCCCCACCTTTTTAGACTTCCATAAGAGCTTCAAAACCTGACTCTGTCAATTGGCCACCCAATGGGGGTGTCCTTCTCTGGAGGTGGTTAGTGGATGAGGAGGAAGTATTATGATTGTCAACTTATTTAATCTTAATTCATTTTAATATTTAATTTTTTATGTTTTCTTTTATGATGTTGTAAGCTGTCCAACATCATTTTACATTGAAATTGGCTTAGAGGTGGTATTCAGCATGTTCTGACCAGTTCTGGAAAACTGGTAGCGGAACTTTTGAGTAATTTGAGAGAACCGGGAATACTACCTCTGACTAGGCTCGCCCCCATCTATTCTCTGCCTCCTGAATCCCAGCTGATCAGGAAGAAATGGGGATTTTTCAGTAACCTTCCTCTGGAATGAGGTGGGAAAGGAGATTTTATCGTATTCTTCCCTTGCCATGCCTACCTAGCCACATCCACCAAGCCATGCCATGCAATGCCATGCCTACCAAACCACACCCACAGAACTGGTGGTAAAAAAAATTGAATTCCACCACTGGCATGGGTCGCATACACACATAACGTTGCTGATATGGTTTCAAGAAGTGTAAGACAATTTAAAGATGTGTATGAGATTTTCAATGATAAATCTCAAATTGTCTGCCCTTCGACTCAACCTAGAGATCATCCAGACAGAGACCCATTAAGATTGCTGCTGGTTTTTAGGTATGTGTTAGATTTTTAAGGGCTGATTTAATAATTAAGAGACCAGGATAGATCTATTTCAGGCTTTTTAGCCTTCTTCAGCTGGCCATACTTCTTCTACTGGGATTTGAACCGGCACTTTCCAGCATATCAGGCAAGCCTTTCTATGCCTTGAGCTAACCGGCTTCCCTGATTACATCAGCCTTTTACAGGACTCTTATTGATGAGAGAATATTTTCCCAGCTCCTGTTTTGAGGCCCGTTTAAGGGAGGAGACAAACTGTCATCCTTCTCTGCCCTTCGACTCAACCTAGAGATCATCCAGACAGAGACCCATTAAGATTGCTGCTGTTTTTTAGGTATGTGTTAGATTTTTAACCTGATATGCTGGAAAGTGCCGGTTCAAATCCCAGTAGAAGAAGTATGGCCAGCTGAAGAAGGCTAAAAAGCCTGAAATAGATCTATCCTGGTACATATATATATGTAATTGTTTCACAACAACCTGTTATTATTAGGCCCCAATTAAAGGGAGGAGACATACTGTTTCCCTTACTGCCCATCGGCTCATCGCTAGAGACCATCCAAACAGCAAGCCAAGAATTACGTTGTATAATATTTTAGATATGTTACTGGGATTCGAACCGGGGCTATGTTGCATGCAAGGCGAGAAACCTCACACTTAAGCCAAACCAGTTCCCCTATTACATCAGCTTAGACAGGGTATATTAGTATAGGTAATTGTTTCACAACAACCTGTTATTATTAGGCCCCAATTAAAGGGAGGTCTCTAGCGATGATCTCTAGCTTGGATGGTCTAGCTTTGGATGGTCTCTAGCGATGAGCTGATGGGCAGTAAGGGAAACAGTATGTCTCCTCCCTTTAATTGGGGCCTAATAATAACAGGTTGTTGTGAAACAATTACCTATACTAATATACCTTGTCTAAGCTGATGTAATAGGGGAACTGGTTTGGCTTAAGTGTGAGGTTTCTCGCCTTGCACGCAACATAGCCCCGGTTCGAATCCCAGTAAGGGGTATGGCCAGCTGATGAGAGCTAATAAGCTCGAAATAGATCTATCCTGGTCTCTTCTAATTTAATTTATTGATCAGCTCATAAAACTAACACACACACACACATATATATATTTATATATGTAATTGTTTCACAACAACCTGTTATTAGGCCCCAATTAAAGGGAGGAGACATACTGTTTCCCTTACTGTCCATCGGCTCATCGCTAGAGACCATCCAAACAGCAAGCCAAGAATTACGTTGTATATAATATTTTAGATATGTGTGTTAGTTTTATGAGCTGATAAAAATATATATATGTAGGTCTTTGGTTGTTCGGGTTTTCTCCCGCGTAGAATTGGAAGTATCTTCACGACGTTTCGATGAAGTCTCATTCATCATCTTCAGGCTGGTGCTTCCGGCTTGGTGCTTCCAGGAGCAATGTGAGATCTCAGCCGGTTCCTCTTTTTAACTGCCAGTGGGGGTGTGAGCTGATTGGGTGGGAGCTTGGCTGCATTCTGATTGGGTGGAGGTGTATTCTGATTGGTAGGGGGCTTGGCTGTGCTCTGATTGGATGGGAGTTTGGCTGTGCTCTGATTGGATGGGGGGGTGTTCTGTTTGGGTGGGGGCCTGGTTGTGCTTGTTTTAGTCTGAGTTGTAGAGGGATTTGAGCTGGTGAGCTGCGTTACTGTTGTTTGGCTTCGCGTTTGTGGTCGTGCCACATCTCTGTGGTGGGCATCAGTTTGCTTCATGTATGGATTGGAGGGGTTTAAAGTGGCTAATAATGCAGCTGTGGTCTGGCTTCTGGTTTGTGGTCGGGCTTCTGGTTTGTGGTCATCATTGGTGTGGGTTTGGGCTTGCTTTTTGCGTGGATGTGTGATAGTGACATCCTGTGTGGTTTTCGTGAGTGTGGGTCTGGTATCATTCTTTGTGTTAGGGACTCGTTTGTCAGTGAGGGCGGGTTTCCAAATGGCTGGTAGGCGGGAGGTATCATCTCGTTTATTCATGCTGTGTGGCGGTTTTTCTATCTCAATAGCTTCTCTGATTATTCTGTTGTTAAAGTGTTCAATTTTGGCAATAGTTATATATATATATGTAAATTTTGGTTTATTCGGGTCTTTTCCCGTGTAAAATTAAAGGTGTTTTTGCAACGTTTTGATGGGATCACCCCCATCATCATCAGGCTTTGGCTTCTGCTTTTTCGCAAATATATATATATATATATATATATATATATATATATATATATATATATATATATATATATATATATATATATATATATATATATATATATATATATATATATGTTAAATTTCTTTAAGGGATGATAATAATTAAATAAGAGACCAGGATGGATCCATTTCGGGCTCCTTAGCCCTCGTCAGCTGGCCATACTTCCCTACAGGGATTTGAACTGGTGCTCTCCAGCATTCGAAGCAGGCTTCTCTATGCCTTGAGCTAACCAGTTTCCCTGATTACATCATCCTTTCTACAGGACTTTATTGATGAAGTGGATATATTGTTACAGCTTCCTGTTAGGCCTATTCAAGGGAGGAGACAAACTTGTCATCCTTCTCCGTCCTTCGACTCAACCTAGAGACCATCCAGACAGAGACCTATTAAATTGCTGCTGTCTTTTTAGATATGTGTTAAATTTCTTTAAGGGATGATAATAATTAAATAAGAGACCAGGATGGATCCATTTCGGGCTCCTTAGCCCTCGTCAGCTGGCCATACTTCCCTACAGGGATTTGAACTGGTGCTCTCCAGCATTCGAAGCAGGCTTCTCTATGCCTTGAGCTAACCAGTTTCCCTGATTACATCATCCTTTCTACAGGACTTTATTGATGAAGTGGATATATTGTTACAGCTTCCTGTTAGGCCTATTCAAGGGAGGAGACAAACTTGTCATCCTTCTCTGTCCTTCGACTCAACCTAGAGACCATCCAGACAGAGACCTATTAAATTGCTGCTGTCTTTTTAGATATGTGTTAAATTTCTTTAAGGGATGATAATAATTAAATAAGAGACCAGGATGGATCCATTTCTGGCTCCTTAGCCCTTGTCAGCTGGCCATACTTCCCTACAGGGATTTGAACTGGTGCTCTCCAGCATTCGAAGCAGGCTTCTCTATGCCTTGAGCTAACCAGTTTCCCTGATTACATCATCCTTTCTACAGGACTTTATTGATGAAGTGGATATATTGTTACAGCTTCCTGTTAGGCCTATTCAAGGGAGGAGACAAACTTGTCATCCTTCTCTGTCCTTCGACTCAACCTAGAGACCATCCAGACAGAGACCTATTAAATTGCTGCTGTCTTTTTAGATATGTGTTAAATTTCTTTAAGGGATGATAATAATTAAATAAGAGACCAGGATGGATCCATTTCTGGCTCCTTAGCCCTCGTCAGCTGGCCATACTTCCCTACAGGGATTTGAACTGGTGCTCTCCAGCATTCGAAGCAGGCTTCTCTATGCCTTGAGCTAACCAGTTTCCCTGATTACATCATCCTTTCTACAGGACTTTATTGATGAAGTGGATATATTGTTACAGCTTCCTGTTAGGCCTATTCAAGGGAGGAGACAAACTTGTCTTCCTCTCTGTCCTTCGACTCAACCTAGAGACCATCCAGACAGAGACCTATTAAATTGCTGCTGTCTTTTTAGATATGTGTTAAATTTCTTTAAGGGATGATAATAATTAAATAAGAGACCAGGATGGATCCATTTCGGGCTCCTTAGCCCTCGTCAGCTGGCCATACTTCCCTACAGGGATTTGAACTGGTGCTCTCCAGCATTCGAAGCAGGCTTCTCTATGCCTTGAGCTAACCAGTTTCCCTGATTACATCATCCTTTCTACAGGACTTTATTGATGAAGTGGATATATTGTTACAGCTTCCTGTTAGGCCTATTCAAGGGAGGAGACAAACTTGTCATCCTTCTCTGTCCTTCGACTCAACCTAGAGACCATCCAGACAGAGACCTATTAAATTGCTGCTGTCTTTTTAGATATGTGTTAAATTTCTTTAAGGGATGATAATAATTAAATAAGAGACCAGGATGGATCCATTTCTGGCTCCTTAGCCCTCGTCAGCTGGCCATACTTCCCTACAGGGATTTGAACTGGTGCTCTCCAGCATTCGAAGCAGGCTTCTCTATGCCTTGAGCTAACCAGTTTCCCTGATTACATCATCCTTTCTACAGGACTTTATTGATGAAGTGGATATATTGTTACAGCTTCCTGTTAGGCCTATTCAAGGGAGGAGACAAACTTGTCTTCCTCTCTGTCCTTCGACTCAACCTAGAGACCATCCAGACAGAGACCTATTAAATTGCTGCTGTCTTTTTAGATATGTGTTAAATTTCTTTAAGGGATGATAATAATTAAATAAGAGACCAGGATGGATCCATTTCGGGCTCCTTAGCCCTTGTCAGCTGGCCATACTTCCCTACAGGGATTTGAACTGGTGCTTTCCAGCATTCGAAGCAGGCTTCCCTATGCCTTGAGCATCCCTGTAGGGAAGTATGGCCAGCTGACGAGGGCTAAGGAGCCCGAAATGGATCCATCCTGGTCTCTTAATTAATTATTATTAATCATCCCTTAAAGAAATTTAACACATATCTAAAAAGACAGCAGCAATTTAATAGGTCTCTGTCTGGATGGTCTCTAGGTTGAGTCGAAGGACAGAGAAGGATGACAAGTTTGTCTCCTCCCTTAAATAGGACTAACAGGAAGCTGTAACAAAATATCCACTTCATATATATATATATATATATATATATATATATATATATATATATATATATATATATATATATATATGTTAAATGTTTTTTTAAAGGAATGATTAATAATTAATTAAGAGACCAGGATGGATCCATTTCGGACTTCTTAGTCCTCGTCAGCTGGCCATACTTTCCTACAGGGATTTGAACTGGTGCTCTCCAGCATTCGAAGCAGGCTTCTCTATGCCTTGAGCTAACCAGCTTCCCTGATTACATCATCCTTTCCACAGGACTTTATAGATGAAGATACTATGTTACAGCTTCCTGCTAGGCCTGTTTAAGGGAGGAGACAAACTTGTCATCCTTCTCTGCCCTTCGACTCCTCTTTGAGATCATCCAGACAGAGACCTATTAAATTTATTTATTTAAAAAAACATTTAACACATATCTAAAAAGACAGCAGTAATTTAATAGGTCTCTGTCTGGATGATCTCAAAGAGGAGTCGAAGGGCAGAGAAGGATGACAAGTTTGTCTCCTCCCTTAAACAGGCCTAGCAGGAAGCTGTAACATAGTATCTTCATATATATATATATATACACATACACACACACACACACACATACATATATATAATGTTACGTGGGTTTTTTTTTTAGCTGATCAATAAATAAGTCAGGGAGACTAGTATAGATCTATTTCGAGCTTTTTAGCTCTCATCAGCTAGCCATACCCTTACTGGGATTCGAACCAGGGCTGTATTAACTGTTAGGCAAATGCCTTACCACTTGAGCTAACCAGATTCTCTTCCTGCTCAGCTGAGACAGGAGGATAAGTATATACTTTGTTCCACAACACCCTGTTAGGCCCCAATTAAGGGAGGAGACATACTGTATCCTTTTCTGCCTCGTTGGCTCAAGTGGTAAGGCATTTGCCTAACAGTTAATACATCCCCGGTTCGAATCCCAGTAAGGATATGGCTAGCTGATGAGAGCTAAAAAGCTCGAAATAGATCTATGCTAGTCTCCCTGAACTTATTTATTGATCAGCTAAAAAAAAATGTAACACACATATAAAAAAGTACACAACGGAACTAATAGCTTTCTGTCTAGATGGCCTCTGGTGATGAGCCAAAAGGCAGAAAAGGAAACAGTATGTCTCCTCCCTTAATTGGGGCTAACAGGGTGTTGTGACACAAGCATGCATATATATATGGCTAGCTGATGAGAGCTAAAAAGCTTGAAATAGATCTATACTAGTCTCTCTGATTTATTTATTGATCAGCTCATAAAACTAACACACATATTAAAAAAAATTAACACAACGGAACTCATGGCTTTCTGTCTAGATGGTCTCTGGTGATGAGCCGAAAGACAGAAAAGGAAACAATATGTCTCCTCCCTTAATTGGGGCCCTAACAGGGTGTTGTGGAACAATTATTTATATATATATATATTTATTGATCAGCTCAAAAACGTAACACACACACACACAAACACATATATGTATATATATAATATACATACACATACACATACACATAGATACATATACATATACATATACATAATCCAAAAGGAGACACCCCTCAAGAACAGGACAATGGCATCGCCCTCCTCCCTTACATCAAAGGCACCACATATATATTCATCTTTCTTTCTATCTCTCATGCTCTCTATATAGCCTGTATGTGCGTATTTATACATTTTGTGGAACAAGCTCCTATCTCAGGAATTATGTCCCGCAGCCTTCTGAAGATGCTAATGAAGTCCTAAGCAGGGATAAAGTTTTGTGCTGTTCCATCCAACAGTTGAATGGCTTTACAATCCATCTTAATTGTCATCCTTATTTCAAGTTGGTGATAAGACTGGATCTTCAGTTTACAAGTGACAGCCTTGACAAGAAAGCAAGAGGAAGGGTGTAGGCCTGGACTTGTGGTTCTGGAGGGCGATGTGCTCTGACCTGCCTTGTGTTGATACGGACAGTCTATAACAGGATTTGAATTGTCATGGGGTCCCCAGGCAGCCGAAGAGAACAGAGTGGCTGTCCTGCATTTTCCTGTTAGGATCCTGACACGTGAAGCATTGATGAACTCAGCAGAAGAGTGAATAGGAGCTTTTTGGCAGCTGAGACACAAGGGCTAAAGCTGCAGGTCAGAGATAACACGATGGCAGATCTCCTTGAGCACACAGCTACAAGCAGGCCAGTCTTCCCTCCTGAGTGCAGGAAACGGCTCATGTTTAATGCGCTGCCTTTATCATTTATCCTCCTCCTTTCTTCTCAAATGGAACTTACAGATTGGACTGTTTGCCTTTCCTCTCGACGCTTCCCCCCCTCCCCCCTCCAATTTTCTTTACCATTTTTTTCCATTTTGAGCAAGACTTTCCAGGAAGCACAAATTAATTTTGATAAGGAAAGGCTAAGGTGATACTTGGGTCATTTTAATGTATTCATTGCATTCTTTCTTTCATGGAAAAGAAAGAGGTAACCGGTTGGTTGATTTGGAGTCCCACAAGCTTCTCTCTCTGTCTCTGTCTCTGTCTCTCTCTCTGTCTCTCTCTCCCTCCCACTCTCCCTCCTCCCTCCCTCTGTGTGTGTGTGTGTGTGTGTGTGTGTGTTGTGTATAAAAATTTCCCTTTGCTTTTTCCTTTCACATCCTTTCAAGTGGAGGCCTGTTTCAGGAAGGTGGTGGTAGAAGATGTAAAAAACACATTTAGTTGCAGCTGGAAGAGGAAGGAAATGCTGGGAAGGTAACTGATAACAGCTTTCTTACCCTTCTCTCCAGCAATATCAGGTAAATTAAGTTGCTCGCTTTTCTTTCGTCTTCTTTTGGAAACTCCAAAACATTCTGGCTGGTACAGAGCTGCATCTCAGAAGCTGTTTCATTTTAAGCCAACACTGGTTGTTTTTCCACCCACCCCCCCTTGCAGTTTCCAAATGCAAAATGACGGTTGTGAGTGACTGAGCATTGTCTTTTTATTCAGTGATGTCAAGCCAGCGTCCTGTCTTAATGAAGACAATGAAAAAAATAAAAAGCTTCTATCATGTTTTGGCATTGGGGTTCCAATTGCATTCCACTTTCAAGTATTTATGGATAAATGACTCAGAGACGTTGGGAGGAACTTTAGAGGCGGAGGAAGGAGGCTAATTCTTTCACACTTAAATCAGAAAATGCAAGCTCTGGAAAAGGACTTGGGTGGGGGGAAGCTTTGAGGCTGGTAATGCTTTATAACAAGGTGATCCTTTAGAACATAGAATAACAGGGTTGGAAGGGTCCTTGGAGATCTTCTAGTCCAGGGGTCTGCAAAGTTGGCTCTTTTAAGACTGGTGGACTTCAACTCCCAGAATTCCCCAGCCAGTGAGGCTGGCTGGGGAATTCTGGGAGTTGAAGTCCACTAGTCTTAAAAGAGCCAACTTTGCAGACCCGTGTTCTAGTCCAACCCAGTGGCGAAATTCATCTTTTTACTACTGGTTCTGCGGGCGTGGCTTACTGGGCGTGTCAAGGAAGCATATTGCAAAATTTCTATTCCCACCCCATTCTGGGGATGGTCCAACCCCATGGCAGGAGACCCTGTACCATTATGGATGTCCAGTCTCCTTCTTGAAATCCTCCAATGATGGAATCCCCACAGCTTCTGGAGGCAAGCCGTTCCATTGAATAATTCTTCACATTGTCAAGAAATTTCTCCTTAGTTTAGGTTGGTTCTCACCTTGATTAGTTTCCACTCATTACTTCTCAGCCTGCCCTCAAATGCTTTGGAGAATAAATTGACTCCCTCTTCTCTGTGACAGACCCTCAAGTACTGGAAGATTAACAAAGAGAAGACTTCCTAGTCCTTCTCTTTATTAGATGAGACACACCCAGTTTATTTTATTGTTCATCATATGGTGTAGCTTCCAGAACCCTTATTAACTCTGTTGCTCTTCTTGGCATTGTTTCCAGGGTCTCAAAATCTTTAATTTCATAATTGTATTTCATAATAATTGTATTTTATAAGCCACATAATTGAATTTCATATGCCACAGGCTGCTTGTGATCCCCATTTCCAAATGCAGCCTCCAAAGTGCCATATTTATGCTAGGGCTATACTACTCCTTAACTTATACTAGTCCTTAACTTAAGTGTAAAAGTAATTGATTATTGAAAGAAATGCTGCGGAGAAGGGGGTTATAAAGGGAACGAGAAAGAGGAAAAAGCCAATGCAGCCAAAGAGATCAACAGAATGAATAATTCATTTTTTCTTTTTCTCAAGCCCCACACCCTGCATGCTTCCACGCACCACCTGACATGTAGCCCCCAAACCAGGGGTGAAACCCAGCAGGTTCTGGAGAACCAGTAGCGGAAAAGTTTGAGTAGTTTGGAGAAGCAATAAATGCCACCTGTGGGTTGGAAATTGAGATTTTGCAATATTATTCTCCTGCAGCACCCACCAAGCCACGCCCACCAAGCCACACCATGCCCTCCAAGCCACGCCCACAGAACCAGTAGTTAAAAAAAAATGCATACTTGAAAGTTTAAGGAAAAGCAGGAATGGGATCTTGTTTTCTATCAAATAAAATTGGTTTGGGGCAGTGGTGAAATTCAATTTTTTTTTACTACCGGTTCTGTGGGCATGACTTGGTGGGCATGGTGTGGCTTGGTGGGCGTGGCTTGGTGGGTGTGGCAGGAGAATGATACTGCAAAATCTCCATTTCCACCCCACCCTGGGGCCAGCCACAGGTGGCATTTGCCACTTCTCCGAACTACTCAAAGTTTTCCGCTACCCATTCTCCAGAACCTGCTGGATTTCACCCCTGGTTTTCTAAATGTATATTTTCATTGGTAATATCTGTATGAGAACCAGTTTGATGTAGCAGTTAAGGCATCAAGTTAGAAACGAGGGAGAGAGACAGTTCTAAAGTGAGTTAGCCACAAAGCCAGACCTTGGGCAAGTCATTCTCTAACAGCCCCATTGTAGCCTAATGATAGAGTTATAAGTGTTGCAGAAATGCAATTCAGTCTTCAGTTCAAAGGATTTCAGATAACAAGCCTAGAAGAGATTGGTATATGACATTAGGACCTTCTCAGTGTTATCTCAGAGTTGGGGGAACTTATTTCTCTGACAGGTTTATCACCTTTCCCTCTTTATGATTTGTAGGTGGACTCTGAAGGCCATCCATCCTGCTTTGGAAACCTTTGAATCATGCTGGGGGAAAAAATCCCTATATTAAATCCATGAAGGTTTTTAACACATTTTTGTCACTTTAAATTGTGTACTTACAATTTTCTCTCTTGCTTTTACTTTTGCCTAGCAGACTCTTAGGATATCTACATAGAAAAAAGCCCGAACTCTTGGAAGCTCCCAACCCAGAAGATGCAATGTTTGACAATCTAAAGCAGATTTATTTAGCATATGGCGATGATACATTAGCCAGGAGACTACGGTATTAATACACAATTGTTTGACTGCCTAAGCTTGTGAGTCCATTCAGTTCAGGAAGCACGGTGGTTAAAGTGCAGTATTGCAAGCAAACTCTGCCCACAGTTTGGAGTTTGATCCTGACTGGGCTTAAGGTTGATTCAGTCTTCTGCCCTTCCAAGATTGGTAAAATGAAGATATTGTTGGGGGCAATATGCAAGTAATACTTACATTGTAAACCCCCCAGGGAGTGCTGTAAATCACTATGAAGCAATATATCTTCTAAGTCTAAATGCTATTATTATTGATATTTATGCTTGTGCACTATCCAGGTATACACCACATGGGACAAACTAGCTCTGCACTCAGAATTTTAAACCTGAACTTTTAAACCTGAACTTTTTTTGTTTGGAATCACACCAGAAACATTTGATAAAAATATGAAATATTTGATTGTGAATGTTTTAACAGCAGCTAGAATTGTATTTGCAAAAAATTGGAGAAATGAGAAATTACCTTCTCAAGAGGAAATTATCCATAAGATTATGGATTGTGCAGAAATGAGTAAACTGACATTTGAAATTAGAGAAGAGGATGAACAATTTTATAAAGTGTGGAATTTGTTTTATCAATGGTTAGATAAAAGAAATCAGGAGATATAATATATAAAAGAATTTCAAGAAATAAAAGTCAATTGTTATGAATGGTAGATATTGTAATAAGCTGAGATTATGTTATTTTAGAAAGATATTTTGTATATTAACTAGGTTATTAATGAGATACATATATAAAGGAAAATTTGGTTAACCTTTTGGTTTTATATAGAGAAAATATTATGGGTGTTTGATTAACCAATATATTTTATAGTAGTAATGTATTTGCTAATGACAATTGAGAACAATATTATAAAACAGGAATTTATGGAGAACTTTTCTTTTTTTCTTTTTACCTGTTGAATAACAGAAAAAGATTAATTTTTGACAAATACTATTTGTTATTATACAGATAATTAATTATCTGGTATGAAATCAAGAAAAAAAAAGTCTTAATTCCATACATATATATTTATATATTTAAACTTAATAATGATGATATATTGGGTTACACTGGATGGAAAATTAATAACTACATTTGTAACTGCAAAGACCGATGCACAAAAACTTATGACCGAACAACATGTTATACAAAGTTGAAAATGATTGAATGTTTTTACTTGTTTTTTATGTTGAAAATAAAAATTTATTCAAAAAAAAAGAAAGAATGGCTAACAGCATTGGGCAACGTCATCTGGGGCTATTTCCTCCACCAATGTCCCCTTACATTTGGGTGTCACATTTGGGCAGGTCTAGCACCAGTTGGGTTCTTACTTCCACACGAAGCACCATTATTTTTCCCGCTAAAGTGAAACCTATTTATCTACTTGCATATAGCATGCTTTCATGCTTTGGTAGAAGCTGAGGAAGTAACGGACGCTCACCCCATCACGTGGTGGTAGGACTCAAACTACCAGAACACACACCTTCATCAGTGTCTTTAAGCCATTGAGCCATCACACCTCTGTTGCACCTGTAACCTCACATGTTGATGTCCTGGGATTGGATCCTAACATATTATGTAACTATGTTAAGCTTTTGCTGTAAAATCAAGTTCTCGGTCGCTTCATGGCATCTCCAGAGGTAAAAAAGTGTGAAATTAAAAAAAAAAAAAGAGTTTGGCAATCAGCTTCCATGACAGAAGTCTGCAAACACTGTATAATTCTGTTTCTCCTAAAAACTTTTGAGAAGTGCTTTAAAGTTTGCCAATGAGGAGAAAAAGGAAGAAAATAAATGTTTGTTTTTTTAAATTTCAGTGGTTGAAAAGCAGCATGAGTAAGACTAATGGTGGTGAGATTTTTAACTATTATTTTAAAACTTTCCTGTGTTCTAATTAGTTTGCTGTTTCATGAGTGACAGGGAGGAACACATGACAGGTTTTGTGAGTAGTTTGCTTTTAACAGAGGAAGTGGGCAAGTGGTATATGTTACTTTTAGATTATTCTATGTGAAGCATCCCGTTTCGATTGGAACTGCAGGAATTCATTTTTTCCCCCTTCCTTTTGGGCAGTTTTGGGTCTGGGTATTTTTAAACTGGGAATCTCTTCTGAAATCAGCAACAGGACTTTATGAATTCCAGCCACAGTAGGAAATGGTTCCACTCCTTCGACTTAAATTACTGAAGAAAACAGATTGTGCCAAGATGGTTCCTTTGCTTTTCTTTTAATTTCTTGGGGGGGGGGGTTAGGATAAGGGACCGTATTGTTTCTTGGAAAAGTTTTTTATTTTTATTTCTCATACATACATTCACAAATATACAATCTCATAACTATTATTGATAATATGTGTTATAACAATTATAACAATTTCTTCTTCCTCCTAAAATTAAAAATATAACTGAGATTGCTTTTCTATCATCTTGTACACCCATCTTGTTTTGCAACAACCCCACGTTTCTTCCTTTCCCTTTTCGCCTTCCCTCCCTTCTTCTCTACTTTCTTCTTTCCTCCTCTCCATTCCCTCCTCTACTTCCCCTTCCTCTCTCCACTCCTCCCTTCTTGTTCTCTTTCCTACCCTCTCTCCTACTCTTACTTCCCCTCCATTTCTTCCTCCTCTTTTCCCATATTAAGGGACCATATTAATCCCTTTTGCTGTAGCATGTGATATGACTTAAGCCAGGGGTCTCCAACCTTTGCAACTTTAAGTCTGAAGTCCTTCAGACTTAAAGTTGCAAAGGTTGGAGACCCCTGACTTAAGTGACTGTTTTGTTCAAAGTACTAAATAGATAGTCCTGAACTTGCAACCACCTGTTTAGTGCCCATTTGAAATTACAACGGCACTGAAAAAAAGTGACCTATGACTGGTACTCACACTTATGCCCATCACAGAATCCCCACGGTCACATGATCAGGATTTGGGCACTTGGCAACCAGTGTGTATTTAGGACAGTTGTAGTGTCCCAGGATCACACAACTGCCATTTGTGGCTTTTCCAGATGTCTTCTGACAAGCAAAGTACACAGGGAAACAACTGGATTCTCTCAACAATCATGTGATTCACTTGACAGCCATGACCAGAAAAGTTGTAAAATTGGGAATGACTCACTTAACAAACCACTTTGCTGAGCCATGGACATTCTGGTCCAAATGTGGTGATAAGTCAAGGGCTGCAACAAAGAGACATAGAAAAAGGTCCATCTTCGAAAAGCTCCGTCTTCATTCCAAGATTTACTTTGCAAGCCTAGATTTTTAATTTTTCTGGAATCAGTATTGCAGAAATACTGAAAATAAAAATGGAGGAAGCTGCTTCTTTTTATGGGATGAATTGCCTTCAGAAATGCCTGAGAGGTCAGAATGAGTAAAACGTCTCCAATTTGGAGACAATGGATAGAGGGGAAAGGCTGAAGGTTTTTCCCCATGATACCCATTTGAATGGCACTGATGTGGGTTTATTAAAAGTGGATGGTTTAAAAATGCAAGCAGCAGAGAAGGAACATTGCAAAGGATGCTTGCCCTCAACCAGTAACTTGATTCTGCTGTTGGATCTCTAGGGTTACTTCAAAACTTTTTCATATGTGCCTTGGAACTGAATTCTAATCTAATGAAAATGGGGGAATGGGAGGGGCCATGGCTCCGCCTACAGGCGGGAAGGGAGAGGAGGATACAATAGCTAAAAGACTCAGATCATAAAATTAACTTTCCTTTACATAGTGTGACCTTTAAACGGATGTCTATGAAAACAAATGATTGATTGCATGAAATTTGTGACATGATATATATATGTATTTCTTTCCACTTTGTGTAAAAAAAAACAAGAGGAAAAAATTGTCTTTTGTATGAAGCCCCGGAGGCAACCAACACCTCCGACATGGACGTCCACAAAATATCTTATGTAAACCTTATAACCCTTTTCCTTTGAAAAATTTGTAAAATCAATAAAAAACTTTTTTCATATAAAAAAAAATGGGATATATGGAATATAAATTAAAACCAACTTTGGTTGTAAGAATATTGGAAGCTTCTAGACAATAGAAGATGTCTATTGGCAGATCTCCCAAATTGTTAAAGCATCTTTGCCATCTCCCTGATTAAAAATCGGTCTTCCTGGCTAAAAAAACAAAAAAAACCAAAACAAAAACTTTTTCATATGTGCCTTGGAACTGAATTCTAATCTGGAAGTTTGAAGGAAGTTGGAGTCCAGTCCATGTTTACTTGAAGACCAACTTTTAAAGTCCTAATTTGGTCCTAGTTCAGATATAATTACGTTGATAAGATTATCAATGGGAAATAAACTGGTTGGATTTTTATTGGTCTTTCAGAAGACTAATGTACTAAACAAACTTCCCCTCCCAAGTAAGGCACTCATTTTGCCTCATCTGGATTTCTCTCTTCTTTCCATCTAGCAAACTTTTTATATTTATTTTTAATGATGCCAACGCCATGTTGATGCAGCCAGATTTTTTTTGCATCCCTAATTTTATGGAGCAGTGCATAGAAAAATTCTCTCCCCCTAGTGAATAATCCCCATTTGAGGTTGCCTATGAGAGCAGAATCAGGTGTTATCCCTAAATAATAATAATAATAATAATAATAATAATAATAATAATAATAATAATAATAATAATAATAATAATAATAATAATAATAATAATAATAATAATAATAATAATAATAATAATAATAATAATAATAATAATAATAATAATAATTTAATTTGTAGACCGCTCCCTCTCCCCATAGGGACTCGGAGCAGTGCACAGGAAGAATAAAAACAACAAGTATACAAACATATTTAAAAACAGATTAAACCTTATTCCTGTGCTAAAAATTCCCCATTAAAACTAAAACTAAACTAAACTAAAATTCCCAATAAATTAAGTATAATAAAACCCCATAGAAAGAGAGACTACCCTAGGCTGGCCAGGCAGAAAAGGTGTGTTTTTAATTTTAGACGGAAGGAGCGGAGGTCCGTGGTCGTTCTAATGTCGGGGGGAAGGTCGTTCCAGAGGGCTGGGCCCACCACAGAGAGAGCCCTTCCCCTGGGCGCCGCCCGCTGACAAAGTCTAGTGGACGGCACCCGGAGAAGTCCCTCTCTGTGGGAGCGAATCGGCCGTGAGGATGTATGAGGCAGGATCCGATCCCGCAGATAGCTAGGTCCCGAGCCATGGAGCGCTTTAAAGATGATGACTAACACCTTGGCTGGTCACCCATTCCTTCAGTTGCATCTTCTGGGAGACATTGAATCACTGTGTCCTAATGTGGACAGTCACACTTCTGCTTCAGAGAGTGCTTAAACCAGGGCTGTCAAACTTGCAGCCCATGGGCTGGATATTGTTCTGATTTAGGCTTCCCAACAGCATGGAGCAAACTCCTTGTCCCGACAAAAACCCCTTTTATTAATTTACTCTGAATTCTGCTCATTCACATCCAGCGAAGTCTTTCAAGGGGGGGATTTACAGTCACAGACCTTATCTGTCTTGGACAACTGCCAGGCTGATATCTGCAAAACTTGGCAAGGAGTCTTGGAGAGTCACGAACCAATTAAGTGAATTAATTGTCTCCTGCAAACTCCCCTCCCCTTTCGCTCCTCTTTTATTTCCTCTGGGAGGGGCCATTCATTGTCTGGCCTTACTCCCAAGTTGACCCCTGTTCTTTAACTGTTGCCTTCGTCTGGCACCTTTGCACATGCACACACTGGGAACAGGCTCCAGCTGTTCGTCTGCCTCACTGATGTCTGCCTCTGAAGGCAGCTGATAACTGTCAGACGGCCCTGGCCCCCTCTCTGCCTCCGACACAGAGCCCTCATCGGAGCCTTCCCCGGACTCAAGGATTGGCCCATGTTCCTCTCCAACATCTTCCCTGTCCAAATCTGCTGCCAGCTCTGCTGGCCACTGGCAGGCCACAATAGATGCATCACACGCTAGCCACGCCCACACCCGGTTTAGCAAAAGGGAAAAACATTGTAATATGTCACATGACAATGCTGTGATGACATGGGTTTGACACCCCTGGCTTAAACCAAGCAGTCAGACTTCAGTGGTGAGAAGATTTTACATTCCTTGTAGAAACAAAGGTCTTTCAAAAAAAATAAAAATACAAAGGTTGCGATCAAGAAAGGAGCCAGCAAGGAAGTAGTGGTCACTTGAAATTCTGAACGTATGCAATCTAGGGCTGTAGGCTGCAGACCCCTTACCATAAACAGCCAATAAGGTTGGCATTCCTCATTGTTCCTTTGGATCCCTGGAGCCTTTAATAATTCAGAAGTAAATAGGTGAATTCAACAGCTGACAGTTTATTTCCTATCCAAGCATTGGGAGCTATTAGAAATACAGGATGATTGTCATGAACTGGTGGGCCATTAGCATTAAGAATAGTATCTGCAATTCTGCAAAACAGGAATTTCAAAGGGTATATCATTTTTTGGAACAGCAGCAATATTTGGATCCATTCAGATTAGAGTCTGTAGGGTAATGTTTAGGTGCCCTTTTCATTCTTGACGCTTACAAGCTTTATCCGAATCTTACATATTAATATTAGATATTAATAGGAACATTTTGTCCTGCACGAATGAGGATTATTTCAAACCACACGGAAAAGAGGGGGAAAAAAGTACCTGACCACAAGAACAAGCAATGAAATGTGTAAAAGATGTTTCTTCAAAAAATACGTTTGAAAATTCCCACATTTATGATTCATTTCTTGAAAATGGCATCATGAGAAACTTAATTGCATATGTGAGAAGAATTAGTTTACTTTTGCACAGACTCCTGTAATGAGAAGTTGTTTGGTCTGGTGTTGTGGAGATGCCTCAGTTTCCCCTTCTGTTTATGTATTCTGCCAGGAAGAAGCTCTCGCATACAGTGGTTTTACCATGGAAGACTGATACAAATCATGTGTTTTTTGGAGGCAGGAAACCACACTGGCTCTCTTGAGGAATGCATTCCTTTCCCTTCTCTCACGCCAACTGTTTTCACTACTCAACCTGGTTTTCCAGGTCTCCCTACTACCCAGGAAATGCCTTTAAAATCTAAACATTTTTGTTGAAAGCAAAGCAATGCCTTGGTGAGGGAGTCTATTAATGAAACAGTTTCCCCTGCAACAGTGTTGATTGTATCAAGAAGCATGATAAGATCTCACATGTTTTCATCAGTTGATACAGGCCGAAGCCTTTAAAACTGTATGCATTTCCACACAACTGTATCAGAGGTTAGACCAGGGAATGCTCTCCGCTTGGTAAGAGGGCACATGAAGAATGGATGAACTTGTGTTGTGAGAGTGGTAGATGCCCTATGGCATGCTTGCCCATTCCCCAAGGGAGTGAGGCAATAACACAACTTGCCACAAAACAATGCATCAGGTGGGCTTGCAGATTAGAGAACGTTATGAGAGATGCTTAAGGTCAAACAGTTAACTCATCAAGTTTAGTATTGTGTGATCTGCTAGCAGCTCTTCCAGATTTTGGAGATGCTAAATCCACAGCCTTCTACGGTTGACTAAATGACTGAAGGATGATGGATGGAGATGGTGATGCTGCTGAAAATATATGCCTGGTTAACTGCTCAACTGTTAACCCATATACCTTTTTAAATGGAAAAGAAATGCAAAAGTACAGTTATTCCACAGTAGCAAAAAACTTTTTCGATCCCAGAGGAATAACACTTTTCTTTTGCAACAATAGGATGTAAGTATCACCTTTTCCTTTCCAAGGGAAGTCATCTGGCTTCTTCCTACTGCATGGCTACCCATGAACTGCAAGACACTTGCAAATCTCCATGATCCTTTGATCACTTTTTACAGCTGCTGAATTGAAGATTGCTAATGCAAAAGTGCTGAAGAATTGGACAGGTTATGAACCAAGAATGAAGAGGCCTTCATCCAGGGTGGTTTGATTTGGACCAGTGGTGGGAGTGGCCACCTTTTAAAATGTGGTGAAACTCATTTAACAACGCTCTTGCTTAGCAACCAAAATTTTGGACTCAATTGTGATAATAAATTCTTTCTTTCTTTCTTTCTTTCTTTCTTTCTTTCTTTCTTTCTTTCTTTCTTTCTTTCTTTCTTTCTTTCTTTCTTTCTTTCCTTCCTTCCTTCCTTCCTTCCTTCCTTTCCTTTCCTTTCCTTTCCTTTCTTCCTTCCTTTCCTTTCCTTCCCGTTGGGTCACTGGCAGCGGCGGGCCAGATTTACTTCCAGGTACGCCGGTGGAACCCCCTCTCACCGGTTCTCTAAATTTCACCAACCGGCTCTCGCGAGTAGGTGCGAGCCTGCAGAAACCCACCACTAATTTGGACTAATGCTACCACCACCACTACTAATCTATGTCTATGTGCAGTGGTGGATTGCCTGGAGCACCAGAGACCGTTCCGGTACAGTGCTCCAGAGGGCCCATCCGCCTGCCCTCTTTCCTTACCTCTTCTTTATGCTGTTGGTGCTTCCACGCACACATATGGCATGTACAGTGCCTGCACGATGCTCCGCTAAGAAGCTAGAGCATCGCAGAGGCTTGCAGAAGCACCAAGAAGCATGCGCATGCTGCACACGTGTGGCCGCGCACTGCGTGTGTCCTCATGGACGCCGCCCAGGCCATTCCAGTTGGAACGGAATCCAGAACCCGCCACTGCGGTAGTCCTCCACTTATGATCACAATTGAGCCCAAAATTTCTCTTGCTAAGCAAAGTCAGTTTTTAAGTGACTTTTGCCCCATTCTATGATCTTTCTTACCAGAGTTGCTAAGGGGAATCACTGAATTGTTAAGTCAGTAACGTGATTGTTAAGCGAATCTGACTTCCCCATGGACTTTGCTTGTCAGAAGGTCGCAAATGATGATTGTGTGAGCCCTGAACACTGCGACCTTCATAAATACATCTGAATTTTGATCACTTGACCATAGAGATGCTGCAATGGTTGTAAGTGGAGAAAATGATCAGACGTCCCTTTTTTCAGAGTTGTTGTAACGTCAGTAAATGAACTGTTGTAAGCTGAGGACTACTTATACTACTAAGTGTGTGTATATGTATATCTATATGAGCCTCAGTGGCACAGCAGTTAGAGTGCAGTACTGCAGGCTACTTCTGCTGCCTGCCAGCTGCCTGCAATTTGGCAGATCAAATCTCACCGGGCTCAAGGTTGACTCATCCTTCCATCCGTCCAAGGTGGGTTAAATGAGGAGCCAGATTGTTGGGGGAAATAGGCTGACTCTGTAAACCTCTTAGAGAGGGCTGTAATGCACTGTGAAGCAGTATATAAGTCTAAGTGCTATTGCTATATGTATATGTTATGGATATATGTACAGTTTATACAGTTTTCTCGCTTTGTGCATATGTATATGTGTGCGTGTACGGGGTCGGTCTATAACCTTTTGCAGGTTGTATCATAATACTAACTTGCATGTGTCTGTGACTGTGTGTGTCTCTGTATGTCTCTGTTGTGTATGCTTTTCACCACATTATTTGTATAAGTTTTCCTGTATTTGTCTGAGACTGAGGTTCTGAAGTAGTCAAATCTGCACTTGTGGTTAGTACTGATATTCAAAAGAGTTGCATGCTATTTGCAGAACAAAATAATTTCTATTATTTCTATCCTACCTTTTTGATGGAGCGCAACCTGTGGCTTTTAATCAAGAGCAATAACTATCTAACTTAAAGGTGCAGAGGAGGGCAACCAGAATGATTAGGGGGCTGGAACACCTTCCTTACCATCTGAGGCTGCAACGGCTGGGCCTCTTCACTCTAGAACGACGGCGCCTGAGAGGTGACCTGATTGAAGTCTATAAAATCATGCACGGTGTGGACAAAGTAGAAAAGGAAAAACTGTTTTCCCTATCGCACAACACTAGAACTAGGGGGCACTCCATGAAACTTTTGATAGCTAGACCTCAAACAAATAAGAGGAAGTACTTTTTCACCCAGAGGATCACAGGTCTATGGAACTCCCTGCCAGAAGAAGTGGTGACAGCTGTCAGCCTCGACACCTTTAAGAAAGGATTAGACGAGTTCATGGAGAACAAGGGTATCCATGGCTATCATTATGGATGCCTAAGGACACCCTCCAGGTTGGAGAGATAGGCAGGATATTTCTCAATGTTATTTGCAGGGAATCATAAGCAGGTGAAGACATCTGCTTGGGAAGACCCTGAAGCAAATGGGGAGCCACTGTGTGAGACAGAATGCTGGACCAGATGGGCTGTGGCCTGTTCCAGCAAGGCTGTTCTTATGTTCTTATGTTCTTATGTTAACTTCTATCAATACAGTTCAATGAAGAGTCTTCCTTTATTTTAAAATGATGGGATGCTTCTTTTTTGATTTTGTAATGCTCTGGCTGGGAATAAGGAAATCTGTAAATTTTAGCAACTTTTATTACCCATTCAGTTTGCTCTGTTGTGTGAGGGATTTTTTTTCTGGGAAAAAAAAAGTTCAAACAGTTAATAGGTAGACATCTTCATTATTCACTTGTTTGAATTAATTTACATATTCTTGTCCACAGTAGTTGCCTAATGTTAACATACTCTAAAATCTTTCCATTTTTGCACATATTAAAACTACACATTTCTAATTGATATCACTGCAAAAATCATTTTTTACAGAACTAACTGCATTTAGGTTTGCGTATTAGTTCAAAACGTGGATTGGCTTTGTTGAGCTCAAGTGAAATGAATAGTTGACCATAGTGGGGCAGTGCATTTGTTGATGCAAAGGTTATTATCTTACTGGATTTACTTCTAGGTATTAGAATCATGATACTAATCTGATTGATTATATGCCCTCACCTCTGTGTTGACTCCTAGCAACAACATTGATAGATCTTATCCAGGATGATCTGTCCTCAACCTGGCCCTTCAGATTTTCCAACTGTGCCCCCATCACTGTTATAGTCTAGCCTATTTTCTTGCCACAGTAGTCCTTCCCTTCTTTCCCCTTTTCCAGCATCCAAAATATGATAATTTGAGCTTAGGTTGTTTGTGCCATGAGTGACAGTTCTGGACTAAGTTAGTTCTACTGTATGATCCATTTGTTTGTTTTCATGGCTACCCAAAATACTCTTAGGATTCTTCTCCAGCGTCAGATGCTGAGACCCTAGAAAGAGCGCAGAGAAGAGCAACAAGGATGATAAGGGGTCTGAGGCAGTGATGAAATTCATTTTTTTAAATTACCAGTTCTGTGGGCGTGGCTTGGTGGGTGTGGCAGGGGAAGGATACTAGAAAATCCCCATTCCCTCCCCACTCCAGGGGAAGGATACTACAAAATCCACATTCCCTCCCCACTCCAGGGGAAGGATACTGCAAAATCCCCATTCCCTCCCCACTCCAGGGGAAGGATACTGCAAAATCCCCATTCCCACCCCACTCCAGGGGAAGGATACTGCAAAATCCCCATTCCCACTCTACTCCAGAGGAAGGATACTGCAAAATCCCCATTCCCACCCCACTCCTGGGGGGAAAGATGGTGCAAAATCCCCATTCCCACCCCAGTCTGGGGACAGCCAGAGGTGGTATTTGCCGGTTCTCCAAACTACTCAAAGTTTCCACTACCAGTTCTCCAGATCCTGTCAGAACCTACTGAATTTCACCCCTGGTATGAGAGCTAAATTATTTGGATGAGTTGCTAAGGGAATTAGGTATATTTAGCCTAATGAAGAGAAGGCTCAGGGGAGACTTGATCACAGTCTTCCAATACTTGAAGGGCTGTCACAGGGAAGAGGGCATTGGTTTAGTTTCCATAATATCTGAGAGCAGTACACAAAGCAATGGGTGGAACGCTCACGAGAAGAAGACCCAACCTGGAATAAGGAGAAATTTCCTGATGGTGAGAAACATTAATCAATGGAAAACTTGCTTCCTGAAATTGTGGGTGCTGGAGGTTTTGAAGAATAGACTGGCAGCCATTTGTCTGTGATGTTATAAGGATTCCTATCATGGGCAGGGGGTGGACTAGAAGACCTCCAAGGTATCTTCCAGCCTTATGATTCTATCAATATTCAAAAGCATCAATATTTTTTTCTTATTCTGCTTCTTCAAAGATCTACATTGACTTCTATAGAATACTTCTCTCCTAGGAAGCTCCAGGCCACATTTTGCTGTTACAACCTAGCCCTTCCACCTTGTTTCATCCATAATACAGTCAATTTGATCTCTATGTACTCCATCTGGTGATGCCATGCACATAGGAATTGTTTTTATTGTTGGAAGATTGTGTTAGCAATGAAGGAATCATTGGGTTGGCAGAAATTGTCAAACTGTTCTGCTTCATTTATGTTTATTGGGCCATACACTCCAACGATGTTTTACAGCTTACTATTTCTAGCTTTGGTATTCTAGTTTCCAACCAGGAGCAGCACATCTTGTTTGCCTGTCCTGTCAATTTCAGTTTGAGCTTGGCCATAACATTCATCAACTCCCCTCTTGTTCCTTGTTAATGTTGGATCATCAAGTTAGATAACCACCATAAGTGTTAGTGAGAAAAAGTGTTCCTAGTACTTTGGAAAATCTTAAATTCTTTTTCTGTAGAGGCCCATCAATGGGGACTGTACAAATGAAACCAATAAAATGTTTGAAAAGTTAGGATATTTATGTATTTACTTACCAAGCACATCTAATTTATATTAAAGTAACCAAAATATCTTTACAATCCCCAAGGCTTGCCACAACATTTGAGCACCTCTAATATTTGGAAATTGAATTTGAAAATGTTGACATGCTCTACATACAGATCATCCTTGGATTTCAACTATAATTGAGCCCCACACTTCCATTGCCAAGTAAGATGTTGTTAAACAAGTTCTGCCCCATTTTATGACCTTTGTGCCATAGTTGTTAAGTGAATCATGTGGTGGTTAAGAGCATCTGATTTCCTCCATTGTCTTGGCTTGTTGGAAGCCAGCTGAGATGATTACAAATACAGATAATAGAAGCCCAGATCAACTGTGCAACTCTTATATACCCAGTTGTCAAGCAGCCAAATTTGATCACAAGAGAAAATTTGAAGCTGCAACAGTCATAAGTGTGAAAAACAGGCATGTTATTTTCCCCCCAGTGCCAGTGTAACTTCAAACTGTTGTTAAACATAAGGTTGTAAGTCAAGAATTACCTATATTGTCAATAATTTTATCAATCCATCCATGTGGTTTTCCTTGGTAAGATCCAGAAGCGTTTTGCCATTGTCTTTGTCCACACAGAATGAAATAATGCTTGCATCATTGTTATTAAAGTGGATGCCTGCAGCACCTTGCTATAGGCTGCTTTTTTATATAGGTGTTTGCTTTCTTTAGCTGGCAGCTCAGATGGCCTTCATGCCTTGTGCAACCTTACTGACAGTATATATTCTTGGCATTCTTTACTCTTCTCTCCCAGGAACATCTTCCTGCCATAATAAAACCACAGAACTGGGCAAGAGAAAGATATTAAAGTAAGATATTAGAAATCATCAACATTGTTTGAAATAACACTTTGACAGTCAGTGTTGAGAAATCAATTTAATGGAATAGAGATGGGTAATTGCTCAAAATGTACCAAGTGCTAGGCCAGTGTTGGCAAACCTTTTCAGCACCGAGTGACGAAATGGGAGTGCGTGTGCCGAAAACCAGGAGAGCAGCTCATGTGTGCACCAGCACTGCCCAGCTGGTCTTTGCATACACATGTGCAGCAAAAACCAGAAGACCAGGTGGCCAGTGTGCATGTTCGTGCCGGAAACTGGAAGATCCTCTTCCTGGAGCACTCATGAACATTGGATACTTGATCTTCTGGTTTCTGGCACACATACTCCAATTTTGGCACTCGGTGCCAAAAAGGTTTGCCTATATACAGTATATATACAGTATATTCTGCAGTTAGGTTGAATGAATAAGGAGAGAGAATGTATCTATCTTTCTCCCACCCCTGTACTAACTCGGAGCCAGCCTGATTTTGCTGTGTTCTGTTGGCACCGTGGCTTCTTGACTTGATGTATAGATTCCTTGTGATGACAATGAGGCATTTCTAGGGTTCTCGTTTTTAAAGCACATTCTACCACAAATACGACTGACAAAACTGAAGGCCTTTCTGTAATGAATGAAAGACACACTGATTTTTTTTTTTGGCATTCTTTGGTGGTCTCAGTTATCCAGCATGTATTACCAATAATATCTTATGTTCCCCAGCTTTTGCTAAAGCCAGTTTGAACATCTGGCATCTCTATTTCCATGTAGGTCTCTAATCTGTATTGATGATCCTAAGCTTATTTTGCTAGTATGTGAGCAACAGGGCTATTTCACCCTATTGTGAAGTAAGAGAAAGAAAATGATTTGCATCAGAGAGGGGATCTCATACGTTCATGATGCAGAAATTTAATAAACACCTAGTTCTTGTCTATTGAGATTGCACTTTGATATTCTTGTGCATGGTCCCGTCATAGCAATCGAATTGGAATAATTTTTTCAAATCATTAAATATGAAATACTTTAAATCTAACATCTAATTTTCCTCAAAGGGACAATTGGATTTAGCTAAAATTGGAGGAAGTGTTCGTAGATTTAATTAACGTCGATTTAAGATTTGGTCTAATAATTAGAGCTTTACCCTAAAGAATCAGCAGATGTATAGGGGAAAAGCCAGATTAAAGATCATTATGAATGACTGCATCATCCTATTAACCTATGCCCCAAATTATACATTGCAAGGATCTATGTTTAGGCTACTCCCTATGGCATTCAGTTTGGCCTATGGAATGAACCACTGTTTTGGCATAAACTCGCTTACACTCTCCTGAAATATTGCTTATTACTCAGAAGGTCTCACCGCCCAATGTTTATGCCTGACCCTAAGACTCTTTGGAGTCAGTAGGTTCCTGTAGGCTAGGCCAGAGTATTATAATGCACAATCCCTAAGGAACAGTCAGAATGGATGCCTATTGTGGGTTAGTTCAAATATAAATAGGGAGGGGCATTTTATGCTTGCCTGCTGTAGGTAGTTCAAAGAAAAATCACAATAGGCTAAAAATAATGAATCCAGGTGGCTGAATACCAATTTTCCACATTCAGGGAGGCTCTAAAGCTGATCCTCTCATAGCTCATGTAGCAAACCTTGGCTGTTAGAGGTTCTATACACCTTTCACATTTCAGAAACAAGGAGCTACTGACTAATAGTGATGGCCCTAAACAATTATAGTCTATGAGGGTATATTTTTATTTACATATTCATTCTTTACAGTTAAAGATGAAGAATAAACAACTGTAGAATATGTCTGTAGATGCCTTGTTCTTTATTGGTCAATCTGACAGATTTTCTAGTAGATTTCTAATGGTCAAATTTTACCTCAGCTTAAAGAAAGCAACCCAATTACGCTTAAAGCCAATTGTTTATTTTAGGGAGACTGCTTCCATAGACTCTGACCAAGATTAGCAGGTTACAATCTGACAGAGATTGGCCTGTTCTTTCAAATATTGGTTCTGCAAAATGTAGGGAGCCAATGGACATTAAGATTTGTAACTTTGATTTCTGCAGTTTGGGTCTGTGGTTTGTGCTTTCATTGGTACTGAATGGTAATCAAAATTTCAGAAAACTGCTGAACACCTCTTTTTCAACTTTTCACAGATTAAATCGGTGTTTGCCAAACTTGGCAGCTTTAAGATTAGTGGACCTCAACTGCCCATACTGATTAGGAAATTCTGGGAATTGAAGTTCTCCTAGCTCCGTGATGATGAACCTATGGCATGTGTGCCACGAGTGGCACACAGAGCCCTCTCTGCGGGCACATGAGCCTTTGCCAACATGCTCCAACATGCATAAGTACACGTCTCCCACTGGCCAGCTGATTTTTGGGTCGCACATGCATCCATGGGGGTCGGGAGTGCATGCGCATGTGCATTGGGAAAAGGGAAAGCCCCTCGGGAGGCTGCAGGGAGTCGTACTGGGCCTAAAACAGAGTGCCCTGCTTGCCCGCAGCTCATTTTGGGTCCTGGGAGGCTGCAGAGAGGCCTACTAGGCCCAAAATGGGGCACAGGGGGAGCACGGGTATGTGTATCACACACACATGTGCAGGGGGTGGGGTGTCATGCACGCATTGCATTATGAGTGCAGGCGTACACTTTCAGTACATGATGACAAAAAGGTTAGCCATCACTGACCTAGCTTAAAGTTGCCAAGTTTGAGAAACACAGGGTAAAATTAAAGGCTGTATTTGTTGTGTACTTGAAACATTCCTTTTCCCCATAGGGCAATGATTCTTCTCAGATTGTTCCATTCCCTGTTCTGCAATAGTTGGAGACTTCAAAACTCTGCAGTCTAATCTGTGGATTGATAAATCATTTTTTCATCTGATGGGTCATATGGATTACTTCAGTTAATGTGGTAAACTGGCACAAACTCATTTTGCTGAGGAGGCCCTAGACTTCTGCCCTAAAGTCCTACCCTGAGAACACTCCTGTCCCTTCCTCCTCCCCTCCCTTCCTACCTCCTTCCCCCCTCCCCCTCCTCCCTCTCTCCTTCCCTCCCTTCCTTCTTTTTTCTCTTTGGGGCTTTTGAGAATGTTGAATTTCATGCAGCTTATTACAGAAGAATGGCCTTTAAACAGACTTAGACCATGCCTGCTCTGCAGAAAAATGATGCTGGTCATAGGAAATTCTGAGAACAGAAAAAGTTAAAGCATATTCTGAACACAGATATTGAGAAGGCGAATTAGGCTCACGGAAGCAGTATATAAAAGAGCAATAAAAGAACCAACAGTCAAGAAACCCCCCTTTCTCTTTCTGCAACCAGTCTGTCGCCAGTCATTAAAAGGCAAATTGAACCTGTCTCCGGCGGACGGTGCTTCTGTTATTGGCTCAGGACCTGTATCATTATCAGCCCATATGCATTTCTTCATGATGACAATGAGTTACGTCATGGTTTCCCTACAGCAGTGCTGTTCCTGTAGTTATTTTTGAGAATGTGGTGATGATAGGGTGATGAAAGACAGCCAGATGCCAGGTATAGCTCCATATGAAAACCCATCTGTGAAAGGTAGTCAGGTGGCACGTTTCTTTCCAAGAACACTTCTCAGCCCAATATATACCCTGCAGGCATTCTCAGAAAATAGACAGAATAGGGGACTGCGACCCAATCCTTTGTCTCGTCATCTGCGACATCAGAGGTAAGCTGAAGAACTAGAAGCATTCTGGGGAAGGAAAGACATCGTAGGGCATCCTCTGATTAAGCTCCCATACTTATATTCTCACTGGCCATACGCACCATAAAAATCTTCCCAGAATTCCATATGTATCCACCAAACGTCTCCCCCCCCACAACCCCCGAAGAGCAGAGGGGGAAGGGGGAATCCCTCGGCCAAGGCAATGCATATAATTCTTTGCCTGTGATTGTAACAGCAATTAAAACACAGTGCCTAGCAAGTGGGCAAAGAGAACACTGAGAAATGAAAGTCTTTAAAAACCACTTAAAGATCAGTCCAGTGTAGGACACAGAGGCCTCTCTGAGAAGCAGTTCCCTCTGATGGGTATTGATTGTGAGCTGGAGTACTGAGCAGCTGAGATTAAATTTAGAGCAAAGTGAAGTTAGCATCGATGCTTGGGATCACTCAAATAATCTGACTCCAAAGTTTTGGGTCTTTGGTGCTTTCTGAACTTGGTTGTTTTCTTGCAGATGTTTTGTTACCAAACTAGGTAATGCCATCAGTGCACTGATGTTCAATCCCTGGGTTACAAATATTCTATGGTTTCCAGGACTTCACTTTGGGAACGAAATGATTTCAGAGATGAAATCCAAAAATGTTCTCTACTGGTTTTGTGGGTGTGCCTGGTTGGTCATGTGACCGGGTGGGCATGGCCAACTTGCAAAATGTGGTGAAACTCATGCTCTTCCTTAGCAACCAAAATTTTGTGTTTGTCATAAGTTTTCTTTCTTTCTTTCTTTCTTTCTTTCTTTCTTTCTTTCTTTCTTTCTTTCTTTCTTTCTTTCTTTCTTTCTTTCTTTCTTTCTTTCTTTCTTTCTTTCTTTCTTTCCTTCCTTCCTTCCTTCCTTCCTTCTTTCTTTCTTTCTTTCTTTCTTTCTTTCTTTCTTTCTTTCTTCATTCTTTCCTTCTTTTTTTCTTTCTTTCTTGTCTATCTCTCCCTTCATCTTTCATTTTTTCTTTCTTTCTCTTTCTCACTCTCTTTTCTTGTCTTTGTCTCTCCCCCTTCCTCTTTCTTCCTCTTTCTTTTTCTCTTTCTCTTTCCTTCTTTCTCTTTCTCTCTCTCTCTCTCTTCCTTTCTTTGTCTCTCTGTCTCTCAGTGTGTGCTCTGCCGCCATTGCTGCCACTGGACAAATCTGCACAAGAGAACTCCCAAGCATGGCGCAGTTTTGGGATGGCAGAGAGCCCAGGCAAGCTCTGTCCCCATTGCTGCCACTGCCGCTGGCCAGCTTGTGAAGGCAGGCAAGCGGAATGCCACATAGAAGGCAGGCAAGCATGTAGTGGCTGGCGGGCCATGGGGATGGGAGCTAGAAGCCTACTCCCTTCCCCACAGCCCTGATTTCCATGCAGCCTTCCTGATGGTCCCCCATGTCTTCTTGCCTTCCAAGGTCAGTGTCCAGCCTGCCCCAGCCAGTGGATGGGCAGCCGGTCCTTGGTGGAGATGCAGCTATTGCTCTGGGAATGAGAGAGGCAGTGGTGGCGGCGGCGGCACTCTGGCAGGGCAGGGCCGGAGCACCATCGCTGCCACTGGCATGGGGGTGTGGAGGACCACCAGGAAGGCCATGTAGAAGGCAGGCAAGCATGGCAGGGCTGCGAGGAAGGGAGTAGGCTGCTAGCTCCCTTCCCTGTGGCTGGCTGGCCTCGACATGCTTGCTTCCCTTCCACATGGCCTTCTGCCTGCCTGCCTTTGCAAGCTGGCCACAGGGACACTGAGAAGGCTGCATGGAAGGCAGGCAAGCATGGCAGGGCTGTGGGGAATGGAGTAGCTACCTCCCTTACACGCAGCTGGCCGACCCTGACAAGCTTGCCTGTCTTCCATGTGGCCTTCCGCTTCCCTGCCTTCACAAGCTGGCCACAGGGACACCAGGAAGGCCATGTGGAAGGCAGGCAAGCATGGCAAGTCTGCGGGCCAAAGGGAAGGGAGTAGGGGAGGCAGGCTGGGACTGTGGAAAGCAGAGATTGGGTGGGTTGGGATAATTGAGTGACCAGGGTACCAGTTTGGGGGGGTGGCCAGCCAGCGGCCCCTACTAGTTTGGTGACCCAGGCCCAATGTCAGCTACTGGTTCTCCTGAACTAATGTTAATGTTGATGTTTATTAAATTTGTATACTGCCCTTCTCCCTTGCGGGACTCAGGGCGGTGAACAGGCATCAATAAAACAGTAAAAACATCAATATATAAAATACTTAAATTGGGGGCCTGTTCTAAAATCCAAATAAAACTAAATAAAGTCAATTAAAATCAATTTAAAAACTACACCAGGCCGGCCGCACGGAATAGATGCGTTTTCAAGGCTCGAAGGAAGAGGCGTAGGTCAGTGGTCGTTTGTAGGTTGGGGGGCAGGTCATTCCAGAGGGCAGGGGCTGCCACAGAGAAGGCTCTCCCCCTGGGGGTCGCCAGCCGACATTGTTTGGCCGACGGCACCCTGAGGAGGCCCTCTCTGTGGGAGCGGACTGGTCGGTGGGAGGTATTTGGTAGCAGGAGGCGGTCTTGCAAGTCCAACTAGTCCAAACCGACAGGATTTCACCCCTGGAATGAACTGGGGATGACTGCAAGGTGTGAGAAACTCTGAAGTGTCTTAACTACTTTCAAAGGCTGCATAGAACCAGAGCATCTGTAACTGAGACAAGGAAGACATACACACACACACAAGCACAATGTTTTTTTTTAATAAAGAAAATGGCAACAACCGCATATATTAAAATTCAGCAGAGTGGGAGAATATAGAAAACATGATGGGCCAGGGAAAAAGAGGAAGAAAATAATAAATCAGAGGAAGGAGGAAGCAGTGAAATCTCCCAGGAGCCATAGGATTGTAGCTTAAGCAGATTTAACTGAAATAATACATATTCTTTCTGTCTGCATGTCACCTCCTCTTTCCAGCCCTTCTGGTCTGCTCTCTGCTGTGTTGAATTATAGATTGCAAACTGGTGGGATTTGGAGGTATTCTTTTACCCTTTGTAAATACAAAAGCCGTGCCTGTGGATGACATATAGTTTACTATACTGAGTTTATGATTGGGAATGTAGGGCTAAGGTTCATGCCATTATGAAGATCTTTTCTTGTTTCCAATGATGAAAGCCGAATGAGAGAACAAGAGAGGAGGGCGACGGGAAAGATTGACCTTTTTTGATCAATTTAAGAACAATGAGTGCGGTCATGGGAGTGGTGAAGTGTTTTTTCCCCCTCCCTTTTGAAATGTTCTTGATGTTGCCAGTAGCAGTATTATTCCTTTTATAATGCAACCCTCCTTGTTGATTTTGCGTGCAATGTTAAGTTGCCTTGCCAGTCTCAAGCTGGCACTGTGGGTTTTCTCTAATCACTAAGCTGAGTAGAGAAAGAGTGCTTGGGACAAACACACACACACACACACACACACACAAACACACACACAAACACACACACGCCTGTTATTTTAGATTCTCTTTGCAAAAGAACAAAACGTGGGCATAGGACCCCTATATCATTCTGGGTTGTCTCTTGAAGGCAGCATCTTAGCCTTTACATTAAAGTATATATGATCTCTTCATCATGCTTCTTATATCTTGATATGATGTAACAACAAAATACAGGTAGTCCTCAACTTACAACCACAACGGAGCCCAGAATTTCTATGGCTAAGTGAAACGTTTGCTAAGCGAGTTTTGTTCCATTTTACGACTGTTCCTGCCACAGTTGTTAAGTTAATCACTGCAATTTAATCACTGCAATTTCAACAAGCCGGGCTGGCATAAAGCATGATTTAAAAAATTTTAAATTTAAACTTTTAAATTTAAATTTCTATTATTTTAATCAGGGTTAGTTTGGGTTTCTTCCCACGTTTCGGCTAATATTTTAATTATATCTTTTAAAAGCTTTTAAAATATATAACTTTTATATATTTGTTTTGATATATTTATATATCTGTTTTTATTTTGGCTGTACACTGCCCTGAGTCCTTCGGGAGTAGGGCGGTATAAAAAACCAATAAACTCTAAACTCAATTGGTAATTTAGTAACATGGTTGTTAAGTGAATCAGGCTTGCCCATTGACTTTGCAACTGTCATAAATATGAGTCAGTTGCCAAGCATCTGAATTTTGACCATGGGGATGTGGTCTTGTGGATCGAAACAACAACAACCACCTCCTCCTCCCCTCCTCCTCCTCCTCCCTCCCTCCTCCTCCTCCCCCCTCCTCCTCCCCCCTCCTCCTCCTGTCCCCCTCCTCCTCCTCCTCTCTGTCCTCCTCCTCCTCCTTCCTCCTCCTCCTCCTCCCCCCTCCTCCTCGTACTCCCCCCCTCCCCCCTCCTCCTCGTACTCCTCCTCCTCCCCCCATCTCCTCCTCCCTCCCCCTCCTCCCCCTGCCCCCTCCTCCTCCTCTGCCCCCCCCCCTCCCCTCCCCCCCCCCCTCCTGCTGTGAATTAGGGGAGGTTCAGTCTGAACTGCTTCTGAATATTTTCTAAATGTTCTGGATTTAATTTTTTTTACCCCTTCTTAACTTGGTAACGAAACTTGAATGTCTCCATCCAAATTATCTTCCTTAGACTCTGCATTGACTGGAGAGACTGTGATGCCTGCTCCTACAATTCTTTGACAAGGAAGTGGATAATGAAGCCATGAAGCCCTCAACATATTGGATTGTTTGAATCTAGGAGAGCGCGAGCAAAGTGCCATATAATCCAAGAATATTTGGAGCAGCATCTTAAGAGCTACACTCATGTTTGCGTTTATTTTTGTTCTTCCAATCTAAAATGTTCTCATTAGTTATTGATCTGCCTTCTGTACTAATCTGGGATTAGTACGATGTTCTGTTTGTTTTCTAGCTATCAAAGGGACCAATATATATATTTGTACTTCTGTTACCTTTGATTTTCACCTGCATAACTTTTTTAAATTTTTTTAAAAATTAAGGCTGTCATCCTAGTTGAAGTATTATTAGGTCCTTGACATATGACTGGCCACTTAGCAATTGAAATTACAATGGACAACTTCAGGGCTACTTATGACCTGAACTCAAAATTCCAACAGGCAAGAACTTCTCATGGTCACATGATCACGTATTGGGCACTTAACAACTGGCCCACATTTATAGCTGTTTGAGTGTTCTATGATCATGATTTACATTGTGGGGGTTTTTTTTTGTCAGAAACTGGATTTACTTCCTTTTTCCAGCAAAAAATACCCATTGCAGACAATGAATTCAAAAATTCAAAAAAAAAAGTCAAAAAAGTGGGCACAATCATGTAGTGACCCTCATAACAATGGGCATAACTGATGATCATAATTCCAGACTCAATAATGGTTGTAAGTTGAGGACTACCTGCAGTTGAGTTTTATTTGATTAATAAGTTGCTCAGCCTTCCACCCACCTGATATCTTCCAACTGGGTAGAACTTCAACTATCTCGATCCCTTAATCTGTTCAATATTACAGTGTTGATCCCATAAACATAATTTCCCCATAGTTCCACACAGGGAGGTTAAAGACCTGCTTCTCCAGTGTAAAGGGGAGGTTCCAAAGTCATTAAACAACTGCCCAGACTTGCTCTGTGTGAAAGACAGACTCGTAAGAGTAAATGGGCGATTGGTCAAATACAGAATAAAAATGAATCCAAACATTCATAAAACATTGAGTTCCTAAATCACATGAAAACCCGGGAACTGCACACTGATCTGGGATGGCATTACTGCATATTCAAACTTCCTGCAATGAAAATTAAAGACAAATCAAATTGTATGTCTGATTTGCTAAAAAAAAGAACAACGTGTGTCTTCTACAGCTGTTCTAAGGATTCAGAAATAGTGGGAATAGGTTAATGATTGCAAAGTTCGGGAGACAGAAGTAGACTAAATGTAATCTATATTTAGTAGATTAAATGTAGGCAATCATCCTCTTTTTAAACATAAAATATATAGCAAGAGTGAATTAGATAGGACGGGGCATAGAGCCCTTCTGTATTCATCAATAAATATGGATAGATGAATTGGTTCATCATGTAAACCAGCGATGGCGAACCTATGGCACCGGTACCACAGGTGGCACGCGGAACCATTTCTTAGGGCACGCAAGGCGTTGCCCCGTCAGCTCCAGTGCACATGTGTGCACTGGCCAGCTGGTTTAGGCCTTCTTTTGAGGCCGTTTTTTTTGCCCTTTGGAGGCTTCAGGGAAGTTCCTGAAGCCTCTGGAGGTGAGGAGAGAAGGCTGTTTTTACCCTCCCCAGGCTCCTAGAAAGCCTCTGGAGCCTGGGGAGGGTAAAAAAGCACGCCAAAAGCAGGGGGTCACACACATAGCATTATGGGTGTGGCACGCCCACGCACGATACCCCTGTGCTCCCCCCGCTTTTGGCACGTGAGCCAAAAAAGGTTAGCCATCACTAATGTAGACGAACTGGGTTTTTTTTTTCTTTTTCTTTTTGTAGCAAGCTGGTTCCAATACAGAGAACCAGTTTGTTCTAGTGATTAAGGCACTAGGCTAGAAAGAGGGAGACCTTGAGTTCTAGTCTTGCGTTAGCCATAAAAGCTAGATGGGCTCAGTCATTCTATCTCAGCCCAACTCACCACACAGGATTGTTGTTGTGGGGAAAATAGGAGAAGGATGGTGTGTTTAATAATAGAAAGAGAGAGAGAGAGAGAGAGAGAGAGAGAGAGAGAGAGAGAAAGAGAGAGAGAGGGAGAGAGAACAATAAAAAGGAAAGAAAGAAGACAAGAGACTAAGAAAGAAAGAAGGAAAGAAAGAAAACAAGAAAGAAAGAAGGAAGGAAAGAAGGAAGGAAAGAAAGAAAACAAGAAAGAAGGAAGGAAACAAGGAGAGAAAGAAAGAAAGAAAATATTGGAGCAAAACACTGGCATGCCATTTGATCCATGGTTAGTAGATCTTTAGACATTGTTTCATCTTAAATCTCAGTCTTTCCTTATATAGCTTTTAGAGTATTGGCAAACAAATCTTGCTGCCAGACTTCACGCCAAGCGAATCAGACAGTTCAGACATTCAGCCTTGTACTTGGGAACTTGCTTGTGGCAGAAGCTTCCGACAAAGTGGGGATTGCAACTGAGGTTACTATCTCCTTTTTACAAGTTTATTTATTGGTTGGTTAAGTTTATTTGCTGCCCATCTTGCTTTGGGATTATTCTGGGTGGCTTACAACAATCAAAGGGGAAAAATGATTAAAAAAAGACCTAAGAATAGCAAAGGAATAAAACAATGAAAATAAACAGTGGGATTTGAAGATTCTATAAATAAACAAGGAAAGTTGCATCTGTGCCTATGATAGTTGGGCCTAATTAATGGGTACTGATATTGGAGCTAAGCAAAACTACATTCTCATTTCTTATAATTAGGGCTTGACATTATATGAGCAAACCCATGCTGAAGTCCTCAGAATACGGAAACTGTATTCTGACACCAGCAAACTCAACAAAAAAAGCTTCCTGAAAAAGAAGTCCGTATCGTCAAAAGCATGTGAGAGATAAAGATCTAAATGTTGGCCTTGGGTTATTAAACATTTATTTATGTCTGTTTCAGCAGCCAGTGTGTGTTTCCATTCTTCGGGCCCATTCCAGGCACCCTCGCAAACGATGTTTCAGTGTGCCATCCCAATTGCTGTCCTCCAACGTGGTGTCCTAAAACGTAATGGACTCAGAGTCGTATTTATTTTAATAACGGCTGCTTTTCCTGCCTTAAACCTACAAGGCGATCGACTTTATTGGCCTAATTTGGTCTTTACATGAAGTAATCGGTCAGGGAACTCTTGTGGGTGGAAGTGGTTTTCCTCTGAGCAGCTGCCTCCCCCCCCCCAAAAAAGGGGGGGTTGTCGAGTGAGGGAGAGAAAGGAGTTGAACACGTCTGCTAACGTTTCCTTTTTGGCACAGAGGTTCACCCAAAGCATTGGCCCTCTGGTATCCAGGTCAGATTCCTCTGGCAAACTCCGACTATCAACCTCCCCCCCCCTTTTTTCCCCCACAAACAAAGCAAAAGGCCTTACTGTACCCCTGGGAAGCATCCCTTCTTAGTAAGGAAAAACAAATAAAGCAGAATCTTTGAAATAATGTCATCTCTGTCTCTGTCTCTGTCTCTCTTTCTCTCTCTCTTATCTCTCTTGTCTCTCTCTCTCATCTGCCCCTAACGTACTAAATCTCTCACTTTCCCAGCCTGGGACTGGTGTCCTTTTTTTTTAACAAGTACCTTAGCATCAGGAGTCTGCTGATGAAGATTTCCGGTTTGTTTTGAGTCACTCTTGGAGTGATAAATAGACTTTCTCCTCTGAGAGGAAAGGATCCAGCTGCCCTGAACGAAACACAAACTATGCAGAAATTCCGGCAAGCAGCACCGTTATCAAGTCTTTATGGAGAGCTAATAAATAAGCAATAAAAAAAAAAGAATGATGACACAGGAATGGAGTTATATACATTAAAGCATCCCAAACAGGCAGGCATATCAAGATGGTTCTTCTCCCCTGCCCCTTTCTTTAATTCAATGGCTGTAATTTCTTAGAAAATAATCCTAAAATAAATAGATTTGACAAAAAAAAGTTGTGCTGCAGTGTAATACTCGGCTGAATAAACAAACTATTTTAGTTGTGGTTTCATGATTTGACCACAAGCTTAAAATTCTGTTTGGTTTTTATTTGGTTTTGCAGGAACCTCTAATGCTTCTGGATAAACTTGTGTTTATGTTGTCAGCAGAATTCAGTGTGATGTTGGGTAATTTTTGTATGCCTGCATTATTTCTGCCAGATAGATTACCCCATCAAAACTTTATCAGATAATTTTTTAAAATAAAAATATCACGCTTTGGAATTTTTCATTGTTCACTTAGTAATTTTGAAAGAACGTGGTAACATTATTTCTTCATTTTTCTTGCATCGTTTTGTATTACTTTCTTTCCTAGCGATTAAGCCCAAATATAACCCTAGCTCAGTCCCAAGAGTAAAGAATAGAGTGAAGTTCCCATCACTTAACAATGCAGATCAGATGTTTGGTTTTTATGCCCAGGAAATAAAATTCCACACACTTTGTGGCGTATAGCATTTCCCCATATTATCGAACATTCATTTCTTTCTGCAAAAAAATATATATCCCAGAGAGCAAGAACACCTCCCTGAAGTTATTGTAGCAAACCACAGCTTTTTCTGTTGTAGTCTGTTGAGTAGATTATTCAGGTTCTCAAAGATACGATACACTACTTTCTTGTGGAAATATTGCAGAGCTCTATTTACTTGTGAATCTACTAAATGATGTAAGGAAACCTTAACTTACATCCTCCGTCTTTGCGTAGTATAATTTGGCCTTGGAAGTTAAACATAAGTGAGCCACAAAATAAATGTACCTCTCATGGAACTTAATCCCCCAATATTTAGTCAGTAAACTACTTAGAATAATTGATTAAAAGAGTACTCCAATTCTTTTCTAAATTAACCACTTACACATATATAGCATTTTCGGAAGATTCTTTTTTCCCCCTTCCTTACGTGGGAAGACATATATTTCTGCATTGTATTTCTGCACTAGGGCTTCTAAAAATGAAGGAACAATGACTTCACTTTTAGAATTACTTATTTGATTCATATTTAATTCATACAGAAAGCTCATATGATCAATTAAATATGATTTTTTTTTAGCTGAGTGACAGTCCTATTGTTTTTACATTTGCATGTGAACATTTAAAATAAATCCAAGGCAGATTTTTAAAAGTTTGTTTACTTAATGCATGTCAGCTCTGATGACATGCATTTTAGATAAAAAAAAAACAAAAGCAAAAAAACCCTCCCAGAAACCCTCTTAACTACTTCCATTGTGCCTGAACATTTTCCTTCCCTCTTTCAATCAGTAAGTTGTAAAAATATGTAATAATGTGACATTAAGTGCTCACAAGTGCCTACAATATATTGAATCATGATTTCATCTATGAAAGTTGGATAGTGCTAAATGGTCCTGTAAAATGATCAGGAAACATCCAAATTGTTAAATGGCACCATAATACATGTTATCAAAGTGGATGATTGAAGTCAATCCAATCTGCTGAAATGGCAACCTGGCCCCAATCCAATTCACAAGATCAAGTCAGGTAATAATGACTTGGATCCAGTTGCTTCCATTCACCAATGGAATGGAAAAGGCTGGTAGTAAACATCCATGGTTTTGTGCTACTGCTCCAGATTGTGGTTCTGCAAATCTGTTGTCCTTGGACCTTCCTTCCTTCCTTCCTTCCTTCCTTCCTTCCTTCCTTCCTTCCTTCCTTCCTTCCTTCCTCCTCCTCCCTCCCTCCCTCCCTCCCTCCCTCCCTCCCTCCCTCCCTCCCTCCCTCCCTCCCTCCCTCTTTCTTTCTTTCTTTCTTTCTTTCTTTCTTTCTTTCTTTCTTTCTTTCTTTCTTTCTTTCTTTCTTTCTTTCTTTCTTCTTTCTCTGTGTGAGAGACATGGGAGCCATACATATGGGGTTGGCTGGGCAGCAGGATAGAAGGGAAAAAGCCAGTCTCATAATAAAATTTGTAGTTTGTTCCTGTGTACCTGGAACTCGGTGTAAAATGAATTATGCTTCAGAATGTGCTTCCCTCTTAGAATTTATGACATTAAAAAAAAACTAAATCCATTTAATTGAGATAGTACACTGTTTTCTTAGAGTGGCATAAATGTGGCCTGTCTATTAACTAGTCCTGCTTGATCTCTTCCCTAATACAATACCATTTTGTTCAACAATGAAATTATCTCAGCTTTAATTATATTTATTTATTTTTTTTAAAAGCAACTTGTTTAGTTATTTCGGTTCATTCTGAGTCAGAGCACTTGAAAAACTTTTTTTGCAAATTAATGTGCAGTCGTAAAAGCGTATTCTCCTGTGCAATATTAAAGATGAGAAACTGGAATATGAACTTTATATGGATATTTATCAATCTCTTGATGTTTCTGATTCAGGCATGTGCAAAGCAAATAATTGTGGGAAAGGAATGATCTAAAAGCCCAGATTTGTGTCTGTTTGAGAGGGAATAAATGTAGGCATACACTTCTGAGAAAAATCTGTACAGAATTAGATCTGGACAAATAATAGTTCATTTCATTTTTCCAGTATAAACATTATGCTTTCAAAGACTTGGGATTTTTTCCCCCTGAAAAACAATTAGTTTTATATTATTTTATAGCAACTTGCTGGTAAATTGAGAAGACATTTCTTATTCTTTATACTGTGGCTTTGTCACTGATACACCTCCGATACTAGCCTTTATTCTGAGGGTTTTGTGGCTTAAAAGAGGTAGAATAATTTCTTTGGATATTAATGTATATATATATTGTCTCATCTCATATGCTCAGGGAAGAATACATGACCAGATTTTAGAGAGAGGTGTAGATAGGTTCATCCACAAAATGGATGATAATCTGCTGGGTGAGTAAATTAGCTAACAGATTGCAAAGCCCGTACAATTCTATTTGCAGTATTTGATGTTAGGAAATGTGTCACAAGAGGCCGTACTTAGGGAGAAGCAGAATTTTAAGTACCTGCCTGGTTTTATAAAAATGTTATTAGGTTTATATAAATGCTGTTTATTTTAACTTAAGGGCATTTTTAAAGGGCAATGGCACAGAGATTGACAAGTTTGTTTTAGGTAAATTTGTGTCACTTTTGTTTTCATGATGTTTGTGACTGTACCGATGCTTTTTTTGTAAAGTCTTTTGAAAACATTAGGAATAAATAAATTGGAATCTGATACTCAGGACACTTCTTCGTCCAACACATTACTGTTACTTTTGAAGGGGTACACTCCAAAATTGCCAAAAACGAACATTTGCTTTTGCTGAATTATGTTTGCACTGCTATTTTATTTATGATTCCTGAAATAGTCTGCATTAATCTGATTCCAAATACAACAACGTAATATTTTTTTCCATTTAACTCATAGATCAGGCCGTCTTTTCTGTCCCTTGGAAGCTTTAAGTCTAGACTGCTGTAAAAGTAAATAGATGACCACTAATAATAATTTAAAATAACAGCTAAATAACTACATAAATGAAATTGCACGAGGAGCAGTACAAAACAGTAAAGTTCAGCATCAATAATATAATACAGTAACACACTACAGTCCAGTTTAAGATAACAGCTAAAATACAGAACTTTAGTAACTGGAAAGCATGTCACATTTAAAGCAGGGGTGTCCAAACTTGGCAATGTTAAGTCCATACTGGCTGGGGAATTCTGGGAATTGAAGTTCACAGTTTTAAAGGTGTCAAAGTTGGCTATCCCTGGTTTAAGCAATCGTTAAAGCCTCTAACAATTATCAGAAATTATTCACCTCTTGGCCCATTTCAAAGTTCTGTTGTTGATCACTTATAGTCAAGATGTCTTCCCCTGCTAAGTACCCTTCCTGACTTTGAGATTCTTTATAAGGTCCTAGGTCTTTTCAGTTGTGGCACCCTTGTTATGGAAAGCCATGTCTTGGAGATAGTCTAGTTCCAGAGGTGGTATTCAGCCAGTTCTGATAGGTTCTGGAGAACCGGTAGTGGAAATTTTGAGTAGTTCAGAGAACCGGTAAATAGGCTGGCCCCACCCCTGCTGCCTCCCAGCTGATCTTTTGTTGCCCTGAACAAGACAATGGAGCTGGAAAGCAGGTTAGTGTGGTGGGGAGGGAATGGGGATTTTGCAGTATCCTTCCCCTGCCACGCCCACAAAGCCACACCCACAGAACCGGTGATACAATTTTTTGAATCCCACCACTGGGATTGTATGTCTAGTACCCACAATATTGGTATTTTTGTCCTGTCAGCCACAGAGGTGGAGTTCTCTGTATAAGTATGGGCAAGAAGACTATGGAGGTGTGTGGAAGAAGGTCTGTGGAAACAACTTTGTGCTTTATTTGAACTCTAAAGCAACTGACATCAGGAGCAAAATACTGACATATCTGTCCTTGTGGCTGTGGAGATAGATTCTTTAAAATGAGGAAAATAGCGCTTCTGAGTATAAGCGTGCATGCAGCTCAGGAAAATGACTGCCAGATTTAGAATCATATTTAGCCGCAAGTCTATTCCTCAGTTTCTACACCCCTCATCAGCTTCCTTTCTAAATCGAAGAACTGGTTCTTACAATAGTGGATTAAAACTGTTTTCTCTCTCTCCCAGTCTCTGCAAATCACCTAGAATTCCAGCAGTCATTCTCAACCTCCTCCCCTGCTATATTCTGCTCTATAGAGATCTTGAACAGAAAAGTTCCGTGTGTAGAGTGAGATTACGAAGTATACAAAATCTCAGTGTTTTCTTAAGCAAGCAGAAGCAGGGTTTTTTTAAACCCTCAGACAAATATTTTAGTCTCTCTCTCTCTCTCTCTCTCTCTCTCTCTCTCTCTCTCTCTCTCTCTCTCTCTCTCTCTCTCTCTCTCTCTCTCTCTCTCTCTCTCTCTCTCTCTCTCTTGATTTGTGTGTATGTGTGTGAAGGGTAGATAGATGCCTGTATAGGTATGTGTGTATGTGTGAGATATGTTTCATTTCAACCTCCCAGTGTAGCTAACAAACAAACTAAGCAGCGGGTCACTGATTGCTGGTTTAGGTTTGTTCTGGTGGTCGGCCGCTGGGGAAAGACAGGTCAGGTTGCTGACACAGCTCAAATCAGACAAAACATTCTGGCTTTGTACTTCTCTGCTGCCTCTTTTAGAAAATTGCTCAAGTTGTTCTTAACATAACCACCCACCTTCCTTTTCTGGTTCTGACATTGTGTAATAATAGATAGTGTTGACATCTGCTCCCTGCTGATCAGAAATCCTATACTTCTGTGAAAGGTAACGTTTTCAAGAAATGACAAAATGTATTTGGCTTGGACAAGACGTGAGTTCCTTGCCTAATCACACATTGTGGGATATGGGGGTAAAAGGTTTACTGTTCTAGTTGTGGGAGAAAGTTTGTTGGGACAGGGAACAAGCAGCCCTGGGTGTGTTTAGTTTCTGCCAGTTCTTGAGGTCCTGGCTCCATATCAAAACTTGTGTGTCCTCAGGAATTTAAAAGAAACATTTGCAGTATGTATGAAGAACAGCTGTCTCTAGTTGGGCTGTGAGCAACTTTTCAAAATGACTATTTGAACATTTTCTCAAGGAAGGATTAGAGAAGAACATAACTGTGGGGCATTCTCCCCCCCCCCCCATCCTGGCTATTTTTATCGATTAGCATTACATTGTTGTAGCTTTGGGAGAAGAGAGAGCATTTTATATATATTTCCCGTCAGAGAAATATTTCCAAAAATAAAAAAAGAGGAAGAGGCAGCTAAATCACATTAAGCAAATTTGCTCTGAAGAAGCAGCTAAACCTCCCAATAGAAACTCAATGGAATTAGCAAAAAAAAAAAAAGTTGTCAGGAAAGATTGCCACATCCAGATTCCAGAAAAATCCCTGTGCTTTAAAGAGTTAAGTAGTAGAGAGCATTTTACCAGGTACAACTTCCCTCTTCACCTCAGAGTTGTGATGTGTAAACCTGCAGTTGGTGCAACATTTGTTTTCAAGAAGCATAAAAAACAAAACAGATAACTTTTAGAACCAGGAATTCTTTTCCTAGAGATATACTGGGTTGGACAAAGAAAAAGAAAGGAAAAAATAAAAGGAAAGAAAGAAAGAAGGGAGGGAGGGAAAAAGAAAGAGAAAAGGAGAGAGAAGGAGAGAGGGAGGGAAATAAAGGAAGGAAGGAAGGAAGGACGGATGGCCAAAAGAAAGAAAGAAAGAAAGAAAGAAAGAAAGAAAGAAAGAAAGAAAGAAAGAAAAATTCATTCTATTTTCTAAGCTCTTGATTTATACCACAGTGACAGATATTCTTTTGAGCTACATTGGAGTTCCTTTTCCAAAAAAATCATTGTTTTTCTATTGTGTAAATAGATTTTAAAAACAGATGGTGCAGAGTCCTCGCTTTGTTAAAAGTAAGACATGCTGTACATGCTAAGTATACATTTTCTCACTGCCTATTTTACATGCTTGGTCTAGTGGTTAGGGTACTAAGCTAGAAAGTGGGATACAGTGAGTTCAAGTTCCGCCTTAGCCATGAAAGCTACCTGGCTGACTTGGGCCAATCTCTCTTTCTCAGCCCAACCCACCTCACGGGGTTGTTGTTGTTATTGGGAAAATAGGAGGAGGAAGGTATGTTGCAATGGTGGGTTCCGGATCCTGTTACAACTAGTATGGCGCATCACGCAGGGACCCTACGCTGCGTGCATGTGAGCAAATGGCCTGGTTGGGTCAAATACAGGTAAGGAGGGCAGGCAGGTGGGTGGGCGGGACCTCCGAAGCACCATACTGGAACAGTACCTGGTGCTCCCAGCAGGCACCAGTACGCCCATACCAGGGCATACCAGCCGTAACCCACCACTGGTATGTTGGATATATTTGTTGCCTTGAGGTATTTGTAAAACTACAAACTAATAAAGGAAGGATATAAATAAATAATAATAAATAAAAATGTTTCTTGATGATATGCGTAAAATAAACAAGTGCCTAGACGACAAAAGGATATGAGGATTACAGGTTTGAGGTGTTATAAATCATGCATACTACATAAAGCCAGATATTGTGTTTTTGAAAACCACAGAATGTGACATTATGTGCCCATTTGAGGCTTAATTAACTATGGCTTAGTATTATGTCATTATGTTTTAATATTATGTCTTAATATTAGGATGAGATGGCTCAGCAGTTAAAGACACTGAGCTGGTAAGCTGGAAAGCTGACAGTCTGGGGTTTGAGATCTGAGCACTGCACAGTGGGGTGAGCTCCTGCTACTTGCTCCAGCTCCTGCCCACCTAGCAGTTCAAAAGCATGCAAATGCAAGTAGATCAGTGGTGGGTTGTTCCTGGTTTGGCCAAATTGGTAGTAGTGGTGGTGGTGGGGAGGAAGCCCCGCCCACCTGCCTGGACACAGAAGTGTTGCACGTGCTCAGGAGTGCACCCAAACCAGTAGTAAAAATATTTGCAACCACCAACTGAGTAGGTAGCACAGTGGGAAGGTAACATGTTCTGTGTCCCTTGGTGTATAATCATGCTAGCCACATGACCATGGAAAGCAGTGGTGGGTTTCAATTTTTTTTAGAACCTACTCTCTAGGTGTGGCCTATTTTGTGGGTGTGGCTTGGCAGTCATGTGACAGGGTGGGAGTGGCCAACTTGTAAAATGTGGTGAAACTCATTTAACAACGCTCTTGCTTAGCAACCAAAATTTTGGGCTCAATTGTGACGATAAATTCTTTCTTTCTTTCTTTCTTTCTTTCTTTCTTTCTTTCTTTCTTTCTTTCTTTCTTTCTTTCTTTCTTTCTTTCTTTCTTTCTTTCTTTCTTTCTTTCTTTCTTTCTTTCTTTCCTTTCCTTTCCTTTCCTTTCCTTTCCTTTCTGCCTTCCTTTCCTTTCCTTCCCATTGGGTTACCGGCAGCGGCAGGCCAGACTTACTTCTGGGTCCGCCGGTGGAACCCCCTCTCACTGGCTCTCTAAATTTCACCATCCGGCTCTTACGAGTAGGTGCGAGTCTGCAGAAACTCACCACTGATGGAAAGGTCTTCAGACAACTGTTTGGCTAAGAAATGGAGATGTCCACAGCCCCCTAGAGTCGTATATAACTGGATGGAGGAAACCTTTACCTTTAGTATTTATGTGATAAGTATTATGTTGGTTTAAGCCAGGAATGCCATTTTATATCTTTTGAGAGGCAGAATGCCAGGGCAATTTTAAATCCAGCCTCCACAGAATGTGCTGGACTTCAGCTCCATCAATCTTTGCTAGAGAGATCAGTGGCCACATGGCTTTGTGGGAGTTAAATACACCACACATCTGGAGCTCCAAACTGAATGCTGAAGTATTATAAATGTTTTGTTAATTCTCAGATTCCAGACCATTTAGAGTTTCCCGGGAGACTATGAGTAATAAAATAAAAGCTGAGCAATTTTTCAAATAAGAAATAGCCTACTTCATAGTATCTCAATGCCTTCTGTGTGGATTATACACCTATGGATCACAAGTAATTTGTCTGTGGTGGGCAATCAAGTCACCGTGGGCTTGTTTTATCTCACATTGGAGAGACTGTTTAAAAATCAATGAAGTACTTTTAGGAACTTATTACTAAGTATCTGGTATGGGTCCAGGTTACCTGATAAACAGTCTCACCCCAATGGGTTTGGCCCACCTTATTCATTCTGGCAGAAGAGCCACACTCCAGATACCATCAGCCAAGGAATTCAGAGAGGGGCCTTTTCTCCTGTGGCTGCCACCTTCTGGAACATCAAGGTAAGATTTGCCCTCTTGGCCTTCTGAAAGAACCTGAAAACGTGGCTCTGCCAACTGGCTCAGGTTCCTAATGGGGGCATCCCATTCTGTAGGTGGCTAGCAGATTAAGAGGAGATTCCCTCCTCCACAAAATTGATTCTTTATATTTGCTTTGTTGTCATCTTTAATGTTTTAACATTCAATGCTCAATGTATTAGTGATTTTTAAAAAATCTTCTAGTTGCTTTATTCTTTATTTATGGCATTGTAACCTCCCAGGGTCACTTGAAAGTGAGTTGGGTCGTATATACATGTAATAAATAAATTAATAAATTAATAATGAAGTGTCTAAAATCTTACATCTTCATATCAGATGTGAATTGACATGGGGGGGCTAGTCCATAGATGCATGTACTGAAATTACCTGTGTCATATACAGTATATATGTTGTGTGTGTATGTATGTATGTGTGTGTGTATGTGTGTATAAAAGGACAGACATTGCGATGTCTGGAACTAATACTCTGACGATGTTAGCAGAGGCTAACGAAAGCTAAGTGAATAATGTATTTTAAGTTCTGGAGATCACAATGTCTGTCTCTTCTTTTATAGCTATACCTGGAACTCGTATTTTTAGGATACGATGGGATCTACTATTGATCCATCAACCACCTCCAGGTAGTACTCCACTTATGACCACAATTGAGCCTAAAATTTCTATTGCTAAGGAAGATATTTGTTGAGTGACAACTCTTGTCATAGTTGTTAAGTGAATCACTGCAGTTGTTAAATTAGTAACACAGTTGTTACTAAATGAATCTGGTTTTCTTATTGAATTTGCTTGTTAGATGATCACATGACCTTAGGACACTGCAACCATCATAAATATGAACGAGTTTCCAAGAAGCTGAATCTTGATCAGGCAACCATAGGGATGTTGTAACGGTCATAAGTGTGAAAAACAGTCATAAGCTACTTTTTTCCAATGTGGTTGTAAATTTGAACAGTCACTAAATGAATCGTTGTAACTCAAGGACTGCCTGTATCATGCTGGAGGACAACTGGCAGAGTCAGGTCTTCAGTTCCTTATGGGAGGTGAATTGGGTGGGGACAGATGTTATCCAGGAGGCAAAGGTCACAGAAAGATGGGCCATGGCAGCCAAAATTCCTTGATTGATGGAAACTGCAGTGTGTCTCCTCTGCTGGCATTGGTGGGGTATATCTGTCCCATTGGGGTGAGACGGTTCCTCAAGTAACCTGGATCCATGCCATGCAAGGCTTTAAAAGTAATAACCTTGAATTGCATCTGGAAGCAAACCATCAGCCCGTGAAGCTCATAGGACAGTGATATAACATGAGCTACTACAGCCCCCCCACCCAAGACTGCCCTCGTTGCTACACTCTGCACCAATTGAAGCTTCTGACTGCTCTTCACGATTGTCCCACGTAGAGTGCATTGCACTAGACTAGTGTAACCATGAAATGACCTGGGCTTGTATGACTGAGCATAAGGATTCCTGATTGAGGAAATGTTGCAACTGGCACACAACCCAAAGTTGTGCAAAGGCTCTCCTTTTTGAGCAGGAGTCACGAGTCCAGGAGAAACCCCAAGCTGCGAAGTGGGTCTGTTTGGGGTAGTGCCCTCCATGGAGAACTAAAGATGTCGTTGTCTCAGATCTTGAAATTCCATGCACCTTAAACCCCTTGGTCTTTTCAGGGTTCAGCAAGATCAGGAAACTATACCAAGATTAGGAAGAAAGAGGTGCTGTGAAGGAGGGCAGAATCCCAAACTGCGGGATCGCATCCTGCCCCATACATCCCTGCGGCCGATTCGCTCCCACAGAGAGGGACTTCTCCGGGTGCCGTCCACTAGGCTATGCCAGCGGGCGGCGCCCAGGGGAAGGGCCTTCTCTGTGGTGGGCTCGACCCTCTGGAACGACCTGCCCCCCGAAATTAGAACAACTATGAACCTCCGCTCCTTCCGTCAAAAATTAAAAACGCACTTTTTCTGCTTGGCCGGCCTAGGTTAGTCATCTGTTTATTGTTTTAATTGGGTTCTTAAGGGGTTTAGTTTTTAGTATTTTGGGTTTTTAGCGCAGGGATAAATTGTTTAATCTGATTTTATATATATTTATGATGTATTTATGTTTGTATGTTTTTAATTCCCCTGTGCACCGCTCCGAGTCGCTTCGGGGAGAGGGAGCGGTCTACAAATTAAATTTATTATTATTATTATTATTATTATTAAATTCTTGTGTCATGTTGTCGATGACCTGAATCACATGAAGTCTCTCAAGACCCATTTTATGAAGCTTTGGGTATGAGGCAAGTCTGGGTGTAGATACTTCCTGTTGATACCTAGAACAACTCTTAGTGTACAGTTAAGTAAGGGCTAATTTGGAACTGAGTATGGTGCAGAGTTGGTCAGTTTGAGGTTTACCAAACAGACAATTGAATCCCACTGTACCTGAAATTATATTGAAATTGAATCATGGCATCAGCTCATCTTACCGTATTGCTTAAGTGTTGAACCTCTTTAGAATAAGAAATAGCTTTCCTTGAAGAACAAGGCAACAACGGTGCCAGCTGGGCTCTCCTGTCCATTCCTCTCTCTTTTTATTTCGGCTTAGATGCCACTCTATTTCTGAAGACTCCGACTGTTTCCCCTTGAAATCGTTCCCACAGCATCAGATTACATCTTCTGAAAACTCAATGGGAAATAGAACATTTCTTTAGCAATGCATTGCCAAAAATCATGGATTCTGCATCTAAAATGTGTGTGTGCATGCGTTTGCGTGTGTGCGCATGCACGCACATGGACGCACACTTTCAAATCATTTTTGGACTCCCAGTGACTGCCTGGACTAATCTCTGCAAATTTCTTGGCACAATTTCAAAAGTGGTTTGCTTTTGCCTTCTTCCTAAGGTTGAGAGAGAGAGTGAATGGCCCAAGGTCACCCAACTGACTTCCTGCCTAAAGCAGGACTAGAATTCACACTCTCCTGGTTTCTAGCCTGCTGCTTTAAGCGCTACACCTAAACTGGCTCTAATCTAGAAATTTAGCATTTAGAAGAAAAAGGCAATCTATTTGCACATTTAATAGAAATTATAGAATGAATTGTCTATGGGGCCTGACTTTTGGGACAGTGTACATGTGTGTGCATATGTGTGTGTGCACGCGTGAATAGTACAATTTGAATTCTCCTTAGCTAGGCACACTTTTCATGTTTCCATTAAAAAAAAGTAAACCTAAAGAATTTACTTTGAAGAAAAGCTTTGAAAACTTGCCAGGCTGTCTTTGTATTTTGAAAGCGTTACATCACGAAGGCAAATTGTCCCCAGGATAGGAAAAAGAAAACTATTAGCATTGCTTTCTTGAAAAGATAAAGAAGAAAGCATGCAAAACTTCACAACGTGTAAAATACGTGTTATTAGAATTCATTTAAAATTATTGCCTCTACCCTAGTAAGCTCATGATGGCCTTTTCTTCTGTAGAGTGCGAAAAGTATCTGTATCAGTTCTTTATATATTGTTCCCTTGCATCCTTTAATTTTCCACATTAAAAGAATTCGATTTCAGGTTGGACTAAAGACCTCTGAGGTGTCTTCTATACTTATGATTCCATGAAGTGATTAGCTACTTTGAAAAAGTCACAACAGTTGGGTTAATTATCATGGGCTTTACAGGTTGACTGTTTATAAACTCAGGTTTAGAGCTATACGCTTCTTCTTTTCTGAATTTCTCACCACAACCTGCTATTGAATTTCCTTCAGCCCAGAGAAAGCAAGAACCCACACATGTCCTTATTTGCTGACTCCATTCTGGAATCTTACTATAGTAGGATGACTCATAGCAGATAAAATTCCAGAAAGACAGAAATTATACTGTGGCTGGAATTGATACAATGGTCTTTTTCGGGATGCTTTAATAGACAGGAGTGATTTTTGGCAAGCCACTGCAATAATCCCAGATATCTGATTGCATTACTAACTACTACCAACAAAGGGTGTCCCATGAGGAGGAACATTACTGAAGATGCTTCATATTTAACTTGCCGTAATTATTTTATAACCTAACATCATGTTCTTTTCTAAAGAGCTTGCATTGAAATGGGAAATGCACGCAATGTGGGGCTTCGATTAAAGGCATTGGGAGATACTGACTACTTCCATGCTTATATGCTACTTAAAAGAAATGTAATTCTTGATTTAGATTTTTTTTTAAATGAACAGCTGCTTCAGCAGAGTTGGTATATATTGTAATGACCTCCAAAGCTTACCAAACATTTTGTTTTTTTAATACTTTACACATACGGTACTTTGAAATTGTAAAGGTAGCAGCTTCACATAGTTGAGTTAATATTCACCAAAGAACAAAATCAAGACATTTCTAGAAATCAGGCATGTTTCCCATTAATATTCATAGATCCCAGCTATTTATATTACATTTGTCTATCTTAAAACCTGGGATATATGTTTTAAAAGGAGCCCCATATCTACTATGTGGATAGATTTCAAAACTCTGGCTAATTAAGAGAAGAAAAAATACCTTTATTATATATGCCATTGCCCATATATAATAAATTTCTCACAAATAGGAAACAGAATCTCATTTTTATTTAATTTTCACTTTCCTCTCCCTCTCCTCTCCATTTGTCCTAATCTTAATACAATGCTACAGGAGCTGGATGTTCTTAAAGAAGTAATATAAACTATTGGAAAATGAAAATAATACAATGATCTTTAGACATATTAATCTATATAAATAAAAATGTAAAATAGTGTGTGCAAAGCCGCTAATCTCAGAAAGTACTGGACCGATCAACACCAAATTTTCACACAATGTTCCCAAGGATGATATAATACGTACCTTTTTGGCTGGCACACGTGTGTCATGTGCACAGTACACAAATGTAAAATGTACCCACTTGTGAGGTTTTCACCTCCCTGTAGCTCCTCCCACCCAGCTGCTTCTTATGATGCATCACACACACACACACCCCTCACATTTCTAATAGTCATTTCCTCAGCAACCGAATAAGCTTCCAATGTTCCTTCAAACATTGCACACTCCCATGTGGCCCAGGCAGACCTACTAGGCCAAAAACAAGATGAGAGGGCAAAAATACAGTAGGTAGGTAGATAGAGGGATAAAGAGAGAGGGGGGGAAATACAGTAGGTAGGTAGAGAGATTAAGAGAGAGGGGGGGAAAATACAGTAGTTAGGTAGGTAGGTATAGGGATAGAGAGAGAGGGGGGGAGAAATACAGTAGGTAGAGGCATAAAGAGAGAGAGGGGGGAAATACAGTAGGTAGGTAGATAGGTAGAGGGATAAAAAGAGAGAGAGGGAAAATACAGTAAGTAGGTAGGTAGGTAGGTAGGTAGAGGGATAGAGAGAGGGGGGAAATACAGTAGGTAGGTAGGTAGAGAGATAAAGAGAGAGAGAGGGAAAATACAGTAGGTAGGTAGATAGGTAGAGGGATAAAAAGAGAGAGAGGGAAAATACAGTAAGTAGGTAGGTAGGTAGGTAGAGGGATAGAGAGAGGGGGGAAATACAGTAGGTAGGTAGGTAGAGAGATAAAGAGAGAGAGAGGGAAAATACAGTAGGTAGGTAGGTAGAGGGATAGAGAGAGAGGGGGAAAATACAGTAGGTAAGTAGGTAGATAGGTAGGTAGGTAAAGTGAGATAGGAAGAAATATAGTAGGTAGGTAGGTTGAGGATTATACGGTGGTTGTGTGTATGTGTTTGTGTGTGCAGGTGTAGATCTACTCACACATTGGTTGGCCATTTATCCAGACTGGGCCACAGCAATACGTGGCTGGGTATAGCTAGTATACCATAAGATGCTTCCTCACTTAAGAGCAATTCTAACTGCTGGTGTCTCTTTTTGGAAATAAATTTAATGCATTATTAAAGAACCATGATGATTGCGGTAATATAGAAGCCATGTTTTATTTTTTAGAAAACATTTTAAGTCATCAATGTTTTTTCATGAGGACTAAATTCTAGGAAATTGCCATTGATTTTTGCAGGAAGGATGACATACAATTCCTTCTGGAAGTGTTCAGGGATTGTACCATGAGTTTGTAGGCCATCTGGGTCATGAAAAGATTGGATTTTCTTCAGGCAGATTTTGATTCATATGGAAACTAGAAAAGATGCAGAGGTGGTATTCAGCAGGTTCTGACCAATCCCAGAAAACCGGTAGCGGAAATTTTGAGTAGTTTGAAGAACCAGTAAATACCACCTCTGATTGGCCTTGCTCCCATCTATTCTCTGTCTCCTGAGTTACAGCTGATCGGGAGGAAACGGGGATTTTATATATTTATATTTATATTTATTCAATTTATACCCCGCCCTTCTCCAAATGGACCCAGGGCGGCGCACAGGAAAATTAAAATACATACAAAACATCATATAAAATTTTAAAAACTAATTCAATAGAACCTGTGCTAAAACCAGATTAAAATCTCCAAATTTAAAAACTATCTAAAAGTCAGTATAGGGGGCTACGCTAGGCCGGCTAGATGAAACAAATGTGTCTTAAGACACTTGCGGAAGAGGCGGAGGTCAGAGATGGTGCGAAGTTCAGGGGGTAAGTCGTTCCAAAGGGCTGGACCTGCCACAGAGAAGGCTCTCCCCCTGGGTGTCGCCAGTCGGCATTGTCCGGCCGACGGCACCCTGAGGAGGCCCTCTCTGTGGGAGCGTATTGGTCTAAGGGATGTATGGGGCAGGAGGCGGTCTCGGATATAACTAGGCCCTGAGCCATAGAGCGCTTTAAAGATGGTCGTCAGAACCTTGAAGCGCACCCGAAAGACCACAGGAAGCCAGTGCAGCTCGCGCAGGATAGGTGTTATGTGGGAGTGTCTAGGCGCTCCCGTAATCACCCGCGCGGCTGCATTCTGGACTAACTGCAGCTTTCGAGTGCACCTCAAGGGAAGCCCCATGTAGAGAGCATTACAGTAGTCGAGTCGAGAGGTCACGAGAGCCTGAGTGACTGTGCGAAGGGCAGCCCGGTCCAGTAAGGGCCGCAATTGGCGCATCAGGCGTACCTGATGAAACGCCCCCCTGGCCACGGCCGCCACATGGTCCTCCATGGACAGCCGGGAATCCAGGAGGACACCCAAATTGCGCGCCCTCTCCACGGGGGCCGGTGTTTCGCCCCCAATGGCCAGAGTTGGAATAATCTGGCTGAACCGGGGTGCCGGAAGCCACAGCCACTCAGTCTTGGACGGGTTGAGCCTGAGTTTGTTACTACCCATCCAGATCCGTACGGCCTCCAAACCGTATCCTTCCCCTGGAGTAGAGAGGGAATGGAGATTTTACAGTATCCTTCCCCTGCCATGCCCACCAAGCCATACCACACTCACTAAGCCACTCCTACAGAACCGGTAGTAAAAAATGTTGAATCCCACCACTGAAAAGGTGATAAATAAATACTGGCTAACTATAATCCTCAAAAACATATGGGTTTTTGGGGGGTGGATGGCTTTGTGCAGAAGGCTATATAGACTAAGACTTTGGGATTATAATAACAGTCTTATCAATTGGTTTCCTTAATCAGAACTGAACTAATCTCTTCCCTCCTTTTATAATCTTGGTCCTTCTTTGATATCACCATAGTGATCTGATGAGATGTACCCAAACCTTCTAGTTATAGGACATTTCTGAACGCTGCTGTTAGTATTTCACAAAAAAACAGCAAATCATGCATTTCAGGTGAATGGGTGGGGTTTTTTTTTCTGCCTTGGCTTGGCACATTGATACGCCTTCACACTTGGCTGGGCCTGAGGTGCATTTGTGCAAAGCCAGATTGTTTTAGTTAACATAATAAGTGAACCTGCTGTTCTACCTGCATGTCTGGGAGAATTGCCAGGAGACTTCCCGACATTTCAATCAGAGGGATAGGGTTATAAAGCTGTCAGTTTCCTTGTAGGCTAATTTGCCTTTCCTTTGGACCTACTGTAACATTCAGTTCATTGACAGAGAAAACAACCCTGGTTCGGGAGATAATATTTGAGCTAGGATCAGTGGGAAGACAATCCCACTGATTTCTTTTGAACTTCCCTTTCTATTTGCATGAGGGCAATTGTGGAACTAAACATTGATTTAAATAGGGATTTGCAATTTTGTCATGATTGTGCTTAATACTGAGGCCATTCTTATAGAGTGTTTATGCTCTATTCTTCGGAATCTTGATGTCACAGAGAGCATGATTTTAATTAAATCACCAACAAAAAATGTTACACGTTGTATTCAATAACTGTCATCTTCTTCTTCTTCTTCTTCTTCTTCTTCTTCTTCTTCTTCTTCTTCTTCTTCTTCTTCTTCTTCTTCTTCTTCTTCTTCTTCTTCTTCTTCTTCTTCTCCTCCTCCTCCTCCTCCTCCTCCTCCTCCTCCCTCCCTCCCTCCTCCCTCCTTCTTCCTCCTTCTTCCTCCTCCTCCTTCCTCCTCCTCTTCTCCTTCTCCTTCTCCTTCTCCTTCTCCTTCTCCTCCTCCTCCTCCTTCTCCATTAAATTTTCATGATAGATTGTGAATATCTTTGTGCCCACTGGAGACTCATCCTCTTCAGGGAAATAGCTCTTTCTAAAGGGAAACTAGATTTACAGGCTGATCTTGAGAAGCATGAAAATGAAATAGCAGGCTTCCATTCGAAGGCAGGCTGTTCTCATGCCACCGAACTTGCTGCCCCCTTGGCAGGCCATCATCTGGAGATCTTCCAATACAGTTTGGTCCACACATCATGTTTAATCATAGTTCCTTGAAGAAAACATGGATTACAAATTATGAAGACTGGATTCGTTGTAGCAATAGCACTTAGCAATAACACTTATATAGCACCCATAGTGTTTTACAGCATTCTCTGGATTGTTTATCATGAAAGCATTATTTGCATATTGCCCACAATAAACTGGGTCCTCATTTTACCAACCTTGGAATGATGGAAGACTGACTCAACCTGGAGCCCCCATCAGGATCGAACTCCAGGCTGCGGGCAAAGTTTGCCTGTAGTACTACATTCTAACCACTGCACCACAATAGCTTCTTCCTAATACCTTTTGAATTACAAATTTAGCTTTGCTGGATGGGTGAACCTGGCCTCATATCACTTCTCCCCAGCTTAGTGCCCCCCGAGATGTGAGGATTGCTATTTGCAAGTTCCCCCAGCTGAATAGATGCATAGTAAGTAAATCTTTTTTCATACATGAATCAAGAGATTGCATCAGATCAACTAGTTGGAAATGTGTTAATAAAAGTAGTGATTACAAATTAAATTATCTATTTTCCTTGTGAAACGCACCCAGAGCAAGCCATTGCCTCACACTCAGTTTCCACTTCCTCTAATAAATTTCGAGGAAAACATCTCCTATAGAAAATGTAATTGGATTGTAATTTTCTCTCACAGCTCCACTCTTTTCATAAAGCTGTTACAAACATTAGGAAGCCTCCTTCATACTGAATTCCCATGCCTTTTGTTACTTTTACATTTTTTTCAGTTAAAAAAAACAAATCAGTGTCCTTTACTTTGCTGTTTTCTTCATTCTGGTACATCATGTCTTTGCTGTGTGCTTTCCCTCATAAACTGGTCATTAATTTGAAAAAGGAAATAGTTCAGTGCATTGTTTAGCGATTCTTTTAGATTTAACTGAACAAATGACACGAGTGATAGATATCGAGGGAGTGCAGTGTAGGAAAGTTGCCTACAGCTGGCTGATAGGAAGGTAAGCACAGCTATCAAACACACTTTATACAAATGCTTCTCTGGATGGAATGATATTTGAAATGTTCGAAGCCTACAGGTTAAGATTGCAGGAACATGTTGATGGGTCTGAGAGGTGAGAGCACAGACCTAGAAGGTAAAGAAAGACAGGTTGTGTCAGAAGCGGAGAGGAAGCTAAGCATGTTAGGTTCGCCTGTCATAGAAGAAATGTCCTCACAAAAAAATCAGATGCTGCACAGAGACAGGTTCCACGGGCAAGCTCTTTGAGATCTGCTGAGTTAATAAAAGAAAGTGGGGCTGGGGGTAGCAAGAGACAGAGGGAAGTAGAGTTTGTGATCCAAATGGAAATTATTCACCATAAATAGCCGCTTTCTTGTCTTGTAGTAAAACTTTGTGAAGGCTTCACCAATTCACCTGACAGGACCCTGGCCTTAGTTGATTTGTGTGACTAGTGGGAAATTGCAGATCCCAAAATTGCAATAGTTAACAGAGCATTTCAAAGCATGGACCATCGCTGAGATTGCTTAGTTATTGTTTCTGCTGGAAAGTTTCCATAAGGTCAACATCTAATGTAAACAACAACAAAACAGCAATAACAAAACAACACTGTCCTCTACCTTACATGCATAATATAGGTCTGATGAATTAATTTGGTTCAGGGCATGAATGAATAACACATTGATGGTGAAAGACAACCAGGAAAGATCTCATAATGACTTCTTCTTCTTCTAGTCTACTAGAGTTTCATGATAGATGGTGAATATCCTTGTATCCACTGGAGATTCACCCTCTTCAAGGAAGCAGCTCTTTCTAGAAGGGCACTAGATTTACCGACATATTTAAAGAAGCACATAACTGAATGGCAGGTATCCACCCAGGCTGTTCTTATGCCACCAAGCTTGCTCCCCGTTTGGCAGGCAGTCATCTGGAGATCCTCCAATGCAGTCTGGTCCATACATCTGGTTTAATCATGGTTCTCTGAAGGAAACACATCTGATTGGAATTGCACAGTATTTTTTTCTTTTTCTGAGAGTGCAAAGACCACATATAATGTGTGAGAGAATGATGCAAAATGGGCTAGTCCACATCAGGACAGTTGTGTGCTGGAAATGTACAACAACTGGCTCTACCAGTTCCATTGCCAGTGTTGCACTGTTCCTCACCTAGTAGCTGTTCAGCACTCCAGGAATATTGGCTTGCTTGGCTCTCAAAAAATTCCAGAGAAATTGACAGCTGGCTCCTATGAAGTGGTAACAAGGCGCACAATTGAGCTTCTACCACAATAGTTATGCATTTTTTCTAAATGATGGGGAAATTACTATTGATATTCATCAATTGTGATTGGAATAATTTTAGGGGCCACCGGGTTGTCCATCCCTGATGTAAGGTATCATTGTTCACCACCATTACTTCTGTTAGGAGTAGACTCCTAGAGTTGGGTAGGCAATATATAATACCATGATGACAAATGGTCATTGTGGCTTTAAGGATGTTGGAAGTTTAGAGACTGTAATTAGAGAGTAATTATCTCCACTATAAAATGAGGTATGGAGAGCGCATATCTCTGTCTCTGCCGGATTTGCTGATTTACTGTTTGATAACTGACTGTTCGTGTGCTGGGAATTACTGAAGAAGGAAGATTGTGGTTTGCTGACTGTAAGCAACTTGATATTTGTTAAGACTTTGTTTTTGACTCGCTTTAACATCACTGCTTGTTAAGCAGTAGTTTAGTTTTTAGTTTTTACAACTCCAGTAAAAGCTATTTTATTTTTTCTTAACAGTGTCTGGTCTACTAATTGTGTGTACACTAGCAACGTTTCTCTAGCTGCATACTCCACTGCACAACTTTGCTGTCTCCAAACGGAGATATCTCCCAACAACTTCTTAACCTTTGTTACAGGGATGATTGGATGATTAATTTTGAATTATTAATTATGAATTAATAATAATACAAAGAATTAGAACATCACTTGAACACCATAGACCCTGACAAATTCACCACCAGCTGATTGTAAAAGGCAGCTTTTACTCAGAACAGCTTACATCCTGAGACAATACCTCTACCACCATCAAACATCCACATCCGCCTATCCCAGGTCATTGGAAAGAACCCGATAGGTGGATAAAAATTGCCAAAGCCTGTCCGAACATCAGGCTGACTGTATGATGAATCAATAATGCTACAATGCTGAGGAAATGTTTTTTCTCATTTTCTTTCTTCCTCCATTCTGCAGTGGGCAAATGAAATGTTTTTAAAAAATTCACAAGGCCCTGTGAATATACAAAATGGGAAGGATGAGTGTACATGAAGGATCTTTTTCTTCTTCTTCTCGCTTGACCTCCTTAACACTCTCCTCAACTTCCTGAAGGGAAGATAACAAGAGAGGTTCAGGGCAAAGCCCTCATATTTCTATGGGAACACAAAGATGAGACATCTATCCTTTTATCCATTACTCATTCTTAATAAGGTAACGCCTGTCTGGAGTTGGAGTCATCTGACCAGGCTACATTTGACTTCCCAGGTTGAACTGAATGACTTGAATTGTACTGCAGAATTTCATCCCTGTGGTTTGATAACGAAGGCCAGGAAGTTTGTATGTTTAATGCAGCCTTTGTTACCTGTAGGTGAAATAGCCAAGGATATGAAAAGCAGTCTTACAAAGGGGCTGATTTGCAGCCAAACAAAACAATTCCTTTGCTGGTATATGAGACAAATAAAGTGATAAAGTGATAAAAGATATTTATTTGGATACATAACCTGATCTATCAATCTAAAAAAATTGTGATGAGCTTAAAAAATATGAAAACCAAAAATATTCTCAAACAAAATGGAATAAAGCAGAACATAATGTTTCATTAATATACTAATATCTCCATTGCTAACATTTTTATTCTCTTTTAATTCATGTTTCTACATAGTGAAAACTTTGACCGGATCAGACTATAGAGAGTCCGTTCCCAAACTTTTACTGAAAAAACAGCTGAAAATCAGCTGGCCAGCGTACACATGCATGCTGGAGCTGACTGGGCAACACCTCATGTGCCCTCAGAAATGGCTCCATGTGCCACCTGTGGCACGCGTGCCATAGGTTCGCCATCATGGATATAGACTGACTTCTTCAAATACCCAAATCAAAGTCCAAACAGTGGGGATACACACACACACACACACACACACACACACACACACACACACACACACACACACAGTATATTGTAGCAGGAGTGAAGGAGACCAGGACTGTAAAAAATTAATCAGACCTGATGGCAGATTTTTTTTTTAAAAAAAATATTGTTTGCGTCATCTTCATGTTAAATGGTCTGAAGTTTTAATTTCACATTAAAAGGGACCCCTGGTATAAAACAAACTGAAAATGCCTTTATCATGTCTTTCCTTTTAACCTAATCATTCATATTGAGTTTAGCTGAAGTTTTTGTAAAGTTTCTTCGTCGTACGTAATGGCACTAAGTTTTAGCCATCTTCTTGGCTAACCACACTTGTAGTATGTTCTACTAGCTCCCATTCCGCCGCTCATCAAAAACACATTTGTTCCATCTCGCTGGCCTTGCTTAGAGTTAGTTTATGCCCATATTTTAGTCTAGATTTTAACATTGGGATTTTTAGGGGATTGGTTGAGATTTTAATATTTTTAGCTTAATTTTTAGCACAGGAGATTCTAATTTAATTTAATTTTATTATTATTATTATTATTATTCGAATTTATAAGCTGCACCCATCTCACCACATAGGGACTCGGGGCGGTGCACAGGGAATATAAAATATAAATATACAAATATACAACAATAAAACATTCTTAAAACTAAATTAAATTAACCCACCCTGCGCTAAAACCCATATTAAAACACCTGAATTAAAACTTTGGTAACTAAAAGCAGTATGGTGTTCGAGTAAGATCATGCATTGTATTGTATGTATTGTTGCTTGTTGGTATTTTAATTCCCTGTGCACCGCCCTGAGTCCATCTGGAGACAGGAGCGGTATATAAATCCAATAAACCGTAAACCGTAACCCGTAACCCATTGACATCAAACCCCCATCATTATACCATCTCCTGAATTGGGAGGCACTGGAAGATATTTGTCAGTCTTTTTGAAGGTAATGGACATTCGGTCCTCCAATGAAAATCTTCCCTATTTTATCCCTTTGTACAACCCCACCCTGCTACTCTCTGTATTTACAATAAGGTCTGTTAATTTTAAGAAAGGGAAGATAGGGAAGTACCCAAGAAAAATATTTCCACATTTTCTTGGGAAGTCTTTCAGCTCAGAAAATAATTATGAAGCGGCTGAAGAAAATTTGCTCCTCCTGGAAGCAGGATTTCCTATTTGATAATTTCATTTTCATTCCTGAATTTGCCTAAGCAAATAGACCTCAGAACTATTAAAACTTGTGTTGTTATGACCTTTAACTGGGCTAAATGGTGCATCATAGGGCAACAATTTTTGAACCAAGGTACTTCGAATGGGCTAATTTATAGGATGTGTCCAAAATCTAGGACCTATGACTCTCGAGGGAATGAAATTTAGAAAAGTTGTGGCTGCTTCAGTGCTATCAGCTTTGGTGGGCTGTGGCAACAGTCAAATGAACTTCATTTTCAATGTTCTGTGACAATTTCCAGCCAGTCTCACAATTCCTCACTTCTCTCACCCAGCAGCAGCCACTTACCTGCCTGCTGGAAAGGGAAGGGAAGCGAAAGGAGAAAGGAAGGAGGGAAGGAGTGTTCCACATATGGTAAGCCTTCCTTAACCCACACAGCACTTTTTACACAGCCCTTCTTGGCCCATGCTACCCATTCTGCACTTTCCCTCCTCCTTGTGGCACTTCTTATATGCCCCCATGACACTTCATACTATTCTTGACATGCACTGTCCCCCACATGATCTACCCACCCTAACTTCCCGCTGGCTTCCCCACTGGCTTTGTCCCTTCAAGCTTCCCACAAGCACAGTCAATGGGGAAGCTGCAGGAATTCTAAGGCGGTATGGAAAGAAAAAAAAATGATATTGACAGAATGAGAGGAAGGGAAGGAAGCGGGAGGGAGAGAAGAAAAAGATGGAGGGAGGAAAGAAGGAAGGAGGGAAAGAAGAGAGGGTAGAAAAAGGAAGGAAGGAAGAGGGAGGGAGGGAAGAACAGAAGGGTGGAGGGAGGGAGGAAAGATGAGAGAGGGAGAGAGGCAAGGAAGGAGGAGAGAGGGGAAGGGAGGGAGGAAATGGGAAGAGGGTGGGAAGGAAGGGAGGGAAAAAAAGAAATATGTTAATAAGATGTTGGATAGCCATTTGTCTGAAATGGTATAGAGCAGTGATGGCTAACCTTTTTTTGGCTCAATACTATAGAGTTTCCTGCCTAGGCAGGGGGTTGGACTAGAAGACCTCCAAGGTCCCTTCCAACTCTGCTATTGTATTGGAAAGAAAGAAAGAAAGAAAGAAATAGGGAAGGAGGGAGGGAAGAAAGGAAGGAAGGAGAAGGAGAGATTTCTGATGCTCTCTTCCATCTTCCCATAAGTAATAGGACTGGGGAAGCCATCGGAAAATTAGAAGCCAGTTCCATTCCTACTGTTCTTTTGCCCACCAGTGGTGGTTCTTCTTTCTCTGTGAAGAAATATCTGTGAAATGATGATCCAGTGGGGCAAAGGTTGTCTAGTATTTCATAATTATTTGTATAGGTTTTATAGATGGAACCACTGACAGACTGTGTAACTCGAACCTGGACTATTAAATAAACAGTAGTAACCATTCAAATACTGGACTGCAAACTGATACAATGGGATTGCTCCAAGTTCTTCTCTCACAAAAGACACAGAGGGTCTTACAACCAGCTAAAGGAGCTCTCACTATTTCATGGTACCCTAATGTCCAATTCAATCCTTTCTCCTTTTTTTTTTTCCTGGTGGCAAGACCGCAGCTGAGTGACTTTGCACAGTCAGTCACCCATCATCTTATTTATCAGAATCACTCAACAGCATTAAAAAGCTGAAGGCATTTGGCTGGCTGTTCATGAAAAAACTATTTTGGCTATGTTGCTTTTATTATGGCCAGCCTTTGTTATCCCGTTTGCTGTTAGTCTCATGGAGGATTGTTTACAAGGCCAGTTTTGAGTAGAATTTACTTTACAAGTGAAAGATGTCTGTTGCAAACAGACTCTGTAATTAAACCAGATTTGTTTCTTGCTCAGTTCCATTACAGATTACATTAGTTGGTTCTGGAAGAAGCAATAATTGCAGTGTAAATATCACAAACCTTTCAAAAGTGACTCTAGCTTTTTTCAGCAACCATGACAAAAGGAAGTTTCAAGGTACTGCAAGGAATACATTCCCTAGCTCTGTTTTTGTTCATGAGAATAAGGGATAGACTGTCATGCCAAGAGTTCTGTAAATATAAAACTAGAATTAGGCTGTTAACAATTTACAAAGAGAGAAAAACTACCTGAGCTGGATATTGGCTTTTAAAACAGAAGAATCCCACAATATTGTTGGTCTATTTGCAATCTTCAAACAACCTGGGCATTTAAAAAATGCACAGGTTTTCTCCATTGTATGTAATGGATATATTCTTAAGGATTAGAGTTATTCACATAGCTGGAGCTTACATTATCATTCTGGTTCTGGGGAAAATCTAGTAAATGTTTGGCATGACGAAGCACCATTTAAATGAATGGTATTTACGTTGTTCATAAGTGCTAAGGTCCACTTGCTTTTAATGAGTCTTTTGTTTCCTTCCTGTAACTTGTTTTGACTGATGGATAGAAAATGTAGACTGTTTAAATCAGTGGTAGTCAACCTGGTCCCTACCATCCACCAGCTTTCATGGTGGGCGGTAGGGATTTTGTCCGATATTGAAGCACTTTCCTTTTTTAAATTTAATTGACTTCCCTACTTTATAAATCACCATTACTGTGGAGCCGGTGGGCGGTTAGAAAATGTTATTACTAACAGAGATACAAAAGTGAGCGGTAGGTATAAAAAGGTTGACTACCCCTGGTTTAAATAAACATGAGCACCTCTTTCGTCTTTCCATGTTCTTATGTAGAGTGGGGGAAAGAACCAGGAATGGTGACGAGATCATCTGTTATACAGGTAGTCCTTGACATAACAGTTCATTTAATGACCATTTGAAGTTACAACAGCACTGGAAAAAAAGTGACTTATAACTGGTTTTCACACTTATGACCATTGCAGCATCCCCATGGTCAGGTTACATATAGGCAAGAAAAACCAAATGCACAAGTACAGTATAGGTGGTACCTTGCTCGATAGTAGCAACTGTGAGAGGGATCTCGGAATCCTAGTGGACAACCATCTAAATATGAGCCAGCAGTGTGCAGCAGCTGCCAAAAAAGCCAACACAGTTCTAGGCTGCATCAACAGAGGGATAGAATCTAGATCGCGTGAAGTGTTAATGCCACTGTATAGTGCCTTGGTAAGGCCACACTTGGAATACTGCATACAGTTTTGGTCGCCACGATGTAGAAAAGACGTGGAGACTCTGGAAAGAGTGCAGAGAAGAGCAACCAAGATGATTAGAGGACTGGAGACTAAGACATATGAAGAACGGCTGCAGGAGCTGGGTATGTCTAGTTTGATGAAGAGAAGGACCAGGGGAGACATGATAGCAGTGTTCCGATATCTCAGAGGGCGCCACAAAGAAGAGGGAGTCAAACTTTTCTCCAAGGCACCTGGGGGCAGGACAAGGAGCAATGGGTGGAAACTAACCAAGGAGAGAAACAACTTAGAACTAAGGAGAAATTTCCTAACAGTAAGAACAATTAACCTCTGGAACAGCTTGCCTCCAGCAGTTGTGAATGCCCCAACCCTGGAAGTCTTTAAAAAGATGTTAGACAGCCATTTGTCTGAAATGGTATAAGGTTCCTGCCCATGCAGGGGGTTGGACTAGAAGACCTACAAGGTCCCTTCCAACTCTGCTATTGTATTGTATTGTATTAAGATGATCAGAATTCAAACGCTTGGCAGCTGGCTCATATTTACGACAGTTGCAGTTGGTCATGTGCCTGATAAGCAAAGTGAATGGGGAAGTCAGGTTCAATTTGCAACCATTTTACATTGACTAGATCAGGGGTCTCCAACCTTTGCAACTTTAAGTCTGAAGCAAAGCTGGCTGGAGAAGTCTGGGAGCTGAAGTCCTTCAGACTTCAATTCAATTCAATTCAAATTTAATTTGTAGAACCGCTCCCTCTCCCCACAGGGACTCGGGGCGGTGCACAGGGAAAGTAAAAACAATAAATATACAAATATAAATACATAATATAAAAACAGATTAAATCTATTCCTGTGCTAAAACCCGTTAAACTAAAATACCCAGCAGCTATGCATAAGTTTAAAACCCCATAGAAAGAGAGACTAGCCTAGGCCGGCCAAGCGGAAAAAGTGTGTTTTTAATTTCAGACGGAAGGAGCGGAGGTCCGTAGTCGTTCTAATATCAGGGGGAAGGTCGTTCCAGAGGGCCGGGAGTTAAAGTTGCAAAGGTTGGAGACCCCTGGACTAGATGATAGTTCTTCTTGTATAAGGAAGTCTTCAACTTACAACAGTTCATTTAGTGATGATTCAATTCATTGAGCCAGATTCAATTAACAACAGTGTTACTAACGTAACAACCGCAGTGACTCATTTAACAACTGTGGCAAGAAAGGTCATAAAATGGGGCAAATGTCACAACAATTGTTTCATTTAGCAACATAAAGTATAGGTTTCATTGTGGTCATAATTGTAAGTTGAGGACTATCTATATATTGGAGAGAAAGCAAAGAAAACAATGGTCAGAACTTCTGTATGGTAAATCGGACATTACCTCAGATTAACCTTTTTTCCCTATTAGAGTCTTTATTCTCCCTCTTGGAGGGCCAAATGACAATTGGTGTGTGGGATGGAAGTAAGTAATATGTAGGGCCAGAGCCAGAAGTAATCGTGGGATCCATTCTCTTTCATTTGGGCATCCTTTTATTCCATTTTTTTTCTTCCTGAAATCTTCTTCTCTTATTCTTTCTCCTCCTCCATGATTGTGGGAAAAGAGTGATTTCTCTTCCAGGAGATTGTAGACCTTTTCATTTAGGCTGTGGGCCACATGTGGGCTTAGAACTGCAAGATGGATCTTTGTGCACCAAAAGTGATTAGGATGAATTGCTAGATTTTTTGGGCCAATTATACCAAAACTCATTTTTTAAGAGGTTGAACCTATGGCCAAGCCTCTGTTCTCTTCCTGAGATATGAGTCACACTGTCAGCTCTCAATTCTAGAGAGCCCAGATGTGGGCTGCAAAAGTCCAGGTGACAAATATTGCAGCAGTAAAGAAATGCAGAGAAGAATGATATCCTTCCTATTATCTAGGCATGACCCTGTCCCCCACCTAAAGAAAACCTTTAGCGGTCCCACTCTCTGAAGTCCACTGACACCTTCTGTTCCTGATGACTATTCTTGTATCTCACATTCATGGCTATTCCCCTCCCCTCCCATGGCTGAATTTTTGGCTCAACACAATCCAGTCCACAGCCAAATATTCAAATCAGAGAATCTTTAAATGCCTTATTTCATTGGCTATGTATCAACCACGATAGAGTTTTCTTAACAAAAGCTTCATGCGTTCTCCGTACATGTGCATATATTCATGCCATCCTAAAAAAAAAACACAACACAACAACTATTGGGTATTTTAAGAAGAGAAGGAGAAATAGCAACAGTACACATAATAATGAATCCTCAACTACCTAGAATTTGTCTCTAATGAGACTAGAAATGTTTGGCTCGGTGCAGTTACTACATTTTCTTCATGACATGCTTAGGACACAGCTGCATAATAAATATATTTGGGGAATGAACAATTAGGCTCTGTATGAATGTGTGTAATATGGGAAGGGAGAAAGGCTAGGTATGTGGGCGGGTGGCCTTGTGGGACAATGCATACCAGGACAGCCTTGAATGACGTCAACTGTTCATAGCCATGCATCTCATCCACTGATATTTGCTAACCCTTCACTGGGGATAGTTAAAAAAAGGGGAAAAATTAGAGCTGGCTGGAATTTAGGGCCAATCTGATAAACAGAACAAGATACATGGAAGAAGTTCATTTGGATATAAAAAAAGAGGATTTAATCCCTTTCAGAGGCCCTCTTACATGGCAGATAGTAGAATATGAAAAAAGCCATTATAAATTATGAAATTAGCAGTGAAAGGGCAGAAGGCTAAACCACGTATTGCATTTGGCATTGAGGATAGTGGGGGAATTTCCCATTGTTTGTGTAGATGAATATATTTGATGGATGTCTGCTTTCAGAATCAGGGCTGTTGTATCTCAGGGGTTTGGCTATTCCATATGGCGGGGGCACTTTGATAGAAAAGGCATGTAGCCTTTAGGTGAGAATGTTTAGATTGATAGGTGAATAGATTAAACAATATCTGGGATGTTTGGAATTTTTAAAGTGGTATAGCGGAAGTCAGGGGGGTGGGATTGATTGGGAGGTGGGGGTGGGTTAGGGTGGAGGGTGGGGAAATATAAGTGGATAAGTAATATAGAGATGGGAATAATGGGACATGGTTATGTTATGATGTATACATGTTGAATTAACTTAGAAGAGGGTGCTAGGGAGAGATTGATGTATTATACACTAAATTTATATCATGTCTGTCGGGGGGCGAGGGGGTATAATATTTAATATCTGAATGAGAATTTTATTTCAAGATGGGGGAGGTGAGGGGTATACCTTTTGTATGTGATTTTATATTATATGTTGGGGGGGGTAAAAGGGGGGGAAACTTGTCTGAATAAAACTTTTGCAATAAAAAAAGAAAAAGAAAGAAAAGGCATGCTTCTTTGAACCCACCAAATGACACTGGATCAGTGATATAACCTGTAACCCATTTGTCTGTTCTGGTGGGATGGATAGGAATCATCAGGGAGAGGTGGTCCTGTAAGTATGCAGCCCCATGGCATGTATGGTTTTAAAGGCAACAAGCAGCATCTTGAATTGCACCCAAAAACCTACTGGGTAGAATGAAACAACTCGCCATGGCCAATTCACCATGGACAACTTGCCACAGCCAAACTCACTGCAGGACAACTTACCATGGCCAACTCGCCACGGGAGGACAACTCAACAATTCAATGTACTTGTTTAAAATAATTTATAAACTGTTTTAATTTTTGCCATTCACATTTCATTTTGTCCTTCCTTTGGCATCCTTTTGTTTAACTATTCTATCCCACTATTTCTTTGATATTAGTATAACTCTTGTCTTGTGGCAAGTTATCCTGTGAGGAGTTGGCCATAGTGAGTTGTCCTGCAGTGAGTTGGCTATGGTGAAATGGCCACAGTGAGTTGGTCATGGTGAGTACAGCTCATGAAGCAGCTATTGCCATACTACAAAGCCCCCAGTATTACATGTGCCACCATATTCTGGAAGAGCTAAATCTTCCAAACGCCCTTCAAGGGGACCCCCATGGAGAATGCACAACATTAATCCAATCCGGAACTGAACAAGGCCTAAGTGGCCACAATTCCTCCTGATTTAAGAACTAGTGCACAAGATGTAATTGTGAAAAATATCTTCTGGCCATGTCTGCCACCTGCTTCTGAAGCAGAAGACTTGAGTTCAGGTGCACCAATTCTGCTTGTGGGGAGTATTACCCCAGCCAGAGTCAATGATGGAAATCACAAGATGCAGGAGGTTCCAACACTCACAACCACTTAATCTGGGTAGCACTGGGTTGAAGCTCGTTATTCTCACAGACTCACAAGAGCTAGAGGAAAGTATCTCAATGGCATTATTTGAGCAGCATGGGGCACAGATACACATCTCAGTATCACTGGTACACTTAACCCAGTATTGGCTTACTTGGTGGTTTCAGGTAGGTATTAAATAGAGGTCAAGAAAGAGTTGAGTCCTATAGCATCCCACAAAGCAGGACCCTAAGGCTTGATCTCTTCCTTCCTATCAATAATGAATGGAACCATCTTTGAGAGAAGACACACCAGTTACCTGCACAGATGGAGGCCAAGTCTCAGTAAATGCAACTGCTGTATTTGAAGGGTGTTCAGAATAATCCTAAGAGTGGCTTGCCCCCTCCTTATCAGAAGAGCTTGGATCACCTGAAGCAGGTGATCAGGAAACTATCCACAGATAAGAATAGGTGACAAATAAGTACGTTTTGCTACCCTTATTGTCACAAAGTAGACCTTGATGCAGGTTCTACATTGTGCCTTGTTGGTCTTGTTCTTCATCTGTCTTCACCAGTTCTTCAGGCATCTCATGTATGGTTTCATTTCCTTGAGTTTTTTCTAGGGCAGCCCAGGATCTATGCATATAGAAATTCCATAAAGGTGCAATTTGATCCAAGGCTGCAAATGAATACATTTATAAATCTATGTGCTATATAAAATTGATCAGAATAATCCAATTTAAATTTGTATAATCCTAGTTCTTACTTTAAGATAATGAGGTGGCTCCTAGCTATCCTAGTCTTGACTCTTAACATGTGCTATAAGGTGGTTGGCTAGTCTGTGGCTCATGGTCTTGTGTAAACCCTGGCAATTGTGTTAACCAGTTATGACTGGATTAAACCATGAATTAGCATGGCCAACATGTTGATCATGGAGGTAGGGTTGAAGCTGGCAAGACAGCGCAAGCTGCACTGGCTGCCTGTGGCCTTCAGGGTGCGCTTCAAGGTGCTAGTAACCATCTTCAAAGTGCTCCATGGCATGGGACCTGGCTAACTGCGGGACCGCCTCCTACCACATACCTCCCTTAGGCCTGTCCGCTCCCACAGGGTGGGCCTCCTCAGGGTGCCATCCGCCGGACAATGCCGACGGGTGGCCCCCAGGGGGAGAGCCTTCTCTGTGGTGGGGCCTGCCCTCTGAAACGACCTACCCCCCGACCTTCGGATCATCACGGACCTACGCCTCTTCCACCGGCCACTAAAGACACATCTATTTCAAGAGGCCGGCCTGGCTTAGTTTTAATGGATATAGTTTTAATTGATTTTAATCCTTTTTCTAATCTAAATTTTAGCACAGACCTTCATTTAATTTATTTTTAACTATTTTGTACTGTATTGTTTTATATTTTTTTATATTTCTGTGCACCGCCCTGAGTGCCCTTGGGAAGATAGGGCGGTATACAAATTTGAATAATAAATAAATAAATAAATAAATAAATAAATAAATAAATAAATAAATAAATAAATAAGCAGATAGAAGATTGACATGTCAGCTTTGTAGATCACATACAAAAAGGGAAGTGCTTGTATTACCCTGGTCTATCTACCATCTTGCAATGTTGAGATCCTGGTCTCAACAAATATCACCGTATGTGACAATAGATCAAACTTTGTCAGCTGGAATTCTGCAAGAGATCACCAGAGGTTCTGCAATGGATCATATCTGAAAAAAAGCCTTTGTTTTATGGACCTTGTGCACTATGCCATGCTAGTACTCTCACTGGTAAGAATTTTTATGCATCACCACTTAGCTTACTGATCAAACAAATGTACCATGAGCTGTACATATAATAACTTTCATGCAAGAATTCCCTGGAACCTGAAAATTATTCCAAAGGTTTCTCCAGGGTAAAAATTATGAGAAAGGCTGCCATAGATGAACTGCCTAAACCTTCCACATGAGGATTTTTGTCTATAAAGTACTAAAATGAACTCTTATTACTCTTATTTAAGTCACTGCAATATAAAGAAAGAAGTTGAGACTTTGAGTGCAGCAAGACCAATAAAGATGATTAGCAGACTGGAGGATAAGATATATGAAGAACAATTGCAGGAATTGGGTATGTCTAGTTTAGTGAAAAATAGGACTAGAGGCATAACATAATAGCAATGCTCTAATATTTCAGGGGCTGCCACAAAGAAGAGGAGTTCAACCTATGATCCAAAGCACCTGAGGGCAGGACAAGAAGCAATGGATGGAAACTAATCAAGGAGAGAACCAACCTAGAACTAAGGAGACATTTCCTAACAGGTAGTATAATTAACCAGTGGAACGGCTTTCCTTCAGAAGTCGTGGGTGCTCCAACACTCCTTAAGAACAGATTGGACAAACGTTTGTCTGACATGGTATTGGGTGTCCTGTTTGATTAGGAGGCTGTACTAGAAGACCTAGAAGGTCACTTCCAATTCTGTTATTCCTCATGGATGATGTAGGAACGTGCTGGCCTCAACATAAAAAGATGGTCCTACCAACAGGTAAGATGTGAACATTTGGGGAAAATAGGGATGGGTTGGGTTTAAGGTCCATGGGAAAGAGAGGTTTTTTTCCTCCCTGACGAATGACTATAGACGTTTGACTTCTAATAATAATTCCCTGGAGCTTTATGGGTTCTGAATTTCGAATGCTTGGGTAAAAAATGAGCTATTTCCCCTCCAATTTTATTTGACAAATAGTCTGGGTTTGCCAAGCCCAATTTCTAATGGAGCCAAAGAAAGTTCAGCCTTCACCAATTCTCCTGATTTGCATTCGCCTTGATCTAATCAAAGCATAATCAGCAGGGAAAAAAGAAATCCAGTCAGAATGTGATTCTTGATGCAGGGTGTGGTATACTCCATTCCATTATTCTTCCTTCCTCTCTGGCATATAGCTCCCATTTCTCATTTCAGTTAGCCTAAGGTAACCTGCACGGTTGGAACGGGCACTGGAACAACTGGTTGCTGCTCTCGGTAAAACCACTGAGTCAGGGGCTTAGCCTTGAGGTGCAGTTAACCTTGTTGAGCGCTCTTTTCATTGAATGCAGATTCTCCTGCACAGGAATGGCACCAGAATGGGTGATTCAGTTCTTCCACCCTTTAAAATGCCAAGCATGACTACATTCCTCGATCACAGAGATGCTATGATGATTACTGTAGCGCATCCTTTATCCAAACAGCCTGGAGGACCATTGGAATAATCAGAAGCTCAGATAAACAGCAGTGCTCTTTATAAGGATTTGCCATGAGTCAGGAATCTACCCGGCGTAGAGAAACAGAGAAGGGGATTGCAGGCATCCTCCCGTACAAAAATCAAAACAAAGGAAACGCACAATATGCTCTAAATTTCACCCTGCCTTTTAAAATGAATTTAAATGATTACTTCCTGGTGTGTGTGTGTTTTACATGGGCTGGTTATGAAATATTTGATATCATAACTAACTAAGAAAGCATGTAAAAATGACTCCCATAACAGATTTGCACGTGCATTTTTCCTACCTTTGATGATGGCGGCTGATTTTTGAAAAGTCATGGGACTCACTGGCAACTTTGCTTATGTGTTTTGTTTCTGAATAATAATAGTTCCACTTTATTTTAAGACCTAGGTTAAAAAGCCCGAGGCACCAGAAGAATGCCTTATACAAGAATGTCTAAGATGGATTAGCAAAAGTGCATTGCTCTATGACAGGGGTCTGCAACCTTAAACGCTCAAAGGGTCATTTGGACCCATTTCCCACAGAAAAGAAAACACCAGGAGCCACAAAACCTGAGTGGGTATGGCCCACTCGATGTCACTCCCTCCCATCCAGTCACATGACACCCAAGCCACGCCTACCCAGTCAGCAGAGAACTGGTTGTTAAAAATCACCCGGAATCACAAAATCCTTTTCCTCTCTCTCTCTCCCCCCCCTCTCTCTCCTTTTGCAATTTTTAAAACCATGGCTGGGCACTGCGGGCCTATCCCACTTTCCATTGTCCCATTGTCCCCTCCTCCCAGATCCCAGATCCCATTCCTAACCCACCAGCCGTTGTGTTAGCAAAACCACGGTCAGTTGCCGCTGGATTGGGCCAGTATCTTGGGACAGAGAGCAGATTTTGTGTCTCCACAAGCAATCCAGGCATGTCCAGCACCAACATGGGCCAGAAGAAGCTCCAGAAAGAGTGAAGCTGCTGGAGAATCAGCCCTGGCTGCTTCTCCATTCCCAGCCATTGCCCTTACCTTCTCGGGCCAGGCAAGGAGTGACTGGGAGGGAAGGGTGAGGGGTGGGGCCAGCCAGTGGTGGGATCACCCAACACAGAGCCATAGCAGAGGGCCCAAAGAGCCACAGGCACAGAAGCTCACTGGGTGATTTGGGACCAGCCACTTTTTCTCTCAGCCCAACTTTCTTCAGAGTTTTGTTGGGGGGGGGGGAAATAGAAGAAGGTAATTGTAAGAACACTGTCTTAAACTTTTGAATAAAAGGTGGGATATAATCCAATAAGAAATAAATACATCTGGTCCTCAACTAACAAGAGTTCATTTAGTGACCATTTGAAGTTACAACAGCACTGAAAAACGTGGCCGCCCTGGGTCCTTTTAGGAGAAGGTGCAGGGTATAAATTCGAATAAATTAAAATTATGACCATTTTTCACAATTATGACTGGCAGCATTCCCATGGTCATGAGATTTGCATTCAGATGCTTGACAACTGGTTCATATTTATGATGGTCACAGTGTCCTGGAGTCACGTGATTCTCTTTTGTGACCTTCTGACAAGCAAACTCAATGGGGAAGCCAGATACACTTAACAGCCGTGTTTCTAATTTAACAACTGCAGAGATGTGGCAAGAAAAGTCATAAATTGGGGGCAAATCTCACTTAACAAATTTCTGACTTAGCAACACAAATTTTGGGCTCAGTTGTGGTTGTAAGACCAGGACTACCCATAAGTGAAGGAACTGGTAGTAAATGTTAGGATATTCAGCCTGATATTGGGTTGACAATATATATGAGCCTATGTTCTTAAGGAGTTATGTAGCTTTAAGAACTGTGTGTGAATTCTGATTGGCTGTGCTTCTCAGCTCTACCATATAAGCAAGGTCAGAAACACAGTCCATTCCCTTTTCGATTCTATTCCTGTTCTTACTGTTTGTCATCTGAGAAGCTGAAGCTGAATATTGAAGAAGGAGGAGGATTTGTTTTGCATCACTGTAAGATAACTCTATGTTGGGTGAAGGACTGTTATTATTGTTTGAGAAGTTAGTCGGAAGAAGTATTTTAGTTGCTACAAAGTAAAGACTGTTTATTTTCTTACTATCACTGTTTTAGAGTTTGTTTGTATCTCTTTACTGTCCGGTGAATTACACTATTCCGCATTTATTTGCTAACACTGGTTAAGGGACCAGAGTTGTAACACTGGTTCTGAATCCAGAGTTGCTAACAGTAAAAATGGAAGTGATCACAAAAGAGGACAGTCAAAGACAAGAGGAATAGATGCCACCACAGATGATGCAAGCCTAAGGTTGCAAGAACTCAAAGCAGCAATTCCTGACAAATTCCTGGTAAAATGAGATCTGTCAGGCCATGAAGCTGTTGCCACAATAATCTGCTTGCACTCTGAGACCAACTTCCAAGACTTTGAGTCATCTCAGATACCCTTTTTTCCTGAAAATAAGACCTCCCTGGATAATAATCCCAATTGGGCTTTTGAACGCATGTGCTAAATAAGCCCTCCCCCGAAAATAACCCCTCCCTGAAAATATTGCAATACAGCAGCAGCCATGAGGTGACCATGCTCGCCACCTCCTGCCCCTCAAAAATAATAAGACCTCTCCGAAAATAAGGCCAAGCACTTATTTGGGGGGGGGGTCAAAAGAAAATAAGACCCTGCCTTACTTATGGGGAAACACAGTAAGTAAGTGGCAACAGCCTTTTCTACCATGGAATATGGTTTGTAAATGTTTGTCCCCAGATTGGTTTGCTTGCAGCCCTGAGACATTTGTTCCAGTTCCAGGCAACAATCTTCTCATTTTCTTAGGCTCTACCATGTGGAACTTGACTCTTGCTCCCATTCAGCTGTGGTTCATATTTATTGAATGTTAACCTGTCTGTGAATGAAGTATAAAAATCCAATAAATAAATGAATAAATGATACACCTGTGTATAAATCAAAAAACAAGAAGGTTTTGACGACCATCTTTAAAGTGCCCCATGGCTCGGGACCTAGTTATATGTGAGACCGTCTTCTGCCCCATACATCCCTGCGTCCGATCCGCTCCCACAGAGAGGGCCTTCTCAGGGTGCCGTCGGCCAGGCAATGCCGGCTGGCGACACCCAGTGGAAGAGCCTTCTCTGTGGTGGGCCCTACCCTTTGGAACGACTTACCCCCGGAACTACGCACCATCTCAGACCTCCGCCTCTTCCGCCAGTGTCTAAAGACACACCTTTTTCATCAAGCCGGCCTAGCGTAACCTTCTGCTTTGATTATTTTTAGACAGTTTAATTGGGGATTTTAAATTAATTTTAGCACAGGATAGGAATGTAATATGTCTTTTAAATTTTATATTTTTGTCAGATTTGTATGTTTTAAATTCCTGTGCGCCGCCCTGGGTCCTTTTTGGAGAAGGGCGGGGTATAAATTTAATAAAATAAAAAATAAAATAAATAAAAAATAAGATTGTTTTTGCTTCTTTTCCTCTGTACAGGCCCACAGAATGGAGATAAGGTTTGGAAGAAGCCCCAGATGTCTGAAGCACAGACAGATGAAACTCAGAACAATTAGGACATTTGGCTGCAATCATGATGGCATCCACTTAGGAGTAGTTTCTTTGGGAGATTTTGTCCTTTTAAGAATCAACAGAGGGCTACCTCCTTGTATTAATAACTTTGCTGTAAACTGAATAATCTAAATGCCGGCAAAGCATGGTGTGACCCAGTTGCTAAACCATCCAAAGGGAAAGCCACATATTTTTTTAATATAACTTTTTCCAATTTGTTGGGTAAGCTCACATAGTGATATATGGCATTTGGAAGAAAGCTGTATTTAATCTCCTTGTCTCAGAAGTAAGCGCTTCTAAGTTCCAACGCTACTAAGCACAGTGCTTAATTGTTGCAATGTGGACCATTTTTCTAAACTAAAATTATAAGAAACGTCTAGGTCTAGATGAATGCTGTTTGGCTGTGGATGGAACCACACCAATCCTTCTATTTCAGGGGTGTCAAACTCACGGCTTGTGGACCGGATGCGTCATGTGCTGCCCATGACAACCCCCATTTTAGCGAAGTTATGATACTTCGCGTGACAACAAGGTGATAAGTCATGTGATGACAATAGACACCCCTGTTCTATGCAAACCTATCCATTTCTTCTCTCTGCAAAGACCTTCTTCCTTCCTCTCAAAGGGGGATACCTACTGCACATAGGGAGTAATGAGCAACATTGTGTAATCACAATGTATTTCAATTTAGTACTTGGAATTTAATGGAAGCCTAAAGTTATCCTGTTAGCGTCCAATTCGGTGGACCGCAGTTTCAGCTGCTCTCTGTACTTTAGCAACTTTTTAGGGATCCCTTTTCTGAGAGATCCTTCTTTTTATATTCCAAGAAACGTCTCTAGGATTTAGTCGGCAAGTCTGCTGCTTCCAAGGATGCAGCCTCTGAATTTCAGTATATTCCTGGTTTATCTGGCAAGGCTCCAATTGCATTATCAACATCAAGTTCTTTTTAGTAGCATCAGCTCTGATAACTTGGCTTGGGAGCATATGGAAAGTTTTTGGTGTCTTTGATGAATGATTTCTGTCGCATGGTTATTTATAAGCCTGAGTATTTGTTAACCTTTGCTCAGGAATGAGCACTATTAATGAATATTGACACAACTTTTAAATTTATGTAATAAGGGCTCATAATGCACATTCATCTCTGTAGTGCAGAGAGCACAGTTAAGAAAAATCAAAGTGTGGATCACAGAAAGCAGATGCCTCCGTACTATCACATCTTGGGCAATTCTTTTATTTTATTTTTTCTCCTTCTCCAAGCGATCTTGGTGCACATTTAAAAGTAATAGCTTGCCAGATTTGCTTTAAAAGCACAGCCAAGCTGGATCTTCCAGATGCACAAAGAACAATAGAATGCTCTTTCTCTTCAATTTTTCCCAATAATTTCTGTACCTTTCACATACTGTAATAGTTTAGTTGGAGCTGAGTAAATATTGTATTTAGAGGTACTCCATCAATTTCTTTAATTTCCGGCTTGCAGCTAAGATTTCGTGGGTAAAATATGTCGGTTATTTTGCTTCATGTGCAATTTAATTGCTTCGATTGAACAGGACTTCTTGACACCGCTGAGAGAGGACATATTTCCTTCCCACGTCGCGACTCTGTTTCTATTCAAATAGCTGTTTAACCTTGCTCTTTAGGCACTGCGAGGTAACATTTTGTCACATAAAGTAATACAGCAATCATTATTTTCTTCTGCAGTGCAGCTTTATGAGATGAAAAGGCCTGAAAGCAAAGTTGGTCCCCCTGTGCTTTTAATACAGTTTTAAGCAACCAGGTAAATAACATTTTATACAGCCATAATAATCCCAACTATTTGCTGGAAAGGTGTACCTTTATTGAATTAAAACCGCGGCTCTGAGCATACTTAAGTGGGGAGAACTCTTAGTGAACTCTGTTAAGTCTTAATTCTGAGTAGATACCCAGAGGAACCACATTGTTCTTTGATTAGGCAGGGAGAGAAAGACCATTGGAAACTAAACTCTATTCTGAGAAAGAAGCAGAGTGGAAATTCATTAGAGGTAAATTTGTAGGTGTACGTCATGGAAGTTTCTTAGGGTTATTAAGAGAGAGGAGGAGTGAATTAGATCATTAAATAAAGAAATATTAAAGTGCTTTATACTGAATTGGAAAGAGAATGAGCCAGAACTTTTCTACAATGTTTAATAAAGAATGCAACCATCTTAGCTGATTGCTTTTTAAGTATTATTTAATGTGATGCTCCTTCCTTCCTTCCTTCCTTCCTTCCTTCCTTCCTTCCTTCCTTCCTTTCCCTTCCTTTTTTCTTTTCCATCTTTCTTTTTTTTGTCTCTCTCTTTCTCTCCCCCTTCTTTTCTTTCCTTTCCTTTCCTTTTTTCTTTTCCATCTTTCTTTCTTCTCTCTCTTTCTCTCCCCTCTCTTTTCTTTCTTTCTTTCTTTCTTTCTTTCTTTCTTTCTTTCTTTCTTTCTTTCTTTCTTTCTTTCTTTCTTTCTCTCTCTTCTTTCTTTCTTTCTTTCTTTCTTTCTTTCTTTCTTTCTTTCTTTCTTTCTTTCTTTCTTTCTTTCTTTCTTTCTTTCTTTCTTTCTTTCTTCAGTGAACTGTATTTTATTTATTCAGCATTCAGCTCCTGGCCACCTTAACCAATCAGAGAGGCTTTAAGGGCCCAGGACTAGCCATGGTGCTGAGCTCCAAATGTGATTCCAGCCCTGACAGGAGGATTATAGGAAACAGATGACTTGCACTTCTAATTTGTGGCCTTAAATTGCAAACAGAATTTCAGGAGTCGAGCAGAGTAATAAATGGCAATAGAGAAAGCCACACACAGCCAAATCAGTATGTGGTGCTTGTAGGTTAAACTAAATAGGAAGAGACAGGTTATGATGGTTTAGTGTATTACAGAGAAGAAAGTCTTAAATTACTAGTGCTGAGAGGTATTGCACGATGGCAGACAGTATTCCATTGTAGACCCTGCAGATAACAGGGGCAGAATAATTAAAAAAAATCAGGTCTAGGAAGCAACCTGTTGCTGGACAAATCTCTCCCCCTCCTCCTCCTTGTATTTCAGCCTTCCTTTGAAAGAAAAATGCTGTGTTTTATATTTGCTTTGACCTTAACTATATGTTGGCCTGGCCTCCTTAACATCTGTAACTTTTACAGTTTGAACCTTTCATATCAAATTAACTGCCAGGAAGAAGGCAGACTATATTATTATTATTATTATTATTATTATTATTATTATTATTATTATTATTATTATTATTATTATTATTATTATTATTATTATTATTATTATTATTATTATTATTATTATTATTATTATTATTCTGTGGTTAATCTTTGGTGAGATTCACAGCCTTTGGGGCTGGTTGGTAGCTCAACAGCTCGAGTCCTAACCAAGGACGTAGGAACTGTTAAGGTAACGTCGGGGGATATAAGCTGTTCCAAGCAGGGTGGCCCTTTGTAGAGTCAGAATGCTCAAGTCAGGCAAACCTAGAACTTCCACATAGCGAGGCAGTCCCCTAGCTATTGCTCCAAGAGCTCCAATCAATAATCGGGACAACACACGACTTCCTTCTCCACAGTCGCTCAACTTCAATTTGCAAGTCCCGGTATTTTGTGATTTTTTCTTGCTGCTTATTTTCAATTCGTGCATCACCAGGTATTGCAATGTCAACAAACCATACTTCTTTCTTTTCAATTATTGTTATATCAGGTGTGTTGTAGGACAAGTGCCTGTCAGTCTGAATTCTGAAGTCCCACAAGATCTTGACTTTCTCATTCTCTAAAACTTTGTCAACCTGATGTTCCCAGTGATTTTTGCTGTACTCAAATCCAAACCTCTGGCACAATTTCCAGTGAATGATCTTAGCAATGCAGTCATGGCATTGTAGGTAGTTTGTGAAATTTTGCTGCACCCACTGATCAGGTGGTCGATGATGATTATTATTATATACTTAACAATGCACAATCACAGCTGTCAGTTCTTTAGCTGGTGTTAGCCTTCAGACACATCACATTCTTCCCAAGAACTAAGGGTATCATAATGTATCAGAGAAGTAGATGTATGGATCCAAGCAGTGTGCTCGATGCTAGAATTTCACATCTACACCCGCTTCCTCAAAGAAAAAGAAAGGCAATACAAGTAGCCCTCGCCTTACGACCACAACTGAGCCCAACATTTCTGTTGTTAAGTGAGACATTTTAAAGTGATTTTTCCTCCATTTTACGACTTTTCTTCCTACAGTTGTTAAGCGAAGCATGCAGTTGATAGGCTAGTAACTTGGTTGTTAAGTGAATCTGGCTTCCCCATTGACTTTGCTTCTCAGAAGATCGCAAAGGGAGATCACATGACCCGGGGACACTGCACCTGTCATAAATATGAGTCAGTTGCCAAGAGTGTGAATTTTGAACACATGATCATGGGGACCCTGCAAAGGTCCTGACTGTGAAAAACGGTCATAAATCACATTTTTCAGTGGCACTGTAACTTTGAACAGTCACTAAGCAAAGTGTTTTAATTCGAGGACTACCTGCATGTTTACAATTGATACCACCTGCATCAGTTTTGCTGGGCGTAAATTCTGATAGCATCAAAGGGAGCATTAGGATGTGGTATATTTGTTCCAACATTTATAGCAGAGGGATTCTTTTCTATAATTATTGTACAAAATGCTTTCGGGTCTTACTTTGGAAAACCTCAGTAGTAAATTTTTTTTGAAATAAAGCCCTTGCACTCAGTGAAGGAGGCATGGCATTCTATTTTTGTTAGCCCGTTTTAATATATACATTGCTCTTCATTGCCAGTTAGTGGGCTGAGAAAGGCAAGGAGAGATAAAGAAGGAAAGGAACATTTAAAAAGTAAACTAATTATAATGCAGAAACAGGAAGAGGAAGAATGCATAGGGATCAGTCTGAGGCATGTTTACTCAGGAATGAGTCTTGCTGAATATGATGGTATTCTTCCTCAGCGTAAATCTTTTTTTAATTCCATGTTAATATAATTTTACACAGGCTTTGTCCAGGACTTAAAAGCGTAATAGTGAAGCCATCCTTAGCTTCTCAATGTAGAGATGTGATGCTTATTCCCCCACCCCCCTGAGTGTGGCAATCATACATTTGTGAATCTCTTCGTAGGGAGGGGGGGGGAAACATCAAATCTCATAGTAATCAGCTCCTGATATCTAATTAATGATTTCTACTCCAGAGAAATCATGTTGAAGGACACAGTGGTTGAAAATAAGGCATATAGAATATTTTCCAGAAAAGAGGAAGCTAACAATCCTTTGCAGCCCTGTGATTCTTGAATGTACTCTGGTATATAAGAACTGAAGGTGATATATTTAATCCTGGAGCCATGTAATGGCATTTTCTTGGTCAGATAATTCATCATGTTAAAAACTTCAGTCACTTGGAAGCACTGTGTTTTATTTCAAGCTTCAAAGCCCACTTACATCAGAACGAACAGTGTTGTCATTGCCAAATGGTTATTGTTTTAAGCAGGTCTGTTGATTATCATTGGAAATGACTGGCTAAATACATTTTGATTAATTGCTTGCAAAAAAATTATGCTTGTTAGAACTGCTTTATATTCTGTTCCCAATGTAGGTTATAGCTTCCTTCATTCTAACTTGGGTGAATAAAGGACTCTTCCACTGTCCTTCAAAGATACCTGGTGAGAAAGAGAAATAAATTGTAGTCAAAAGCTTTTGTCTCAAATCTGGGTATCCCTTCTCTCTCTCTCTCTCTCTCTATCTCTCCCTCTCTCTCTCTCTCTCTCTCTCCTTCCTGTCTCTCTCTCCCTCCCTCGCATCCTTAATAAAGTTCAATTATTGTCTATGCTGCATGAGGAATAATGAAACCTCTATATCAGACCTGGCCATTTTCAGATAGGAGATGGCTTTTGTTTTGCACCTCATCAACACCGATCACCTAATTAAATCTGATACCTCTGGCTGCCACAAAATGATTTGTTAATGGTTCTTTGGGAATTTACTTAATGAGTTTAGATGTCTTTTGTATGGTACATGTGGGGGCCTTTGGGGAAAAAAATAATAAAACACAGCTGAGGGGGAAAAATTGGGGCAAGCGAAGAAAATTTCCAAGCAAACAAAACAAAACTGCAGTCCCCCCCCCCCACCTCCTGGTCACCATCCTGAGGCTGCCAAGGCCAGCCTATTGTGTGAGGTGAAGCCTGGGTACACATCTTGATGGACGGCAGCCATTCATTAGCAAAGAAGAGAAAGCAAATCTGAACTGTAAAGCATACAACACACACACACACACAAACTCCCTTTCTCTCCCCCCTTGCCCCTGTCAAATATCTGCGGGCATCTGCCAAGGGTTCCGATCTACCTTGATCACCCTGAAATGGTGGCATTATTCCTTAACTAACACCAGAAGTCTTTCTTGCTCCTTAATTTTAACAGCTCTCTGGGGGTTAGATAGTCCTCTTTCTTCTCCCACTCTGAGAAAAGTAAAAGGGGGCTGTTAATGGGCTTAGATATTTGGACTGCTGAGGCACTCTGGCTAGCCATTTCCCTGTGGTAACCATGTCAAAGCCTCAGGAGGGATAATTGCTATATTTGCAGACCAAGAAGGACTTCAACTTTGACAGGGTGGGGTGGGGGGTGGGGAGAGAAATGACTGAATTAAAAGGGAAAAGAAGGAGAAAGTTTTATGAATTTGAGACTTTTCCAGTGGCTGGAAATGTCAAATTAATCCAAATTCTGCCTGGAGTAATAAGATGGAATGGGGGTGAGGGTTGGGGTGGGGAGAGAAATCCAGTCTAAAAATATAGCCTTTTTTCGAACTTAGTATTGTGTTCTGGATCTCGCTTATAGATGTTGGATTAGCTTTTTTTTTTTTAAGTGCTTTTAAACTGGATCTTAAACTTTGTTTTGTTAATGACCTTTAACCACAATAAATTGAATTTGAATTGAAGAGTAGACTTTTTCTTTCATTGCTATAAGCAGTTTGGTTTTGTTGAACCGATGGGAGTCACTTCACCTCTCTGGATATCCCTCCAATTGGGTTGGCAATCCTCTGCCCAATTAGAAGGAATTTAATTTTCTCCGGAAGAAGGCAGTGCCATTCAAATATTGTTTTCAACCTGTGGCACTAACAGATGCCTTTAGGGTTCAAGGACTAATCCAGAGGTTCCCAAAGTTGGCAACTTTAAGACTTGTGGACTTCACAAGTTGAAGGCCGCAAGTCTTAAAGTTGCCAACTTTGGGAACCTCTGGACTAATCCAATAAAATATCTATAAGAAGGGGAAAATGTTCTGATTCAAATGGATGAAAGAGATTGCTCAGCCCAACATGGAACCTTCTTCCAGCGAAGGTATAATTTCAACCACGATCTTCTCCTTGGATATTCAATAACTGAGCCCTTTCAAAGCTAGCTTCATTCAGTCAGTGAACTGTTTTAGATTCACATCCATTCAAGAGCAGCAACATGCTCATCTCATCAACTACTTTTGTTCAGGATGTTCACATTCTTTTATGTAAGAAATTTACTCCTGGTTTTCTCTCAAACTTCCTTCATCTCAGCAGAAGTGGAAGCCAAAAGCCTTTCTTTCTTTCCTTTTTTTTTTCTTTTGGCAAAGTTTTATAACAGCAGATTCGGGAACACAATCAATTCCAGTTTACCTTTTGCTTCACATCTTGGATATAAAGTTACGACACTGCGACTTGACATTTCTTAGAATTAGGATTTGGACGAATTAAGGTTTGGAAAGTGCCAGGTCTTTGATCTTATCACTGCAGTGAAATCATTGAAAAAAAAACCCACCTAAGTGATCAGAGGCCTGGCTCCGAGTTATTCATCAGGCTAAATTTTCATTTCAGACTTAGAATAAATGTTGTAAAACATCACAAGCCCTAATTAAGAAGTTACTAGAATATTAAAAATATTAGTTACATTGTCAATTGTGTCAAAAGTCACAGATTGCATGTGCCAAGTTTTTGATGGCCCTTCATTTAATAAAGATGTGAATTATTTATACATGTTCATATGACATCCATTTTCCAAATGGAAATTGAGAACATAATGGAATTTAATGTTATTAATATGCAATCGTAAATGGCAACTTAAGAAGAGATCGGTTATAAAATATACCTTCATTGTACTTGCTGCTGGTCAATTATATATTTTGTTCCTTACCAAGAAAGACAGAATACATTTTTAAAAGAATTCTATTTAAATAGGTCAGTGGTTTGAGCAGTGATTATTTATTAGGCCTCTGGACCAAAGTGACTTTTGATGTACTTACATAGTTGTAATATGGCCTTTATATATTGTGTGTAATGGTTTGGAATTAAGACTTTTGCCTTTCATCCCAACCTGAGGAATGGAGGACAACGTTGTTGTTGGCTCTCAAAGATGTGTACCAATAGTTAATTGAATTATGAAGCGGTGGAAATATGTTTCATTTATTAATTCCAGGTGTTTATATGAAAGGGGCCTTTTGAAAAAAAATTGCACATTAATTTTGTGGGTTGTCATCATATATATTCATAAAAAGAAAAGAAAAGCCACCTCTGTGTGTCATAATGGCACACTTACAAGTAAATTTGAGTATATATTATAACTTGGAGGAGGTTTCAAGGTTTGGAGTGCACACATTATAACACAGAACCATGCATGAATTAATTTGGGTCACAGAATCCTGGAGATTTTAGGAAGCAAACAGTGGAGAAAAGAGAAGGTCCTAAGAACAAAATGTCCACAATCAGAAGCATGACTTACTAATAAGAAAAGGAGAATTCCACATAGCAACTTTTCCTTCTTCCTTGCCACTTGTGAATCTCACCAAAGATTAACCACAGAATAATAATAATAATAATAATAATAATAATAATAATAATAATAATAATAATAATAATAATAATAATAATAAGTAGTAGTAGTAGTAGTAGTAGTAGTAGTAGTAGTAGTAGTAGTAGTAAATGTTTAACAGTGGGGGAAAAATAAGTGATGGATTCTTTTGATCATGTTTTATTGAGATGTTGTCTTATGCCCTACATTATCTTTCGTATATTCTTTTGCAATAATATGGAACATACAGGTGTATTTATTTTATTTTTCTTATGTACACTGAGAGCATATGCACCAAAGACACATTCCTTGTGTGTCCAATCACACTTGGCCAATAAAGGATTCTATTCTATTCTATTCTATTCTATTCTATTCTATTCTATTCTATTCTATTCTATTCTATTCTATTCTATTCTATTCTATTCCATTCCATTTCATTCCATTCCATTCCATTCCATGCATTGATCTACTTCAATGTTACTTCGGTCTTTAGGCAGAGCTTAGGCAGATGAAAGAAAAGATAAATCTCTTGGATGCATTAGGAATGTTTAGCACAAAGTGAGGAGAAACCTGGTGGTACCTTATCTGACTATTATTTATTATTATTATTAAAAGGCATAGGCTTTTGTGAGCTACAGCTCACTCCCTCAGAAGTATGGACATGTGGAAGTGTTAACCAGATTCCTGGCTTTGGACTACCTTCGATGAGCACAGCTCTCCTGCAATGTCTAGGAGTGTCAGCATCTCTTTAATGGTGGATCTCCTTTCAGTGTTCATACCGAAATCAACAGCAGTGCAAAAGTTGCTTTGACCTCCATCCATCTGATACTTTAAATGTGGTCCCCTTTGGAGAGGTCAAAAACCAGGGCTTTATATTATTATCCCTTTTCTCCACACAGGGAAAAAAAAAAAAGGAAAGAGCCCGAAGACGGCTGCAGGCAATGACAAGGCATTAAAACATAATGGGCCCCATCTTTTGGGGGGCGTAAATCAATGTAGCTCCAATGCTGTCAGGGGTAGATCCAGCCCAGGAGGTCAAATTGAGCATACGAGACCTCCTGACCTCTCCAAATAAATCTTTCCAAAACCCTCTTCACCTTCTGCAAGCAGCTCGGAAACGCTGGGAGAGGGATAGGCAGTTTGCAACGTATCTCCCCTTGGAAGCAAATCCCCATTTCCTGTACAGTAGTCCAATTTTTCTGTCCTCCTGGGTGGTAAAGACAAAGAGGCATAGATTGACGATACCAGCCTCACAGGGCAGGAACTGGAGCCAGGAAAGTATCCAGGAAATGGATGCATCCTGTATTTTGCAGTGTGGCTTGTAGTGTAGACTTCAGTGTGTTTGCTAATACAAAGTGAAGTCTACTTTGCTTTTCTGCCTCCAGATGCCTTCTGAGGACAGCTGATGCCAGATGATGTACATTTCACCTGGCAGTCAGGAGTGTTTACTCAAGGATGGGCAGGCTTCCCGAATCCTGCAAGATGCCAAAGGTGAATGGTCAGCATATTTACAAAATGCCCTCTACATTTGACAAAACCGCAACACTTTAGGACATGTACAGACTTTCTGCATATGACAGAAGAGCCCCTCCGCACATTTTGCTAGTTACTATGAAGAGCATGATGATATTCTGTTGGATTTGTAGCATGCTCTATGTTCTAATAGGAAAGCCACACAATCACGCTGGGATTCTGAGGAGTTCTGGTTATCTATAATAGGGCTCAGCTGGCCCTGGCATTGGGCACAACAAGGTATGCATCTCAAGTGGTAGATGTTGCCATATCTCAACAGTGCTCAGAGAGATAGTATAATTTTATTAGCCACGTATATTCCTAAATGCCAAAGAGGAGATTTCATTGCAAAAAGGCCAATGGCACAATGTAGCAGACATAGACAACTGTGAAGATCAGAAGTCCTATCTTGATTCCCCCTCCCCAGGGATCAAAATATGCTGGCCAGGCAATAAATAGTGCAAACTTCTTACTACCCCTTCTAATTTGCAAAAGTGGAGGGGGGGCAGTACTTTCCTCTGACCTATTCCTATTCCTTCCTCAACTTTAGAGAGCTGTATATGCAACTGGAGCCTCAAATGTTGTATTCCTAGTTCCAATACATCGTCTCTCTGTCTGTCTCTCCCTCTCTCCCTCTCTCCAACTCTCTCTCATCTATCTATCCATCTATTTTATCATATTTCTCTCTCCCTCTCCCTCCCTCCCCCCCTCTCTCTCATTTCAAGTCTGTCTTGGTTCTCAGTAAGATATTTATTTATTGATTAATTACTTTTGCCACCCATCTTGATTCAAAGTATTTTTCTGGAGTAGTCCCTCCAGTTTTCTTGGCAAGATTTCTGAAATACTTTGCCCCTGCCTACTTCCTAGTACTGAGAGAGTGGCCCAGTGGTGGGATTCAGCCAGTTCGCACCGCTTCAGGAGAACTGGTTGTTAATTTTCTGAGCAGTTTGGTGAATTGGTTGTTGGAAGAAATCATTAGGGCAGACAACCAGTTGTTAAATTATTTGAATCCCACCCCTGGGATTTGTACCTCAGGTAGGACTCACAGTCTCCTAGTGATTTCACCACTAGATGTAACTGGCTCTCTTAGTTCAAAGACAGGACCGTATCTAATCATGGGGGGGGGGGGATCCTGCTGGTTAGGGCATTGTTACAAATTTTTAATATGAGGAACAAGAAAGAATGATGATGGCAATAGTGATGATCGGATATAGTTTTTCAAACTCTTCAGTAGACAGCATTCAATTACAACATTTCCAGCTAGAATGGTATGTTTGTTTTACATTTGCCCCTCCCGCAGGTGGGAGAACTGAGTGAGGTGCCCAAGGCCACCTGTTGAGCTGAAAGCAAGCTGGAGAATCCATTTCCACAAAGCCCCTGAGATCCCTGCCCTCTCTCTCTTGCTCTCTCCTGCTGGGAACAGCATTTGTTAACCTGGCTATCTGCCCTGGAGATTCGAGTCTAAACTCAGCTCTTGCAAAAATGTTTTCTTATCTTTCTTCCAAAAGGTGGGACTTTTAAAAAAAGGGTGATTCTCTCCATTCCTTGTCTTGCTTGAACTTGAGAAAGATAAAAATGTCAACAGGTAAGTTATGAAGAAAAGCTACTTTTTGGTGGGCTGATGCTCATTAAGTGGATTGGCAAAGCTTCCACTCTCCTATATGACACTATAATTCAAGAGCCATTGTTTAGAAAGCCTCCTGTTATTGTCCTTTCTTTTTCTGTTTTCTTCTCTCCCCCCTTCCCTCCCCCCTCCACCCCACAGCCGCCCCTTCTGAGCAGGATGTGAATATCTCTGGTGGATGGAGGTTAGCTAAGTAAGTCATGCATAGATGGAATTTATTAAGTTTGCACGGTAGTGACAGCTGTGAGTGGGAACAGTAACTATTGACTGTGCCAAGGGCTTGAACAGAAAGAATTTTCATATGTGTGTCTTAAAGGAAAACCGTGCTGTAATTATGAAAGCTGTTCTAACCACTGCATCCAATTACAGGGGGAATTTGCTATATGTGATTTTAAAAATGTAATAATTTGACAGAAGGCTGCCATTTTGAGTCTCATGAGGCAGATTAGGACAGAGGAAAGTCAAGTTTCATTACGAACCACTGGATATTGCACAATTTAAGGTAACTTCATTTAATTAGAACTCTGTTCGTAGAGAAAAATAACACTTCTAAGAATCCTCCCCTATGATGTAACCTATTCTATGTGTGAATATAGATCTTCCCAAATATTTTTCAAAGTGGCTTCCTGCTGAAATCTCCCATCCCTTTGACTGCATTCTGAGGAACTGTGCTAAAAGGCTGCTTTCCTTTAGAAAAAGGGCTATTCCACCCATGATATTTGAGTCAATAAAATTGTTATGTACATGAAAAATAAGACAAGAGAAGAACTCTGCCCTTAAAGTTTTGCATTTCGGTTAGAGTACCTATGTCAAAGTCCCCCAAAGATAGGGTCTTCTATGGCACCCTAATCTGGCTCTGTAACAAAATCTAGTGCTGTACATTTGTAACAGAGCTGAAGCTAACAAAGCCTATTTAGTATAAGGCAGGGGTCTGCAAAGTCGGCTCTTTTAAGACTGGTGGACTTCAACTCCCAGAGTTCCCCAGCCAGCATAGCTGGCTGGGGAATTCTGGGAGTTGAAGTCCACCAGTCTTAAAAGAGCCGACTTTGCAGACCCCTGGTATAAGGTAACTGTGTTGATAGTACATCTCTATTGGATCTGCACATGATCACGGAGCTTGAATGCTGTTTGGCCGACCCCATAGAAAATGATTTACAGACAATGTTTCCATTGAATATTTCCTACTGGCAGAACCTCCAGTCTCATTCTGCCTCCCAGCTTGTCCCTCTTCTCTGTTGGTGGCAAGTTGCTCCTGGGCCTTGCATCATCCCATCTTCCTTTTCAGTTGCACTAAAGCTCTGGAATGTGTCTACTCAGTGTTTTACATGACCATTTTCTCAGTGGGAATTGCAGTGAGGAAAGATTGAGGGTTTTCTTTTAAGGCCTTCCCATTGGCTAGTTGGGGGTAAACAAAGTTGTGATAGGGCAGGGGTGGGCTGCTATGGGTTTCCCTGGGTTTGGGAGAACCCATAGCTAATACTATAGCCAGTTCAGAGAACCCACCCCTGGCAGGCCCCGCTCACCACATCCCACCCCCGCCATCCCATCATGCCCCTCCTAGGAGTCTCCACGCAGCCTATTTTGGATGTGAGGTAAGTGCAGGGTCTGCACGGAGGTTCGGGGAGAGGGAAAATGGGCCTCCTGGAAAGCCTACGGAGCCCGGGAGAGGCAGTTTTCACCTTCCCAGGGGGGTCAAGGAAAGCCTCTATAATGTACAAACAGGAAGTCTTCAACTTACAATGGTTCATTTAGTGACCGTTCAAAGATGTAAGGGCACTGAAAAAAATGACTTACAGTATTACTGTTTTTCACTCTTACAATGTTTGCAGCATCCCTATAGTCACATGATCAAAATTCAGATGCTTGGCAACCGACTCATATTTATGAACGTTGCAATGTCCTGGGATCCTGGGATCACCTTATGTGACCTTCTGTCAAGCAAAGTCAATTGGGAAGTCAGACTCAATTAACAACAGTGTTACTAACTTAACAACTGCAGTGATTCATTTAACAACTGTGGCAAGGATGTTTGTAAAATGAGACAAAATACACTTAACAAAGCAACTTAACTTAGAAACAGAAATTTTGGGCTAAATTGTCGTCATGTTGAGAACTACCTGTAGTTTGACTTTCCCAAAGTGTGCACACATTGCCAATATGTATATTAATAATATCATGGCAACATCTTTCATACCCTAATTGGCATTACACACCACTCTCATGCTAGCCATAAAATTATTTAAGAAGATGTTCAGCTTGGTCAATTCTTCCAGATGAAATTATAGGTGACTAAGTTTTATGCTAGAAGGCAATTAAAAGCACCATCTTGGAGAAGGAACAACATAGAACCTATGCTAGCTTTCAATGTTTATTTAGGAAAATAGGAACATAGTACAATAATTTCATAAATATCCTGCAGGAACAAAATGAGGGACTTTATTAGAGCCAAACTAAGTAGATTGATAAAGGGTTAAAAAAGTCAAGAAATCTTAAAAAATTGCTAAGAAAAAAGTCAAATGATGGGACATCAGCTTGAGTAATATCTTCTATTAATAGAATATTGTGGCCCAATAATTTGGGCGGAAAATTATTGTAACCAGTGTAGGTACTTTGATAGCATGGCAATTCACTGGAAACGTATGGTGATCTAACAATTATGTATCAGAATTTTAGACAGTAGAAATTGAAGACTCTGGGTAAAAAAGAGCTGCAAGTTTAAAAAAAAACCCTTGAGTTGACTTATCTCCAAGTCCTACCCCAAAACCTGGAGGAATACTACTATTCTATACGGAATATTGAGCTAAGTGAACCAATGTTTTAACTCAGAATGAGACTGCTTCCTATGTTTGACCAAACTCCAATTCACTAGATTTTTGGCTGGAAGCAATTACAGTTACTGTGATATAAGACAAAAATAAATTTACAGTGTAGCTATATCCCAGACCTTCCTTCTTTCAAGTTTTTTTTTCTTTTAAAGCAAACATATATTGAAATATCAAAGAAATTATGTATTGTGCCGAGTCACCACATTCCCTGTTTCATGTAGTTAAAAATCTAAGTGACAGGGAGGAAATGCAATTCATGAATGAAGCTTAGCAGGTTTGTTTTTCTTCTTTGGTCTGATAATTTTGGACAGACACTGCTGTCTTTTAACTGATCTTCATCCTGTTTTAAAAAGCCTTTGAGAAAAATTTGAATTATTTCAGGTTCTGCTGAGCTCTTGAGGTGGCATCTTTTAATTTTCACCTTTTTGAGGGCTTTTGTTGTAACCTAAGATTTAACATGCAGTAGGTTAATTCCACAGTTTTTAATGAAGCACCAAGTTTTCTCTCTTTTGGGTTGTTAGACCACATGGGATACAGTCTCTTGATCTGTAGGGACTTCTGATTAGATGAAAACATACCTCTGAGGAAGCTCGCATTATCACACATGAAACAGCAGAAATAAGGGGGAAAAGTGATGTGCCGAATCATGTAAAAAATAATGGCTGTTAATCAAATTCTCTTCCAAAATCACAGTGGTAGTGATGGTGGTTGGAGGGCTTGTCAAGACATCTAGGCTGACAAGAAATTGAACAAATAATAATAAACAGAGCCTCAGGGGAAGTACACGTTATCACACAGACATTACTTCATGTGCAAAATTCATAATTTGTGATGCTTTGCTAAGTTCCAGCTCTGACAAGGTATGTGCCCCTGTAAAACATTTCTGGATGGTGTGGATACAATTTCAAAACATGTTAGGATTTATTACGAGCCACCTTTCTCTTTACACATTCTTCCTTTTATTGGTCTGCTAAAGATGGCGGCAATCTCTGTCATACCGTTTCTATAGCTTCATCTCTAAGAAACAGCTAAAGCTACACAGAACAAGTTGCACTTAAGTCCTGATATAAATCAGAGGTGTGCAACAAATAGTAAAAAAAAACCTCTCTGTTCAGACTTTTCTTACATGCTTTAGAAAACAGCCTGAAGTTTCCTCAGCTACCTCAAATAATCCAATTTGTCTCAAGTTCAAGGCAGTTTTGGCAGAACTGGTTGACATTTGTAAGCACCTGAAGGAAGGACAAGAAGCAATGAATGGAAACTAATTAAGGAGGGAACCAACCTAGAACTAAGAAGGAATGTCCTGATAGTTAGAACAATTAATCTGTGAAATGACTTGCCTCCAGAAGTTGTGGGTGCTCCATCACCGGATATTTTTAAAGAGATTGGACAGCCATTTATCTGAAACTGTATAGGGTCTCCTTCTTGAGCAGAGGGTTAGACTAGAAGACCTTCAAGGTCCCTTCCCACTCTGTTATTCTGTAAGGCATAAATGCCTTTTATGAGTTAGTGGAACCCAACCACTTCAGCTAAACAGGTGCAGGAGTTTTTGTAATTGGCTCCTTTACAAACTGTCATTAAAAAAAAAATGCCATCAGGCTTAAGTTTGTCTTGTTGGTTTTGTCTATTGTCTATTAAGGGATCGTAAAATGGGGGGAAAACCCGCTTCATGCTTGGTCAAGGAGCCAGCATTTTCTACTGAATTCAAAGCTGAGGAGAATGGTTTTGAAGAATCTTGTGAGGTACTTCATGGACTTCCTCTTACTTTCTGAGTAATACAGTGCTGACAATCACATAAAACTATTCAGCTGACCAAGCATTTCCCCCCCCCTCCCCTCAAGGAATGGGGAAGGGGGGGAGAAGGTAATTTGTAGCATATCCTGACACTAACACATTTTTTTTTCTAAAGCCAAATCTGCCAGCTAGTAAAAGAAATGTGTACCAAGGTGTCTGAATGTGACTTCTTAAGTATATTTGATTAATTATATGTAGTTCTAACTTCTCTTTCTTCAGTTCATTTTTTAACAGTTCAGTAATACATCTATAAATATCCAAAAAGTTGTCACTTTTCTAAATCCATGATATATATGGCTACTAATTCATGGCTCTAGAAATTGTATCTTTCAACGTGTCATTTTAAATGTTATACGCTTTTATGGCCGCAAGTAACCTGTATCAGAAATTAAACGTTGAACTTTAAGCAAGGAAATAAATAAACTGGTTGACACCTAAGACTATACCAGAAAGTACCTGGACAGCATGTTAAGATAAAGTTGCTAACCTTTTCCTAGCCTGAGGGGACTGAGAGATTTTTTTTTTAGTTGTTTTACTTGTTGATTTTTCCAAATGGGTTCATGAGATTAAAGCATAAAAAGTATAGGAAATTATTAATCACCAACCAATCATTTATTTATTCAGTTTGGATGGCTGCCTACTCGTTATGTGAGATATATGCACAGGACTTGCTGCTTGCTTCTGGGCAAAAGAAAATATGAATGTTTGCAAATAGTCATGAGGAACAAACTGGGAAAGGAAGTAGTGATAGATCAGGAGACTAGTATTACATAAGCCTCAGGAGGGGTTCAAGGAGAATGAATGAAAGAGAATGAAAAACAGAGCAAAACAAAGGCAGCAAAAGAATACGCAAGGACATTCAATGGATCCAGAACATAGATTGTGGGTCAGTCTGTAGGCAAAATTTCCCCTGCTTGTACTAAGAGGTGCTGCTGGAATTCTAGAAGTCAAGAGAAAAAAGTCACTTTAGGTTTTAGGTTTTATTGGACTTATATGCCGCCCTTCTCCCAAAGGACTCAGGGCAGCGTACAACATAAAAACACATATTACAAAAGTTTAAAAAAAAGATTAAATAGGAAATCCAATAACTAATTTTCAATTGACAATTTACAATTAAATTTAAAATTAAATTAAAATTAACAATTAAAATTGATAATTTATTTTATTCATTTTTATTCAGGCCAGGCGGCTTGCTGAAAAAGCCAACTTTTTATGTGAAGCTCCAGAGGTGGTTCCTCCTCCTCCTCCTCCTCCTCCTCCTCCTTCTCCCGTCTCCCTTCCTCCTTCTCCCTTCTCCCCCTCCTCCTCCTGCTGTTCTTTTTAAGTGCATATGTCTTATAGTCCTGTATAAAGTATAAGTTCTGACTTGCTTTCCACAAGACTGAAGTTACTTGATAGGACAATGAATGAATACAATATGCCTTAGAATCAGAGATAGAAAAGTTGCAGATAATTGTGCCAGATCCAGCAGGAGTGTCTGACCTATAACATCAAAAGATCCCCTATCAACAGTTTATAGATCAAGCGGTATAAGTGAGATGGAGAAAGTTCCTCAAGTCTATTTCCTTGGATTCCTATGAGGGAAAAATGAGGAGAGAGGCAAGAATTTGAAGGGTTTTAAAGCATTTTATGTGAAAGAAAATTTTCCTTCACCTCCACCCTTAAAACAGCTCAGGACTAATTGATGCTGGGGATACTAATTTAGGAGTAATAGGGGAACAGGTGGAAGGTGAAAGGACAGGGAATTTTTCTTCAATAAACTTCCTTGAGATAATTTAAGTTAGGATCCAAGCCTGTCAATATAGTCCTGAGCCAAACAGATCCTCATTGCTTTGATGAATAGAGTGTGGGACAATGTGTGAAAATCAACCTGAAATAGTATTACTTAGTGAAATTGTTCCTGAGGCTAATCTATTAAAATATAATAAAAATTTAAAAAACCTGGGATGGGATAGCAAATAGGATTTTTAATTGGCATCACATTTCTTCCAATTTGATATTTTTTTTCAAACATCTCTAAAAGAAGGTATTAACATCTTCATCTGTTCTCTAAAAATTGTCCTGATTAGGCTTTGATTTTCCTCCAGGGACATCAACACATTTTTTTTTTACTGTCTCAGCAATCTGATCAGTGTAAGCCACACTGTTCTTATTGTAACTGAAATTAATTTCCTATAGTGATGACTTGCATACTCAACCTTAGCACTTTAAAATTCTGGACTTCAACTCCCAGAATTCTCCAGCCAACTACCAGAATTCTGGGAGTTGAAGTCCAGACTTCTTAAAGATGCCAAGGTTGAAAAAACACTGTTCTATCTGATCTCTGATTGGCTGGGATAAATTCGAATGGGAAAATAACACTTTGATAAATGAAAACAATGGCACTGAATGGCAATATGAGCAGGCTGGGGGGAAAAAAGGAAGTTAGCTGTCTTAATCATTGGGGGAGGAGGTGGTCCTGGACCAGTGGTGGGTTGCTATTTGGTTTACTACCAGTTCGCTCATGCGCAGAAGTATCCAGGTGGGTGGGCAGAGCCTCCTGTCGCCTCCATTACCAGTTTGCCTGATCTGGGCTGAACCGGTAGCAACCCACTTCTGTCCTGGACATCATTTGCCTCCTAAAATTTTACTTTCACCTCCCAATTTAAAATGGGTAAATTTCTGATGCAAACCTATTCAGCACAAGAACAAAGGAGAATTTATGACAGGGGGAAGCTACTGACTCTTTCCTTAGCTGAGGGGCAGTATAGTAGAAGAAGTTTTGTTTATTTTTGTCCAATGTGAATTTCCTGTAATAAAGTAGGCACCAGGGCTCTTTCCTTATTTGAAAAGAAACCATTCTGGAGTTTATGTTAGAGGCTTCAGCAGGATAAGAATTTCTAAGACATGACATCAAAAAAAATCTTACATTGTTCTCAGTTGATCAACAAGGAACGTGTGCAGCCTTCTCAAGGAATTCTCTATGAGAGAAAGCTTTAGATGCTCCACTCTATGTAAACTAAATAAATATGTGTTTGTCTATGAGACAAAACTACTACGCAAAAAGCTTTATTGAGGTAAAACATGAATAGGCTCAGGTAAAACGTGAATGGGCTCGCATTTCAAGAAGTGCTGTGTCCTAACAGCTATATCCCATTGAAAGCTAAACATCACACTTTGACAAGGCAACACACAGTGAAAGAATTAAAGCCTCATAAATTTAAAAAAACAAAAGACTGAAATTTGACCACATGAAAAACTAGGCGGTTTGAGGGCTTGATAACAAGGTGCAGTCAGAGTTGGGTGGTGGGTTTCTTGGCAGAAAAGAAAACAGAAGTCATGGTCACTGATCCAGGAATGGTGGGAAACCACACTATGCAACTGTCAAAGATGTTTTCAAAATCTTGTAGGACTGCGATGGTTAAAAAAGTAAAAACACTTGGATGTGCAGTGGAGACAACAGTGCCAAAATCAAAGGATTCCCGTGAGATATGAATACTAAGCCACAGAATATTGTTTTCTTCTTCTAGGATCGTTTTTTTGCTATTGTTCAGTCGTTAAGTCATGTCCAACTATTAATGACTCCACGGACCATAGCATGCCAGTCCCCCTCTCCTCTCTTGTATCCTACGTCTGTCCAAATTCATGTCCACTGCGGTGAAGACACAATCTAACCATCTCATCCCCTGCTGTCCTCATCGCCTTTTGCCTTCCATCTTTACTAAGAACAGGATCTTTTCCAATGAGTCCCCCCTTCTCATTCGGTAGCCAAAGTATTTGAGCTTTAGCTTCAGTATCTGTCCTTGCAAAGTTGATTTCCTTTAAGGTTGACTGATTTGATGTCATTGCAGTCCAAAAGGACTCTCAAGAATCTTCTTCAACATCTTCTAGGATAGTATTTTACTACTCCTATGGCCTATAACTAAATTTGTGGCAGATCCTTTTAAAAAAATATACTAGACAACAGGTATTTTCAAAAGACCTGCCACAGATAAACAGAATCACCCTAGGCAGGCAAAAAAAAAAAAAAATCCCAGTAGGAGTAGGAGTGATTTCCAACTTCCTGCCAGCTTCCCCATTGACTTTGCTTGTGAGGAGCTAGCTGGGAGCATTGGAAATTGTGATCATGTGACTGCAGTGGCAGCACTGCAGGGCAATGTGGCACTGCTGGAATGACCACAACTTTGCCAGTACAAGTGGCCTAAAGCTCCTTGAAACTTCAATCCCACAGGAGTGATAGATCCCAAGTTTTGGATCCATACGTAATCCATTTAAGGTACCTTAATTCAAAAATTGTTGCCCTGTGATACATGATATCATATCATAACTTATTTTAAATTAATTATTAGCAGAAAATAGGGGCAAGGGAATTTTGGAAGTGTTCATGGTGGAATTCTGACCTTTTCTCTCTCCTCTGAAGACAAATAGCTAAAGATTATAGTTTTGTTATGGCAAAGAGGTAAGCAGAGGGAGAAAAATACTGCTTTAGATGAATGGAAGTTGCCAGGGAAAACATGAGAAGAAGCATCTCCTGGTTCTGTCTGCTACTTTGCATGCTTAGCAAGGTCATATGTTAGGTGTGAAGAATGAGGACCATATATTAAGTTCCAATTAACAAGATTTTATTACTCAAGAGTTACACAAGAATCTAGTCAACTAATGGTCAGCACTAAACTGGTGCTGAGGTAAGGTAATTCAAGAGTGGGATGGACTTGGTCTGCTTGCAGGAATGTAATGACTCCCGGCTGATTCCTCTCTTGACTCTGCCCCCAGGCTGTGCCTCCCCTTATGCTATACTGTGCTAGGGAAGAGAAATGTGATTCCCTGAGGGTTTCTGTCCATCCCCCTGATTAATAGAGTGGGACTGCTCCAGGTCCCTTCCCTTAAAGGCTGTAGTATAGCAGAACCTAGGAAATCTGCCTTCTCAGTAACAGTATTTGCCTTGTGGAAAATCCTCCCCTGGGACCTGACAGGCCTCTCCCCTTCTAACCCTTTGGGAAGACCTTAAAAAGCTGACTCTTCCCCCATGCATTGGGATTGGGGCGGGTGGCTCACTGATGGTTATTGGGAAAGGTTTATTGTTCATTACTTCAATTTATATGACCACCCATTTCAAATCCACAACTCTGGGCAGCTAAGAAAGTTAAAAGAAAACATAAAACAACACCATACACAGAAATAGCAACCAGGGTGTTTATTTTTATTTATTTATATATTATATTTAGAAACTGTCTATCTCCCTCATAGAGCGCGTCTGGGCAGTGTACAAGTAGATATAAAAACATAAAAGCCATATATCAATGTTGTAATAAAAAAGTTAAAAACAAGAATAAAATAATTGTTACTTAACTGTTTCTTTTGGGATTTTTAAAATGTTTTTATTGATGTAGCTGTGGGTTGCCCAGATTTATGGTCATATAAGGTTTTCCAAATAAATTAATGTTTGCTTCAAAGAAAACCTCTGTGTAGCCTAACACCAGATGATACTGGAAAGGAACAAAGTATATTGTAGTCCTTTAGGAGTCAAGGACATTTTTCTTAGGAGACTTGCAGGTAATTCTGAAATCAAGGTAAATGTGATCTGGATACCTGCAGCAATTTCCCCATCTACATCAAATTGTGTTGCCTCTTCACTTCAGTGATGGTCAAAATAAAAAGTAATTGTTGACAAACAGAACTCCTGAAACTTGAGAATAAACCTATTAACTAAGTCTTGCTTAGAACAAGTTAAAGCACATGTAAAAGCTCTGGGGAGATCATCTCTTTTTCAGTTGGGGCTGAAGAGATCAGAGATCAGCTGAGCATCTCTCAGGAAGACAAGAAGCCACTGCCTTAACGAGGAGGTTTTCCAAGGAGCCACCCTTGTTCAAAGGATCCAGTATGGGTGCTTGGACAGATCCAAGAACTAGCTTTCAAAGAATATCTCCTTGCCACATTTATTATTGTGCCATCACTTGAGATAGAAGTCTCAGCCTCTGAACATTTCCATTCATCAGGATTTAAGACCAGTTTTTATGTGACTGGCATAAGTTAGAACTAGAAAAAGAGAAGAAAAGCCTTTGGAGAATTCACCCACCATAGTTTTTCCACTTGCAAAGGGGCTAAAGCAGAGGTGGGTTGCTGCCAGTTTGCACTGGTTCAGGCGAACCAGTAGTTAAGATTCTGCGTAGTTCAGCGAACCAACAAATCCCATCACTGGTCGGCCAAACCCCAACTTGTTTTTCAGCCTGTTTTCTGGGCCATTTTCTGGGCTGTTTTACGACCATTTTTTGGGCCAAAACCAGCCTGAAAAAAGCCTGAAAACAGTCCCAAAACTGCCTGAAAACTGGCCTGGAAAACAGCCCAAAACCCAGCCCGAAGATGGTTCAAAAACTAGCCCAAAACTGGCCCAAAAACAGCCTGAAAATGGCCTAAAAACAAGTCTTGCCAAGGTTTTTGGCTGTTTTTCGGGCTGAAGCAAGAAGTGGCTGCCCCAATGACATCCTTTTGGGGAGGATGCCCTGTTTTGTTTGGGGAAATATTGTTTGGACCGTTCCCCAGGCTATAAAAAATTACAGCGATGTAATATGAGACTGTATGACCAGGGACCTTTTTATTCCCCGACTCAAATCAAATGATAGCAGATAACAGGAGATTATGAAATGCCCGAGAAACTGTATGGTTTTAGCAAAAAAAAAAAAAAAAAAGTGTTCAAATTAGCTGAAGGAGGATGGAAGAAAAGGAAAGAAAAGTCTTAACAGATTGTAGAGTCCCTCCTCTGCAAAGACTGAAGCTGCAGATGATCTGTGCAAAAATATGGCTGAGCTAAAATTCTCATTAGCTGGAGGGGGGGGGGAAGAAAGTTTTTCTGTTGTTTGTATCAGGCTCTCAAAGCAAAGAGTAGAAGCAGCAAGATAAATGAGGAAGGGACTGATGCAGGGTCTGGGTTGCAGGCTGTAGCCAGAGCACCACAAGATCCCATCAGGAATATATATATATATTTAAGTGATTCAGTAAGCAGTTTGCAGAATGGACTGCTTCCTTCCCTATTTTTTCTTTGGTGCTGAGGCAGGGGATTCTCAATGTTATTACCGGCACTTGCAACATGAGTGTCATCATCCCAGATTTTACTGTGTCCTCCCTTCCTCCCCCCCCCCTTTTCTCTCTTTCCCTCTCTGTCTTCCCCTCTTGGAATTAGCTCAAAACTGCAAAAACAAAAGGCACCATACACCAGCTCTCCTAAAAGGTGAGATATTTACAGTGACTTTACAGCAGTTGGGAAAGAGAGCAGCTATGCTCTCTCGGATTATGAGCTATGTCAATAGAGATGGATTTTGGTCTTCTGAATTTGTGAGGAGGAGAACAGATATACTAAACCAGATAGCTGGTCGGCCTGATACAAAATGATGAACTTCATCCCATCCAATCAGAGAATCTTCTGAATCGCTTCTTCCATTGCCTCTAGATAGCAAATTATTCGTAGTGTAAAACAAAGCATGAAACATTGGTAAAAGCTGGTCTAAGAGTCCTTCCGCACAAGGAATCTTTACTGGCTCAAAACATTCTCTGTACCAGATGCCTGAGAGCTGATGTGGTTTGAGCTACAATGGATTTCTACTGTAACCGCTGCAAATTGGTTTAACAGAATGTGAAAGATAAGATGAGAGACATCTGCATCCCTCTTGGATGGGGCCATTGTCTCACCTTCTCCTGGTGGTTGAGCTTCAGCTCTTGTAGTGGAAATGCAAGACTGAAGACATTTACAGGTGCTCCTCAATAGCCCTGAAAAAAGAGCAGATATGAAACTGATAATTATTTTTCTCTGTTTCCCTTTCAGCACAAGATGTCAGGTAACTAATTTGTTTTCTGTCTCCTCTCTTCTTCTTTTTTGTAGAAAGCTAGCAGAAAGAAGCTTTTTATTAGTGTCGGATCTGCTCCAATTCAGGGAGCAACAGAAATTTTTCCTGTTTCTTCTCAGTATTTAAAAGTGGCAGAAGAGATAATAATCACAGATTGCCGAAAAAGCTTCTGGTTGGCCGGAGGCGACGGTCGAGTCTTGATGCTCGTCCGCCGCTTGGTTGCCTCTGCGGCCCCCCCGGGGGCAGGGAGTTCTTTTAAAGGACTCCTGCTGTACGGGCGGCTTGCAGGGAATCCCCCCACCCCGACGGCAGTCGGGGTGGCGGCCCCCGCTTCGACCTAGGCGCAGAGGAACGAGTCACGGGGGGGGGGGCGTCCCCTTTGCTGATGGAGAGCTGGAACAGCTATCTGGTTTAAAGAAGAACTGAAACGCCGGGGTTGAAGGCAACACCGAGGCTCCTGGCTGCAAAGTGGATCGTGAGTGACTTTATTTTAATGCTTGCAACTTTAAGCTTGAAAGAAGAAGGAGGGGGGAGTTTGTAATCCCCCCCCTCAGAATGGAAAAAAAAGCGGCATTTAGAAATGCTCCCCAGGCTTGGGGAAGCGGAGAAATCAACATCCGATTTTCTTAAACCATAAGTGAAAGTCTTTCCTTCACGATCTTTGGATACTTTGTATCGAAGTTTGGCAACAATGAAATAACTTTCACTTGCTAACTCTCGGCGACTTCCAGAAGGGCGGGGGAAGATGGCGTTCCTTTGTTCTCAGGAGACATACTTTTCTTGGAAAATTGCTGACATCCCCTCGTGTTCAAGACTGCTTTTCTCTTTTTATTAATGGATGAATGTAATTGATTAATTGGACCTTTCCCTGAAATGCCTTCTTTTTTTTCTTATCTGATTGTCTTTAAGAACTTGGTTTCTCTCTGGATTATAACTAAATGAAACTTTGAATTTGGACATTGGATACTGCTCCCTCCTTGACTCGCAGACTCCTCTCCAGCAGACGCCATTTTAGTGACAAAGACTTAAATCTTTCATTATTGCTTCAAAAAAGCAGCTACATCAACCTAAGATTACTTCAATGTTACCCAAAGAAGCAGATGTGGACGCTAAATTATCAGCAATAGGTGAAACTCTTCAGAATATCATGAAAGAAATTAAAGAAATTCAGAAGGACAATGTCAGTTCAAAATTAGAACTTTTGGAGACACAGAAAGCACTAATGGAAAACGAACAAAGAATTGATGGACTGGAGGTGGGGTTGGCTGAGACAAGGGAAGAGCTTAAAAATTCTCATAATGAAATAGAGGATTTAACTGGTCATATGTCTAGGATGGATTTTGAAAGGATGTCTTACTTTTTAAGATTTCAGAACGTTCCTGAATCAAGCATTGAGGATCTGGAAGATTTAATGTGTACGATTTTAGCAGATTATATAAAAAAGAGTAAAGAAGATATTCGGGGGGACATTGATCTGATTTATAGAATTAATTCAGCATATGCCAGGATAAATTAAGTACCCAGAGAGATACATATTAAATTTGTAAGAAGGTCAACAAGGGGACGGATCCTGAGAGCACAGAGAGACGGTCCTTTAATTTATCAACAGCATGAGATTGCCATCTTGAAACAGGTCCCGAAAAAGATTAGAGAGATAAGAAGGAAGTATTCCTTCTTGTCCAAAAGATTATTCAAAAAGGGGGTCTGGTTCAAGTGGGTGATGCCTGAGGGAATGTTGGTGTTCTGGGAGGGAGGAAGGGTAAGAATTAAAACAATTGCAGAGGCGGAAGCCTTTCTTAAAAAACACTCCTCAATCCTGGAGGATGAAAATGGGAGAGTGGAGGGTGCCGCGGCCCCGCCCACTGGAGGTCAGGGAGAGGATGACACAATTGCCAAAAGACTTAGATCTCACAAGTGACTTTATTTTTGTATAGTACAACTTTCATTTGGATGTTTATACATGATTGTTAGCATGGATTTTAAAATGATATATTTGTATTTCTTTCCACTTTGTAGTACAAATGAAAATTTATTGTATTATCTATAATTTTTTTTTATGAAGCCTCGGAGGGGGCCGACACTTCTGACATAGAGGTTCTCAAAATGTCTTTGTAATTCCTTATTTACCCTTATCCTATTTTTATAAAAATTTGTAAAACCCAATAAAACGTTTTCAAAACAATAATCACAGATTGCCCACAGACCGATTCTACTTCTTTGGGAACTGAAAACACAACAAAACAAAACAATAACAACAATATACATTTGTATGCCACCAAACTTTCAACACTCTGGGCAGTTCATAACAATCAAATTACAAGAAATTCAATAAAAAATAAATGTTGAGATGGAAGCATTCCAAAATGAATGATATATTTTTTTGGATTGGATGTGCACTTTTACATATTCAAACCTTCTCAAAAAAAGGTTGAGAGTGAACCTAAAACCTCTTGCAAATGGCTTCCAAACAATTACTGAAATAAGTTTAAACACTTGAAGATAACTGGCAGAGAAATCCATCAGTTTCAAAGCAACCACGATATTGGCGATTTAGATACTTCTTGGTAAGAGCGTCAACCCAGCAAATGTACCTCTGTTATTCATGGCGTGCAATGGTGGGTTCAGGCGGTACGCCCTGGTATGGGCGTACCGGTGCCTGCCTGGAGCACCAGGTACCATTTCGATATGGTGCTCTGGAGGGCCCACCTGCCCGCCAGAGCTCCTTACCTGCATTTGAGCTCTTCGGCACTTTCGCACACGGAGTGCAGGTGCCTGCATGACACTCTGCCGAGCAGCTGGAACATCGTGGAGGCATCGCAAAAGGTAAGGACGCATGCACGCGCTGTGCATGCATGTGCACTGTGCACGTTCATGTGGTGGACTCCAGGTCCCATTGCAACGATACCGGTTGCAACGGGATCCAGGACTCGCCACTGATGGCGTGTTAGAAATGAAAAACAAAAACAAAACAAAAAGCACACATCATAGCAAAATAAAACCAAAGGTTAAATCCAAGGTTTAGGTGCAAATGTGATATTTTTTAGAGCATCACATAAATAAAGCCACTTTTTAAATGGTAAAGTCTAGACCTGAACTGGAGTTGGAGAACCATTATTTTAGTCAACAAGACTAAATATTTGCTTTGGAAAAGGACCTGTTATTTTTAGCTCTAGAAGAGACTTTGAATGCTTGAAACCAGAATCAGTCTGTCCCAACTGAGATTGGTAACTTCAGTTTGGTAATCCTCTGTGGAATACTCTCGTACACCAAGATGCTCCAGCCATAAGTAGGCATGGCTCAGAACAGGGATCTCCAAACTTGGCAAGACTTGTAGTCTTCAACTCCCAGAATTCCCCAGCCAGCAGCTTAAAGTTGCCAGGTTTGGGGAAGCCTGACTTAAAACATAAAGAGAACTCTTTTCCCATGAAAGGTATCTCCCACTAACTGCAGCGAAAGCATTCTTTGATGACATTTTAAAAAACTTTACGTCCTCATGCCGTTACCTTCTTCACATTGCTAGTCCACAGCTGAGACAATTTCAATTTGTTTCAGCTGTTCTAGTTTAAAGTAGGTTTTCCCCCTCCTCTTCTCCCCAGACTATTAGCACACTTCATTGACAATGAAAGGTCTCTTGAGAGAACACTAGTCCCATATTGCACAGAAGGTCGGTGTAAACTGGGAAAGATAACTGACTTCTCATTCTTTTATTAGTGAGCAGCTTATGGGTTTCCACTGCATAGGCCCACAAAGTGGGTTAGCATAGTTGTGCTTTGTACTGTTTCTATTTTGCCTACAACATTCCAGCTCCATGGTTGTCTATGGGCTACTGGCAAGTGCTGTTGCTCATAAAGACAGAACTGGTTGCCAACATGGCCAGTTCCTTGCAGCTCTAGTGTGGAATGGACCTTGCTTGTTCTTCATCCTGTGTCTTCCTGGCATACCTCTGTGCTAGTTCAGAAATAGTCTGGCAAGTGGAGCAAAAGACACAGCATATGTGAGTTGAAGGGCAGTTGGATGACTTCCAACACTTCCCCAACTCTACCACCACCTTAGGTTGGTGAGGGAATCCAACTGATTGCCTTAACTTTTCCTGCCTTATAGTAGTATCCCTATTATAGCGCTTAGCAATAGCACTTAGACTTATATACCGCTTCACAGTGCTTTACAGCCCTCTCTAAGTGGTTTCTTGAGTCAGCATATTGCCCCCAACAATCTGAGTCCTCATTTTACTGACCTCAAAAGGATGGAAGGCTGAGTCAACCTTGAGCCAGGTCAAGATTGAACTCCTGGCAGTCGGCAGAGTTAGCCTGCAAAGTACATTTTAACCACTGGCCCATCACGGCTCAATTATTGTGACACAAGAGAGCTGTAGGGAGAATTTTGATGCTGGCCTATTGTTCACCTTATTGGAGACTGGCACAGCCCTTTGGCTCGGCCATTAGGCCACGCCTAATCAGTTGCTTTGTGAATAAAGGATGAACAATGGGGGTGATGGTGATGGAGGAGGAGGAGTAGGAGGAGAAGGAAAGATTTTGCTGATCTTTGCCAAACCAACACACTCTGTGCAATCAAAAACCTTTAAGGTTGTAGTTGCAACACTTCATAAATGACGCCTAGAGAGAACACTGAAAAGTTGGGGAGAAATTACTGACTGTTGTAAAGAAATCAGGCTTAAAGTGAGGCTCGGCTGTTATAGCTTGGCTTCTCCTGAGTGTGTGTGTGAGGGGGGGGGCAGCATCAGAGTAGGGGACAGCTTCAGATTTAGAAAGGTAAGGAAGAGCTCTGTTATCAGAATTTAGGTGGCCTCAACATTGCTGGCTCCTTTTGGAAAAAAAAAGTAATATGGTTGATAGGGAAACAGTTTCAGAAATTGAGCTGTGTTCCACTATTTTGGGTTCATGCACTGCTGGATAGATGCAACAGCTGCCTGGGTATGTTGAATGCAAAAGACCAAAACTGTTGGCAGCTTCCCTGTGAAGAACACAATACTGTATGTTTGAATCAACATCTTCTGAGAAGTTATAAGCGGCTCTTTGGACCGCGACCCTTCACATACAATGTTGACTTCCAACTCCCATTATCATGTCCATTAAGTTTCATCTTCTTGACCATCATCAGCTAGCTGGAGTTGTTTGCTAGTGGGGTCTGGACATTTTTGAAGTGTCATGGGAGTCATTAAATTGGCACTTGTGGGGAAAGCCTTTTCATAAAATATCTCAGGACAGGAAAAAATCTGTCACAAAATGTTTACTTCTCAAAATAGCACACCAGCGAAGATGGCTAGGAAGTAGCTGAATGCAAGAAAAAGATCAGATATTACCCTAAAACCCAAGCTAGTCCACCAGAACCCCATTTCATCTTATATAAACAAAAATGTAACAAGAATTTGTTCAAAACCGCTGATCTCTGAAAGTACTGCACCAATCGCTTCTAAATTTTCACACAACGTTCCTTTTAAATACTGCACCAATGATATATATAGATTGTGTAGATATCAAACCTGTGCCAGGTACACACAACGGAAATGTAAAAAATGTAGGTAGATGGATACAGAGAGAGCAGTGAGCCACAGGATGACATAATGCAAAATGTCATAATACCTACTGTATTTCAGGAGAAATACAGTAGGTAGGTAAGTAGGCAGCTATAGGGATAGAGAGAAGGAGGGAGAAATGCAGTAGGTAGGTAGGTAGGTAGGTAGGAGGATAGAGAGAGGGAGAAATACAGTAGGTAGGTAGGTAGGTAGGCAGCTATAGGGATAGAGAGAGAGGGAGAAATGCAGTAGGTAGGTAAGTAGAGGGATAGAGAGAGAGGGGGAAACTCCACCCTCGGGTTGTGTCCCTCCTGACTGGGCCCAGCAACGTGGGGCCGGGAATGGCTAGTTTTAAATAAATCAGATGAGACTAAAAGAAAAGCAACTTGTATAAAACTTCAAATTACAGACCAAGTAGATCCTGCGGGCAAAGCGCGGACATGTTCTTTTGAATCTGCAGGTTTCTTGATCATTAAGGATTAAATTACCTTCTGCGCTTTCTGTCAGCAATTTGGAAAATCCACAAACCTCTCGTTAAGAGGACACAAGATTCATTCACCCAATCATTCTCTTCCAGGATTCCCCAGCCCTGCCATTGACCGCATTTGTGTGAAAAGTGTTCCTAATGCAGTAGGTTTAATTCAATTGTCTCCTACACTGAACCAGACTGGAAGGGAAGTGGTTTAAAGAATCGCTGCCCAGATTTTAGTCCATTCTTCAGCTTTGTCAACAATACTGGCCATAGGATCATGGATGGATTCTCCCCAGTCGTGGAATTTACTTAGTTTCCCTACAGGTTCGCAAATGTGAGCTCAAGCATCCACTCATGTGCTCGGCCTTCCATGCAGGCCCTTTGACCATGCATGCAGTTTGCATGCATGTACACAGCTTGAAAATGTACCTCAATAGGATGGCCTAGAGCCGTGGGTTGGTGGGCCAGGCCCACCCGCGATTTCCACTACCGGTTCGGGCAAACCAGTCCAAATCAGCTGAATACCACCTCTGATTCCCCTGCTTTTTCTGCCTATGCTAGAAAAAGCAAGTGCCAGTCATGTTCCTTTCTGTAGGCAGAGTGTTGAGGGCATGTGGTTTTCATTTGAAGGCCTTTTTCATGAGTGAGCTACACTAATATTTGAAACAAATGAATGTCTCTGACCCAGCTGGAGTGACCTCCTCAGAAATAAACAGGGTACTGTCAAAAGCAAATCTTGCCACACTATCTGAATCTATTTTTCTGATCTGGTAGCATCCTTAGTAGATTATGAGAATGCTATTTACATATTTATTTTATTTTATTTATTTTATTCAATATCCCGCCCTTCTCCAAAAGGACCCAGGGCGGTGCACAGGAATTTAAAAACAACATACAAAAATAATACAAAACATATAAATTTAAGAAACTATTAAACAGCAAAACCTGCGCTAAAACCAATTAAGATCCCCAATTTAAAAACTATCTAAGATTAGACACAGCGGGGGCTATGTTAGGCCGGCTTGATGAAATAAATGTGCTTTTAAACACTGGCGGAAGAGGCGGAGGTCGGTGATGGTGCGGAGTTCAGCGGGTAGGTCGTTCCACAGGGCAGGGCCCGCCACAGAGAAGGCCCTTCCCCTGGGTGTCGCCAGCCGGCATTGTCCAGTCGATGGCACCCGAAGAAGGCCCTCTCTGTGGGAGTGTATCGATCTAAGGGATGTATGGGGCAGAAGTCGGTCTCGCATATAACTAGGTCCCGAGCCATGGAGCGCTTTGAAGATGGTCGTCAAAACCTTGAAGCGCACGCGAAAGACCACAGGAAGCCAGTGCAGCTCGCGCAGGATCGGTGTTATGTGGGAGCATCTAGGGGTTCCCGTAATCACCCGCGCGGCTGCATTCTGCACTAACTGTAGCTTTCGAGTGCACCTCAAGGGAAGCCCCATGTAGAGAGCATTACAGTAGTCCAGTCGAGATGTCATGAGGGCCTGAGTGACTGTGCGAAGGGCAGCCCGGTCCAGTAAGGGGCGCAATTGGCGCATCAGGCATACCTGATGAAACGCCCCCCTGGCCACGGCTGCCACATGGTCTTCCATGGACAGCCGGGAATCCAGGAGGACACCCAAATTGCGCAAACATATGTAGTTTGATCTGAGCAAAGCATTGGCAGCATTCCCTATGGTGTTCTAATTAGCAATCTAGTAACTATAGGCACCATAGACAGCGTAGCTTAATGGAAATACAGCTGAAAACCGTATCAAAACTACATCAAATAGTTCTCATCTTCATCAAATTTTAGAGTGATGGAAAGTTGGGTGCTATAATTCTTGGGTCCTAAACTCCTAAACACTTTCCTTAATAGCTTAGATGAGAAGAACAATTACAAAACATTGGGTGGGATAAATACTATCCTACAAGGTAGAAATAAAAAGCATAGATTTGAGAAATAGGGTGAAAAACGTTTATGCACTAGAGGTGAAAATAAAGCTGTTTTGGTTAACAATTCTAAATCCAGAAAAATAATATCTAAACATACCAAGGTCATAACGGGAGAACTCACCAGCAACAGTGCACCTTTGATAGCTTAATAAAACCTTAAGCAGAATTTTAAATGGTTCATTTTTAAATCAGTTTTTATCACCTATGCATTTGTATGTATACATTGGTGGGTGGGGGGCTATTTGTTTATGTATCTTAGACGGAGTGTTGATACATAGATCTTGCAAGCCATATGGCCAAACAATATCAATTTACATCAGCTAAAGTATCTACTCTTATGGATAGGATTTCTTTTTTATCTTACAAAAGGGAAAACATGGCAATATGCTTGAAAAATGAACACCTGAGTTGGCTGTCTGATTATATAAAGCAAACATATTTCAACAGCCAAGTTCTTGAAACATCTGCTGGATTTTGAAATCTCTTCATTTTTATCAGGTGAAGGTGAGCAGAAAATCTGTTGGATGGTATTACTGAGGAAATCAGTTGTCATTTGCTGGTTCTGTGGTGGTGGCTGTTTTCCCTCCCCCCCCCTCCCCCGGATGATTTTAAAAAATAACAACAGATCCCTTTTTATTTTGCCTTTTAAAGCAGTTTTGTTGCTATAACAAATACACAATTTAACAATGACAAAGCCAGAGATGAGGAAATTGTTCATTCCTTACGGTTGATCAAAAGGAGAAAGGGGAAGCATTTTAATTGTGTCAGTCGCAATCCTATCTTGATTTTTTCACTGAAACACACTCTGGACACTCTTGCTATTAGTCATTCTAGATGGGGATAAAGGAAGGGGGTCCAATCTTGGCAACTTTAAGGTTTGTGGACTTCAACTTCCACAATTCCTCAACCAGCCATGAATTGCGGGAGTTGAAGTCCACAAGTCCTAAAGTTAAAGTCCAAGGTTGGACACCCCCGAGCTACTGGGATTCTTAATCCAGCAAATCCAGATCTCCACAGCTTCCTATTGATAGCCAGAGAGCAGAGAAACTAAATACAGAGGCCAAAAGGATTAATGCCATATTGCAGGGGTGTCAAACTCAAGGCCCTGGGGTTGGATCTGACCTGTGGGGTGCTTAGATCTGGCCCGTGGGGCTGCTGCCAATGAAAATGGAGCTCAGGGGGACTGCATGTGGCCCTCCAGAGCTCTGTTTTTGCTGACAGACGATTGCAGGAGGCCATCGCAGCTGAAAACGGAGTTTGGGAGCCCGTTTTCTCGGGCAGAGATCTTGGGCTACCACAGGTGCCCCCTGACATGAATGATGTTGAATTGGCCATGCCCACTCTGGCTCCCTGAGGTCAAACACAACCCTCAATGCATTGTGGACCTCAATGAAATCGAGTTTGACACCCCTGCCGTATTGTGTTTTAAAAATCTCGTATTCTTTCTGAAAAGGCTAGCTTAATCACAGCACCATTGTTGAAGGAAGTTGGTTTTGCTTTGCTTTGGTTTTCTTTTCCAGTAAGAGCTGATTTGTGTATTTTCGTTTAAGTTTTCTGATGCAATCTGAAAAAAGGGCTGTTGTGCAATGAAGGTTCATTTCCTTCCCATCGTTCCAGATAACCATTCGATTATATGTACTTTATTAACTTTGCTCATTAGGAGGACCAAATGGATCAGACATTTGAGCAGCTACCATAGTGTGTGATCCAAAAGAAATTTGCTGATTGAGCTCAGTTATGGACAATTTATGTTCTTCCAAATGTCCCTGAATTTCATCTCCCAGCAATCCTGTTATCAGTGCAGAGGGAGTTGTAGTTCACCATTGTCTGGAGGACTACCATTGACCAACCCCTGCATATACAATTATATATCTTGCATGTGCCCACACACACACACACACACACACACACACACACACACACCACTGACCCTTGAAGGATTTATATTTCATTAAGAAACCACTAGATTGTATTGCTCTCTTTATAAAGACCTTGTGAGCACAGTATGCTTATCATTATCAAAGATTCATCATTCTTCATTGGTGGAAAGGTTGATGTGGCATGGGCATTGCAGCCAATGGGTATTGAGCAAGTTTGCTTTCTTACTGCTCATCATGGCAGTAAATTGGATACTGGAGAACATCTCAAGGGGTTTTTTTTTTTTTTTGAGATGCAGGGGGAAGGTTAGGTATGCAAAATTGATTGATTGACTGGTTCTGGGTTCAGGTGTTTCTGCAGTAAGACTTGCCATTAACTCAACTCTGCACAACTGGATCTGTTTTGATTAAATTGATTCCCTTTTTAATGTTCCCACACATTAATATTAATTGAATGCAGTGCAATGTGCTTTGCCTGAGGACTGGTCTTTTGCTCCATTCTATGGATAGAACTGTTGGTAGAAAGAGTTAAATACACATTCATTACTTTGTATTTAGAAGCAAGACTGTGTGTGGAGAACATCTTTGTAATCTTTGTAGAACATCTACATCTCAATTTTATTGGATTGGTATTTTGTGTGGGTTCCCATAAAATAATGACATGGTGTTTGAATCACAATACACAGAGGTTTGACTCAAGTTGTATCTCATCGATAAAACACAAATGGCGTTAGCTTGGTGATTATCTGATAGCTTGTGCCTCCCTATAGGATTGTGACACAGCCAAAGTAGTGGGGTTCAAAGGGATCTGTTCGTCCCTGGAGACAAACACATCAAAAAGCAAACTAACTCTGAAGTTGGACTGTAAAATGAGAAAAGCAATTTTTCAGAAGCACTTGAGTCATTTGGTCATCCTGCAAAAAATAAGCAGAAGTCTTCCATGGAAATTTGTAATGATAAAACTTCTCTGTTTAAGCTCTGGCAGAGAAAAGCCAGCAGCAGTGGGTGGGGTGGAACATGAACAATTGCACTCACACACAGCTACGCACACTCGCACCATCGTTCGCTTGAAGCCCACAAACCACTGATCTGTATGTTAAACTTATTGGCACAAGCAGGACAATTTTCCTGCATGACCTATTGGCTAAAAACAACACAAAATAGAAGTCAAATCAGTTAAAGAGCTGCTGTTTAGTGAGTTAGAATGAATGAAGTCTTTCGTGAATTTGTGCTTTGCACATTCATGGCTATTTCTGTTCTAGTCATACCCTGATTGCCCCAGGCAGTCCTTTTCAGGACACTTGACCTGTCAGTCATATTTCAGAAACTACTGATATGGTACTTGCTGATTTAGTTTAGATTCCAAAGAGGCTAGCTGCTGGATTACAGACTAATGACCCATCTGATGCTAAAGGCAAAGGCTCAAAGTGCAGGAGTGAATGGAGCCTCTATGTGGTCTGTAGGGGGAGAATTTATTATGTCATTAAATTTGATACAATAAATATTCTTTCTTTCCAATGCACTGTACCGGGGCCAAAAGGAAAAAAAACAAAACAAAACCAAGGAACAAATTTTATCCTGAACACACCATTTGGAATTGTTTTTTAACATTTTTAAATAATTCAGATACATTATTCTTACAAAGTAAAGACACATAAACCATATGCAGGCAAAGTTTAGAAATAACGATGGGAATGAAAGGATGGGGGGAAAGGCATGGCTGATTAAACTAGCTTAAATGTCTACTGGCTTGGCTCATCTGAGCATAACCTTTTGGTTGGCAAATTCAAATGAAAGTATGCCTTGATAGCAATAGTACTTAGACTTGTATACTGCTTCTTAGTAATTTATAGTCTTCTTTAAATGGTTTGCAGTAACAACCTATTGCCCCCAACAATCTGGGTCTTCATTTTACCCACCTTGGAAGGATGGAAGGCTGAGTCAACCTTGAGCCAGTCAGGGCTGAAGGAATCAAACTCCTGGCAATGTGAGCAGAGTTAGCCTGCAATATTGCATTCTAACTGCTGTGCCACCAGGGCTCTGCCATAGAGGAGATGGAATTGAGGCTAATCCACATAACAATAGCAATTAGCACTTAGAATTATCTACCACTTCATAGTGCTTTACAGCACTTTCTGCATGGTTTACAGAGTCAGCCTTTGCCCTCAACAATCTGGGTCCTTCTTTTACCTACCTCAGAAGGATGGAAGGCTGAGTCAATCTTGAGTCGGTCAAGATCAAACTCCTGGCAGTAAACAGAATAAGCCTGCAATACTGTATTGTAACCACTGTGCCACCACAGCTCAGTGATTATTCTTTAGGCACAGTTTCAAGGGATTCTAGAAACCAAATACCCAAGTAGCATAAAGATACTGTCAATAGGTTTTAGACAGCATGCAAGAACTAATGTGAGATAGGAACCAGTTTTGTCAAATGAGGATCACAAAATGAAATGGAAATACATAAATGTAAAGGCTGCTTCAATAATAATGAGTACATTCAACATTTGGTGTTTTATCTGCCTGCATATGTCTCGGGGTTGTTTTACAGCAACAGATAGAGTGTTTATAAATAATAACAAAATAGTCTTCAGAAAAATAATTGCATGATTTCTTGTAGCTGTGCTATATAGCTAATAATTATTACTTATGGAATCAAATTTAGGGATTTCAAGGCCAGGCCTTGAAATTGATGTGATGTTGGATGTTTCTTAGCATACATGGGCAGTGGACTTTGGATATTGATATCAAATTTAATATTACATGCCAATCAGAAGCTGGAAAAACAACAAGACATAGTAAAACGAGTGCAAACATTTTTGTAGCAGGTAAGACAGAGTCAACCAATGAAATCTATCTAATAAAGGAAATACTAATCAAAACAAGAGGGTTTTTTTGCCATCTCATAAAAGAAAGAGAGGATACAACAACAAAAATCCTGTAGTTGTAGATATGATAACCAAAAAATTCCTTTGCCTTCTTCTCATCAGTTGGGCCTCCCCCACAATAGGAAAATAGAGAAGGGGTTATCACCATATCTTAGAGCATGGCCATGTTAGACTAGAAACAGTGATTCGGTAGTATCCTGGAGCTTTATTGATTATTAGAAGTTTGAATTATGCTCAGAAATGAAGTAGCTCTTAGAGGGCAGATGTAAAATGATTTCCTATGGAATTGCACATCAATATTTTCACTGCTTTACTCTAAATTACTTGCAGTTTCTTAGGAAGGTCTACAATAATAGGAGTTCAACAATAATGCAGCTATATACAGTTAGCATCACCTTGGCCAAGCCTAGCTCTGTCAATAATATATGCAGTTTTCATATAAACCTAATCTGAACATTTTTAGTCAAAGTTATCATCTGGCCATCCAGATTCAATGCCTAGGCTAGAAGTACCACCCAACTATGCAGCTGATTGTCCAATGTTTGTGTGTTTGTATGAAGAGGGTAGCAATTCCATCTACGCAGGTCTAGATTAGATCTCTCTCTCTCTCTCAACTGGCTCTTTTATGCTCTCTAGAGAACAGTTCAGAACATCAACAGTGTTCTGTTCCTGGTAATGGGTGAAAAGGTGACAAAAACTGAATGACACCCAGCAACAACATACCATTACACAATCCCTGGATAATTTCTTGCCATAGTTTTATAGTTATTAATTATCCTGGGACCCTCGGTCAAACTCTGTGGAATACCATAGATCTGTGACCGAGGAGTTGAATAAAAGTTCTCCAGCATCTGATCCTTAAGGAACCATTGTGAAATAATATTTTCTAAGTTCATCCATACCAGATGGTCAAGAAGAATATCAAGGCCAATGATACGGTGAACTGCTGAGAATCAAAAAAATAAATAACTCTTGGCAGATTAACTTGCCCTGGGAAGCTGTCTCAGTCCCAAAGACAAATAACACTTCATCTAGATAATTAATTTATCCATAAATCCATGAAACTTCAATGCTACCACTTTTGTAAATACCCTCCTCTTCTAACAGCAAATGATGATGTAATGTGTTAGATGTGTTTAAACTCAAAGGATTCAACAGGATTTGATGCATTAAAAAGAATGATGGTATTGGATTGTGACCACCATATTAAAAAAAAAGAGATAGGAAATCTGGGATAATGAATTGCATTTGAATATTTTCATGGTATAACCTCTCTCTCTCTCTCTCTCTCTCTCTCTCTCTGTGTGTGTGTGTGTGTGTGTGTGTGTGTGTGTCTATCTATCTATCTATCTATCTATCTATCTATCTATCTATCTATCTATCTATCTATCTATCTATCTATCTATCTATAAAAATGGCTGTGTGTGTGTGTGTGTGTGTGTGTGTGTGTGTGTGTGTGTGTGTATGTTCCAGAATAACTCTGGAATGCCTTGAGCAATTTCAGCCAAACTTGGTACACAGATGACTTACACTCTGGGAAAAAAATAAGTTGGAGGTAAGACACCTCTAACACCCCTCGGGTGTGTGTTCTGTTAAGATACAGCCTGTTGTGCCTTAAAATAGCTTCTACTGTACTGCCGTAAAATGGCTTCTACTGTACAGTGCAGTGGAGTTGCCATGATAATGGCTTCACGGAATTCCACAAGGGGGCTCCCCCTGGTAAGGGGGAAAATCCAACATTAGAAATTACATTTGGTCCAGACATTTCTCCCCTATATATAAATACTTGGGCAACACTGGGTTATCAGCTAGTTAACACTATTATTCTACATATATACATTCTTTCACTGTAGACCTAAAACAAGCTTAGTGTAAATTTGGACTCATTTCCAAGCATTGTAAGGTTCATCTGGTTTCTCTTGAGTCAGTTTTCTAATTAATCTCCTAATGCATTTGCATGTATAGATAAAATGGGGGAACAGAGAATCAGTTATGTTGTCTTGAGCTTTTGGAGAAAGTAAATGCATTAAATCCATCCACAATTCAAACTAGCAAAAATAAGCTTCTCCTCCTTTTTTGTCTACAGACCAGATATCAGGACCTTTTAGTGTACATTTAGCAATATTTAACAATGAATTTAATGGAGAATCCATTGGGAAAAAAAGAAGAAAAATACACATGAATCTGATGGAAATAAGTCTACGTTAGTTTGATTTCTGTCATCTCTTTCTAATTGGCACTGAAATATATAAAGGTTGTTTAGAGCACTGATGCCAAAGGCTTGTTCCCATTTGTTTCTTCTGAGGTGGAAGCCATTTTCTCTAAATCATAAAGATCACTGTTAAAAATAATTCTGATTTATAGCCATAAATGGCTCAAACATTCTTTTGAGGCTGGAAAAGACAAAGTTCACTTGGGCTTCTACATAAAACAATTTCTCTATTGTGCTTTGGACTATTAAGGGACATTCCAGACTGCCTGCCAATTACGCCCTATTAGAGTGGTAGCAATTTTGTAGCATTCATGTGATAATCACACTTCATCTCAAACAAGCCATCACTACAGTAGCCACAGCACACTTAAAAATAACTGCTTCCACAAATCTGAACAGAAACGTCCCAGTACTGATAACTTAAACTTGCCCATTCATGACTGATTTTGAAGTCTAATTCCAAATGAACTTCCTGAGCTTAAAACCTAAACAATTTTTTCAGATTTAAGATCCTCTTTTTTTTTTTTTTTGCACTCTTCTGCTTGGCGAGTTGATCTAGAGATTTTGAATACATTTATCTGATTTAAAGATTTATAAAGGCACCAAAGTCAAAATGTGTGATTTGGGCAGCATGTATCAATAAAAAAACAAAATCAAGACTAAATAAAAAATAGATCCCTATAACAAATCACAATACATACCCAAGGCAGGGGATAAGTCGCCTTGAACTGTAAGATAGGCAGCAAATAAATTTGATTGATAAACGAATAAACAAACCCTCATTTACAAAATAGGCTTATCCAATATCCAATGTGTGGGGGAAACAGCCAGGTCTCCTTAGTTCTTTGAAAGACTAAGAAGATTCAACTGTTTTTCAAAGAGCTAGCCATGAATATGTGTTTCCAAGGCCCTTAACTCAAATCAGTTTTTTTGGTAGACATTGAAAATCTATGTTTATCAGTACAAACAAGGTGGAACACAACCATGGCAATATTAGGTTTTATTCCTGACCACCATGTTTTTTTGGATTTTGAATTATACCAGTCCAATGAAAAAGGTTCAGTGGTGAATAGGATTTTCCCTTTCTCTCTTTGTCACTCAATGTATGGCTTAGCAAAACCTATACGTAAAGAACCCAAACATTCTCTGCTATTATGTGAGTGTTCCACAGGGTGGGAACATCTTTGTAGAAGATGGAGCTACTCAGTTGGCCCACCCCAAGCATCTAAGGAATCACTTACTTCCAAGAAGGTGCTGGGGAGATTCCTGAAATTCCATTGAACAGTTTTGCTGATATCCAGTTATCAGCTGGAATGTTAGGGCAATGGGGACCAGGGGTGTCATTGCATCTGAATGATCTCTCCCTGTCTGCCACTCAAAGCAGTTACTTTGGTTACTGAAAATGTTCAGGAAATGAAGAGGCAGAAGAGATGCCTAAAGGGATGTTGATGGAGGACAAAGGGTGAATCATACTGACATAGGTAAACACTCTGACATCTATACCACAGCAATATGAATGGTGAATCATCAATAAGGGGCCAGGTTATTGGAAGGACCATCTTTTCCCAGTTACATCTATCTGATCCACCAGAGTGCAGAGGCAGAGTATATTATGTGTTCTTTCTTTTAAGGAAGTCCACCCGGTGAGACGAAAAAGAAGAGCCTTCTCTGTGGTGGCTCCCTCCCTGTAGAATAACATACCCACAGAGGTGAGATTGGCTCCCACTTTAATATCTTTCAAAAGACATTGAAGCCATGATTTTGCAAGTGAGCCTGGAAACCCCAGGATGATACAGAGCCCTGGAACAACCAGACCAGTGGTGGGATTCAAATAATTTAACAACTGGTTCTCTGCCCTAATGATTTCTTCGAACAGCCAGTTCACCAAATTGCTCAGAAGGTTAACAATAGGTTCTCTCGAAGTGGTGCAAACTGGCTGAATCCCACCACTGAACCAGACCCACATGCATAGAGTTCAAGCTACAGTAGCTACTTTATTGCTCTATGCCTATTTCACAGGAATCTTTCCAAATTGTCAGCTTTTGCCTGAGAAAGACTAGATAAGGCCAGTGGTGGGATTCAGCCAGTTCACACCACTTCAGGAGAACCGGTTGTTAAGTTTCTGAGCAGTTTGGTGAACTGGTTGTTGGAAGAAATTATTAGAGCAGAGAACCCGTTGTTAAATTATTTGAATCCCACCACTGGATAAGGCTCAAATGCATTCTTGGGTGGGGGGGAGTCAGGGTCAGATCTTGACCTCTTGTATTTATATAATGAGTCCAGACTCACTTCAACCCTCCTCCTGACTGGGATGATTGTTCTCCAATATAGTTAGTGGGTGAAGATTAAGTAACCCAACTTGGTGGTATTATGGTTTCTAGCTTATTTAATTTTTGTTCATTTAATATTTGAATGTTTATACTCTTGCTTTTAAAATGTTGTAAACTGCTCAGAGCCACTTAACAATGAGATGAGCTGCATATAAATTTAATAAATAAACAATAAACAATAATTTTCCAGTGGTTTCAGTCCATTTACTAAGACCAAGAAGAGTTGCTTCTTTGTGGACCCCTATGATAATTATAGGAACTGAGCTATAAGCTGAGAGAATTGTTCCTTCTTATTTGCAGCCCCTCATCTTTGAAAACTGTATTTCCCGAGGTTAGATTAGCTCCCATCCTGTTAAGTTGTAGGAAATCTGTTACAACCTGACCTTTAAAAGAATCCTGCAAGTGGATCTGCTATAAATAGTCAGCTCTCATCATGGTATTTTGTTTAATATTTGATTGTTTACCAGACCCTGAGGTTCTTTTAATTAAATATTGTTAGGTTGTTTATTTTGAATTTTTTAAACCCTTCTCACTGTAGGAGAGGAATATACACCACTCATAGTCTTCTGGACAAGCATGTTAGCCTTTTGAATAAGTAAATAAAATAAATTGTTATTGTAGGCTGCACTTCCAAAAATCAAGCCCAGATTTAAAAAAAAAAAAAAAAGGAATTCAATTTGTACAACTTCATCTGCCAGAGATAAAGCATGAAACTGAGAGATGTACCTACAAATCAGCATAGCATTTATGTTTTTAATGTTAATACCCCTTGGGGCAATAAAAAGCACTAGTGAAGGAAGATGAAGTCCACTGAAAAATCCATATTAGAAATTGTGAATGCTCCAATGCAACAAGTTTGTAAGAAGAGATCAGACAGCCACTTGTCTGAAATGGTATAGGGTTTCCTGTCTGAGCAGGGGTTGGACTAGAAGACCTCCAAGGTCCCTTCCAATTCTATTATTCTATTAATATCTTCTCTCATTGCCATAGCTGGAAGAATATAATTCATTTTTAAACCTTATTGTATATGCATTCCAGGTAGTTTTAGCATAAGAGGTGGGCAAGGGAAGAATGAAGGGTGCCATTTCAAATGTTTACAAGGTTTTCAAGTATCTTTTTAAACCAAATCTCATTAAAATGGCGCTTCACATTTAAAATATAATGGGTGATGGTAATTGGGATAACTGAGGTGATCAAGGACAACTGGGATGTGAAGAGCAATGCTGCAAAGGCTTCCTTTCCCCAAATTCAGAAATTGCTTTCAGTCAAGGTTTTCTCCCCTCTTTCTGAGTTACAGGGATCATTCAAACTGTCAGAAACTTTTCCCGTAATGAACGTGAAAAGGGCAGCGTCTCCTATTTGTCGCCATTTCAGAGTTCTAAGCAAAGCCGGATTCTGATACAGACATTGAAGCTATTTGTTGAAATGTCTCTTTAGGGCCCTGCCTATCTGAGGATTCTTAACAGATTTAAACAGACAGACTGAAGAAAAGGTTCCATGAGAAATGCCAGCCTCTGCAACATTTGCATCCTTCAGAAGTTAGTAAAATATAACTGAGAAGATTGTCCTCTCAGCACGTGTTGTGCTGTGAGTGTGTTTGTGCAGCTCCGTTCATATCTAATCAACCTTTCCGTGTAACACTGTCACCCCTTTATTGAAAACAGAATCGGTATGGCAAAACGATAAAACGTAGGGACATATTTAACTGTAGAAGATGAAGTAGAACATTGAAGTAGGGTGAGGGTTTTTTTAAAAAAAATAAGTTTAATGAGTTGAAAAAGCAATGCAAACCCAGTCTTTCCAAACTGCAATTCAGGAAGGTAGAGGAACAGATCACAGACAGGTTTCACTTCTACTTAATTTTGTGCTGAAATCTGTTTTTCAGTTTCCTGAAAGTTTTCTTCCTCTACAAGAATGGCTTCTATTTTGCTATGTCATTCATTGTCATTTCAGATCTCTAATTCACACCGTTGCAAGCATCTTGTTGGGTTACCTTTATTAAGGAGAAATCCCAGTGGGTGGTTTCACTTGTCTGCAGTGGTTATAGATATAAATAAATAAATAAATAATTTAATTTATAACTGCTCTCTCTCCCCGAAGGGACTCGAGGCGGGGCACAGAGAAATTAAAAATGCATATAAAACTACAGACAATACAATATTAAAAAAGAATTAAACTAAACCCTGCGCTAAAATCCCATGTAAAACTAAAACAAACCCCTAAAAACCCCTAAAAACAGTTAAGTTATCCCAAGCCGGCCAAGCAAAAGAAGTGTGTTTTTAATTTTTGACGGAAGAAGCGGAGGTCCGTAGTTGTTCTAATATCGGGGGGAAGGTCGTTCCAGAGGGTCGGGCCCGCCACAGAGAAGGCCCTTCCCCTGGGCATCGCCCGCTGGCACAGCCTAGTGGACGGCACCCAGAGAAGTCCCTCTCTGTGGGAGTGAATCAGCCATAGGGATGTATGGGGCAGAATGCGATCCCGCAGATAAGTAGGTCCCGTGCCATGGAGCGCTTTAAAGATGGTAACTAACACCTTGAAGCGTACCCGAAAGACGACAGGCAGCCAATGCAGCTCGCGCAGGAGCGGTGTTACATGGGAAAACCTAGAGGTTCCCATAATTGCCCGCGCGGCTGCATTCTGGACAAGCTGAAGTCTTCGGGTGCACCTCAAGGGGAGCCCCATGTAGAGAGCATTTGCAGTAGTCCAGTCGGGATATCACGAGAGCATGAGTGACTGTGCAAAGGGCACCCCGGTCCAGTAGGGGACGCAACTGGCGGACCAGAAGAACCTGATAAAGCGCCCTCCTGGCTACGGCTGTCACTTGATCTTCCATGGAAAGCCGTGCATCAAGGAGGACGCCCAAGTTGCGTGCCCCATCCACGGGGGCTAGATATTCGCCCCCTATATTTACTGTAGGCTTCCTAGCAATTATTCAGTGGGATAAAGTGTCTTCCTGAATCAAACCCAGGAACCCAAGGAGGCTGCAGAACACTGGAGAGATTTGTATAGTGAATGTTCTAACAAACCTCTGGGGTGGGCTTCAAAAATGTAAGCAACAGGTTCTCTGCCTGGTTGCTGGGTGGGTGTGGCCATGGCAGGTGTGGCCTAGTCAGCCTCCTGCACCACAGCAGTGGGGGGCATTTTTGCCTTCCCCAGGCTCCGGTTGGCTTTCTTTGAGCCTCTGTGTGGGTCTTTCACTTACCTCACATCCAAAATGGGCCACATGGAGACTCCTGGGAGGAGCAGGGTGGGAAGAGTAAGGTGACCAGACGTCCTGCTTTTGGCGGGACAATCACGCTTTTCAAGAATTATTCCCGCGCCCTGCTGCCTCTTAAAAATGTCCCGCTTTTTGCCTGGAGAGGTGGCGGGGGTGGGGCAGGCGGGCGGTGGCTGCTCTGCACACGCTCAGAGGTGGCTTGCGGTCAGGGCAGCAGCGCGGGCAGGAAGTGGTGGCTAGAGCAGGCTGGCAGGCAGGCGAGGGCCGGCGAGGGAGGAGCGAGCGAGAAGCCAGCAGGCGGCGGAGGAGGAAGAGGATGGCTGTGCATGACGGGGGCACGGCCCTGAACTTTGCGGAGCAGCCGCAATGCGCTGACAGCAGCCAGGCGTGAGCCCCACCATCCCTGCATCCCCTCCCTGTCCGGCTCGTCTGGGACGAGTGGCGAAAAGTTCAGGGCTGCAGCTGGAGCCCGTGTGGCCCTGAACTTTTCGCCGCTCCCCTGTCCTCTATAGGAATAGTGCGACCTCAGGTATGGCCAGTGAGGGAAGCGGTGGCTGCAGGGCCGGGAAAGACCACTCAGCCCCCCCCCCCTCAATGGTGTCCCACTTGACAAATTTTGAAATCTGGTCACTTTAGGGAAGAGCCCGAGAGGGGTAGGATTTGGAAGTTCTCTGAACAGGCCATAATGTTAGCTACAGGTTCTCCCGAACCTGGGTGAACCTGTAGCAGCCCATACCTGGTCACTTTGTAACCCAGCAAGATGAAAGAGCAGTGGGCCACAAGGTAATAATTCGTTGGTGGCTTTGCTTTCCTCTTGGCCACATCTGGGAAATCTCTGATTGCCTAACATAGAAAGAATGAGCTAAGGGTGGCAGTGTAGAAATGCTGGTCTGAAAACTGGGGAGCGAAACCTAGATTTGTCTTGCTGATGAGGCTTCTCCCTTTTCTGGCTCTTGCAAAACCCTCTTTGCAATTGTCATCTTATGCAGCCTCCTTTAGTTGAGGGGACTCAGCATTCGATTCTCTATAGCAGTGTTACTCAACTTTGGCAAGTTTAAAAGGGGTGGACTTCAATTCCCAGAATTCCCCAGCCAGCATAGCTAGCTAGGGAATTCTGGGAGATGAAGTCTACCCCTCTTAAAACTTTCCAAGGTTGAGAAACACTGCTCTACAGTAAAGGAAAGATAGAATGTGCCCTTTTAAGCCCCTGGAAGTGGCCCTCATATTACATGATATTTATTTGGTAAGAGCTGAATAATGACTGGAGGGAAGGGAGAGTGTAACGTGATGCCTAATGTATTTTATTGCTGGCAAATTGAAAGTTCTGAATCAGTCCTTCACAGTACACCAGACTAGGAAAAGTCTGAAGAAAATCTGAAAAGTCAGAGAAGCAACAAAGATTATTAGGGGACTGGAGGCTAAACTGCATGACGTACGGTTGTGAGAAGTGGGAATGTCTAGTCTAACGAAAAGGAGGACTAGGGATGAATGATAGCAGTTTCCCAATATTTGAGGGGCTGTCACAGATAAGGGGGGGGGTGTCAACTTAATTCTCTAAAGCAGCTGAAGCAGTACAATAATTTTTTTTTAAAAAGATGATGATTACTGAAGGGAGATCCGAATTAAGGAGAGATGTCCTGATAGTAAAGAACAATTAATCAGTGGAACATCTTGCCTTCAGAAGTTATGGATGCTCCATCACTTGAAGTTTTAAAGAAACAATTGGGCAGCCATTTGTCTGCAGTGTTATAGAGTCTCCTCCTTGATCAGTGAGTTGGATTAAAAGCCCTCCATGGTCTTTCCCAACTCTGTAATTCTGTATTTTAAACCATAGCTTCCTTCCTGAATGCTAATGCTACTTTTATTGCAAAGTTCCAATAACTGAATCTTGCAAATGTGAATATTCCTGTCCTGTTTTTAGGTTTAAAAGAACTAGGAAAGTTCCTGTCTAAGATATTTTCTCAAAGTACATTTCTGCCCTGGACTCAAATTTTGTTTATCTGACCATTGCCTTGGTTGTGACGCTAACTCCGGATCCTTTAGGTTTTTCCTTCTCATTATGCTCTGTGAATTGCTTATTGTTTTCCACTTATGCTACAAAAATCAATAAGGAAATGTGTAATTGGTCTTAGGTGAGGAACAACTAAAAGTAATATCTTATATGCTTGGGTTATTTCTCAATATTGGGAAATTTATGTAGATTTGTTCTTTATTGAGAGCCAATTGCTAAAACAACATACTACAAATCGGAAGATGGTGAGATCCAGTTCTGCGTTAGACACAAAGTCAGCTGGGTGACCTTGGGCCAGTCATTCCCTCCCAGCCCTAGAAACAAGACAAGGGCAAGTCACTTCTTCCAAAAAAACAAAACAAAACAACCTGCAGGATTTGACCAGGCAGTTACCAAGAGTGAAGATTGACTTAAAGGTACACAAAATGAAATAAAATAATTGCACATTGGCTTAATCTTATTTTTATGTGTAGATCAGTGGTGGGTTTCTGCAGGCTCGCACATACTCGCAAGAGCCGGATGGTGAAATTTAGAGAGCCGGTGAGAGTGGGTTCCACCGGCGGACCCAAAAGTAAGTCTGGCCTGCCGCTGCCAGTAACCCAATGGGAAGGAAAGGAAAGGAAAGCAGAAAGTAAGAAAGGAAAGAAAAGAAAAGAAAAGAAAAGAAAGAAAGAAAGAAAGAAAGAAAGAAAGAAAGAAAGAAAGAAAAATAATTTATCATTACAATTGAGCCCAAAATTTCGGTTGCTAAGCAAGAGCGTTGTTAAATGAGTTTCACCACATTTTACAAGTTGGCCACTCCCACCCTGTCACATGACTGCCAAGCCACGCCCACAAAATAGGCCACACCTAGAGAGTAGGTTCTAAAAAAAATTGAAACCCACCACTGGTGTAGATATGTAATGATTGGACTGCCATAAAGAATAAGTAAGCAAGTAAGCAAGCAGTGGTGGGATTCTACCGGTTTGGGCGAATCGGTAGCTACAATGATCAGCTTGGAGCGAACTGGTTCGCTCCAACGATCAGGTGGGCCTGTCCACTCGCCCCTGTGCTTTACTGACCTATATCATCTCAGCTGATTTGCACGGTAGAGCGGATTGCCACACCTTAGCTGTGTTACTTCCCAGCAGTAACGCAGAAAGTAAGTTTTCTTAAAACTGTGCACATGCCCACCACATGCATGCAAAGTACACGATCAGCAAACCAATTGTTAAAGCGACAGGATCCCACCATTGAAAGTAAGTAAGTAAAGAAATGTGATTATGCCTTGTACGTGATTTTGGTTGAATGGATGTGAACGGAGGTCTTATTTGTTCAGAGATTAGTGATTTTGATTACAGGAAGGGCCAGCAAGTGATGAACTAAAAGTGTTAAGTCGTGATGTGGAAAAACGACCACGTTATTTGTATATGCTACTTAAGACCTGCAAGGCAGTGGTGGGTTTCAATTTATTTTACTACCGGTTCACGCACATGTGTGATGCTTCTGCACATGCACAAAAGTGTCCAGGTGGGTGGGCGGAGCCTCCTGCTACTACCATTACAGGTTCGCCCGATCTAGGGCGAACCAGCAGAAACCAACTTTTGCTGCAAGGGGATCTTTGAATGCTGCAGGAAATTTATATCCCGTCAAAATGACCTGGCTTTGGTCATACATTTTTTGTAACTCATAATTTTTTGAGCCATGGTTTGCTAGACCCTTAGCTGAGTTCATACATCATGACGCAAAGGTGCTTTTTTCAGGAGACAACTGGACTTTCTTGGGGGGGGGGGTTCCCAGTTGCCTCCTGAAAAAGCACCTTTGGGACAACCATGACCTGGATGACTGAGAATTGCTACAGACTTTCATACATCATGGCAAGTACAACAGTGAAGTTCCAGGCCAAATCCAGCAGCACATACACACAATAGCTATCGGCTCAGAGGTGGGTTCCTACCAGCATTGGTCCCAGTTTGCTGCATGTGTGTGCACTACAAAAAAACCATGCCAGCAATGGCAGTGGCAACCGAGGAACCAGTTCAGGGGAGTGGCCAGCCTGGGTCGCTGCCGGTTCTATGACCAAGGCCAAATTACCATTACTGGTTCGCCCGAACTGGTGCGAACTAGTAGAAACCCACCTCTGTATGGCTCCTCATAGAGAGGAGAGGTCCTAGTTTTCCTTCTCTTATGCTGATATGCATATATCTGGATGTGGAGGGAGTGCCCTGAGAAACAGTAGAAGCATTCCTCCGGTCTCATTCCTGGGCCACTAGTTTAGTGTTCTATTAATATCTTCTGTGACATTCCCTGAGCTCCCACTGGTTTCACAAGCCCTGAGAGTCAATGTAAAAACACTATATTTAATTGTCAGGTGAGTTATCTTTTCCAGCTTCACTGCACATTGCTGACTTTATTACCTGTCAAGTCCTTTGTGACGAGAAGCAAACTAAACAGGCACTGAAGGAAATATGCCTCAGCAAGAAATGTGTTCTTCATAGTAGTTGGTTTAAGTTTCAAAGGTGGGAGTCTCTGTTACCTATTCTAAAATGCCTCGCTTCACCATAGGTATTTCAGGTAAATTAATGGCTCACTATATAGTACAAAGTTACTGATGCAGGGATGTTACCTTGGGTGCCATAGGTACAAGGTACAAACATTAAATCTTCAAGCTTCTTTTTTCACCTTTTGTCTTTGCATAATAGCTGAGGACATTGGTAAAATTTAAACTAGCCGAGCAAATCTAACAACGTTGCTGGTGCCATGAAGCTCCATGGTTGCTAGTAGATTTCAAGCTTACGGGAACTGATTTGCTTTTTACTTGAATTTTGAAACCCACCAAAGAGAGCCAGATGCAAATACAGGTAGTGCCTCAACAACTGTGGCAAGAAAGGTCATAAAATGGGACAAAACTCACTTAAAAACTGTCTTGCTTAGCGACAGAAATGCTAGGCTCAATTGTGGCTGTAAATCAAGGACTACCTGTAATCTGCCTTGATATTTATTTTTTATTTTTTTATTTTATTTAATTTATACCCCGCCCTTCTCCTTATTAGGACCCAGGACGGATAAACACTACTACTACTACTACTACTACTACTACTCTACTAATAATAATTTTGGGATATTGGAAAGGAATTTTAACTTTGTCCACACACAAAAGCCTTCATTTAATTATCTTAAGCTTTTTGATTATGTTCAAGTTTGGAAACTGGCTACCTATTTGCCAAATAAATAAATATGGCCCACAGATGTGTGACCTGATTATGGCTTCACCATAGGTATATTTTTGGGACTTGAGGATGGTCAGCTTGCTGTTCAACTCAACAGTGGAGAAAGAGAATGAAAAAAATGCTACTCCCCAAAAATAACATAGCCCTTGAATGAAGATGGCCACTTTTCCAGAGAATTATATGATGTGAAAAGGTTGAGTCATCCTTTCTGTAACACTGGGGCATACACTGTGTTTGCACTTTCCATGCAAATAACGCATGGTGATATGGACCCTACAGCTGGTTGGATGCAGCCTCTAGATGTCCTTAACATGAGAATGAGTTGGAATTCTCATCCTGAACTCACCAGATAAAATAAGCATGCATTGTAGGAGATTAACTGTGATTTGGGATTAAGAGTTACTACACCACAATGCTCTCGATTAAGATTCAAGGATTTCAAACTATCGCCATGTGCAACGTATGGTTTACCACTGTTCTTGGAGTTCAATCTGGTGTTTGTATCACAAGCCCAAGTAATTGGAGTGATTATTTATGCTGGGTGAAGTTTATTTATCAAATTTAGAGTGACTAAGAGTGACTTTGGATGGTTTATAGCTAAAAGCATAACAATCCTATAAAAATAGTTATCTTGAAATTGATTATCTATCTATCTATCTATCTATCTATCTATCTATCTATCTATCTATCTATCTATCTATCTATCTATCTATCTATCATCTACCCATCCATCCATCATCATCTATCACTAACTCCTTTATATCTTGAAATTAAAAATCCCATAATTCGAACAGTGCCACTGAATTGCATTTTGCACTTTTCACAGATGTACTCAGAGTGGCAGGGAGGTTTGGTTAGTTCTAGGAAATAAGGGAGTAAAGGGCTTTATTCACACAGCTACATTTGCACTTTATGCACAGTTAATTCACTCTTATTTCAACAGAGACAACTTCCAATTGTCTTTGAATGAGGGGTCCCACCAGTGTAGGCTTGGTTAGATCACTCTCACTCAACTTTATCAATGCCTAGTGGGCGAGCATCAAGCCGCCAACCACAGAAAGAGGACTATGTGGCAGACATGCTGAACCAGCAAGTTGCAGATCCTCTAGAATAAAACCAAAATGAGAACTGAAACTGACTTGGAAAACAACAAATTGACTTTTCCCAGTTGTCGAGTATTTGTTTGTACCTTTCTGCATCAGAAATGGCCACAGATGAAGTCTGGTTCCAGGGAAGGAAGCTATCACATTGCAGCTATCCAGAAGATGACTTTGTTGCTTGCTTGGCTCTCAGAATCTCAAGGGTTAACAAATGTACCTACAAGGCTGCAAAGGGTAAGATTTTAGTGTATGCACTTAATCAATCAGTCCTCAACCAAATAAAACCTTAAGCTCTGTTTCGTGAAATGGAATTTATCAGAAACATTTTCATGATGTAGCAGGCCACACTCTACTTTACCCTTCCACTTCTGTTTTTGCCTATCCTTTTTAAATTCCTACCTTTTATTTGCACAGTGATGGTTCCAGTTTAAATAGAACAGAAAAAGTTTTTCTTCTAGCATAGGAATAGTTAATGATTTCTTTTGGCTGTAAGGGCAGCTTGCAATGCTGGGGAGTGGATTTGGGGGCAGGTAGACCCCTTTGCAGTAGGCTAAACACGGGGCTAAACTCAAAACCTTCAGAAATCTCGACCCTCCTGAATTTGCTAGAGAAGCAACAGTATATTCTTCCTTGCCTGTCTCTCCTATATTGCCATTGCTGTCAATTAACTGGAAGGCCCTCTTCCTACAAGGCCCATTGACCATCCAGACCTCTCATGCAAACTCAACATGTCAGATACTCTGGCTTTCGCACGGAGCGGGCTCGGTGCTCATTGGACCTTGCAAAAACAAGCCTTGGGGGAAATTCATAGTGGTGTCACTGCTGGTAAGTTCAGGAGGGACATGGGTGGTCTTGGTCATCTGCAGAGAGCCCATATACCCTGAAGCTATGAATTAATCAGCCCTGCGTTACTCCTATATATTTTTCCATTTCAACCTGATAAATGCGGTAAAATAGGTGATTAAAAAGAAAAAGAAACCTTTGTTTCTTGCTCCACATTTAAAGGAGGTGGCAAAGGTGATTCAGATATTCACGAAACATGAAAGATGTATTTTCCCCCCTGCAAGTGTTTAAGGCAAGTATTCATATAAGTGCTATGAATCTGATGAGTGTGAAGCACCAGCCTTTTATCTGTGTGCCTTTGGAAAATCACTTAACTTGCACAACTGCAGAGTTCACATTTGATGTTACCTGGTGGCAACTTTGGATCAGATTAAAGCAATGAAGTTCTCTTTGTAAAAGCAGGACAGACCACGAGCAAGCTCAAAGAAAATCTGCCATCGGTTCTTTTGCAAACTCTAGCAAGTTCAGTTGTCACATGAGTAGTTTTACTAGCTTGGAAGCAGCTGTTGTAAATTTTGAGAAGCCTTGGCAAACCCACATAGTCGAGCAGGAAATCTTCTGCACATTTTCATGGGGGCAAACTCCTCTGAATATACATGCAATGACTTCTGAGGACATCCAAGGGATTCTGGGAGTTGTAGTCCTAATACTGTACATTTGGAAGGCACCCAACAGGGAAAGAGATTGTGCTAGCCATTCTGGGTGTGGTTTGACTCAAACTTCATGGAAGGAATCCTTCTGCTAACACAGGACTCAGCAAAGACTGCCAAAAAGGGAATTAATTGCCCTCTTCTCTTCCAATTAACTGCACAATTCTCATGCTAGCCCAGAGGAAACTCAAAACCATCCATTTTGGGTTTCCTCATAGTTTTATATTTTGGATTGATTTACTCCAATCCTAAATCATAGATGACTATTTATGGTGTGATTCTCCTTGGCTCATGTTACGTTGATATGTGCCAAGGAGGCCCTCTTTCTCCTTTTCTTTTGAGTTTCCCTTTAAAACCTCTTGTCTGCCTAATTAGAAGCCAGAAAATATCAGTGGAAGAACAATAGGGAAGGTGAAAATCAGATTTTATTACGTGCAGAGTATATTTTACCTGTTTTGGGTACATTAAAACATGTTCATTCTAATATTATTAATACAAGAAATTTAATTGTTACTCACTTCTATAAACTGGATAAAATCAGACTTGAAGCAATTGGATCAGAGCAACAGTATATAAAATTATAAAGACTGGACATTTATGCTCTTGAGTACTTGTTTTTTAATCTTGGCATAAGAATTTTCAGGAGGTCTTTTCAATGGGTATATTTCATGTTATCTGGGCAGGGGGTTGGACTAGATGACCTGCAAGGTCCCTTCCAACTCTGTTAATCTGTTAAATCTTTTATTTTGATAAGGATGAAAGAACTAGATAAACTTCCTTACCAGAGGTAAAAAAAAAAAGACATTAAGATGATCATAACTCCAGGTTAAATTATATGTTGAAGAGATTTCCTATGTTTCATCCTTTTTAAAAGAAATTTACTGGGTATTTCTTAAACACCTCCCACCCCCACCCCAACGCGCACACACATGTTGCATCTTGAGAAAGGAACAGAAGAAAATAACAACTAAATTTATTCATCCACACTTACGGCAACTTCACTCAGTGATGTTTGGGCACTTCATGCCTTTTAGTTCTCTGCAAATTCTGGATTCACAAAAATATAGCTTATTTGTGAACCAGCTTGAGTCTCGATGTGTATAATTTTTCTCCCTATCAATCTGCTATTTTCTAGCACTAGAAAAAAACAGTAATCAATGGGTAAGCCTTCCATTTAAAATTCCTTCATTTTTGTTTTGTTTTGCGGAGTTATAAATTTAATCCTTGCCCTTACTTGCACACATCGCTTGTGTGACAATTTATAATAAATGGGATTTTTTTTTAATGGCACAATACATTCGGTGCCCCTCCCCCTGCTTCCCTGCCAACCTTCGATCTTTCCATGTAAAAGAAAGAAATCTCCTGTCTGCGAATCCCTTTGCAACAGCAGCTTGAAAGGTAGTTTACCAACTTCAGTTGGCTATTGACGAGCTTGTAAACAAATTCATATATTTGTCATGCTGATTATAGTGTTGGCAAACACAATGGCTGATCATGTTATAAATGTTTATCAACACCCGCACTCACCCACCTGCTAAGAGGTGCTACGCTTTAATGAAATTGTTTGACTATCAAGGCCGGTTGCTAAGATACAATGTTCTCGTTACAGGGATGTGATGCTTACAAATTTCTATTATCAAATAATGATTAGAAATGTGCTAACCTCAAGGTGTTCTGTGCAGCGAAAGGTTTGCTGAGCCTCAAATTAGTAAACTGTCTGCCTGGGAAGACACTTACAGAAGGAGCAGGCAAGCATCAAAGTTACAGGATTGACATTTTAGAACAAGACAATGTCAGTCAGAGGAAACATCTCGTGCATATGATGAAAGACTGTCTCTGGAAATGTTTACATGATCAGTTGCCAAGTACAATGTCTTTATGACACATTTCCAACTTAATATATTCTCAAGTTCTTGCATCAAATGATTGCACTCTCTTAAGGTTGCATTCAAAGCTCTTTTTCTCATCCCTCTTTGGAATAACCAACCACCCTCCAACTTGCAAATAGCCGATTCCTCTTGCAGAAAGTCAATTGCAGGCGATGAAGTCAAATGAGCAGGCTCCAAAATAATCATATTTAGAGGCCAGATTTCACTTGCTAGACAATGCTTAATCAAGGACAGGAATGCTGTTGATGTAAAAGCAATTCGGTGTCAAAAATTTGTGCCGTTTTCTATTCTACCTTGGGTCACACTAATTTGTTTAAAGAGGTTTTTTTTTAAAGAAAACACTAAGCATGACATTTATTGTTATTTAACAAATGTATTTCAATGATGGCACACAAGGATTATGTTTATACTGCTAAAAAATACACAACTTCAAGTACAATTATTGAACTGATTACTGAATTAAAAATTAAAGAGAGCTGTCATTAGTGTGATTCTCCATGGAAAGATAAGCTGTGCAAATCCTTGTCACCAAGGGCCAATTCCTGTTTGTTGGGAATATGTATCAAATAACTACCCACATTTTCCATTTCACCTCTGCAAATCTTAATCCACGTCAGAAGCCAATTCTCATCACAGTACACAAACTCACACCTCACATCCCTTTAAATAATCCAGAGAGCTACAGCCAATTAAATTCAGTGCAGCACCATCTATTAATTAATAATAATAATAATAATAATAATAATAATAATAATAATAATAATAATAATAATAATAATAATAATAATAATAATAATAATAATAATAATAATAATACATTTAATTTATAGACCGCTCCCTCTTCCCGAAGGGACTCGGGGTGGTGCATAGGGGAATTAAAAAACGTACAAACATAAATACACAATAAATATATAAAATCAGATTAAACAATTTATCCCTGCGCTAAAAAACCTAAAATCCTAAAAACTAAATCCCTTGAAAGCCAATTAAAACAATTTATATATTCAGACTAAAAAGGCTGGAGGTGGTTAGGCCAGGCCGGCCTGCTGAAAGAGATGGGTCTTGAGCTTTTGACGGAAGGCGCGGAGGTCCTGGGTTGTTCTAAGCTCGGGGGGGTAGGTCGTTCCATAGCGCTGGGCCCGCCACAGAGAAGGCCCTTCCCCTGGGCGTCCCCCGCTTTACATAGTTTTATAGAAAGTGGAGTTGTATTTCAGTTGTACTGTTTCTCAATGATCGGATTTTGAAGTTCTATATGGTATAACTATCTTGCAAAAAAGTGTTTTTCCCCTGAGTTTGCATTTCAAAATATGTTGTTTCATGTATGCATTTTGACACAAAAGTGCATGTCTGTGTGGCAGTGGGGGTGGGTGGGTGTTAATCTGAGAATAAAAACAATATATCAGCCTTCCATCCTTCTGAGGTCGGTAAAATGAGGACCCAGATTGTTGAGGGCAATATGCTGACTGTAAACCACTTAGAGAAGGCTGTAATGCACTGTGAAGCAGTGTATAAGTCCAAGTGCTATTGGTATCACTTCTTGATAAAATCCACAAAATAGAAATAAATTTTAGTGGAGAGAGTTGATTGAAAGCCAAGGCTAATATCAGGTAAATAGAGCAGTCTATTGAAGTTTTACAAAATGCAAAAGACTGAACATTTAGACAGAACAGGACATAAAAACATACGTAGTTGGGAGGGATCTTGGAGGTCTTTTAGTCCAAGCTCCTGCCCAAGCAGGAGACCCTATACCATTCCAGACAAGTGGTCTTTTCTTAAAAACATCCAGTGATGGGGTGCCCACAACTTCTGAAGGCAAGCTGCTGCAGTGATTAATTGTTCTCACTGTTAGGAAAACTCTCCTTAATTCTAGCTTGCTTCTCTCTTTGGTTTCCATCCATTGTTTCTTGTCTTGCCTTCTGGTGCTTTGGAAAATAGGTTTTCCATCTCTATTTTGTGGCAGCTCCTCAAATATTAGAAGACTGCTATCCTGATACCCTAGTCCTTCTTTTCACTAAACAAGACAGACCAAATTCTTGTAACTGTTCTTCATATGTTTTAGCCTCTGGATCTTCTAATCATTTTGTTGCTCTTCTCTTTCCAATGCCTTTTTTAATATTATGGTGGTTAAAACTGAATTCAGTATTCCAAATGTAGCACTAATAGTTCATGTGATCTTGATTCTATCAAAAGCCTATAATTGTTTCACATTTAAAATACAATAATCCATTCTGAGGATCTGTATTAGTTTATTTCAGTGCTGAACTATTTTTGTGGGTTTGCCAAAGCAGTTGAGTAAAACCAGTAGTGATTAGTTAGTAGCTGTGGCATTAAAATCCTCTCTTGCCCTTCTAATAATGGGAGCTATTATACAATTTTTAAAATTAAGTGGGTTTTTTTCCTTTGACTTGTCACAAAAATTGCACAAGGATTAAATTTAGTAATAGTTACAAAGCACCTCTTTTAAAATCCTTAAAACATCCATGGGTTTGCAAAGTTTCCAAGACTGCTTCAGAAACTGTTCCTGAATGACATATGTTGAATCACATATGTCTACTACTTAGGTTGTGTTCGCACAATACATAAAAATGTGGGTGACTACTTTCTAATGTTGACCAAGACACTTTTTCAGTAGAGTCTTTCATGGTCTCTGAGCTTGGCTGTTTGTAACATCTTCAGTGCTAGAAGGGAGTGTAGTTTGCTCTCTGTTTATATACAAGTGGCTTCACCTGTCAGTGTTGGTGGAAATGTTCTTGGTGATTTAGATAAAATGGAAGAATCAGGAATAGCCTTTAATGTTAGCTATGCAAAAGATGTGGCTGTTTCAATATTTCAAAGACAGTTGGTTTCTTTGAGTTCCTGTGCTTGGCTTTAACCTACTGAACAATCCAATTGGATCTGTAGTGGCAGATAGGAGCTCAGATGGAGTGAAGAATATTGAAATAGCTAATAAATATGTTCAGCATTAATTAATTTAGTATCAAAGGAAATCAGGTTCATTTCATAGGAAAAATAGCGGTAATGCCTCCATATCTATTTATATGTGCTGATAGAATAGTTAGGATCAGATGCAGAAAATCCTATTGCAAATTGGAGTAATAATTCATGGGAATAAATAATTTGGGGTGCTGTACTGGACTGTCAACTTGTTAGCCATGGTTTAGTAAAGTATGTTGGACTGTCATATTCCACGTAGTTAGTTGATGGTGCAGCATGTTTTAAAATCCCAAGTAACTGGGTTAATAAATTATAGGAAAATATGTCAAGTAAACATAGACAAACTGGTCAATAGAATGTGGGAAGAGGTAGATTTTAGTTCCATCACCATTTAATGATGGAATTCAAGTTTTTCAGATATTACTTTTTGACCTAAACTTTTGAGTATTATTGTGAGGAAAACAGTATCTTGGTAATGGGGTACTAGAGTGATAATAGGAAGAAGAGGAAGAATAAAGAAGAGAGGGAGAGAGAAGAGAAGAGGAGAGAAGAGAAGAGGGAAGAGAAGAGAGGAGAGGAGAGGAGAAGACAAGACAAGACAAGACCAATCCTACGAACAAATGAAGGTTCCCCTTTTTCTTCCTTCTCTTTCACCATTACTGGCAAGTGTAACAAAGAATCATTAAAATGCAAATGCTCTTTGACAGTGCCTGTTTTTAATGTTTTAGAAACAGTGGAAGGAAAACTCCACATGCTTTTCGATTGTTGCTCTTCTAAGTAAGCATGACTTTACAGGGTGGGTGGATGAGGTGGGGAATTCCTTCCTACCGAGTAATTTCTCAAGACTGTTGAAGAGGTATTTATTTTCATGCAGCTAGGAAAGTCCCTTCAGTTAGGTGTTTTCTGCACTCTCTTCAGATACCGTACATGGCTAGTCTATGAGGAAGAGACGTATTTACAGCCAAATAAAGTCATGAAGAGAAATCACTAAGGCTTAAGGATAACTGTAATAGGCCTATTTGAAAGCAAAAGGGTTGAATAGACCTTGGAGTTTGTACTAATGCTCCTACTTTGATTAACCTAGGAAAGTATAAAAGCAAAACAACTTCATTCTGCAACCCTATCCCACTCCATTATTCTCTAAACCCCTAAACAAGTAATCTGAGGTCTGAGAACCCTTCAAACAGAGCCTCAGGGAAGGAAGACTGGACTTGGTAAAGTCAACTCAAAAGTCCTGTTTAGAGAGCTGCTGCCTTAAGATGAGGAGTTATTCTGTTCACAGCTACCACCGAGATGGATGTTGTTTCATAGCTTCCCTTGGCACTTTTCTGTAGCCTGACTTGTAACTCTTAAGATGATATTACTGAGAATTATTCAGCCAGATGGGCTCACCAATTGAATCCCAGGCTGTGCCTCTGAAGCCAAGGGTACTTAGCTTTGGAGGATATCAGACACATGATCTAAGAGAAAAGGGTCAATCTCTACAGGAACAAAGGCAGTCTCCAGATACCACGATTCCAACACTGCTTGCCAGTCACTAATTTATTATTCTCTGAAGACGTGCAACTAAAATTAGAACAGAATCTGAAAAGTTGTGAAAAATAAAAATATCATTCATTTGGGTGGTACAGGAAGAAAAGATTTTTCTATTAATTAACTTATGTCCCTGTTGCTGCAGTCTTGGGCCTCTGTGGGATTATTGGAAATCTGGTCTTGGGTTTGTAGTAAGAGAACAGGAGGATAAAGGGAAAGAGGGAAGATAATGCAAGAAAGGGGATGGATTCTATGTGTGTGTGTGTGTGTGTGTGTGTGTGTGTGTAAGTGCATGCGTCTGTATGTGTATCGACTGGCCAAGGAAGCAGATTACTAGATCAGAGTTCACAGCAACTGTTGTCAAGGCAATATTGTTGCAGACAAAGCTCTCCAGAAAAAGCATTCCATATGCCATTAAAATTAAATGCAATGATATTCTTTACAGTATATGTATTTACTTGCTTGTAAGTGATCTATTAGAGGTACTCAATTTCCATAGAAGTGTGCAATCTACAGCCCTCTGAATGCTGCTGAACTAAACTCTTTTTTGCCTCAGCCAGCGTGTCCGGTCTGAGGGATAATGGGAACTGGAGTCCAACAGTATCGGAAAGGCCATAGGTTACTGTCTTACTCGCTACTTACCAATGTCAGTGGAATTTCCAAACTCTGTATAATCAATCTGACGTATTTTCAAACTAGTCCCGATGTTCAACAAAACTGATGGGTTTCATCTGAATTATGACAGCAACATTTATTTTGACTTAGATCTGGTTCATATTTGTAGGTGCATATGTTTGTGTTCATACACCTTCAAGCCACTCTTGATTCCTGGGGACTACCTAGACAGAATCCATGTGGTTTTCTGGACAATTAGAATTAGAATGATTATCCTGTCATTCAATTGGCTTCCATGTCTACAACAGACCTAAAAATTGGGATTCCCCGCCCTATTTAGGTATTGGAATTATGAATAAATATTCCTTGAATAATTGGTATTATGCAGCCTGAAAGTTCTACCCATTCACATAGATGCAAATCCCGATTTGATTTTGCAATTTTAAATAATGAACTTTTCTATAAAAGGCACTATGCCTTTTCTCAGTCCCGTCACATCTTTTTCTTTCTACTATCACTGAGTGAGAGTAAAAACAAATTTTGGGAGACATTCTGATATTCTACATCTGATTCAGATGATTCCTGTATCCAGTATTGTGTTGGAATTAATTTAAAGCTTTCTGAAATATCTGAATGGAAGCCGAAATCCCTTTAACAAGGCCAAATCCAAATCGGAAGGATCCTAAAGCTGTGTTAGCAATTAAGAACAGAAGCAAGACTCATATAGTGGCTGGATTTCTGGGTTTTGCTAAGCTAGTTTGTTTTAAATTAAAAATCAGCCTTGCTGATGAGTACAATGCTTTGTTTGGCTAATTTCTCAAGGAGCCTGGACCTTAAAAAATTTTTCCCCGGTGATCATTTTCTTATATTTCAAGTGATTTAGACTATAACTCTCATAACTCATTTCCATTTATAAGAACTGAAGCCCTACCATAGGGCACAAGGTGATAAGCTTGTAAGAGACTTGGCAACACACAAAAAAGCAGCCAGGAAACCACAAGTAAACCATATTGCCCTTTTTGGGCATCATGCTAAGTCATGATCTGGGCTGAGACAAAGAATGCTGTTTGAATTCTGTAAGATAAGGGTGAATTAGTTATATAGGTAATATTTATTATGATTACTGATGAATGAAGGGAACAGGTGACATTAGAAAAAAAAAGAGAACAATAAAGGAGGAGCTATCACATAGGAAAGCAAGCACAGAAAATACATGAGCTAAAATGAACAATAAAGATACCTGAAAGTCTAAAACACTCAACAGGAATGCATGGCATTTAATGTAGCAAATGTAAATATGGATAGCAGCACATTAAAGGTAGCACCTAAGCACTAGAAACAAAATGACTAAATTAGTTAATAATACTTTAAGAATAAAATAACTTAATAAAATAATCTACTCAGTGAGTAGTGAATACATATGGGCATGGGTTTTCTGTGTATGAATAAAATGCTATAGTGGTCAGTAACAAATAAGATATGAAAGAGAAAAAACATAGATGAGGGGTAAGAAACAAAGAAGAAGTAAATTTGTCAATTGATTAAAACAAAAAAGTAACCAAATAGTTTCCTGTGAAAGGCAATGACAGTTGGGAGAAATTTTGTGACTCTCCTGGTGGTAAAGCAAATCTTTTCCTTCCTCAAAATTTAAACATTGCTTCATCTTTTTCAAAAAATAATTTCAGCTTTTTTATGTTTGTACATTGATAATATCCAGCAGTTGTCCACACAAAATACACAACAGAACAAAAAAAATCTTTTTTTGTTGTTGGATTCCCCCCCCCCCCCTCACAAAATTATCTTGTATCTGTTTATTAATATTTGGTAGATTTGCCTTCATTAAAGACTTCATATGCCTATAAAGTTTGTCTTGCTATGCCAATGAACAAAACCCTTATTTTACATTCATTAACAAACTCTTAAAAGCCAATTCTCTTTTTACTTGTTTACTTGAAAATTTCCAACAGATTACCATGTCTTAATTTCATCCAATTCTGTCAAGACAATATTGTTTTTAAAGTGATAGTGCAAGACAAAGTGCAAGACACAGATTTCTCTAACACAGTTTGAATTCAGCCCTCAGCAGTATTAAGTAGCTCTGCCTCTGTCTAAAGCAGGCCTGTCAAACCGGCAGCCCACAGGCTGGATGCGCCATGCGCAGGCCACGCCCACCCTGGCTTTGCAAAGGTAAAAGATGTCACGCCACGTCACAATATGTGATGTGATTGAGCTTGACATCCATGGACTAAAATCAATACACCTAGTTTCCAGATTTCTGGGTCAGACCACAAAGGATACCTTGTGGTTCATAAATGTTATTAATTTATACCCCACTCTTTCTCTCTGCCCCAATAAAACAAAGGTCAAGATAAGAGTACAGGATTTTCCTCCCATTTTATTCAACCAATCAATCAGAATAGAGCTGGAAGAGACCATGGAGATCTTCTACTCTAACCTCCTGCTCAAGACGGAGACCCTATATTATTTCAGACAAGTGGCTGTCCAGTCTCTTCTTGAAAATCTCCAGTAATGAAGCACCCACAACTTCTGAAGGCAAGCTGTTAATTGCCCTCACTGTTTGCAAGTTTCTCCTTAATTCCCGGTTGCTTGTCTCCTTGATTAGTTTCCATCCATTGTTTCTTGTCTTGCCTTTTGGTGCTTTGGAAACTAAGTTAACCACCACCACCACCTCCTCCTCCTCCTCCTCCTTCTTTGTGGCAGCCCCTCAAATACTGAAATACTGTCATTTGAAATAAATTAGACTAAGAGACAATAAATGGGTCACAGTCACCTAATGAACCTTAGGGCTGAATGAAGGTTTGAACCCATATTTCCACAATCTGGATTGGGATTCAGTCAATACGCTACACTGTGTTTGTGGCTGAACTTTGCTTCCAGTAAAGTGGTGATTGCACAGACATGATAGGAAATGTCTCTTTAAATTAATCCAACATTTAAAAAAAAAACAACAACCAGCAACTGGAATGCTTTGGCTGAATTTGCAGTGGGGAGTTAATGCATTCTAGCACAATCTTCTATCCTTAATACAGATAATATCAAGTCAAGAATACCTGCCCATGTGGGACAGCATGGACACTTTATCTACAACAGCTGTTGTCTGTTCAGATGGGGAGGGGGGGAAACGGCTTTTCTTCAAATTTATGCTGTAGTGAGTGATTTGCATTGCATCAGATTATACTGGGATATATTGTGTCATATGGGATGACCTGGGATAACCTGACTTAATGCAACACACATGTTTGTATTGTATTACACATTTTTTAAAAAGAATCTCTGAAAAGCTGTTGAGAGCAGGTGGCTTCTGTAAATGGAAGATACTTTCCTGTGGTATTTCATACCATCAAATACCAAAACGTGTCTAAAATGTTTGGCAGAATTATCGCTATCAAAATTACAGGCAGAAACGTTTTGAATCTGCCCCTTTTTTAAAAATTATTGGGAGGAGTGAACGTCACACTGCCTTAAAGTTCATTAAAGTTTGATTTTGTGAATTCAAAAGTTACCAGTGGAAATTTAAGAATTCTCATTAGTGGGTTTTTTTTTTTTTAAGAAAGCTATTTGAATTTGGATATGAATTCCCTGTCTCAATCATAGGATTCCAAGTGGAAGGATGGAGTATATTGCAATCAATTAATATATTCATTTAAAAATTCAAATGTTCAAGTGGGCATATCAGCTAAGGATTTCAAAAGCAGGTCAACAAAAAACATCAAGGAAAGGCATCGAAGGCAGGAAATCACCAGGGGAGAAACTGTTCTCAGAAGTGGCTAAATTTATCAAGGCCTGATGTGTTGCAGAAAACAAATTTCTTCCTCGTGGGTGTTCAGCAATCTACACAAATAAACCCCTTAGATCTGTCATTAGAGAATCAAACTTGGGCAGCCATTCTTTAGTTCGCCATCTGTGGCTTAAAGATGACAAGCAGGGCCAGTCCGTGACATACTGCTGCTGGAGGCAGAGATGGCATCTCTTTTTCTAGGCTGGCAGTTGGATCTGACTTTGGTCCTGGTGATGAGACAGTGTCTCCCACCAGAGCTGAGGCTGCAAGCTGGTTTAAGTCCTCCTAAGGAATTGGGAGGGAGGAAACTATTCTCAGCCCTGCCTTTGGATGGAGAGGAGTAGCTAGAAAGCTCATGAAGATTTCCTCTCCTACTGTCCCAAACATCCCCCAGAAAGGGTGGTTCTTACTTCATGGAATTGCTGAGACAACCTTGTTGAGAAACATTCATTCTAAGGATGAAAATGTTACCTTTGGGAAGCATTCTGGATTTTAAGGTTAAGGGTTGTGACACTGAAATACCATTAATGGGGGCTTCTTAGTCAAATCTGCATGACAATATTCCACTTAGCCACAGGGTCATCATGATGTTTTATCTACAAGCCAGTAGGATGGGTAATATTTGAGACAAATCCTGCACATTTTTAAAATTTCACCAATATATTTCACCAATATATATATATATTGGTTGAAGTGTACCAACCAGAAGATATGATGAAATATAGGCAAAAATATAACAGTGCTATGTATGCAGAAATTTAATCCTTGTTTTTTGTGACAAATTGTTCTGATTGCTCTAAACTTCTCTTTGTTCTTAGCTTGCCAAGTCTTGCAGCCTTTACTTACATTTCAGTTTTCCACCCAATATTTGTGGGGAAATAAACCTAACCAATAGTCTATGGAGATTCTCAGTCATTCAGATCATGATTATCCCAAAAACGTTTTTTTCCTCAGGAGCCAACGGGACTTCTCTTGTTTTTTTCTTTGAAGATGTTTCACTTCTCATCCAAACAGCTTCTTCAGCTCTGACTAGATTTCTTTCCCCACCATCCAGTCAGAGCTGAAGAAGCTTCTTGGATGAGAAGCGAAACATCTTCAAAGAAAAAAAACCCAAGGGTAGTCCAGTTGCCTTCTGAGAAGAAAAAAACACCTTAGGAAACCTAACCAGTATGGTCAGAATAGGTTACCAGTCCAATCCGTTTTTCACCAGTGGCAAAGAACACTTAAGGAAAAAATAAGATGCATAAGTCTTCTACTTAGCACAAATATTTTGTAAAACTATAGGCAAGGAATGTTTAAACAGAAATCATGCAACTCTGTAGGCAATCCATTGAACCAACTTAGAATGAGGGCTGTTTGATCTTGACTTTCTAGTCACTTTTCCCTTGCCCATTTCATACTAGTGCTGTCTGCAACAACAATTATTTTTGAAACATATTAGTAGCAGCCGAGGAGTCCTCTCTTGTTCCAATTCAAAGTGGTGGCAGTCACTGCATTTTGACAAGACAGGGCCACTCATCCATAGAAGGAGAGGGATTGGCATGTTTTGGGAGACATCTCCCAAATGGTGAATAAGCAAGGGCCCCAAGAATGCTGACAGAATTTTAAAAAAGAGAAAATTGAAAGAGTTGGGAGGAAGATGGAATGGAAACAGGCGTGCTTGCTTGTTAGAGTTATACAACATGTTTCTTTCAAAGAGTTCAAAGGAGTATGCATAGCGCTCTGTCTTCATTTTTTCTTCTTCTAAAGTTGAAGTTGGGTTATTTATATATTTGTTTAGCATATGGAATAAGTACATGGATAACACATAAGGTGACCAGACGTCCCGCTTTTGGCAGGACAATCACGCTTTCAAAGAATTAGTCCCGCCTCCCGCGGCCTCTTCAAAATGTCCCGCTTTTTGCCTGGGGCAGCAGTGGGCAGCGGGCAGGAGGCGGGCGCTCTGACAGAGGCACGGGGCGCGGGCAGGAAGTGGTGGGCTGGTGGGCAGGCAGAAGGGGAGGGCCGGCGAGGGAGGAGCCAGACAGGCACCAGGCAGCGGAAGAAGAGGAGACCCAGCTAGAGCCCGCGCGGCCCTGAAGTTTCCGCTGCGCTGCCATGCATTGAGAGCAGCTGGCTGGAAGCCCCACCGCCACCTCCTCCTCGCCCGGCTTGTACCGGGTGCCCATGGCGGGACGGGCGGGCGGCGCTGGGGCTTCTGGCCGGCCGCTCTCAGCGCATGGCGGCACAGCGGAAGTTTCAGGGCTCGCGGGCTTCGGCTGGCTCTCCTCTTCTTCTGCCGCCTGGTGCTTGTCTGGCTCCTCCCTCACCAGCCCTCCCCTTCCGCCTGCCTGCCAGCCTGCCACTTCCTGCCCGCACCCCGTGCCTCTGTCTGAGCACATGCAGAGCGCCCGCCGCCTGCCTGGCCCTGCCGCCCCACCAGATGCCTACCTGCAGGTGCCCTGCTCGGGGGGGTGGTGGAAGGGAGGGAGGGGATCGGCCTGCGCACACCCCAGCCAGCAAGGGAAGAGGAGCTGGGAAAGCCCCCCCCCGTCAATGGTGTCTCGCTTTAGGAAGTAGAAATCTGGTCAGCTTAATAACACAGGAACATATATATAAAAGGAGTACCTAATGCTATAGTATTGCGATGGCGAACCTACGGCACCTGAGCCATAGGTGGCATGCAGAGCCCTCTCTGCAGCACGTGAGCTGTCGCCCCAGCTCAGTTTGACTGCGCATGTGTGCACACCTCCCACAAGCGAGCTGGTTTTCAGGTCTCTGCTGCACATGTGCAGGGGTGGGGACCATGACGCATGCAGGAGTCATGTGTGCATGCATGGGGGAGTGCAGGGGGGTGTTGCACATACGTGCATGGGGTGCATGTGTGAGGTACATGTGTGGGGTGCATGTATATGCACTGGGAGAGTGCAGGTGGGTCATGCATGCATGCATGCACAGAGGGGGTCATGCACACATGCATGGGGCACATGGGGGTTCATGGGTGTATTACATTATGGATGCGCGCACACTTTCAGCACATAGCGACGAAAAGCTTAGCCATCACTGCTATAGTACCCAAATACGTAGTCAATTCTGTAAGATATGAGAATTTCAAGAAGTTTTATATAAAGCCATATCAAGAAGTTATAGGTTCAATTTTGAAATAAGTTGGTTCGTAAGAATAGGATAAGTGGTCTATATATCAATATGTAGCCCATTCATCCAATTAAGCCCAGTATTTTTTTAATTGGAGGAAATCTGCTTTTTTCTCCTATATTAACTTTCAAATGGCTGAAAGTTAATGCATGGTTAACCATGTCACTATATGCATGGTTGAAAGATCCTAAGTCAGGGGTCTGCAAAGTTGGCTCTTTTTTTTTTTATATTGAAAAAGTTTTATTGGTTTTACATTTTTTCTGTAGGGTGGGGTAAGGGATACAAAGAAATTTTGAGAGCATTCATGTCAAAGTCGTCGGCCCTTCCGGGACCTCAAAATACATTGATAACAATAAAAAAAATTTTTTTCATAACACTACAAAGTGAAAGCAAGTACATATACCTAAATTCTCAGTTCTATGCTGTCAGACATTTACAAAAAATCCAAATACAAATATTATGCAAAATTAATCAGAAAAATCAAGGCAAAGTTATTTTTTCGATCTATGTCTCTTGGCAATTGTATCTTCTTTTTCTCCTCCCTGGCCCCCAGTGGGCGGGGCCGTGGCCCCCTCCGTCCCCCCTGGATCTTCCCCCAGGATAGAGGAATGTTTTTTAAGAAAGGCTTCCGCCTCAGCAACTGTTTTAATCCTCACTCTTCCTCCTTCCCAGAACACCAGCATCCCTTCAGGTGTCACCCACTTGAACCAAATCCCGTGATCAAACAATGTTTTAGACAAGAAGGAAAATTTCCTTCTTGCATCTCTAATCTTTCTTGGGATCTGCTTCAAGATAGCAACCTCTTTTTGTTGGTAGATTAATGGACTACCTCTCTGCACTTTCAGGATTTCTTCTCTGGTTGACCTTCTAACAAATTTCACATGTATCTCTCTAGGTACTTCATTTATCCTGGCATATGCTGAGTTAATTCTGTAGGCTAGGTCAATGTCCCCCCTGATCTCATCCTTAGGTTTATGTAAATAGTCTGCTAAAATTGTGCTCATAAGATCAGGGAGGCATTCACCAGATTCCTCAAAAACATTCTGAAATCTCAAAAAATATGTCATTCTTTCCATATCAATCCTAGACACATGCCCATTTATTTCCACAACTTCATTAGTAACATTTTTAATCTCTCCCTTAGCCCCCACCAGCCCCCCTTCCAATTCTTCGTTCTTCTGTGTGTTTTCCAGCAGTTGTTTCCGTGTATCCAATAACTCCTTCTTAAAGTTAATATTTTCTGCCCTCTGGGCCTTAATTTCTTGTACCAAAGTTTGTATAACAGATTCAAGAGAAGCCATCCTTTGTTCTAAACTTGCCAGTGCTGTTTCTTGTGCCATGATTAGTTGTTAAAATCAATGCCACTAAAATGGCGTTTTTGGGGTGGGGCTGGTGAGGAGGTTCAGGAGCCAAAAGTTCAGTTCAGGGTTGTAAAGTTGTAAAGTTCAGGAACCAAGAGAGAAACAATTTTCCAACTCAATAAGTATAATAGCGAAGGTACTCCAGAAAAGAAATCACAAATCCAAAAAGAAAAAAAATTCTTCATTAATATCCAGAGGAAGTCCCAATTGCAAAGAGACGCTGGGAATTTTCCATAAGTGAAATAGTCAGGCAGGGACAAAGAGAAGCCATCTTCCAACCGCCCAAACTCAGAGCCCAGAGGGGAGAGTGGTAAAATAAATTGTTTCAGCCAGACCTAGAAACATTGTTGCAAACAACCGCAGATCACTTTCCCTTGCTGCAAACAGTCAGGATTAAAGATTTCCGCTTTCTCGCCGCGAGAAGCCATTTCCGAGTGCCGCTTAAGTCCGAGGGGTTTTTTTTAGGAACAAACACTCCCAGTCCTTTCAGCCCGGCTGACAGCAGAAAAAAAAAGTTTTTAAACACTCACTCTTCCCTCGCAGCTGAAGCCTCGGGAAGCCTTCCGACTCATTAGATCAGCTCTCCTCATGATCGCGAATGGCGCCGTCTGCCTTTGGCGAAGGGAAAACTCCCCGCAGCATGTTCTCTTCCACCTAAGCCGAGGACAAGGGTCGCTTCCCCCACCGCCGTGGGAGGGAGCGTCCCAGGCGAGCCGGCTCTACGGGAGACCCCCCAAAAAGGGGCGTCTCGCCCCCGTGGGGGGGCAGAAAAAGCAACAAAACGGCGAGCGAGCGCTAGGCTCGCCCGTCGCCGCTGGAGCCGGAACCGGAAGTCATTCCAAAGTCATTCCAAAGTTGGCTCTTTTAAGACTGGTGGACTTCCCCAGCCAGCCAAGTTGGCTGGGGAATTCTGGGAGTTGAAGTCCACCAGTCTTAAAAGAGCCAATTTTGCAGACCCCTGTCCTAAGTTATCTAGTGGCTTCCATTAAGATGGGCTAAAGCTTGGCTCTTCCCGTTCCTCATTTTAACCACTACACCACCCTGGTTCTCTGCAGCCCTAGGCTATTCCCCATGATAGGGTGCCTAGATTCCTAAAAAAAGGAGCCTTCCAGATGTCTCATTTTGTTGCAGGCCCCATTTAAACAACATACACAGATAACCAACATTCTATCAAGGTGTTTGGAATTATTCCCCTGTCCCTTAAAACTCACAAGCCATGAAGCACCCCAAAGAGCCTAAGGAATACAAACAGCAAGGAAAAAATTACCCACTTGAAACAGGTCTCTGCCATCTGTTTTTAAAAAATGAGGGGATGCTTTGACCTTAGTCCATTACACACAGGTGGCTGTGTGAGTTTGAGGGTCAGTGAACACTGTTCAATTTGGCCGTAAATCACGTTTTCTGGAACACATGTTTTAAATACCTTGGTAAAGTTTTAACGCGACGAAGGCAGGAGAAAGAACATTTGCTAATATCTCTGGAGTTTTCCCTTCTTGACATTTTCTGTTTCTCTCTAAAAAAGAAGCCAAAGTTTTCAACGTGGATTAAAAAACAGTATGACTTCTGTAGTATCTTCTTCTCAAGGGAATATGGGAGGAGCCCCATTTAACGTGAACATGTAGAGATTCAACATAATTTATGTGCTTTAAATATCAGCATGACTAAGTGGACAGAATAAACATCCAAGTGTTTTCAGATTTGCTTTTGGACATGTCGGTAAAGGTTATAATTCAGTCCAGGTTTAGCTTTTGCACCTTACTGATTTCAGTGGAAGGGAGCTAAGGACAGGAACGAGTTTCAGAACCTTGTTAAAAAGCCATAAAATCAATTTATGTCTCCATTTCAGAAGACATTTTAAATGTGAAAAAAAATCAGATCTAGGTAATTCTTAAACTAACAGTTGTCTTTTTTAACCAGTTGCCTTCCAAATGCATTGGGGCTCTACAGATAAGTCCTCAACTTACAATCATTTCTTTAGTGACAAAGCTCTGGGGTCACATGGTCACCATTTGCAACCTTCTGGAAAGCAAAGTCAATGGGGAAAGCTGGATTCACTCAGTGACTGTCTGATTCACTTAACGACTGCAGTGATTCACTTAATAACCCTGGCAAGAAAGATAAATAAAATAGGGCATGGCTCACTTAACAACTGCCTTTCTTTACAATAGAAATTCTGATCCCAATTGTGTTCGTAAGTCAATGACTATTTATAGTTTCCAAATCCCAAAATCCACATAGCGTGGAAATCTGGGAAGTATAGTCCTATCTCATCCAAGACAGGAAAAGTTATTTGCATCACTAAACAGATCTGTGGCCCTTCCATCCATACGATCCTTTGCCTTTTGCTTACTTGTCACTTTATTTAGATTTTATTTCAGAAACGCAGGGCTCCTCAAATGCAGTTTGCAAAAAACAGAGGGATAGAATCAAGATCACGTGAAGTGTTAATACCACTTTAAAATGCCTTGGTAAGGCCACACCTGGAATACTGCATTCAGTTTTGGTCACCACGATGTAGAAAAGACGTGGAGACTCTGGAAAGAGTGCAGAGAATAGCAACCAAGATGAGTAGGGGACTGGAGGCTAAAACATATGAAGAATGGTTGCAGGAACTGGGTATGTCTAGTTTAATGAAAAGAAGGACTAGGGGAGACATGATAGCAGTCTTCCTGTTAGATTCTCAAGCGATGTCGAGAAGGAGTGAGTCCAGACCGGTAAGATTAACTGTTTTATTTAACGCAACGGCAACAGGTCAAAGAAGTAGTCAACTTTAAAAGAACGCGCGCCTTCTGTCTGACAGCTCCTTTTATATCGAGCTGTCAGACAGCTAACCAATCGGCGCGACTCCCGCCCATCGGCTGCAGCCAGTCGCGTCTTGGCCAATCAGACGCGACTGGCTGTTGCCGGGGAATTCGAGCGGCTGTCAGAATGCAACACTCCTTCCCCCCCAGCGAGTACGCATGCGGGCCCATTAGCATACGTACTCGCTGAGGTAGGCGGGGCTGCGTCGGCTCCGCCCCGAACGCCTTAGTGTTCCTGCTGGAGCCGATGGAGGAGGACGTGCCCGTTGCAGCTCCTCCCTGCCGGGGGTGTAGCTCCGGGCTGCGTCATCGCGGCCTTCATTTTCGCCGGAAGCCATCGGAAGGGGTAAGTCAATGCGAGGGGGCGTGCCGCTCGGGGTGGAGTTGTACTTTAGTCCCTGGGAGGCAGGGACTGGGTAGGCCAGGCCTGGATGGACACAGGCCCGAGGATGTGTTGTGGTTGGTGACTGTGCTGCGTCAGTTTGTGGGCGTCCCTGCAGGAGCTGTTCGAGCCTCGGCAGCCCCGGGAGCCGTCCAGGGGTGAAGGAGGGGACTGGCGGCCAGGACACCTCGACGGTGGGCTGGTCCTCCCGGTGGGCGGAGGCATCGACGACCGGCCAGCCAGGTGGTTGCGTAGGCTCTGGCAGGGCTGGAGATGGAGGGCGGCGCCTCAGTTGATCCAAGTGGCGCCGCCACTCGGATCCATCTGGTCGTTCCACCGGTCGTCCGGCGGTAGTGGGACGGTGTCCTGGAGGTCCGTCATGGCGAAGCAGTCGGCTTCTCCGGGCTGGGCGGCATTGGCCGTAAGTCGGGGCCGGCGCGGCTGGGGTTGTCATCGTGCGTGGTGCCGGCGGGGAGGCGAGGGCTGGAAGGCCGGCCCTGCAGACGCGGGCAATGTGGCCCTTCCGATCGCAGCGGCGGCAGATGGTGGCCCTGAAGGGACAGTCGTTCCTGGTGTGGCTGCCGCCGCACCCGATGCAAGCCGCGGGTGCTTGGCGGGATGGTGGAGCCCTGGTGCGGCCCCGGCCCGTGGCTTGAAGGCGCGCCACCTGGTCATAGGACTCGAAGTCGTCCGTTGGGTCGAGGGGGCCGTGCTCGTCGACGAGGCAGGCCCTCGTTGGGGGCGACTGCTGCGCAGGCTGTCCTGGGCTCATTTCATTCGTGGTGGCGTCGGCCAGTTCAGCGGCCCTGGACTCCTCCACGGCCTCTCCAAGATGATGTCCGAGCGGGCCATTAGTCTGCGCCTGAGCTTAACGTCCTTCAGCCCGCAGACGAATTGTTCCACTAGGGATTCGTCAAGGAAGGGTGCGGCGAAGTCGCATAGGATGGCCGCGGCTCGCAGGGCCTGCAGGAAATCGGCGACTGACTGGGTGGGCAGTTGGCGGCATTGTCGGAAGGCAAACCGCCGAGAGATCCTAGAAGGAGCCGGGGCGAAGTGGGCCTTCAGGAGGGCTTGGAGCGTGTCCCATGCCATGGTGTGGACCGCTGCCGGAGCGGCGATGTTACGCGCCACGGCAAAAACCGTGCGCCCGCCGCAGCCTAAGAAAAGCCCCAGTCGTCTCTCCGGGGTGAACTCCCCGTGGTCGCCCGCAAGGAGGAAACATTCGAAGCGGGCGAGGAAAGCCTCCCATGACTCTTGTGCCGCGTCGAAGGGGGTGTAAGGTGGAAGCGTGGCCATCGCGCGCAGGCATCGGCCGAAGGCGAGCACGCTGAGGTGATAGCGAGAGAAGAAGAAAAATGTGACGAAGTGTCTCTTCGGTCCCGTAGGGAGAAGAGCTTCCTCAGGAGTAATCAGTACCAGCCCCAACCTTCGTCGCCAGTGTTAGATTCTCAAGCGATGTCGAGAAGGAGTCCAGACCGGTAAGATTAACTGTTTTATTTAACGCAACGGCAACAGGTCAAAGAAGTAGTCAACTTTAAAAGAACGTGCGCCTTCTGTCTGACAGCTCCTTTTATATCGAGCTGTCAGACAGCTAACCAATCGGCGCGACTCCCGCTCGTCGGCTGCAGCCAGTCGCGTCATGGCCAATCAGACGCGACTGGCTGTTGCCGGGGAATTCGAGCGGCTGTCAGAATGCAACACTTCCAATATCTCAGAGGGTGCCACAAAGAAGAGGGAGTCAAACTATTCTCCAAGGCATCTGGGGGCAGGACAAGAAGCAATGGGTGGAAACTAATCAAGGAGAAGAGGAACTTAGAACTAAGGAGAAATTTTCTGACAGTTAGAACAATTAACCAGTGGAACAGCTTGCCTCCAGAAGTTGTGAATGCCCCAACCCTGGAAGTTTTTAAGATGTTGGCTAGCCAATTGTCTGAAATGGTATAAGCTTCCTGCCTATGCAGGGGGTTGGACTAGAAGACCTACAAGGTCCCTTCCAACTCTGCTATTGTATTATTATTGTTATGTAAAAATTAAAACAGTCTGAACTGAATTGTCAGGCTAGCAATTCAGGAGGAGCAACAAACCAAAGCAACACCGTTCCAACTTTACAGCAAGAAAAACGAGGACATATCAATATGGATTTGTATTTCCACCTTTTTCCAACCATCTTGTGCTTCGTTGCTACATCCTACGGCAACTCACTGGTGTTATTATGATCGTATATGTGTTTTAAAGATGTAAGCGCTTAGGCTATTGGCTCTCCTTCTGTAAATTTAATAAAATGGTCTTTATAAAAGGGAATTTCCAATTCTTATTGAGATAACAGATTTTCCAAAGCAAACTAGCTCTCTCTCCTCCACCTTCTGCAGTGTCCCCTTCTTGTGCAACAAGCATGTAGAAAAGGACCGAGGTGCAGTACAGTATATACTGATTCAAGCAATTTCACGCCTCTTAATGGTGTTGTAATATCCAATTGTGAAATAATTTAAACGAACAGCTATCATACAATATTTTTTTAAGAGTAGGTTTTCTGGGTAAAGCAGCTGAGGTGAAATGAGCCCGCTGCTTGAGTGCTGCTTTGTATACTAATTAGCTACCTCTGTGGGTGGATGGGATGGGATGAGGACATTTGACCTGCTGAGGTGAAATCTTTGGCTCTTGTCAGAGTGAGTCTGTGCTTTGGGTGGGCACCTGACCGCTCTGTGCCTCATATCCCGCCGAACGTTGTCCCGTTGTTTGCAAAAGCTGACCTAATGTAAGGAGACACATTGTCAGTGCCTGCTTAGGTGAAGACTGAAATGCAAGGCAGTTGTGACACGGGCAAGGAGATCAGCTACCCAGAATACAGATCCTCCTCTTTGCCCATTAACCTGGGCATTTATCAAAAAGATTGGCTTATCTCCGAGGTAGAAATTCAAATGTTTTGTTTATGTAGGCTTATATACAGCACTTTTAAACAATCTTTTTTTTACTCCTTCATTGAAATGGAACGGTGGTGTAACCAATAAAGCAAGAAAATCCCAGAAAACAAAAATGGTTCTGAATGTACAGTAAAAACTCTGCTTCAATTTATCAGCCGCATTTGTTTCTTTTCACTTCTTTTAGATGCTGTTTAAGGTATTGATTCTGATAACTTTTGTGTGTGTGTAAATAATCCCATTACAGTCGAGCTTGGGGTAGGGGGATGACTATAATTTGTAAATATTTTATAGTTAACTAGCGGTAGGTAGGGAATTGAGGTTTTGTTTCTCCAATCATTTTATTTTTGTTACCGGTACTTTCAGGTCACACACCAAATTGGATGTTATAATACAAGCTTTGTTTCCAGTAGGATGATAAACTTGATTTTGTGCTACACCATTTTGTAAATGGCTGCTCAGGGGACTATCCAAGAACCAAAACAACACAGACAAAGAGTCTAATCCAGGGGTGTCAAATTGGCGGCCGGCAGGCCAGATGCGTCACATGCAGGCCACACGCACCCCAGCTCCACAAATGGGGAAAACATCACAAAACATCACGTGACAGCAATGTCATGCCATGGGTTTGACACCCATGGTCTAATCTAATATCTCTGGGATATTCCTGCATGGATTTTATGGGGAAGGTGCCATATCTCAGAGTATGAATTCTCACATATGCTGATTTAATGCAACCCAACCCCAGATTTATCATTTACTGAGAATCAGGCTGATGACTGATGGTTAGAAAGCTGATTCAGTGGCACAGTTGGGACATTTCCTTTCATGGGAGGTTGTGATGGTTGTCCATTTATATGGCTTTAAAACATGGGTGTCAAACTTGCGGCATCATGTGATGTTTTGTGATATTTTCCCATTCACAGAGCTGGGATGGGCATGGCCTGTGCGCACTGCATCTGGCCCACAGGCCACCAGTTTGACACCCCCGCTTTAAAAGATTATGCAGATTAACGAGACCTAATAATTATTATGGATGATGCTTAATATTCCTGAAAGAATCTATGAACCTACAAATTCTCAATACTAGGACCTGAAAAATGTAAATGGATTACACCAATGTACAGATCTTGTGGTTATGGATTCCAGATGGGCATCTGTCATGAACCCAAATGGAAAACAAAACAGCCCTTTAGCCTGATCCAGCAGAATGCTTACATTGTTAAAAGTCATGAAACATGGTTTAATCTTCCCTTGTGTTATCTTTGCCAAGAATTCTGTGATCGAAGTAAATTTCAGAAATTGAGATTTTCTATTGGCAAAGCCAAAAGAAAGATGATCCTGGATTTCACCCAGTACTTGATATAATATAATACAATGTTCTTTGGTAATTTTACAATATTGTTTGGGAGGTGAGGTCAAGAACACTGAAGGTTTCTGCCTCTATTAGAAATGAATATCCAGCTATTCTACACTTCCAGCAAGCCTTATGCACACACTGTCAGGAAAGAAAGTGCTAGAAATAAATGGAGTCAGGGGTCTTCTAATATTTGAGGGGCTGCTAGAAAGAAGCAGAGGGCAGAACAAGGATGGAAACTTATCAAGGAGGATGGAAACTTATCAAGGAATGATCCAACCTAGAACCAAGGAGACATTTCCTGTCAGTGAGAAAAATTAGAACACAAATTGCCTCCAGAAATTGTGGGCGCTGTATTACTGGAGTTTTTTAAGAAGAGTTTGGATAACAATTTGCCTGGAATGGTATAGGGCAGGGGTCTGCAAAGTTGGCTCTTTGAAGACTGGTGGACTTCAACTCCCAGAATTCCCCAGCCAGCCAAGTTGGCTGGGGAATTCTGGGAGTTGAAGTCGACCAGTCTTAAAAGAGCCAACTTTGCAGACCCCTGTCCTAAGTTATCTAGTAGCTTCCATTAAGATGGGCTAAAGCTTGGCTCTTCCCGTTCCTAATTTTAACCACTACACCACCCTGGTTCTCTCCAGCCAACTTTGCAAAGAGCCAACTTTGCAGACCCCTGGTATAGGGTTTCCTGCTTGAGCAAGGGGTTAGATTAGAAGACCTCCAAGAGCCCTTCCAATTCTGTCATTCTGTTACTCTATTAGTCTGTTACTCTTATTCTTAACTCACTACTGTTCTTTTTTTGTTGTTGTTCTTGATTAAACATCAGAAATAATGATTTTACATGGTATATTGAGAATGAAATTTGGGGAGCTTCTCTTGGTTGTTGGAGGCTGATGATACAATATTGTTTTACAAGAGACATGTGGTCAATAGAGAGTGGTGAATTATGTATTACCCTGTTTCCCCCAAAATAAGACCTCCCCGGATAATAAGCCCAATTGAGTATTTGAGCTGATGCACTAAAATAAGTCCTTCCCTGAAAATAAGTCCTCCCCAAAAATATTGCAACACAGCAACAGCCATAAGGTGATCACGCGTGTCACCTCCTGCACCTCAAAAATAAAAAGACCTCCCCCAAAAAAGGTGAAGTGTTTATTCCCTGGGTCAAAAGAAAATAAGACCCTGTCTTATTTTTGAGGAAACATGGTATGTATGTAATTATGAACCAGTGAGATCTATACTAAACTTTAGGTAACATTTTGGACATAGCAACATTCTATTGTAAGAAACTGGTGAGAGACAGTTTTGCTGCTTTCCATCTTTCCTTGTTTCTACTGAGGATTTAGCAGTGAATGTCTATTGTATAAAGTCAAATTCTGCCTCTTCTTTATTTGTTCCAAATATCCAAGATCATTTCGGAAAGACTTTCACTCACAATCAGAAAGGTTTGAATGCAGGTTTCTACGCTTCCTCAAGCCTGAGGAGCAATTTCAAAACGCCGCTTGTCCTCCGTTCCGAGGGGGGGGTTCACAAACTCCCCCCTCCATCACTTTGTTAGGCAAAAGTTGCAAGCAGAAAGAGAAAGTGACTCACAATCCGCTCTGCAGTGAGGAGTCTCAGCTTCACCTCTGACTCGTGTGAGCGATTCAGCACTCACACGAAGCATTAATTGTTCCGGTCCTCCATCAGCGAAGTGAACCAAGCCCCCCGCAGCATGCTCTTTTACTCCTGGGTCGAGGCCAAGGACCCCCCCCCGACCGCCGTCGGGATAGGGCAATCCCAGCAAGCCGATCATACGGCAGGAATCCTTTGAAAGGAATTCCCTGCCCCGTTGGGGGCAGTAAAAGAAGCAAAACGGCGGACGAGTCCAAGACTCGACCGTTGCCTCCGGGAAACCGGAAGGAAGTCATTATTTGTTGATTGGTTTTTGAATGTTACTGTTTTTAATTTTTTAACTGAGTTTGGTCTCATTCTCTCTACTTGTTTAGAGATTTATTACATTATTGTGTTTATGGTAAACATTGTGCTTTAAGTCTCCATTATTTCATTTCAGTTCCACTTTTTATTTTCTGAAACTTTTTACTAGGATGAAAGTGCAACCTAGATTCACACTTTTAACTCACTCTATCACTAGGTTTTTAAAAGTCACAAGTCACTCAGAGCCTCCCGAAGCACAAGATGAGCAGCAAATAATTTTGAGAAACAAATAAAAATAAAAATAAGTGCTCAATATTATTTGCATATATTAATTTATATCGTACACAAACACACGCACACAATTATCACAAATGTTGGGTTTGGTCCAGACTAAGGCTGCAATCAATCCTGTACATATCTAATAGTACATATCTACATATCTAATAGTAAGTCTTGCCTTTGAGAAGTCAGGCATTAATTTACACTGCAGATTACTGGTACTTCAAAACTCCCTTGAGCGCCAGAATGGAAAGTGGATATTCATTTAACAAAGAAATAAAACAGGTTATTCATTTTCCTACTGAAACAAATTGGACTTACATGTAATCTTGATTCACTGAAAGTTACAGTACATTAAGCAAACTTAACCTAGTTCCTACCGATTGCATTCAAGTATTTTGGTTTGAAACTTGTCAGCTCTCAATTGAACATATTTTTCAGACAAAGAAAACACACCTTTTCCACAGGCCTTTATACCACCGAAAACCACTCCTAAAATGGGAGATATCAGTTGGATGCTACTTGGGTTGGGCACTCTCATCTGTTAAACTGTTTTGGAAAGTGATCAGTTTGGAGCCTTTGCAGATTATTTGCTTTTTTAACCATTCCAAAAAAGTTGGTATCTTGCATATAATGATGGCTGCACTCTCACGTGTGACTCCAGATAACTTAGGAATGAACAACATATCGGTGGTCTTAATAAAAGATCCACACCATTTAGTCCTTTCAAAAACAATTGAGAACAGCAAGAGTGTCACACATTACATTAATCTATTCTTAGTCTGTTTGTAGATACACAGGATTGTAAGTATAAACATACTGTCTTGGATTGTGCTCCAAATCTGCATCTCAATTACCAGATTTGCTTAAAGTAATTTCATCTAACCAGTTAAGCATGGGAAGTTGGCATATTCTTTTTTTTAAAAAAATAATTTGTCTGCCAAATGCCAAAGCAGGTACTTCTGCTCTCTTTTCTCATGTCACAACAGAGATATTATTCTGCCAGCTCCATTTCTACCATTGGAGTCCAATATGCAATCTGATCACCCGCCTTGAGTTTTGTGAGTTGTAGTCGTGGCGTTAAATTGAATCACAAAGCTTACATTAGCCTGACATAAATCTGATTCTGGGCTGAACTTGTTTGAAATACCAAAACGTTACTCACTGATCCCTAATGAGAAGTAATCAAAGAATTTAACCAGCAGTACAAACACTTGCATATGCTACAGATGTAGCCAAATGACAGCGAAGCGCTCTCTTTTCTACTGGAAAGATGTCTGCAAATACACCTTGCTAATGGTTGCTCTGTTCTAGGGGAATCTGTAAAGAGGAAGAAAAACCACAATGATTTAGTTCTCCAAGGGGAAGCTTACTCTTCCAGAATACCTGATCTTCTCTACAACAGGGTTGTCTGCTTCAGAAACGCAATATATACACAGTGCTGTGTAATGCAATTTAGAAATTAACCAAGCTACAGGAATATAATTTGGAGAGCTCCCAGCCCTGTTGCATTTGCCATCTTTCCAAACACCCATCATTTATTTGAGGTTCCTTTTTGTTGTCGGATGCCAGAAACCCAGCTTGGCAACTTACTGTTCAAATTATCCCCATCTATCTAGTCCTGAGCTTGTGATTATGTTGTTGTTGTTGTTGTTTTTTTTAATCCAGAACGCCAGGAGACAATCTAATTTAACATAGGGGTTGGTGTAACATACCCTGGGAAATAAAGATAAGTAGAAGATCAATGACCTTTCGTTGAAATGCTGGGTAACGTAGGAAGGAATAGGGAGAAGGGAAAGCACAGTAGGGCTTTAATCAACCTTATATTTAGAAGCTGGTATATTCAACACATAAGAACAGGAGGATTTAAATGGCTAGAGAGGTCTAAAGGCATTTGGAATGAGTAGAAAAGTTTTTCTATCTCTATTCTTCTCCCTCCTTTATGTTTCAAGCTGGGTTTTTTTGGGGGGGTTTGCAATAAAGGGCTGTAAGACAGAACAAAGGTGGTGAACACAAAAGACATTAAGTTGGTCCCCATTCCCTACAACTCCAGACGTAACTGGAAACAGCAACCTCCGAAGTCCCTATCAGGAGGCTGGCTCTTTCCTAGTACATCCTTGACTGCCAGTTCAAGAGAAGTAGCATTGCTGGAATACTGATGGCAAGGATAACTCTTCTCTTAGAAAGTTTTTCCACCCTAGACTCTTACTAGGGGCAGTCCAAGTGAAGGCTTAATTTAGCTGTCCTGATACCTGCTTCCTTGGAGCCAATAAAATTGGGGACATTCTTCTTGGGTGCAGGGAAGCAAAAGACTAGTGGAGAGATAGGAAATATCTATGACATCTTCGGAATCTTACTCATTTGGCATCTAAGCTCAGAAGGAGGCCCATTTCCATTTTCCCTTTCTATCCCTAACAGCGGAGTTATTGGTGTGCTATCTGAAAGATCTGAAGATATACCTTGGCTGTCCCGTAGTTTTCCCCCATGTACTTTTCTCTAAGAAATAAAAATAAAAATTTAGTGATTTGGGCATCCCTGGGAGCCAGATGATAGTCCAGGGATCAAGAAGTGGATGATTTTGTTTCCATCCTAATGATAAAATTTGGCCCATTGGAAGGAATTCTTGAGGCAGAAGCCATCTCTTGGACAGATCCTCTTTTCCACTTCTGATCTTATGTATTCCCTTAAAAATGGATTTGCATCTCAAATTTTTTTGCAGACTTCTTTTGAAAACAGTGTTTAGTTCTACTTAACCCAAACACCTTCCTCTTTTTTCCAACATTTTTGGGAGTTGTGTGCTACCATTTTGAACATCTGCATGCTGTGAAAGGTGGCATAATTACAATGTATTCTACTATACCGAATGGTGACTAAGACCTTGTATTTATATTTCTGGGCATTTTCTATTATTAGCTATCATAAAAGAAGTTAGCCCTTTCCTTGCTGGAAAAAAAAAACCCACACAGCATGATTATTAATAAAATATAAGCTAAAAAGTAAACAATTTTGAGAGTCAGTTTGATGTAGTGATGTAGTAATATGATGTGGTCATTTACTCTTAGTGTTAGGAAGGAGACAATAGCAATCCACATCTGAAAAACCTTGCCAAAATTGCAGGGCTTTGCCCAGGCAGACTCTGAGAATTGGACATGATTGAACAGAAGGAAAAAAATGCATTTAAGATACATGCATGTTATGTCTGCTTCTTATTGCAAGTGAATGGAAAACCTGTTAACATGATAGCTTTGGACTTCTTCAGAGCAACAGCAGCAATGGTACTGTAAATGCTTTGAGTCAGTCCCCCTAATATTTGTGACTCTGTAGTGTCCCTTCAACTATTGGCTGCTTCCAGTAGGAAGAGCATTAAACAACTGGAAATATTGTATGAGCATGGAGGAAGCAGCCAGGAGAAATATTGAGATGACAACAGATAATGTAAAGAGATAGAACGATCCACAGTTAACAGGGGAAGATTTATATACAACAACAATAAAAGAGTAGAGATATTAGGGAGAGGTGATAGCAATATTTCTCCAGACTTATGGAAGACTTTTGGGAAATTAAGATGGAATAGCAGTTGAAAGACTGGAAGGTGTTTGGGATGAATGTGTTACAAATACATTTGCAGCAGCACTGTATACCCACATATATATTTGTGCTGTCTATATACCTACTCTAATTTCAGGACTTCTTTTGCAGAAGTGAATCTATCAAGTCCTAAATGGTTGTCTATGACTGTGACAAGTTTGTTTTAGGACAAAAGTGTTGTAAAAGATTTTGTGACCTAACATTATACTCCCCAGATATTTTTCTTTTGAGGTATTTGCTTTCCTAACAGATGGATAAATACTGTTAACTTGCATCAGCTGAGATTGGCTTGATAGACCAAGCTTGAAGTCAACAAGATTTTTTTTTTTAAAAAAAACCTCCATGGTTGTGCCTGCTGTAGCAGAGCAAACTTGCACAATTGATTGCTGTGGGAACTAATTCTACATAAGTGTGCATTTAATTGGCCACCAAGGCTCTACTTTTGAGCAAATGATCCACACTGAGAAATCATTTAAGTTAAAGAGTTTGAGAGTATAGGTTGGTGGCTCCAATTTCTGCTCCCTGCATAATTTTTCTAAATGGGCCTAATTTTAGAAGATGTTATTAGTGCAAAAGTTTCTTGCTTTAAAATATGAACCAGCCTTAGCTTGCATTTCAGACTGAGAGCTACTTACCTGTACAATTTTCTTAGATTTTATTTATTTATTTGTCAACAAGTACAAGGAAACAAGTTTGAAAACACATGAAAAAATGGCACCAATAAATGGATATTAATAAACAAAACATAGCCATCTATATAAATAAAAATGTAACAAGAGTTTGTTCAAAACCGCTAATCTCCAAAAGAACTGTACCAATCGCTTCCAAATTTTCACACAATGTTCCTTTCAAATACGGCACCAATGATATATATAGATTGCAGATGTCACACCTATGCCAGGTACATGCAACGGAAATGTAAAAAATTGTAAAAAAGGATACAGAGAGAGCAGTGGGCCACAGGTATTATGTCATCCTTTATGAAATAAAATACTCTGTCCATAAGAGAGAGGGAGAAATACGGTAGGTAGGTAGGTAGGTAGGTAGGTAGGTAGGTAGGTAGGCAGAGGGAGAGAGGGAGAAATACGGTAGGTAGGTAGGTAGAGGGAGAGGGGATGAAATACAGTAGGTAGGTAGGTAGGTAGGTAGGTAGGTAGGTAGGTAGGTAGAGGGAGAGAGGGAGAAATACAGTAGGTAGGTAGGTAGGTAGGTAGGTAGAGGGAGAGAGGGAGAAATACAGTAGGTAGGTAGGTAGGTAGGTAGAGGGATAGAGAGAGACGGAGAAATACAGTAGGTAGGTAGTAGGTAGAGGGATAGAGACAGAGAGGGAGAAATACGGTAGGTAGGTAGGTTGGGGGTTATACGGTGGCTGTGTGTATGTGTTTTTGTGTGCAAGTGTACACACAGATTGGTTGGCCATTTAACCAGACTGGGCCACAGCAACGTGTGGCTGGGAACGGCTAGTAATATAAAAGGAGTACATATAAATAGGGACAGTGGGACAGAGACATTAGGCATGCTAGTGTGCTTATGCACACCCCCTTAGGAACCTCCTTAGGAACCTCTTAAGAAATGTGTAAGGTCCACAATAGACAGTTAAAGGTAAAAGATACGGGGATAGATTCTATCATAAATTTTCTAGTGCATTTTTGCCCCCACCCCACCCCTTTGGATTGTAATGTTGCCCATAGAAGTGGAAAACAGGAGAGATCTGCAGTGTCTTGAATGTAAAATTATATTTTGGGAAGCACAATGACCCCCAAAGATACGAAATATACCATTTCCCCATATTTGTTTTTTTTTAAAAAAAATACTCTGTGTTTGCTAAAGCCACTGAGGAACCGGGCCAAGGGTAGGCAATATGATTTAAATATATTAGAAATGATGCATAGCCATGATGACATATTTGTAATTCCAGATTCCAAATATGGGAAGGGTCTTTGGCCCAACCTCTTCACAGACAATGCTGTGAACAGATCCAGTGATGCTACATGCAGATTAAAACACATTATCTAAACCATAGCATGACATGACTGATGAAGTGGTACAGTTGCTAGAAATCAAGAAGGAAATATACTACAGGTAGTTCTCGACCTACAACCGCAATTGAGCCCAAAATTTCTGTTGCTAAGTGAGACATTTGTTAAGTGAGTATTGACCCATTTTATAACCTTACTTGCCCCAGTTGTTAAGTGAATCACTGCAGTTGGTAAATTAGTAACATGGTTGAATATTAGTGAATATGGCTTCCCCACTGATTTTGCTTGTCAGAAGGTTGCAAAAGGTGATTAGGTGACCCTGGGACACTGCAACTGTCATAAATATGAGTCAATTGCCAAACATCTGAATTTTGATCATGTGACCACAGGGATGCTGCAATAGTCACAAATTGTTTTTTACTGCATTGTAACTTTGAACAGTTACTAAATGAACCGTTGTAAGTCAAGGACTACCTGTATTGAAAATAGTGATCTTAAAGACTTTTATAGAGTGAACCTTATTAAAACCATGGACAATTAACACATAAGACTAATACATTTGCTGTATATCTATCTACATGTACACACACACACATTTCTAAGTGCTTAGAAATGTCACAAGCTTCTCCCAGCTTCTCAACAACCCAACCAGTAGGCCAGCATGTCAAGAGATGACAGTAAGAGATCAAATTAATAGAAATAGATCTCTTAGCCTAAGGTTGTGTGTGTGTGTGTGTGTGTGTGTGTGTAGAGGATCCTTTCCAGCAGCATCTCTGCTGTTCTACTGCACAACTTCTCAACTTCATTTCAGATGGCAGCTCAGGGTTAACTAAGGAAGGTTGTTTAGATCAAAGCTGAAATAGGAAATATGGTACAAACCTGCTCAGAAGAATGGGACAGGTAGTTTCAACACAATGGAAGGAAATGTTGCAAGAATTCTAAGAAACAACTCAGAAGGCATATTGCTTAGGAGGGGTGGTGAGAGGAATCAGTTGCAGTAATAAGATAACAAGATATATTTATAGGATCAATCATTGGCAGCCTCACCAACTACACTAACATTTACTTAAGTCCTTGAAATGTTTAGAGTACTATATGCTTAGTTGATTTACATTTAATGCTTCTGCCCTTCATTATTTAAAATAGACATGCATGTTTTATAGACATGCTGACCATCTTGTTCAATAACCGCATAGTTTCCCCCCCCCCACTCATTCCAGTTTAGGATGTACCTGTTACAATCTGCAGGTGATGCTTGTAAAGTGTGTGTGTGTGTGTGTGTGTGTGTGGAGGGGGGGGAGAATCAGAAGGGAAATTGGTAAAGTGTGGCCTTATTTGATTTACTTATGCAAATACTGCTTCCCTTCCTTCTCCCCATTTTTACTCGTCCTGTTGGAAGAAATGTCCTTCTGGGTTTGGCTCCAAGTGGGGAAAAAGGCACTGGAGTCATGGAGGCTCCTTGGAAAGATGGTTTAATGGTGGACAGGACCACATGACTTGAGTCCTGAAGAGAAAAGGTGATCACATGCTTCAATGTTGGTGGGGAGGAAGAGAAGGGCCAAGGGAGGGGCTTGCAGGGCTTCTTATAATCTATTTGGCCCCACCTATCTGTTTCCTGTTCCTGTGTAAGAAATGTACTCTGATTGGTTGTCAGGCTCCGATGGGGAGGGGTCACTCTCTAGGCTGTGTTTTGAATCCAGGTTTGGTTGAGTTCTCAGACGCCATGTGGTGAGTGGGTGATGGTTAGTCATGCCTTAATCCCATCAACCTGGAAAGGAAGGGGAGAACTCTTTTTTGTGTAAAGGGACTAATGGCCCATTGACAAAGGGGGTGGGGGCAGGAAGCTGCAGGGAGCTACGTGTTTCTCCCTTTTCATATCCAGGGAGATGTAATATTCTGCCTTTTCAATATTTCCTAGGATATTTCATTTTTCTGGGAGAGGGCTGGGTGATCACTTCCTACAGTCCTTTTGCCTCTTGGATTCTGAGATGGAAAATAAGCCATGGTGTCAGATGAGGATAAGAAAGGAAAGAAGGAAAGAAAAGGAAAGGAAGGTTAAATCTAAGGTTGATCTTGAATTAGCAACTAAAACCTATGAACAAGCCATCCTTGTTCACCACATAAAGGTCTTTGACTGGCATCTGAACCACATCTTTACACATCTTTACACTTGTGACAGAATCACATCCCCCAACCAATTAAGGACAAGAGGGCAGATGAGGTAGATCAAAATGAGCCACACAGTGTGAACAGCTCTGTGTTTCAGCTGAAGAAGCTTAGGAGAAACTGTCCATGAAATGCTTCCGTTCTGCTGTTGCTGCACCTCAGCATTTAGTGCCTGAGGTATTCGCCTCATGTGACTCATACGGCAGGGCCAGCTCTGCTTATGCACAATTGTTTACTGATTTGAGCTGGTTCTATTGTCTCTAGACTTCAGTCCTGCACCTAGAATTCCTTCTGTTCTTCATCACTTACTCTAGTTTAGATTGTGGGACAGCAGTAGCCTGTAACCAGCACTATTGAAATGTTCCTGTGCAGTGTCTATGGCAGAAAATGGTGCTATGCTCAGCTAATTCCCCTGGCATCCTGATGCTGAAAGGCCACTGGGGACAAAGAACAAACTTGATGAACAGACTTGTCATAAAGAAGGTAGAGTACATCTGAGAGCACCCTGGGAAGAAGCCAAAAAGCACAGCTCGACTTCCCAACCAAAATGAGAGTGACAAGAGAATGATGGCTTCACATGTAAGTTGTATATGCTTATTTAGGGAACTGCTGTGTGGCAACTGTATGAACGCCTATACATAGACCATAGATCTCAGTACGACTACAATTGTAGTTTACTAAAAAAATTACACTGTTTGTCTGATGGTACTTTCTAGTGAAACCCATTTTTCAATTTTGATAGTACTACTTCAAGACCCTACTAAACCTGTTGATGAGAAACAACAGTGTCCACTGCAGACAATAGCTACTCTAGTATAGGGTCCCCAAACATTAAGGCTTGTGGACTTCAACTCCCAGAATTCCCCAGCCAGCATGTCTGGTTGAGAAATTCTTGGCTTAAAGTTGCTAGGTTTGGAGATCCCTGCTCTAGTAGCTCTTTCTCCCCATCAGCCTGCTGAAAACTGCTATTTGTACAAATTGTCCTTAAGTAAATTGAATAGGCGGATCCTTGGGGCCCTCTGAGCTTTGTTATTTTCTTGCAGACCGTTCAACATCTGAGTAGGCTAGCACTGTTAGGTAATGAAATATCTGTGAGAAAACAACTAAACTCAGTAAGCACCAAGGACCCCATAGGTCAACTGTGAGATACAAATATTTATTTGGTTTAAGCAAATCTTAAAACGACTTTAGTCCACACACATTTTTTAGACCTACTGAAGTTGCACTAGACTTCTTTATTGGCCAAGTGTGATTAGACACACAAGGAATTTGTCTCTGGTGCATAAGCTCTTAGTGTATCATAGTCATTGTAAAAATACATTCCTGATGCTAATCCCTTGTTAATTTAGCAACCCGAAAATAAGAAAGACCTATTTTTTTTTAACTTCTGCTTCTTGTGATGGCTAAAGAAGAGGTGTATGAAGCAAGGTAGGTTTGGGTTTTTCTTCAGTAGTGCAACTGATGAAGTAGCACGTGTCACTTCTACCTACTGCACGTCTGTTGGCTAACCACAGGACAGTTCAGGAATGATCTACCTCACGTTGCTAGCTCTCAACTCCCAGGAGAAATGAACCTTTTGTGGTGCCCGGTGTTGCCAATCACAACTTCCTGTTTTGTTTTGTTATTTCCCAGCTTGCAGACCTGCATTTCAGGTGGCGAGGAGAAAGGAACAAGCGTGATACCATGGAAGGGAGCGCCTGTTGCCCCAATCAGCCCTTAAAAACCTCTCAGGAGGAGAAGTTGAGCAAACAGAGAAATAGCACTGAGAAGTCTAAGCAGATGCTATTAATGCTACATTAATAGCATCTGCTTAGACTTCTCAGTGCTATTTGAGAAGTGCTTATAGAACTTTGGATGTTGTGTTAAAAAAACAACCCCTTTCTTTTGAGCGACATATTGCATCTATCCAAAATCCCTCTCCCACATAATTTCTATTTCTTTTAAAAGAGACTATTTATGCCCTCCCTTGCTCCCCACTTTGTACTCAGTCAACCCTAAGTAAAGCCGCCGAGGGAAAGATAACATGTGTTGGGTTGCCTTAGAAAGCTAATTTGTTTCAGACTAAAAGGTAGGATGGGAGTTTTTTAAAGACATTTTTAAGAAGCTCACTTCCACTGAGTCAGACTATTGAGCTCAGCATTGTCTGTACTGACTAATAGCAGATCTCCAGAGCTGCTTTTCCCAGTCTTACCTGGAAATGCCAGTATTTCAGTCCCAGGGCACAGCTCTCTCTCTCTCTCTCTCTCTCTCTCTCTCTCTCTCTCTCTCTCTCTCTCTCTCTCTCTCTCTCTCTCTCTCTCTCTCTCTCTCTCTCTCTCTCTCTCTATCTATCTATCTATCTATCTATCTATCTATATTACATTACTATAGATCACTTGGCTGAGCCTCTCACCTCATTTGGATTACCCCAATCAGGACCATTGGTGAGCAAGAATAGAGCTGTTTTCCCCACATTTTCTGTGTAACATTTGCTTAATAGGCTGTGGTGATTTGACTGCAGAATACGCCTTTAGGGTGCTTTCATTGTGTGACCTGGGTCCAGCTGACCTGCATTACACAATGTGGCCTGATCTGCAATGCAGCATATCACACACCAGTTTTCTTGAAGAATTCTGGCTGATCTGTTTTATTTCCACATCAGCTGAGGTAATAGTGCCCTGAGTGTTGCTGGCTGTTAGCTGACCTGGAAATAGCGCAAGCAATGTGGATCTCACTCAAGAAAGAAAACTTGGCCCATAGACCTCCATTTTTTTTAAAAAAAAATCCCCATTACAAAACACAGCCCAAGTGTCACTTCTTCACATGCAACCTCACTACAAAGGGAACTAATAGCTATTTTTCTTGCATGTGGATATATAGGCGTTTGTATAGGAGACTGAGAGAAAAGTGGGATGGAAGAAAATGTCTGAGACACACATAAATCCACAGGGATAGTTTTTGTGTACATCCCACCTTATAAATAGAGACATGGCGGCTCAGTGATTAAGATGCTGAGCTTGTCAATCTAAAAGGTTGGCAGTTTGGTGATTCGAATCCCTAGCAGCACGTAACAGAGTGAGCTTCGGTTACTTGTCCCAGCTTCTGCCAAACCAGCAGTTCGAAAGCACGTAAAAATGCAAGTAGAAAAATAGGAACCACCTTTAGTGGGAAGGTAACAGCGTTCCGTGCACCTTTGGTGTTTAGTCATGCTGGCCACATGACCACAGAGACGTCTTCAGACAGCGCTGGCTCTTCGGCTTTGAAACGGAGATGAGCACCACCCCCTAGAGTCAGGAATGACTAGCACATATGTGGGAGGGGAATCTTTACCTTACACCTTATGAAAGCTTGAAAAAATTGAAGTATGACTGTTTGTCATACTTATGACAATTGCAGCATTCCTACGGTCGTGTGATCAAAATTCAAATGCTTGGCAACTGGTATGTATTTATGACGGTTGCAGTGTCCTGGGGGGGTGGGGTCCTTTTGCAACTTTCTGACAAGCAAAGTCAATGGGGCAGCCCGATTCACTTCACAACCGTGTGACTAACTTAATGACTGCACTGATTCACTTAACAACTGCGGCAAGCCAGGTTGTAAAATGAGGCAGAACTCGCTTCACAAATGTTTCGCTTCGCCACAGAAATGTTGGGCTCAGTTCAAACAATTTTACGAAATATGGAATACATTTTATCAATGGTTGGAAAAAAGGGAAATCTAAGGGATATAATATACATATTATATTATTATAAAACTTGAATACATTTTTGTCTTTAGAGGGAGGAAATATTTTATTTTATAATGATAGAGTTACCTCTAGAGACAATGGAAAACAATGGTATAACATGGGAAGACTTTCTTTTCTCCTTCCTTTCCTTTGTTTAATACCTTGTCTATATATTGAAGAATTAGGGGGAAAAGATTGACTTGATAAATGGAAATGTTGTTATATGAAACAAAAGTGATATATATATATGACCAAAGAAATATGGATAGATATCTTTGTGATCTCAAGCACTGACGCACAAAACGCTTGGCCGAACGACATGTTGTATAAAGCACGAAATGAATGATGTTTTTTACTTATCTTTAATATTAAAAATAAAAATTTAATTTAAAAAAAAAGAAAAGAAATGTTGGGCTCAGTTGTGGTTGTAGGTTGAGGGCCTAGACTTATATAAAGCATTTGTGGGCTAAATCTGCTCTGTGAACTCCCTGTTGATGTCAGAGAATGCCTTTAGGAGCATCTCAAGCAAAAAAAAAAAGAGTTACAATCTCACCCCACCCCAATGTGGCTTGCAGCCTCCCTAATCCGTCCAGGATCCCCCTTGGGATTTGCGCTGATTTTCTGCAGAAATCCGTCTCCTGACCTCTTTGCTGACAGCCAGCTCCTGCCAGACAGCAAAGTTCCTTCCCTGCAATGATTCAGGAGTTAACTCCACAGACTGTAAGACAGTGAATCACAGCCAGGTTCTCCTGTTCGGCACCCAATCAACACGTAGTTTTCCTGAAATGCTTGCAAAACCCCAAGGTCATAAGATTTCAAGAGAAGAGTTTAGAAACACCATAGTTTCTGTTCCTTCTTCTTGGACATACTGAACTTTGCCATCCAGCTTGTCTTGAACGGATTTTTCCCCCCCTCCTCCCAATTGTTTCCACATAGATTCTTGATAGGAAACTGTTGGTGAGAGGTGAGCTGGCCACATGATTTGCAAGAAAGACAAACGCCGTTAAAGATATAAAATGTGTTACTGGGGTGGGGTGGTGGTAAGACAGAGGAATGAACAAACAATGAGTTCTTAAAGCTTCTCGTATCAAAGTACTCAGGTTTCTTTCTTCATAAGATATTGTTTAATTTAAGAAATCTAGACGTCGTGGGGAAATAAAATAATCATTCTATATTTTTTGGCCCGTTGCAGTTTTTCTATCTTTTCAGTAAATTCTTTAACTTCTCCTCCTTAAAAAACTTATTCTTTTTTTAAAAAAAACGGAGTGTAAGTTTCATACACTAATTGGGCTTTTAGTTCTTTGTATCTCACCTTTCGCTATGCCTCCCAAACTGACTAATAATTAATATAAACTACCCTAAACAGCAACAAAAAAGGTAAATGTTTTAGAGATAAGCCAAAGATCTATCTAAAATCCTTCAGACAGCTGGGTTCTCTGTGTCTGGGAACTGATTCCAAAACTGAGATTTTGGGAAAAGTGCAGAGAAAAGCAACTCAGATCGTTAAAGGCCTGGAGACTAAAACATATGAAGAATGGTTGAAGGATTTGGGCATGTCTACTCTAGAGAAAAGAAGGACTGGGGGGTGATATTATAGCAGCATTCCAGTATTTGAGAGGCCGCCACATAGAAGAGGGGGAGCAGCTTCTTTTCCAAAGCACCAGAAGACCAGACAAGAAACAACGAATGAAAACTAATCAAGGAGAGAAGCAACCTGGGATTAAGGAAAAACTTTCTAACAGTGAGAACAATTAGCCAATGGAACAGCTTTGCCTTCAGAAGTTGTGGGAGCTTCATCACTGGAGGCTTTCAAGAAGAGACTGGATAGCAAATTGTCTGAAATGGTATGGGGTTTCCTGCTTGAGCAGGGGGTGGACTAGAAGAGCTCCAAGGTACCTTTCCAGCTCTATTCTATTCCGATCAGCCTCTGGGCTGAATGATGCCCCAGTTCTTCCCTCTTCCAGGATGCACCCCCAGTTAATAATATGGCTGTTGGAGAGAAAGAAGAGGCAGTTTTCACTTCTTTGGATCGGTTGCATGAAATGAAAAATTTCCAAGATTGTTCCACTGCCAACTCTCTTCCGTCCCAGAAGAGAAGAACTGCCAAAGTTAAAACATCCAGTTTAATCAGCCAGGGGGTTGATCCTGATGATTTAAAAAAGAATTCTTTTGTACTCAAGGTTAACAGTAGAGGAAGATGTACAGCTCAGTAGCCTGCTACCTTTTGAAAACAAGACTTGGTTGGGGATGGCAGTGGCACTAAGCTCAGCACTATTGCGTGGAGAAACAGAGATGGGGAAAATAGTTTTGAGTAGAGGTGGTATTCCCTTACTTACCCTACCGGTTTGCAAATGTGAGCATGCCCCGTCCGTGCATGTGCTCAGCCTTCTGTGCATGCGCTTTGACTGAGAATGGGGCTTGCACACATGCATGCGGCTTCAAAACATGCCTAAATAGGATGGCATAGAGCAGGGGGTGGGCAAACTTTGCAACTTTAAGTCTGAAGGACTTCAGCTCCCAGAATTCTCCAGCCAGCAAAGCTAGCTGGAGAATTCTGGGAGCTGAAGTCCTTCAGACTTAAAGTTGCAAAGTTTGCCCACCCCTGGCATAGAACCAGGCTGAGTGGGCGGGATTTCTACTGCGCATTCGGGCAAACTGGTCCGAACCGGCTGAATACCACCTTTGGGGCTGAGAGGGGGAAAGGGTCAGCGGTGGACAGAGATGATAGTTGGGTTTGATAAATCTGGAGCCACTTTTTAATTTTTGGTTTAATTTGGGGCTTCTTCTGATGACCCCCCCCCCACACACACACACTTTCAAAGCAAATCTGGGATTCCTATTTCCAAATAACGCTGGACCGACAGGATATAAAGGAATCAGCTTAAGAATTAAGAATTATTTCAGAAAGTCCGAATAGATTGCTCTTTCTTGTTAGAGGAAAAGAACAAAAGAGCTGTTGAAATAATATTGGAACCCATGGATGAAATATAAATTAAGGGAGAAAAGATGCTGCATTTCAGATTAAGAACCTATTTTACAAATAGTGCATAATTTCACAGATTCTCCAATTTGTTGGCCATTACAAGCAAAGTTAATTCTTTTTCTGTCCAAAGTTCCTTCTGGTATATGGGCAGTCATATAAATGTGATAACTACATTTTTTTTCAATATGGGTCAGAAGACACTAGGATTATACATCGCAATTTCTTAATGTGATTTTATAATCTTTTGGATCAGCACCAAATCTTTTACCAGAGTGCCTACAAATATAAAGGATCCTAGTTGAAAACAGCTTCCTTCATGTGGCTGAATTTTGCAGCATCTGAATATCTTGTGTGTTTCCTATTTCTTGAAAGTCAGAAGTGAAGAAGCCACAAGCATGAACAGGCTGTCTCTTTGGTTGAGCAAAAATAACAAAAACACAGAGATAACTAAGTGAGCCTTTGGATGTCCATCAGAGTGCCATGACTGAATGTTGGGTGTATGGTAAAGATACAGGATGAGAGTTACCACCCATCCCAAACTGAGTGTAATATATTTTTTGAACTGGGCCTTTCAATGTAGAGAGGCTGTCATTGTTACCATATTTATACATACTTATACCATATATAATTGTTTGTGTAACCATTCTTAAAATCACACTCATGGGTACACTATATTGGAATTAATCTCACTGATTATCAGGACCTTTTACAAAGCTAGGCATCTGTCTGTCTACTAAGGCCATGTTGGATTACAAAAGTTCCCAATCAGAATGACTATAATCTTTCTCCTCTCCTCTCCTCTCCTCTCCTCTCCTCTCCTCTCCTCTCCTCTCCTCTCCTCTCCTCTCCTCTCCTCTCCTCTCCTCTCCTCTCCTCTCCTCTCCTCTCCTCTCCTCTCCTCTCCTCTCCTCTCCCCTCCCCTCTCCCCTCCCCTCCCCTCCCCTCCTCCTCTCCTCTCCTCTCTTTTTCTCTCTCCCTCACCTAGGTTCATTCAGACATATTTGGGGGCATATTCTAAATGCTCAGGCAAGATTTCAGAAGCTTCCAAGTCACTGGAGGTGGAGGGCAAGATCACCCAGCATTAGAATTGAGAGAACTGCGATTGCATCCAGCAACAACCAGGCTGGAGAAGTTAGGTTGGTAGGTATTCACATTTGCTTACATTTGAATATTTTCTCAGATTCACAACTGACACAAGGCAAATCACTTTGGCAAGCATGTTACAGATATACTCTTCCAGCTATTGATCCTATGAAAGCTCCATTGGTTCCTATGAAATAAATTGTGTGTATGAAAGGGAAAATTGTGGTTTTGTTGCCATGACCATTGACCTCTTGCTTTTTCAGCAGAGGGAATGGAAAGAAGGCAGAGACACCTAAATCAGCTAAAGAATGCCCAAGGACAGGATAGATATTGATTTAGATCAGATCTCAACATGATTTATCTCAGTATTTTGTATTGGTGTTTATACCTTTTGCATGGCTACTAAGATGGCATCTCATCCTATTTTCAGATTTGACTATTTAACAGCAGAAACAGATTGGAGTCCTCTTTTTCAAGAAGCACAGAAGTTGTGTATTTTCATAAGAGCCTGGAGAGCAGACACAAACAGATTATAGTAATTGTAGACAACCCCAAAACATGCCATATTGGCTGAACTCTTCTGTTGACATCATGGATGTGTCTATGTAGTTTTCCTGGCCCCAGCCTGGATCTAGTTTGCCATTGTCACAGTTCGGAATCCTTTTTGATTTCTACTATTTCTTGTGGTTGCCCCATCTAGATTGCCAAGGCTGATCATTCTGTCCTTTTAGGGATCAACCAAGATCAACAACCACTTTCCGCTATGCCCTAACCTGCAATTGCAGGCTGATGTTTGCAATATTTACTCTTGGATTGGACCGTGATTTAGTGAGTCAACAAAATGTTCTGGGTTCATAAAGTGCCAAGAATCATAAACTAATCGTAGGGATTGGTTTTGACATTAAAATGGGGTGGATGAATTTGTGATTCAGGCCATTTTATGTATCCATACCTATCCATCCACGGAGTAGCTTGCAGTTTAAGGCAGGGGTCCCCAACCTTTGCAACTTTAAGTCTGAAGGACTTCAGCTCCCAGACTTCTCCAGCCAGCAAAGCTTAAAGTTGCAAAGGTTGGGGACCCCTGGTTTAAGGTTTGTAATAATAGATCTGTAACAACATGAGTTATGGAGACAGAGCTTCTATACTGTTTGAAGCTTTTGGAAGGAACAACAAACAATGGAAAGTGAGGAATACATTAAAGAAAAACTTCATTTAAGAATTTTATTAACTCACCCCCTCCTTTGTTAAAGGCTTGTGAGCCGAATGGAAGGCCACGAAGGCTGTTGGGCTGCCTTTGAGGGGGCAGGTTGCAAACCATATAAGGCCAGATCAGGTTTCACATATCTGGGCTGCTTTGCACTGCTGTTGTTGGCTAGTAAGCTGTGGACTCTGCCTTACCTGGGCTTTCTGCCCATGCTCTTTTAAGAAATTTGGATTCCAGAAACAGAGAGACAAATCAAATGCGGAACTTCTCAAGTATCATCCAAGAAGGGTATTAGTGCTAATTGAAATTCACCTCCACGAGTAGAATGAATCATCAGAATATATACAGTATATTCACGCACGCACACAGACACACACCGAGTGGAAAACAAGGTTGTGCAACCTCACGCCCAGCGTGTGTCACTGGCTAGTGGAATTTTTAGAAAGGCAGCAGTTTGCGTTCATCACTGTGGTTCGTGATTGCACACACCTGTTCGAGGCCAAAGATTTTGCAACAACAAAAAAATAAGGAAGCTGAACTTGTTTCTTTCTCCTGCACAGCACAGAAAAAAAGAAGCAAACCACAGCTGTTTGGGCTGTTAACAGATAGCAGCAGCCCCTCCTTTCCCACCAATGCCCCCCCCCCCATTACATAATTGAGGATAACGTTTTCAAAGCATATGGGCCGGAGGTATTATCATCTCATTAAAACTTTAGGTAGGAAACAATCGAGCATATTCTCACACATTTCTGCTTGGGTCTCTATAACAAATGTTTGTAATTAGGGATGCTATAAACAGTTTATTAAATAATAAATGAAGAAAGGAGGAGGGAAAAAGAAAGGCTTGATGAGCTATAGAAGGTAACAGATTTTATGTACGGTGACATACAAGCCCTGGGATGAGCTTTGAATGATTGCTTCTCATTTACTTGATATTAACTAGTCACTTTGGGCAGTTTAAGCTAGAGGCAGCCCGAGCTTCTATTAATGGGTGCGTCCTCTAAAAGAAGCAAGAGCTCAGGAAAGGGCATTAAAATAAAAGATTTATGACATGAAGCTTGCCTTTCCTAAATTCTACAATTTGCTTTGGAATGCTCATGCTGCTTAACCATCACCTATCGTTATCGTCCCAGTATTGCAAGATGGATTTTGTCACCTGTTCATCTCACCTTGATTTGTGCCTTCAACTGCCAGAAGGACAGAAACACAGCAGGTGTGGCTTAGGAAAATGAAAGAGGAATTTTGCAAGCTCCCTGTAGATCCATCTAATTCATAATTATCACTGTAGGCTAACTGATAATGGCTTTCCAGCATACTTTGGCCAGCAGATCTTGGAAATGCCCAGAATTGAATCTTGGACTTTTTTTTTTTTTTTGCATCTAAAGTATACACTTAGCTAACTCCTTGTGCCTATTGTTCTTTATAATTATCACATTCAAAGCAGACTGAATATTCTCCATTTTAAGCTAATTCCCACTGCTGAATGATGGATTACCCGTGATCAGGCACAGTTACAAAAGTTAGCTAGGCTGCTTCCAATCTTGCCCTTGGTAGAAATCCTTGGTCCAAATTCTTCAACCTGTGGACACATTTGGTCAGAAGCAACTTTTTGATGTTTGCCAGAATGCTGATAACAAAATACTGACACAACTTGGAATGTTTATGCACTTGAGTGGTTTGCCTACTTTGTGAGTGTGAGGACAGCTGCCTGCACAGCGTTTTAGTTTGGTTTGGTTATATTAGTCACATTTTTATTGGTGCATTTATGTTTCGGTCTGTAGCTCAGTGCCGAATCTTGTTTTCATTCCCAGGTCTAAGAATAAGAAAGACTGTTCCTTCAATCATATAAAGTGTGCACATTCTTCACAGCGCTCCATGGCTCGGGGCCTAGTTACATGCGAGACCGTATCCTGCCCCATACATCCCTCCGACCGATCCGCTCCCATAGAGAGGGCCTTCTCCGAGTGCTGTCGGCCGGACAATGCCGGTTGGCGACACCCAGGGGAAGGGCCTTCTCTGTGGCAGGCCCAACCCTCTGGAATGACCTGCCCCCTGAACTCCGTATCACCACAGACCTCCGCCTTTTCCGCCGGCGTCTGAAAACATATTTATTCCAACAAGCCGGCCTAGGATAAACACCCGATCTGGACTTTTTAGGTATAAATTTTAATTAGAGAATTTTAAAATGTTTTAGCACGGGGTAATTTAATTTAATTGGATTTTAATAATTGATCTATTTATGTACGTTGTGTTTTAATTTACCTGTGCGCCGCCCTGGGTCCTTTTGTAGGAGAAGGGCGGGGTATAAATTTAGTTTAATAAAATAAAATAAACATGTGAGTGACCACTGTGGCCTTCTATATGTTGAATTAAAACATTTTTAAAAAACTTTATTTTAAAAAAATAGATTTTCAGTTCAAAATCACTTCCAGGCAAGTCTGATCACTGGAATTAATCACTGCTTTGCATTCCACATAACAATGAGAGAACAGCATTATCCTTTATTGAAATATAGAATTAAGAGCAGGTAAGATGTATGAAAGGGACGCAGTGGCTAAGATGCTAAGCTTGTCAATCAGAAAGGTCGGCAGTTTGGCAGTTTGAATCAGTTAGTGCCGCATAACCGAGTGAGCTCCCATTATTTGTTCCAGCTTCTGCCAACCTAGCAGTTCAAAAGCATGTAAAAATGCAAGCAGAAAAACGGGGACCACCTTTGGTGGGAAGGTAACAGTGTTCCGTGTGCCTTCGGTGTTTAGTGATGCCGGCCACATGACCACGGAGACGTCTTCGGACAGCACTGGCTCTTCGGCTTTGAAACGGAGATGAGCACTGCCCCCTAGAGTCAAGAACAACTAGCACATATGTGAGAAGGGAACCTTCTTTTACCTAAGATATATTTATTGTGGTTTTAGAAGAACATGAATATCCTTTTCTGACAACTTCCATCATGTTTAATCCAAAAACTCAGTGGAAAACTAAACCACAGTGGCTTTTACCCAGGTAATAATTTTCAGGGGGGATTGTAACATGTGTGACTGTTAACTGATCACAAGAGAGACCAAATTATCAGATTAACAGAGTTGGAAGGGACCTTGTAGGTCATCTAGTCCAACCCCCTGCCCAAGCAGGAGGTCCTACATCTGCCTCTACCTAGGATTGAACTCAGAACATCCTAATTGGGAGGCGAGACCTCCACCTCTAGGCCACAGCAGCAGCCCTGAAGTGTGTTGTCTTCAGAGACTTGAAATGCAGGCTAGCCTCACAATTTTAAACTTTGTGCAGGGAGCTTGCTAAGGGTAGAGCCAATGGACCTTATTGTTTAGGTCCTCCTATTCATAGTCATTACCAAAAGAAGAGCAGAAGGGTCACCCTTCTGAAATGGGAATCCCTGTCTTAGGTTCACAGCAGAGCCTGCATTCAATCTAAGCTGGTGAAAGTGAGGATTCAAGAAGCACGGCATTCCTCCCCCCCCCCCATTACTATTGAAAAATGTAATATATATGAAATGGTCCTAGAACAGATTTGAGGAACCTGTGGTCCTTCAGGAGATGCTGAACAACGTGGAACGCCTTTCAAAATTAGACATGTAGCTGCAGAGAGATGGAGTTGAGCAACAACCGGAGGGCTGCAGGTTCTCCACCCATTTCCTTAAAAAAAAAAGAAAACCAGAGAGCTAAAAACTCCTCCAACAAATCATGTTGCGAAGGTCTTGATTTCTTTGTGCAACGGAATGCCAGAATGGCTGTTTTCGTAAATGAGCAAATAGATTTTCAATTATTTTGCATGATTCTAACCTAGAAATCTACTTAGATTTTAATTTTAGGACATCACACGACCTGCACCTATGCATCCATCCACCGTCTAATTATCGATTAACAAACTCGAATAGAAGCCCTTGATTTTATCATAGCTTTTTGCTTCCGAGATATTTCGCCTTCAGTTTAGTTGGACCTTTTCCACCAACTGAAATGGTAATCAAGAATTTATTTTTAGAATGATAAGAATGTCTACTTCCAATTAGTCTTTAACTCGTATTTCTGTAGAGTACAGCTTGAAAGTGTAATCGAACCAGAAGTTTATTAGGACCACTTAGAAGCACTTTGGATTTGAAGGGGAAAAGGTGCTTTGGAAAGCCCTAGTTGGGGAAATAGCCTAGTTGGGCAATTTCAGTCCATGCATCTTAAAGCCAATGAGATTAAGGAACGCTGCCTTGAACCAAATACATGTTGCACAGCAGTGGGATTCACATAAGTTTACCACCAGTTCGCAAATGTAAGTGCACATGCTTACATCATGCACGGGCCTTCCATGCATGTGTGCGGCCTTCCACACATGCACTTTGCTTGCATGTGTTACATGCACCCATGCACGCGGCATCAAAAATGAGACTACATAGGATGTTTTGGAACGGGGGCGGGAGGACGGACCTGCAGGTTGCCATTATCAGTTTGGGTAATCTGGTCCATACCAGCTGAATACCACTTCTGATGTTGCAGTTGTGTGGAGCAAGCAATGCAGTTCTGGGAGAACTGTGTCTGCTTTCATAGAAAGACTAATTTGGATTAGCACCTGGTCTGAAGCATCATTTCTCCTTTGACGCTAGTACTCTACGCCACCCCAAATTTATCTAAATTTGTGAATTGTATTTTTCATGGTGCTCTTTCCAGATGGGAGACTTTGGCAATTTCCTGCTTTGTCAGGCCATTCATTCCCTGAGCTCTCTAGGAGTTAATTCAGACTAGGTCTCTATGGGTGAGGGTGAAGTACCAGAACAGGCATTGCAGAGTTCGATTCTAGGTAGAGACACATGCGAGGTCTCCTTGAGTTGGACTAGATGACCTGCAAGGTCCCTTCCAACTCTGTTAATCTGATTTGCTTTCAGGTTTCAGGTATCTAGTTCTAACTGCTGCTCTCTGCTTACCACAGGAGAGAATATAGTTCTTCCCCACCACCACCACTCTTTGCATTTTGTCTGAGGTGTGTGTGTGTAAGTAAAATTTCATTCCCATTTTTATTCCCATTTTTACTTAGCAACCAAACATCATTTCAATACTTCCCCCCTCTTTCCTATAACATGGAAGCATATGCCTCTCCTTTCTGTAACATTAAAAGCAAAATCAGCTAATAAAAATAAGGACAATTATACATTCAGTCAAGGGAGGGGTATTTTGCGGATGTTGAAATATTGAGCCAGATTAATTTAAAATTAGGGAGATAGATAGATAGATAGATAGATAGATAGATAGATAGATAGATAGATAGATAGATAGAAAATACCTCCCACCGTCCAGTTCGCTCCCACAGAGAGGGCCTCCTCAGGGTGCCGTTGGCCAGGCAATGTCGGCTGGTGGCCCCTAGGGGGAGAGCCTTCTCTGGCAGCTCCTGTCCTCTGGAGTGACCTACCCCCTGACCTACGGACAATCACGGACCTGCACCTTTTCCATCGGGCCTTGAAGACTTATTTATTTCGTGCGGCCGGCCTGGCATAGTTCTTAACTGGCATAGTTTTAAATGGTATAGTTTTGAATGGTTTTTTAGCAGGGATTTTAACAAGGTTTTAAGACAGGCTATTTATCATTTAATGTATTTTTAAAGGTTTCTATGTTTTTTACTTGTGATTTTATTGTTGCCTGTACACCGCCCTGAGTCCCAGAAGGGAGAAGGGTAGTATAGAAACTTAAACAATAGATAGATAGATAGATAGATAGATAGATAGATAGATAGATAGATAGATAGATAGATAGATAGATAGATAGAGTACGTAGACAGATTATTGATGAAGACACTTTTGAAAGCAGTGGGGAGTGAGAACAATCACAAAAAAGCATTGCATTCTGTTGAGGTGGTAGATTTGCTAGGGGAGGGGGGTCTGTTGTTGTTGAGGGCAGGTAAACTAGATTAATAACAGAACACTCATGAGAAGGTTTCAAATCTTGCTGTCAGAGGGTAATAATTAATGATCAAATGTTAATGGAGATGCTGGGTTGTTGATGCCATTAATTCAGCTCAGTGGAGCCAGTCCTGCCCAGGATCTGCCACAGCTGTCACTGCATTTGCTTAATTATTCCAGTGCCTTCAGGCTCTCCTCTCCAACCCTCCCCAACACCCTCCCTCCGCAATGCATTTCCTACTAACTTTGGGACAGTCTGTTTTCAGCGAAGCAGAATCACCAACACTGTCCTGCTTGTTGGCTAGACAGGTCAGGCTCAGTCTGAAAATCCCAAGGCAGGGCAGAAGTAAAATGCAAAGTTAGCTTCTTTCTGTGGGTGGAGATATGAGAAAATCCCAGACACAGGACATTGATGTAAACTTCCTTGGCAGTGTCCCTTGTCTGGTTAATGATTCTTCCCCCCTCCCCCCAAAAAAGAACAGTTAAGTAATCATTGAAAAAAAAGATGATTAATAGAGTCAGTTTCAACAAAACTACCTTTTACCATGCAGGTAAAAGGTGTGCTTGTGAGATCTCGAAAGAGGTATGACATTTCAACCATATGGAAAGCCAAAACCAAAACTACCCTAGCTTGATGTGTAGGTTCTGCCAGAAGGATTTGTTTCTGAACAAACTGACAATACAATACAATACAATACAATACAATACAATACAATACAATACAATACAATACAATACAATACAATACAATACAATACAATACAATACAATAGCAGAGTTGGAAGGGACCTTGGAGGTCTTCTAGTCCAACCCCCTGCGTGGACAGGAACCTTATACCATTTCAGACAAATAGCTATCCAACATCTTCTTAAAGACTTCCAGTGTTGGGGCATTCACAACTTCTGGAGGCAAGCTGTTCCACTGATTAATTGTTCTAACTGTCAGGAAATTTCTTCAGTTGTAAGTTGCTTCTCTCCTTGATTAGTTTCCACCCATTGCTTCTTGTTCTGCCCTCAGGTGCTTTGGAGAATAGTTTGACTCCCTCTTCTTTGTGGCAACCCCTGAGATTTTGGAACACTGCTATCATGTCTCCCCTAGTCCTTCTTCTTATTAAACTAGACATACCCAGTTCCTGCAACCGTTCCTCATATGTTTTAGTCTCTAGTCCCTTAATCATGTTTGTTGCTCTTCTCTGTACATTTTCTAGAGTCTCCACATCTTTTCTACATCATGGCGACCAAAACTGAATGTGGTATTCCAAGTGTGGCCTTACCAAGGCATTATAAAGTGGTATTAACACTTCATGTGATCTTGTTTCTATCCCTCTGTTTTATGCAGCCTAGAACTGTGTTGGCTTTTTTGGCATTAGATGTCAGGGTTAAGCAAACAAAAGGATTTTTTCCCCTTTTGCTAATAGTCCCTATCTTTTCTTCAATTAACCAATTAATTTTATTGTACTAAAACAGCCACCTCTAATGCATTTATTCCAATAGAGCAGGGGTGAAATCCTCCCGGTTCGGCCTGGTTCAGCAGAACTGGTAGGGACGATTGTCCTTGGTTCTGTGGACCAGTAGTAAAAAAAAAAAGCTTCCGATGATCGCATGGCTCAGCTGTGAGCCGCATGATCATCAGAAGATTTTGTTGCCCAAACCGGCAGGGAAAAAATGCATCTAAAAAAATAGCTTCTGACGATCATGCGGCTCAGATGTGAGCCGCGCATCATCTGAAGCTATTTTAAAAAGCTTTTTAAAGCACTTCCCCCCCTGCTGATTCACCTGAACCAGCTTTAAAAAGCTTTAAAAAAAGCTGAAAGTGAAATAAAAGTTGGTCACGCCTACCCAGTCACATGACATCAAGCCACACTCACAGAACCTGGGGGCGGGGGGGGGAGATTAGATTTCACCACTGCAATAAAGCAAACATATCAATGTTTTCTTTCATATATTCTCATCTTTCCCCTCCCTAGGTGTGGACCAAAATGCTACCAAACAAGACACGGCTCTCTTTAAATCTTTGCCAATTAATCAGCAGCATGTTTAGCCTATCCTTCCTTAGCCAACCTGTGTTTGTGATAAGGTGTTTCAGCTTGATGTTTATTTCATATTGAATGTTTAAGAGCAAACCCTATTTATCCCTTGGGAGGTAGATTACTTTGTAAAGTCCGACTGTTCATTGGTGCTCCATTTCAACTTGCAATGCTGTAAAAATCAAACAGTAAGACATGACAACAATTTGAAATCAATCCCTAATGTTGTACATGGCGATTTAAAATAATTGAAGCTCTTCAAATTTGTATACTTCCTTGAATTTGGAGGCATTTGTGGTTCAGAGTATGTGCAGTATGCAGTGATTTAAGATTATTGGAGTCTTTTGTGTTTCAGTTTGAATATGATAGGACTTTGGCAATGCAAAGGGATTCAACATTATCAGAGCATTATATATGTTTTACAGGTGGAATTCATCTCAGTCTTGGACAGGAGAAACACGCAATGTGTTATTGTTTGAAAAGATCATAGAAACAGTGCCATATTTTTTCCTAAGAGTGGACTTTTTTTTGAACAGCCAAACATCTTCCATTATTTTAAAAGCAATTTGTTAGACATAGAGTTGTTCTAATAGAACAATTTCTTATTTTGAATTTGATATTGATAATAGCTACCGCATGGCCATGCTCAGAGGGCAACTATCTCCATGTGAGGTCTTAAATATGTGCAACATGATGGATATAACTTTATATTTAACGTGCGAAAAGGTAAAGCCTGACATCCAGCTCATTCATTCCATCCCATCCTCTCATCAGATCCAGCAATTTCATTCTGCAAGGTTAGAAATTAGGCAGTAGCATGTGCAAATGGGTATCAAGGCATGTAATTGCCCAATTTGTACGTGCCAAGTGTCCATCTGCTGGCATTGATTTTTGGTTTTTTTTTAAAAAGGTGGTTTTGTTCTGAAAATCTCTGGAAGTGCTTAATCAATCTAAATACCCAAGTAATCCCATTTGCGCACCCATTAAACTGGCTTGTTTTTAGATTAGCCAATATCAGTCCCCCTTTTGCCCTCGAAACCTTTAGACATATTGAAACCAATGAGGATGTTTTGGGTAGAGATTTTACGTGAGCGTAGGTTGTTCTAGTACAGGGGTGTCAAACACAAGGCACGTGGGCTGCATTTGGCCCATAGGGTGCTTAAATTTGGTCTGTGGGGCTGGCTTGGAAATATCAAAGGACCTGACTGCAATGCCTCTGCTGGCCAAAATGGGCCATGGGGGGGGGGGATGCATGCGCCACCCGCACAGCTCATTTTTGACCTACCCGGCCTTCAGCAGCCCTCTGCTGGCCAAAATCAGTCTGCATGGAGGCCACACAGGATGTCCACACAGCCCTTTTGTGGCTGGCAGAGTGCTGCAGGAGACTGGGGAGCCCAAAAACAAGCCACGTGGGGCCTCTGCACAGCCCATTTTTGGCCAGCAGAGTGCTGTATAAATTTAGAAATAAAAAGTTTAGTGGAGTATAAAGAATAAGTAATCAATGTTTGCCAGTAATATCCGAAGAGATAGAAGAGATAGGAAAATGATTATAGTAAAGAACTGTGGATAGAAGAGAAGGGGGGAAATGCATCTTGAGCCTGTGTTAAATGACCACCATGGTCATGCCAAAGGTGGGTTTCTGCTGGTTCACCCCACATCGGGTGAACTGGTAGTGGCGGCGGTGGGAGGCTCCACCCATTGTGCGAGTGCATGCATGTGCGAGCACAAGCAAACCGCTAGTAAAATAAATTGAAACCCACCACTGGGCCATGCCCATCCCACCATGCCCCCCCCCAGCCCTCTGAGGTCAAACACAACCCTGATGCAGCCGTCAATGAAATCGACACTCCTATTCTAGTAGCTCATCCGGTTTTCTTGAAATCTCATTTCTTCCAAACTCTCAAGCCATCCAACCATTACAGCCATAAGTGAAGATATTATAAACTGACTGTGAGAATATTCTCTCTTGTTTCTAAGAGGAATACGGTAGTTTCCCATAAAAACACTGAAGCAAGATTCCAGTTGCGCCACAGGGTTGCCACTATATGTTTTTTTAAAATGTCATTTTTAAAATTGGACTTCAGTCGCTGTGCATTCAGCTTCATTTGGTCCGGTTATAAGTGTTTATGAGGAAGAAAATTTCCCTCATTTTCCCCTTTCCTGTTCTCCAATGGAATGGATAATGTTAAAAAATCTTTATTATATGCCTCTCACTTGTATTTTTCTGTAATTAAAATACCACAAATGTGATAATCATTCTTTGAAGAAAAGTTCCTGAGGCCTGCTTTCCAACCCTTCAATAACAAGTTTGAAATATTGGACTGCAATGGGAACTCTCATACCCAGGTTACTTTTAGAATAGGTTAGGTTACATATTTTAATTTTTTAAAACAGCATTTTTGCATTGGTGACCTGGAGAATTCTCTTAGTATTATTCAGACCCAGTGATTTAAAAAAACAAAACACGTATCTGACTCAAGGCTGAAACTTCAGTCACTGTGTTGCTTTAATTCTCCAAATTCCTTTCCTGAAAATTTTTAAGGAAATTTTAAAAAGATTTAGAAACAGCCATTGGAGGTTTTTTGTAAATGTAGATTGTGTCATCATCATGATAAAAACTCTGCTCTCTTGTGTCATGACATCACATACAATGTTTGAAGGAAACTTGCTTTATAATCCAAGTTTTGCCATTTGTCTCTATTTATTTATTTTATTTTATTTTATTAAATTTATACCCCGCCCTTCTCCTTGCAAGGACCCAGGGCGGCGCACAGGCAATATTAAAAACCATACAAAATGCAGAAATATATCATTAAAAAACTATTAAATTATTCCCGTGCTAAAACCCATTTTAAAACCCTAAGAATTTAAAATTTATCCACATTTAAAAGTCAGAAAACGGGGGTTATGCTAGGCCGGCTTGTTGGAATAAATAAGTCTTGAGACATTGGCGGAAGAGGCGGAGGTCCGAGATAGTGCGTAGTTCGGGGGGTAGATCATTCCAGAGGGCTGGGCCCACCACAGAGAAGGCCCTTCCCCTAGGCGTCGCCAACCGGCATTGCCTGGTCGACGGTACCCGGAGAAGGCCCTCTCTGGGAGCGGATCGGTCGAAGGGATGTATGGGGCAGGAGGCAGTCTCGTATGTAGCTAGGCCCCGAGCCATGGAGCGATTTAAAGATGGTCATCAGCACCTTGAAGCACACCCGAAAGGCCACAGGTAGCCAGTGCAGCTCGCGCAGGAGAGGTGTTATGTGAGATTGCCTTGAGACACCCATAACCACCCGCGCGGCCGCATTCTGGACTAACTGTAACCTTCGAGTGCACCTCAAGGGGAGCCCCATGTAGAGAGCATTACAGTAGTCCAGCCGGGATGTCACGAGTGCTTGAGTGACTGTGCGAAGGGCTGCCCGGTCCAGTAAGGGGCGCAACTGGCGTATTAAGCGTACTTGATAAAACGCCCCCCTGGCCACGGCCGTCACATGGTCCTCCATGGACAGCCGGGAATCCAGGAGGACACCCAAGTTGCACGCCCTCTCCACGGGGGCCAGTTGTTCGCCCCCAATGGCCAATGTTGGACTTATCTGGCTGAACCGGGGTGCCGGAAACCACAGCCACTCGGTCTTGGACGGGTTGAGCTCTTGCCCCCTCTGTAGCTGCCCACGTCTATTGTCTTCTTCAATAAAGACAGATACAAGCCAGTAATCTGCATTTTCTACAAATTCATTCTTCTGTGTTTTCACAATTTAAATATTACTTTGTCCATTTGTACAGCAACCTTCATAGTTCAGCTTCTCAATTCTATACATTTTATTTATTTGTATCCTCTCTTTGATTTAATCTGTTAATGTTTTTATTTGCTGTGCTTTTTAAAATGTTTTTCAATGTTTTTATAAATCATCCAGAGTCATTGGATATAAGATAGGCAGCAAATAGATTAAACAAACAAACAAACAAACAAACAAATCCTGCTTTTATTATTCTTACAAATAACTCAAGGGGGCAAACTTATCCAACACATGTTCTTCATTCTAGTTTTCCCACAACAACCAACCTATCAGATGGGCTGGGCTCAGAAACAGTCACCCAGCTGGCTTTCATGGTTAAGGTAGGATTAGAACTCATGTTCTCCCACTTTCTAGCCTGGTGCCTTAACAACTAGACCAAAGTGACTCTTAATTAAATTTGACTTTAATACTCTTAGCAATGTGGTCTTCAATTTATTTTCTATCCCATCATCTATCCTCCTCCTCCTCCTCCTCCATCTCTTGCCATTTTTTCCAAATATAAATAGAATACCTTGTTTTGTTTAAAAAAAGAAAGCTGACAATATTTCTGAACCTAATATACAATATACTAGAATGAAGTACAAAAGAAAGCGAAGAACCCGTGGAAGTAAGGAAAACTATCTTTTGTACATTAAGAGAAGTAGGCAACCTTGTGTCTCAAAAATGTATAGAACTGCAGTTGCCAAGTCATATAATCATTAGCCATCTTGGTTAGACTTATGAAAAACCATCATGTTATTTCTATAATATAGAGCTATCATGGGATTACCTACCGTATTCGGATATTCTTGTAATAAACAGCACATTTGTCATTAACTGGAAATGCTTCCAGAAGCAGGCCATTGTCCCAAACCACTGTCTACTTGCTATTAAAGCATTCTGGGATACCAGGTTTCAGAGTAGGTTATCTTGCCACCCTTATGAACTAACTAGCATCCTTTTAGCTGACATCTCCTCAAATAATGGTTTGATCCTTCACACTTTCCTGTGAGGAAAAAACTAAAATACCAGTTTTTGGTGGTGGAATTAGGAATAGACAGAGGTCAGTCCTTCTATGGCCTGTGACTCTCCATAGAGAGACTGACTACCACCCTTGCTCAAAATAGTATTTTCATGTTGAATAAAGAATTTTATTTCATTTTTTTGCACAGAAGCGATTTTCTGGATTGTTCATGTTTTCTGAAAAAAATAAAATAAAACCCGAAAAATTCACACTAGATGCAAATGGAATATAGCTAAAGAGGCTTGAAGTTACAGTAGAGACAGTAGAAAATGGCATCTGTCTGAAATGAAGTGATGCTGACGTATTACAGCAATGAATTCTTAATTAGACTGTTTATTAAAAGTCAACAAACCTTACACATAACAATATGGCATCTATTTGTGTTCAAAGACCGTAAATTACTTTTTTTTCCGCCATTGAAAGAAAATAGATTTTTACAGTAATTCCTGTTCCATTCTTTGAAAAAATAAATAGAGTCTTAAAATAATACGAGGTACATTATTTTTATAGGCGGTGGTAACAGATTTGCACTTTTAATTTTACTGTGTTAAATGTTATGGAAGAGGGAGGTCACATTAGGGCGAACTGGCTGTATTGTTTTCCTAATACATTTAAAAGGAGACATTCAAGTCATTCCAATTTGTGTGATAATAACACCCTCATCGGGGCGGCCTAGAACCAAGGAAACAGCTTAATTCATTCATCTTTTGACTGAATTATATTACATGCATTACCATGCATTAGGTCTCTATGTAAATATGCCATCCATTGAATGTTGTTTGAGCAATGCTGCTTTTAAGTATTATACAGGTATTCCTGCCCTGGTGTTTGGGAAGCAATTTTTCAAAGTGGTTTAATAATTGTGATAGAAAACAACATCAGTCTGTGACGATTGTATTATCTCTCCCTTTGTCACTCTCACATACACACATTCTTTGTGTTTTTTGTATAATAGAAATCATTAAAAAGAAACAAAAAATATTCTTGATATATAAAGATGAAATAGGTTCCATAGAAAGGTTAATCTAGAGAAGATGAATGTTTGAATGCTACTAGCTGCACTCTAACCTGTACGGAAATGTAGAGCAGTGCATCTGATGATCATCTCATTGAGTAGAACACATAAGATGGTGATTCTTCAATTATTATATCTTAATACCATGAATAAATATATTATTTGGTACGTATAGTGGGCTAGTTCAATTATTTGCAATATTTTTTTCATATTTCCATACACTAGGAACAATTTGTTGGTTTTTAATAAGCCCTTGAAATGAGGCAGCTTGCATTAATTATCTGAGTCTCGTGTGAATTCATATTAACAGGATATATCAGGTCTTGGGTGGTTACTATTAAGTGTCGGATTGATCTATAATAAAGCCTCAGTGATCCAATTACCGTATTTATTCGACTATAACGCGCACACGTGTATAACGCGCACCCCCTAATTTTCGATTAAAAATCGGTATAAAATTTTTATACCGATTTTTATAAAGCTCCACTTCTCCCACCGCGTCTCTTTCTGGCTCCGCTTTTTCCCCCGCGTCTGTTTCTGGGCTCCACTTCTCCCACCGCGTCTGTTTCTGGCTCCACTTTTCCCCCCGCGTCTGTTTCTGGGCTCCACTTCTCCCACCGCGTCTGTTTCTGGCTCCGCTTTTTCCCCCGCGTCTGTTTCTGGGCTCACTTCTCCCACCGCGTCTCTTTCTGGCTCCGCTTTTTCCCCCGCGTCTGTTTCTGGGCTCCACTTCTCCCACCGCGTCTGTTTCTGGCTCCGCTTTTCCCCCCGCGTCTGTTTCTGGGCTCCACTTCTCCCACCGCGTCTGTTTCTGGCTCCGCTTTTTCCCCCGCGTCTGTTTCTGGGCTCCACTTCTCCCACCGCGTCTGTTTCTGGCTCCGCTTTTTCCCCCGCGTCTGTTTCTGGGCTCCACTTCTCCCAACGCGTCTGTTTCTGGGCTCACTTCTCCCACCGTGTCTCTTTCTGGCTCCGCTTCTCCCCCCCGCGTCTGTTTCTGGGCTCCACTTCTCCCACCGTGTCTCTTTCTGGCTCCGCTTCTCCCGCCGCTGCCGCCGCCGCGCAGAAACCCAAACTCTCGTTTATAACGCGCACCCAAACTTTGAGTTCTTTTTTGGGTACAAAATTTTGCGCGTTATAGTCGAATAAATACGGTACTTTCATTCTGGAAAAAAAGAGGCTACCTGGTATACATGATTGAGAACTGGAGGGAGACGCTTAAGTGGAACTGGTTTGTTTCTTGTTTCAGAGTTTGAGGTTATTTGTGTTTTGCTGATTACTAAAGGATTCCAATTCTGCTTTCATGATCAAATTCAGTTTTTTTAAGTCCTTCATAAAAAGGCGACACAGTATAATGCAAGTACCCCTTGAAGTAAGGTAGGATGCCCTTTTCTCAAGTAGACATGACTAAGTTTGGCCTTGCCATAAGTTTTCCTTTAAAAAAATGATTTGAATGATTCAGTTCAAACCATCCTCCTTTAACTCCTATTTTGGACTTGAAACACATTGATAAAACTCTACATTTTCCTAACAGTGGATGTAGCTTCTTGCTCCCAAGTAATACCATTATTTAGTTTTTCACATTACTTCTTGTTTTAATTTTTTAACCGACAACTTCCCTAAAAAATGTAATAATATTTGTGGCATCTCAGATATGAAATTCTCCAAAGTTGACCATTTATGGGAATATGTTAACTTATTGTGAATTTCTAGAATGTGAAATGTTTATGTAGAGACAAATATTTACCATATATAGACTCATAGATGGTCAATGTAATATTATTGCTATTTAGCCAATTAAGAAGACTGGGCTGAACACAGAACATTGGGCTGAAATTCAGATTATCTCTGGGGTCCTTACTGCTCTCTAAGATTGGTTGTTTTATTACCCAGCTAGGTAACATCATCAGTGCTAGAAGGCAGTGGGGTTGGCTTGCCCTATCAGTGTTGATGGAAATGGTCTTGGTGGTTCCTTGATTAGCCTGTTGTTTATTTCTTTGTCTGAGTTGGTAGTTCCTTATTATCTTTCAAAGAAGAACATGACAAAAAGAGCATTTTTATTTATTTATATTCTGCCTTTATTATTTTTATAAATAACTTGAGGCAGTGAACATACCCAATATACTTTCCTCTTCCAATTTTCCATGAATAACAATTCTGGGAGGTGAATTGGGCTGAAAGAGAATGACTGACCCAGCCAGCTTTCATTTCTTAGGAGGACTAGGACTCAGAGTCTTCTTAACCACTAGACCAGGGGTACTCAATCTTTTTATACTTACTGCCCACTTTTGTATCTCTGTTAGTAGTAAAATTTTCTAACCACCCACTGGTTCCACAGTAATGGTGATTTATAAAGTTGGGAAGTCAAATAAATTTTAAAAAAGGAAAGTGCTTCAGTATCGGACAAAACCCCTACTGCCCACCATGAAAGCTGGAACGCCCACTAGTGGGCGGTAGGGATCAGGTTGACTACCACTGCACTAGACCAAACTGGCTTTATCTGACTATTTGAAAGATCTTTGCCCTTATTTTAGCTTTCAAATGGAAATGCTTTGCTTATTGTAATAAACTGAAGTGTATGCAAAACTGCTACGGAGTATTATTTTCACACACATAACAAATGTTCTGCAGAATGTTTTAATTTTTTTTCTGAAACTTTTTGCTTGCAATTTATGCTTCCAACAAACAGAAGGTATTAAAATAAATTAATTTTAGAAATATTTTTTTTAAAAATCAGGGAAATAAAATCCAAGCTCTGTCCTCCTTCACAGCTCCTTCAGAAATACTGAAGTCTTTTCATAATTGTTCGTTTACATTCTAGGAGCATATATTTGAGAATGTTTGTGTGTGTGTGTGTGTGTGATATAAACCGATTAATTTCATTTGACTTCCTTTGTTGTGTCACCTATAACTAAACTTTGATAAAAATCACAGTACTCAAAGTTGGAAAGGGAGAGGGGGGGGGGGGCAACCCAACAACCAAATAAAAACCAAACACTGTTTTGAACGTCTAGCATGAAATCTTTGCAGATTCCTCTTCTGTAGCTAATACCATATGTTCTGCAGGAAGAAGAGCTGTGCAATAAGCTATAGATAGACTGTCAGCTTGAAATTTTCCACTGCCGTTGATTTCTTTCCTATGAATGTTACATAAAAAGTACCTTTTGTGCGTTGAGATTACATAACACCCAAGTTGCTGTGGTCACTTAACTGCTCCAAAGTCCCATTTAGAGATTAAAGGGAAAGCAATTGCATTACCTGGTTTAGCACATTTGGCTGAATTAGTAATTTCCTATCTTGTTAAATACTGGATTCATGGCTTTTGCTAGAAGTGAAAATGCATGCAATGTAAAAATATGCTGGAAGAAAAAAAAACAGTTGTAAGACATATCATTAAGCCTGGGTGTTGCATGGCTTTTGTGTGCGACAGTGGCAGGTTTCTGAAAAAAAAACCAAGATCAGCTGTCATTTGCACATAGTTTATCTTTTAGGATTTGTGGCAAGTACAAATGCATTCTAAACTTCAGGAGAGAGTTGAGGAATTTTGACGGAATAATTTATATTTTCAACATGTTGCAAAAGTCAGAATCGTCCTATCTGGCTTCAACATCATTTCCTATCCATGTGGTCCATTAAAGTTTACACTGACAATTATTGGCCAGAATAAAGCAGGTCATTCTCCTATGCCAGGGGTGTCAAACTCACATTGTCACGGCAGTGTCACGTGATTTATCAGGACTTTCCCCTCTTTTGCTAAACCAGACATGGGCATGGCCAGCATGTGATGCATCTGGCCCACAGGCTGGGAGCTTGACAGCCCTGACCTGTGTTATATAAATTGACAAAAGCTCCCTAAGATTGTCTCCCTTGTTAAAATTAGGTTTGAATTGAGAACATTATAGTGCACAGTTCCTTCGTGTAAGCCTGAACGGTATATAGTTGGGTGCATGCAATGTGCTAAGACATAATCTAAAGTAACAAAAGTCTCTCTGTGATTTATTGCACTGGGAGAGCTGGGACGATGAATGACCAGTCAACTCTCTTCCCCCATTTCCATTCTGCATCACAGCCTGTCATGGACTTAGGGAATGAATACTTTGGACAGAAGATAATGAAAAAAAAATCAGTTAAACTTTCTGGTGGACTAGGATCAACACATTGGGATACAAGTTGTGCTTCATGCAAGAAAGGATACCACACCTTAAATAAGTGCATTGGAAATGCAAGAAAGCAAAGCAAATCCATTGTGCAGAAGACTACCTAAGTGTATCATCAACAACAACTGCTGGTGCTGGGGACAACTGCATGAAAGAGTTAAAAGTGGGGCATAGGTCCCCAATGAGTGTTTATCTACCTCTTCCTTACAAAATCTGTGATTGATAGGGGATATACATGAAGTTACAGTGTTTTGCTAGAGAACTTCACCAAATATTGGCTCATTGGACACTGTTTAAGAAAGTGCTATAGAACATAACTCTGCAAGAGAATAACAGAAGATAAACAGCCTGGACATTTGGCTATTGTGATATAAGAAATACACCCATTTGTGCATTGCAGGAAACAAATGTTGCTCATTCCACCTCTTCAGATTTTCTCAGGAATTGATGAATATCTGTGTTACTCAAACAAAAGTGAGAATAGCATTGTAACAAATCATTTGATTGGAACTGATTGGCAGATAATCAAATATCTCTTTTCCCCATCTATCTATACTATTTGAAATGAGGCCAGAAGAATTCTTATGTAAGTAAATATGACTAGGATTGCCCCCTATTGACTGATTAGGCAATAATGAGTTTGAAATTAAATGAATTTTGTATGGCATACTATGAATTAATTAGAAAATTAGTTTAGCAGCTGTCATGGAATTAGATTTACAGTTGGGGAAGGGGGCTTGGAAAATATACGTAGACATACTATAAATGTCAAGGATTTTTTTGTCACCCATCTGGATAAATAGCCTTTTCCTTCATTCACCACAAAGCTTTGTCCTTTATATATGAATACGACAAATATCTGACATCCGCTCCACCACAGTTATAATACTCTAAGAAACAGTATCCTGCTAGGTATTTAGGATCTAAAATTTCTATTGGCTTCTATAAGTAATAAAAGGTCCTAATTCCTTTCTCTTTCCTATATTTTTTCCAACACCAACTAATGTCTCACTCAACATCCTTAAGCATTCTGTGAAATTCCTGGCTAAGAACTCTGAAAATTAAAGTCCTGATACTTTGGGTTGATGTCTTGTTGGGGGGAGATGGTCAACACCATAAGCCAGTAATAATGTGAATAATTAAAATACTATGGATTGCTTTAAGGATAAGGTCATCTTTCATTTACTTACACTGTAGGGGAAAAATTATGTGGAATCTTTTGGTAATGTCCAGTTTAAAGGAATTATTTTTATAATCATGTGTTTGGGGGAAGTCCTAAAAGAAAAAAACATACAGAATCCAACTGCTATAAGAACTCACTTCATTCTATAAGAAATGGAATTGTGTGGTATATTTGACAGCCGATTAAATTCTAAATCATCTTGAAAAGTTAGACATAATGCCTACCTATACAATTCATTGATACAAGAAGGTAATCACAATTATTTCAAAAAGAAGGTGGAATAGCTTGCTTAAAAGTAAGCCATTGAGGATATGATTTATAGTGTGCCTAGATTTCAGTTCTGTTGATTTCAATGGCTCTGAACATCTTACAATAATACATAAATGTATATTTGCTGAGATATCTTCTATCATCTAGACTATCTGTTGGTTAAGTACTTTACAAAGTTGTTGTGAATATAACAGATGGCAAAGGAGAAGGAAAATAAAAGGAAGAAATGAATGGAATAAACACTTCATTTTATTAATTTGGAGTGAGAGATGATTTTGAAAAATATAAAGAAAAAGTAGGTTAGAGAAGGACAGTAGTGATAATATTAACAATTCTCTATATAGCATAGCATAGCATAACACAGCACAGCATAATATTCTGAATAAGGGATGTTATATTTTTATTCTATTATCGCTGAAGGTAAGGCATTCAAGCAGTCTTTTTCAACCAGAATTCCACAGAGAGATCATTAGAGGTTCTGCAAAAGATAGAGATTAAAAAACAAACACTGTTGTTTGAACTTCACACACTGTATAATCCTAGTGCTCTCGGTGGTGGGAATTTTTTTCTATATATATACTGCAACTCAGATTTGCTATTGTAAACATTGTACAATGTGGATTGTGTAGAGTGGAAATGAATTTTATTATGAGGTTTCCTCAGTGTGTGTGCTTGTGAATTTCTTTTATGAAGGGGTTCCCTGAAATATGAAAGGGTTTCTCCAGAGTAACAAGATTGAGAAAGGTTGCATTAGCTCTTGCTAATGTGAATGCTCTTCCATATATAGCAGAAATAATTCTATAGGTAATTGGGAAGTATGGGAGAACTATGGAAGAGCTCCTTCAGGCAGTGGGGTGGAATTTAGGTCTGTTTATTCATTCTGTTTATTTAGCTCAAGGAATCTCTGTTGCTTGTGTGGTTTTGTTTATTCCAAGTAATATTACAAACAGGGCAGCAAGCCCATATTTCTCTCCTTTCGCTTTGTTTCTAAATGTTTATTTCTATAAGGAGGAGAGCACTAAGAAATTAACTCTGTGGAGAGTTAACAGTTTGTTCAGACTCCAAGACTGAATTATTAATAAGACAAAATCTTTTGAGACTCTTACTTAATGATGGTCCAGTGTAACAGATCAGTTTCTGTACCTTCAGATTAGCAAAGTACTAAAAGGTATGCAGAAAGAGAAGGAAATATTGAAAGACTTGACTGAATCTGAAAAGCTTGCAGTGTGAAAATCAGAACACTTGCTGGGCTTCATCTACAGGTAGTCCTCGATTTACAACAGTTCATTTAGTGACCGTTTTAAAGTTACAGCAACATTGAAAAAAGTGACTTTTGACCATTTTTCACAGTTTTGACTGTTGCAGCCAATGTCGCATGATCAAAATTCAGATGCTTGGCAACTGACTCATATTTATGATGGTGATAGTGTCCCAGGGTTATGTGATCAGGTTTTTTGAGCTTCTGACAAGAAAAGTTAATGGGGAAGCCAGATTTACTTAACAAAAATGTTAATAACAACTGCAGTGATTCACTTAACAATTGTGCCAAGAATGGTCATAAAATGAGGGGGGGGGGGGAAATCACTTAATAACTGTCTCCCTTAACAACACAAATGCTGGACTCCATTGTGGTCTTACGTTGAGGACTACTTGAATACATTGCTGGTGAAGTATGTCTCAGAATCTGAACAAGTAAAAGATTGCATGATTAAATGAGTGTAGAATCTAGAGCAGAAACAGAGCTATAACAAAGTGAATTTCAGTGGAAAAAGAATGTTAACTTTACCATAAACATTATACTAAGGAAAAGAAATAGCATAAACTGTCTCATGATTGGTACATTGCTCCAATTGTAATCACTGAACATGAACAATTCATTTTCTAAAATTAGCTGCGAACGTAAAAAGAAGGCTGGGTCCTTTCTTCACATGTGGTGGCAATGCTGTAATCAGGCCTGTAGAACTGGTAAAGGGGAAAAGACCCCATTGATAAATTAAAAATTTATATTTATATCCTACCTTTGTTACTTTTATAAATAATTCAAAGGAATACTTCAGCACCAATTAACTTGCAGAGCAGCAGCAATGTTGGAGCTGGTGGCATCAATGAGGTGATGGAGGCACTTGTCCTTTAGGTGGTGATAGCAACAGATCTTTCCTGGTGGCAGCGTCATTTCATAGTGCTGTATTTATTACATTTTTAAGAAATACTGGCAGGCTGTACAAACTGCCTGGGTGGCTGCACGTAACCTGTTGGTCATATACTGTGAAGACTCACAGTAATGTTCAACAGTGCTGAAAAATGATTTACACTAGAACAAAAAGCTGAACTTTTATTAATTCAGTAAACTGCAATATTTTTATTAAAGCTTGCTAAACCCTATATCTCCTCAAAGTATACAGAGATAGATTTATATATGCTAACGGATGCAAGAATACTATATGGTTTTTTTTCCCCCTAGAAGGTTTTTTTATCCTCTAATTAGAAGACTGGCTCACTAAGTTATGGGTGTATGCTTCATTGTCTAGAATAGCGTTGTATCTTAAGAATACCTATCACATAGTGGAAACTATTCCTGGAGCATAATTTAATACATGAATTTGTACCACATTCAAAAGTTGGGTTTCTCTATGCTTAAAATTGACATTTTAATTTTATAGGATACTTAACATAGAACAGATTTTTAGTAATATGGGTTGAATTTATCATAGCTTTCAATTGTACTTGATTTTTTTTATTGTACTCATCATGGTTCTTAATATTCATTCTTAGTTTGAAGCTTAACAGTGATTTTAATCTGGTCAAATGATGTAATTCTGATTATAATTGTGCAACAGAAGAGTCACAGAAGGAAAATGGTCTTCTTCCAAATGAAAGTAAACTTATTTCCCAAAATCAGCTGGGACAGTGATTGTAGGAGAAGAAGAACTGGAAGGTAGAGTTAAATGTGTCATCAGTTTAGAGTCACAGCATTGACCTAAATCCAGCCCCCCCATTAATTCCATGGACCCTTATCTAGTGACAATTTGGCGTGGATTGTTAGCTGACTAGATGTGTGCATTAGAGGTAGCAATAATAAAATCTTCTGTGCTCAAGAAATGTTCCAGGGTATTTGTGCCTGACAATGATTCATCCAAAAAGGCTTATGATAGCCAGCATTTTAGGTGACTGATTGTTACTTGAGCTGCTTTAGAGGAACCGCAACATTCTGAATGTAGAAGCACATTTAGAGTAGTGTGGAGCACCCACAACAAAACCTTTGAGGATTTGGACTGGATGGTTTCCAAATGTGAACAATCAGAATATTTATAACATTGGACACCAAATATTAGTACCTCTAGAACTAAAAGCTTTAATTGCTGCTGGGAATGTATTTTATTTTATTGTATTATTTATTTTTTAATATCATAATTTTCCATTTTCTAACTTTCAGTGTTTAGGGACTAATCACTCACCTAAAAAAGACTTGAAGATTATTCTGTCCCAATAAACAGATCCTACTTTTGTCTCTCTGCATTTATCTCTGACATGAAGCTTCCAGATCACTCAGACTGTAGATGTTACAGACTTTATGTTTGAAGGTAAAGAGTAAAATCTGAAGAGGGAAATGCCATATTTGCTCAGTCACCAAATGTTCACTTATTGGCAGGTTTATGGCTGCATTGAGGCATTTTCTTCCAGTCCTTCAGGTCGCAGTGCTACCTTCATTGAGGGACAACCAGGGATGGGTTGCTGCTGGCATTACTTAGTTAATTCACAACCCGTGCGCAATGTGTGTGCATGCCAGACACGTGTGCCAGGCATGCACAGAACAATTTACAATGAACTGCGCATGCGCAGTCACTAAAATCCAAAATGGTGACGGCCAAGTGGCAGTGACAGAACCGGTTCGGGGGCGTGGCAGGCCTGTGTCACTCCTGATTCTGCGACCCAGGCCTGAATTCCATTACTGGATCGGCCGAACCAGCAGCAACCCACCTCTGGGGACAAACAAGGGAAACCAACTGACTGGTGGTTTCCCTGTCTTTGTTTTTTCTCTGCCTGAATGTCACTAGCTGGCAGGAAAAACATCTGCTTGGTATTATGGGATGAAAAGTAGATAATTTCGACAGACACTTAGACCAATGGATTTAGCCATCCCTCAAAACTTCCTCTGGATTCAAGCAAATGTTTTAGGTGAATTTCCTCTAAAGAAATCCCCTCTGTTTGAATCTCCTGTTATAAGCTAATAATTGAGCTCTATTTGGTGAGTACTGAGCATTATTCCAGGACAATTTTATTTATCTCTATCCTACCTTTATTATTTTTATAAATAATTCAACATGGTGAAAATACCTAATACTCCTTCCTCTTCCTATTTTTGCTACAACAACAACAACCACCTGTGAGGTGAGTTAGTTTGAGAGAGAGTGACTGGCCGAGGTCACCTAGTTGGCTTCCATGTCTAAGGCAGGACTAGAATTCGCAATCTCCCACTTTTTAGTCTAGGGCAATGATGGATAACCTTTTTGGCACCGAGTGCTGAAAGCACATGCACCTACCCATAATGCAATGCACACATGATACCCCCCTGCCCCCCACTCCCACGTGCATGGGTGCACAATCTCCAGTGTGCACCCCACCCCACACATGCGTGCACAATCCCCCATGCATGTGTGCACATCTGCACATGTGCCCCACCCTCATGCATGTGCACATATCTCCCGCATGTGCCCTGCCCCCAGTGCATGCATGCGCATCTCCCACATGACCCCACCCTCCATGCATTTGCGGCAGAAACCCAAAAATCAGCTGGCCGGTGGGAGGCGCAGACGCATGCCTGGCAGAGCTGAGCAGGGGCAATGGCTTGTGTGCCCGCAAAGAGGACTCTGTGTGCCACCTGTGGCACATGTGGCATAGATTCGCCATCATGGGTCTAGGGTCTTAACTACTAGATGAAATGCTATGTTCATCTTACCTTTTAATTATCTCCAATCTAAAAAAACAAACAAACAAAAGAAACAGCAATTATTTTTCTTCTAAACCAAACAATCTGTTTCCTCTTACCCACAAAAGGAAGGAAATAGTTTGGAAGAATACATATTACCTGCTCAGTAAAATTTTTAAAAAAACATGTCTTCAGTTCTTATCTCTGCACCACAAAGAAAACTGCTGTGTCTTGCTGTCTCTTTTCTGTCTGTAGCTCTGGCTTGGAATAAACTTTGGGGGCACTGGAACATTTCTGTTTTTTGGCTAGTCCAAGCATACTTGGGTGGTCAGAGATCATGAGGGGGAAACAGTGGATGTAAGCAAGGTGGACGTAGGTTTGCATGAGTTCAACACTTTCTATGGCCCCCAAATCACAGAGTGAGAGTAAATTAGGAAAGGCCCACATCTCTTTCTTTATTTGGCAGTCCCTACCTACCTTAAATGTAATAAATAAATACAAATACAAATTATGGATGACACATATCAAATCATCTAAGGTCTGCACAATATGGCTATGTCTAGTTTAATACTAGGTATGCTGCATATGTCTAGTTTAATGAAATGAAGGACTAGGGGAGACATGATAGCAATGTTCCACTATCTGAAGGGTTGCCACAAAGAAGAGGGAGTCAAGCTATTCTCCAAAGCACCCGGGGCTAGGACAAGAAGCAATGGGAGGAAATTAATGAAGGAGAGAAGCAACCTAGAACTAAGAATAAATTTCCTGACAGTCAGAACAATTAATCAATGGAACAACTTGCCTCCAGAAGTTGTTAATGCTCCAAATTGGAAGTTTTAAAGAAGAGATTGGACAACCATTTGTCTCAAGTGGTATAGGTTTCCTGCCTAAGCAAGGACTTGGACTAGAAGACCTCCAAGGTCCCTTCCAACTCTGTTATTCTGAGTGTGAAAAACGGTCAATATGGTGAGAGAGTTTATTCCTATCTCACCTTAGTGCTGGAACAGCATTAATTACCACATTTGGTAGCATAGAACTGAATTATTTTGATATAGACTGCACAGTTCTTTGTCTGCATGAAGGTGTCTATTTCCATGTTAGATTCAGTGGACAATTCTTCCATCCCAGTAGCCAGGAATCAACAGTGACTTGAAGGCTACAAGGATTTTGGTAATCATTCAGATAGATAGATAGATAGATAGATAGATAGATAGATAGATAGATAGATAGATAGATAGATAGATAGATAGATAGATAGATAGATAGATAGATAGATAGATAGATAGATAGATAGATAGATAGATAGATAGATAGATAGATAGATAGATTCTGTAAGCTTTTGAAAAGTAATTGTAAAATCAGTGTTGCACAGTAACATTTTTCAATTTCAATTTATTAGACTTGTATCCTGCACCTATTTCCCCGAAGGGACTCAGGGCGTCCTGCCTGATGACTGATTTTTAAAGTAAATTATCCCCTTTACTGGTATCATTGGTTATGCAATTTCATTTCTGGAGTAGAACACAGAACTGTACTGAGCTGAAGAAGCTTCTTGGATGATCATGAGGCAAAACATCTTCAAAGAAAAACCAGAAATCCAGTTGTCTCTTGACAAAAACACCTTTGGGACAGAACTGCATTGTAAACAATTTCTTACATTCACCGTTTCAGCACAGCTAGGCACCTAAGACCTTTCCTACAGCCAGAGGCGTAGCGTGGGGGGTGCAGGGGGTGCCGGCCGCACCGGGCGCAACATCTGAGGGGGCACGCTCGCACCGCGCACCCCGCCTGCCTCAGGCCGGCCTCCCGCCTCAGCCCCGTCCCGCCGCCGCCGCCGCCCCGACAAAGTTTTGACACTCGCGGGAAGGGAGGCGGAGGCGCCACGGAGCTTCCCCTCCTGCGGCGTCGAGGGAGCGCGGAGAGGCGGGAAAAGGCCAGGCGGCGCCGAACGGGGAAGCCTGGGCGGAGGCGGCGGAGAGAGCCCGGGTGGAAGTCGCTCGCTCCGGCGGCCGGAGGGGTCCCCTGCTCAGCCCACCCGGGGAGGGTCGAGAATGCGAGCGAGGGGCCGGGAAGGAGGAGGAGGCGGAGGAGGAGCTCCCACTGCAAATTGACACCCCGGCCGAGCAGGAGGAGGGGGGAGGAGGAACGCCCCCCCCGCCAGACACCCCCTTCCGCTCCTCATCACCCTCCAGCGCCGCGCCCCCTCCCTGCGCAGGGCGTCCCCTCCCGCTTCCCCCCCCGCCCCCGATGCGCACACTTTTCCGTCTCTTCCCACTTTTATTGTGGTTTGAAAACGGAGCGAGGGACTATCTGGGGGAGGGTTAGGGGGTGCAAATTACTTGCCTTGCCCCGGGTGCTGACAACCCACGCTACGCCACTGCCTACAGTGGCTACATCTAGCACACTGCAGCTCTACAGCCTCTTCTAAAGTGAAATCAGTTTTCATTTGTAACTTTTTGGGATAAAGCCTCATCCAAAATGCCCACAATCAGTCTGTCCCTGACAATTTCATTGCTGTTGACTCACCGTCATCTGCTTCCTTACAGAGTCAGCAAATTCCCCCGCTTCTGTCTGTGGTAAAAACAAGCCTCCTCATGGATCAAGTTTTACTTGGAAACAAAAGATTTCCCTAGGCAAGGAGGCAATCATCCTTATCTGCAGTAGCACCAAGGAGAACAGATTGTAAATTGTGTCCTGCTCCTGGTCCCAGGGCAGAAACAAGGACATATAGAGGTTCTCTTCTTCTTCTGCTTTTAGTTTGTTGGCTGTTCTGTATGGGTGGGTTGGCATCACTGCCTTTCATCAAACCATCTAGCAACCCTGCTAAGTCAGGCCCTCAGATGGGCTAAATGTTGTGCAGTACTAGGTTTCTAAGTGTAAGACTTCACACTTGAAATGAGTGCCTTACAGTACTTATATTTGGGCGTCTGCAAAACTGGTTCACATGTGGAGCTGTTTCCCATGGCTGTGTTAACACGCTATCCTCTGAATCTTTAGTCAATATAAACTGCAGGGTTGTGAAAGACACCCTTAGTGAAGCCTAGATAAGTTATTTTCAAACTATAATGCCTCCTGGTGTTTTTATAAGCTGCAGTAGCACAGTGGTTTGAGTGCAGTACTGCAGGCTATTTATGTTGCCTGCCGGCTGCCTGTAACGCAAATCTCATCAAGGTTGACTCAGCCTTCCATCTTTCTGAGGTGGGTAAAATGAGGACCCAATATGCTGACTCTGTAAATCACTTAGAGAGGGCTGTAAAGCACTGTGAAGTGGTATGTAAGTTTAAGTGCTAATGCTATAAAGAAGGAGTGATTTTGCTACCCATACTCAGAAGGAACAAATGGATGATGCACCATGCTCCTTCACAATCATCCTAAAATTCTGACTGTGAAAATGCACAGGGATCTAGTCTAAATCCACTGTAAACAAAGGAAATTCAAACGAGGATGATGATGCTCTGGGAAGCCCATTATTTGCATGTATATGATTTTATTTATTGATTACATTTACTTGCTCCCTATCTCACCATAGAACTACTCTAGGTGACTTACAACAATAAAAAGGAAGGGAAGGGAAGAAAACAGGATAAAAGTAAAATAATAGAACAAAATAAACAATAACAGCACAGTTATACATCATACATCAATATGATCACCAAAAAGATAGATAGAAAGCAGAGAGCAAGTGGGGGGAGGGAGGGGAAGTCTGCCTTCAATCTAGCAGCCACCTCCAGATTTTCCACTGCTGTAGTTCATCTCACAGTGATGCTACAATGTTTGGAAAAGCCAGAAGACCTACACATGGTTGCTACCTGTTTTGCTCCACCTTTCTTGGTTTTCCTTCCTATTTTATTTGCTAGAAAAGTCACATAGTTGTATGAACGATAGCTTATTTGTTTTTCTCATTCAGAACTCTTGCAAATACACACACCCAGCGATAAGCCGCACACAGAAATCTTTCTAGCATGAGTCATCAGAACCACATTATCATTTTAATTAATTCTGGTCATTCTGACATTAGATGTTGCTTCTTCAGCATTATGGCTCATACCTCCTGCTGAGATCTGTTTTCTGTATTCAAACAACAAACTTGAGTATCTTAGGAAAGTGTTTACCTATGTTACACATTTCAATCACTGCTAATACATTTTTTTTTACCTCACATTCCCAGTCCAAATAATACTAGCTGTAACTAACTACTGTATATGACATTATTATTTATATAATATTTCTGGCCTTTTGGCTTTGAAATGACTATATAAATCAGTACTACACTCTGCAAAGCAAACCTTGGAAATATAAAATCTTTCTGCTGTAAACATGCTACAGTCTGTAATAAGAATTTTGTCAACCTTTAAAGCAACCTTCTCATATCAATAGAACAGATTTTTGTTTTTAAATTCTCCACTCAATTTGTAGTTTGAAAAATCAGAGTGAAGTTTTTTCTGAATTTCTCCAAGGAAAAAAGAAAATTCTCTGCAGGTCCTCAAAGGTATGGCTTTAATGTTACTGAAAAAGTTCAGGAAAGATATTCCCTATTAATGGGAACCTATAGAAGCTGCAGACCACTGAATTGTACAATGGGGGACAAGTAAGAACCCCAACCCAACCATGAATATTTCTCAGAAACTCTTCTTTGAAAGATTTCCTAAAAAATGTTTCATTTAACAAATGGAAACTGGATTTAAGCAACATAGGACAATTTGTAGTTAAAATGGTGCCTTTTTTAGCTGGCTCACAGCTTATCAGGAAGGCATCAGAGTTGGGGAAAGCTATCTTGGAAATACACAGACATAAACCTATTTTATTATTACCACAAAGAATACAGCTGAGTTGCTGCTCCACAACTATTAAATAAATAAAAAGAGTATGGTACATCTACAACTGCTAGCAGTTGCAGCGTTTGGCAATTCATACTCAAGATTTTCTGTCCATTTGTCATGAAGACTGTATACCTTTGGGAGAGCTTTCACCCCTGTGTCTGTTTCCTGCCTGTTGTTTTGTTTAGTTTTTAATCTTCAAGGATTTGTCTGGTCTGGCCTCTCCTTTTCACATAAGTGTATTGCTTAAAGTTGAGCTCATTTACTTAGTCAGCTCAACAAATGCCAAATATTGTTCTCTTGCAGGATGTTCTTCCTGGAATTCCACAGTGCACCAAAAAAGACGGTCAGTGGGAAAATGAAGATAAGGTCAACTTTCCCTCAGGAGTGCGGAGGACAAGAAATAGGCTAACAATGGATTGAGACTTCCTGAAAGCATAGTAATATTCTCATATGTTTGGGGTCCACTCTTTACTGCATGCCCGATGTCCAAGTGGAGAAAGCAGAAGCATCTACTCTTGGTTGCTAAAATAGCTCTCAAAGCTGTGATAATGTTGGACTATAGCATAACAGGAACAGACTCTACATTGTTGTACTTCTGATGTAGAATCTACTGACAAACTTGTAAGCAGCCTTTTTTTGGTGCGTGTGAAATGCATGAGCAAGAATTTCTTCTGGCAAAAACTGGTTAATGCCATTTTATTTGGCTGGACAAATGGGAGAAGTGTCAGAAAAGAATTCTTCAAAGACGTCTGCTTGCCCAATTTCTATGACAACATGAAGGGAATACATAATTTTTGAAGGTCCAACAGATCTTTCACCTCCTTTCATGAAAGGTTCCAAATATCATGAATCAGTTTTCTTGATAGCACAAGATACGCCCCCCCCCCCGCCAAAAAGAGAGAGAGAGAGAGAGAGAAATAAAATGAAACAAAACATAGAAGTTTTCTCTTGAATAGTTACAGGAAATTAGTTAAATTATGATTTCATTCTTCAGGTTTTAAGCTTAACAACTGAGCATATTGCTTTCTTTCTCAGAAATAAGTTAAACAAATGTCAAAAGGATTAAACCCAAGTAAATATACACAGATATGCAGACTTTAGAGGAGATCATGTTAAAATCTTTTAAATTCTATTTAGAGAATTAGTATGTGGTATTTAAGGATGCAGTCCCTATATATGTCTCTGAATCGGGTAACCCTATACACATCGACTCAGAAAGTTAAGTGCAATGGGTCTTATTTCCTTGTATGGGACTGGTTGATTCCAGCCTAAATTTCTCTAATAGTATTGAAAATGGCAATACTTAAAAGTGTTTAATTTTGACTGGAATTATGCTTTCTTTATATGTACAAAGCAACACAAAAAAGAAGATGCCACAATTTCTATTACTATACTGCCATGAACTATTAGCATAATTTCTTACTTTTATAATGTTTTATTATTCATCTTTCAGATTTCACAAGTACTGCACCTTCTAAATAGAGTAATAACAATAGTAATATGACTGAGGAGCTGAATCCTTTTACTTTTTTTATTTCTTAGATTTATATCCTGCATTTCCATCAGGAAAATTATATTAGCCCTCTAATTTATTCCCATAACAGTCCAGTGAGGTAAGTTTGTCTGTGGGAGAGTGACTGACCTAAAGGCATCCAGCAGGTTTCCAAGCTTGAGGATGGCCTTGAAAGCCAGTCTTAGTACATTTTAACCACTAGGTTGCATTTTGTCTCCATTTTAAATTCTTCGCATGTATTAATTGGATCTTTACATTGATGCTGTAAGTTCATGATGGCGAACCTATGGCATGTGTGCCACATGGAGCCATATCTAAGGGCACTTGAGGCGTTGCCCTTTGTCAGCTTCAACACACATGCATGCACTGGACAGCTGATTTTTGGCCTTCTGGAGGGCGAGGGGAGTCTTTTTTTCGCCCTCCCCCCTCATATGCATACACAATCCCCCTCACACATGCACGCTGGCCTCACCAAAGCCTCCGGACTTCCAGTAGGCCCATTGGGCCTTTTTGTCCCCTCCCCAGGCTTCAGGAAAGCCTCCGGAGCCTGCGGATGGCAACAAACAAGCCCAACGGGCCTACCGGAAGTTCAAAAAGAACTTCCGGTAGGCCCTTTGGGGCGTTTTTGCCCTCCCCAGGCTTCAGGAGGCTCCTGATTGGGAGGCGAGAGCTCCACCTCTTTTGATAATATGAGGAAATTTGGATCCACAATCAAAATGTCATCTGGAATCATCCAGAGCAAAATCAGATTGATCAATGAAATCTCATTCAGTATTAAGCTTATCAGGCATTATGCTTTGCAAATTCAGATGCATTGTATTATAGGGGCAAAAGATAATGTCATTTTTTTTATTTTTTTTTACCAACAGCAGATTCTTGTTTTAACCATTTAGTCATGTCTGACTCATGGCAACTTCCTAGGCAAGCACACCTTCTTTCAATTGTTGGATATTCAACTTTGTATCAGATTTGATGCTATCAAGCCAGCATGTTTCTTGTCTTGCCCCTTCTTCTTGTCCCACCAACCATTCTTAGCATCATCCACAGCAGGCTACTAATCGACAGAAAAAAGCATTATAATAAAAATGCAGTGAAAAAAATATAAAGTAGTGAGAAGTGAAACTATATTGAAAAGTTTCAGAGAAACAACAACAAAAAATTGCTTGTCAGGCATTTTGAGATTACAGTGATTTCATTCTGAAAACTTTCTATTATTACTTCTGTTTTGATTCCAGGGAGATGTACAGCAATTTCCAAAACAAATACAGTAATGGTAAATTTGAGACATACGGTATGGATGTTAATTTATATTCCTCTTTATTCTCCCAAAGTAGAATTTAGCCTTGATGTAAGGCCAGTATGCCTATATGTCGCTCTGAGACTACATATGCACATTTTTTAAAGTCCTCCCAAAATGTCTGATTTAACCTCCTATTGACTTCAGGAGGATTTTGAAGCAATGCAAATATTAACCATACTAGGAAGTATGCATTTCGAAGCTGTTCACCCACAACTAACATTTTCTGTTATTCCTTCCCTGAATCAGGCACGTACCATCGTTCTGAAACATCCACTAGATCCCATGTGAGATACAGTTACAATTTTACGGTAAATTTCCTGTTTTATGGATTCCTTTCTAAAAAAAGCTCCTTGCGGTATTCTTGAGAGAGCACTAACTTTTCTTAAAGCATACAAACCTTCTGCCCTTTTCTCAGCAGTTTAGTGTAATTTTTATAGCTTTCTCCCTCTCTTTTGTTAAAAAGAAAACCTCCAGAGCACTTGTAATGAGTATTTTATTCTTTTACGTATTGAAAAAGGTTATGATTACTGTTAAACATCATATATGTTAAACATCATATATATATATATATATATATATATATATATATATATATATATATATATATATATATATATATATATATATATATACAATTGTTCCACAACACCCTGTTAGGGCCCCAATTAAGGGAGGAAGCATACTGCTCACCTCTTCTGCCTTTCGGCTCATCACCAGAGACCATCTAGACAGAAAGCCATGAGTTCTGTTGTGTGATTTTTTTAATATGTGTGTTAGTTTTATTGAGCTGATCAATAAATCTATATTTATTGATATATTTATTTATCTATACTAGTCTCCCTGATTTATTTATTGATCAGCTCAATAAAAGTAACACACACACACACACACACACATATGTTAGTATTATGAGCTGATCAATAAATAAATCAGAGAGACAAGGATAGATTAGGATAGGAAATCTCATTTATTTATTGATCAGCTCATAATACTAACACACATATTTAAAAAAAATAACACAACGGAACTCATGGCTTTCTGTCTAGATGGTCTCTGGTGATGAGCTGAAAGGAAGAAAAGGAAACAGTATGCTTTCTCCCTTAATTGGGGATCTAACAGGGTGTTGTGAAACAATTATATATATGATGTTTAACAGTAATAATAACCTTTTTCAATACGTAAAAGAATAAAATACTCATTACAAGTGCTCTGGAGGTTTTCTTTTTAACAAAAGAGAGGGAGAAAGCTATAAAAATTACATATATTTATTTATTTATTTATTTATTTATTTATTACATTTATATCCCGCCCTTCTCCGCAGAGGACCCATATAAATGTTCCACAACACCCTGTTAGGGCCCCAATTAAGGGAGGAGACATAGATCTATCCTAGTCTCTCTGATTTATTTATTGATCAGCTCATAAAAATTAACATATGTATGTATGTATGTATATATGTATGTATGTATGTATGTATGTTACATTTTTGAGCTGATCAATAAATAAGTCAGGGAGACTAGAATAGATCTATTTCGAGCTTATTAGCTCTCATCAGCTAGCCATACCCTTACTGGGATTCAAACTGGGGCTGTATTACATGCCAGGCGAGAGCCTTGCCATTAAGCCAGCTAGGTTCTGTTTATCTATTTATTGATCAGCTCAAAAACGTAACACTCATATACAAAAAATTACACAACGGAATTCATGGCTTTCTGTCTAGATGGTCTCTGGTGATGAGCCGAAAGGCAGAAAAGGAAAAGCAGTGTGCTTCCTCCCTTAATTGGGGCCCTAACAGGGTGTTGTGGAAACAATTATATATAACTATCCTCCTGTCTCAGCTGACAAGGACAGAACCTAGCTGGCTTAATGGCAAGGCTCTCGCCTGGCATGTAATACAGCCCCGGTTCGAATCCCAGTAAGGGTATGGCTAGCTGATGAGAGCTAATAAGCTCGAAATAGATCTATCCTAGTCTCCCTGACTTATTTATTGATCAGCTCAAAAACGTAACACACACACACACGCACACACACACATATATGCCATATTTGGGCATACCAGGTGCTCTGACATAAACACTGACTTATTTCCCTGGCTCAGCTGATAAGGGAGTAGAGCTCATGGCTTAATGGTTAAGGCAATTGGCTGACATGTAAATAGCCTGAGTTCGAATCCCAGTAAGGATATGGCTAGCTGATGAGAGCTAAATAGCTCGAAATAGATCTATCCTAGTCTCACTGTATTTTATTTATCTATCAGCACAAATGCATGTGTTTGTATGTGTGTGCGTGTGCGTGTGTATTTATATGTATATTTTCTCTCTCTCTGCAAAGCAAATATCTATAATTCGTACTGAAAATATTGGCATAGAGGAAAAGGCTCAATTCACTTTCTTCCCCCCCCCCTTCTGTTAAAGAGTGTTACTTCAAACCTACTCAAGTTCAGAGGGTAGACACTAACTGAACATCATTTTTATCAATTTTATCAATTGATTGGCTCATGAAGTTCTTTGCCTGTTCTCAAGATTCCAAGGTTAATAGAAAGCAATTGAAGGACTGATTTCAAAATACTTGTGAGGATATTGGTGAGTGGAAATCTTGCTACATTGAAGTGTTTTAAGCTGGTCCAGTGATCAAAGTTGATAAAAACCACTACTTCTTTTAAAGCACAAGTATCATCGTGTCAAGAATTATTCCATTATTCTTTCACATCACTAACAGATACTTCAGGAAGGTCTGAACAATCTGTGATAAGATAGTCATATTCATAAATCTATTACATTTACTACATGTAAAATGATTGACAGATATCAGGGGGATGCTCTCTAGAAGAGAAAATCTCTTGCTCAGGATTGAACCTCAGCATTAATAGCAACAAATAGCAAATTTATATTCTGAAACTTCACAAAATGAAGTTTTGTGATTAAAATAATTGCATATGTTAAATCCTTTCTACTGAAGCTATGAATTTTAAATATATTAAATTATATACATCACAGGAAATTGTAGATCCCCCCCCACATGATGAGAGAAACCAGTTCTGATAGACAGGATTTATATCTTTCAATGTAACAATGGGCACAATATTGTGATTCAACAACCATAATCTTAGCTTTGTGTCAGAGGGCAGAAGACAATGTGAAGATCTATAACAGGGGTGTCCAAACTTGGGAACTTTAAGACTTGTGGACTTCAACTCCCAGAATTCCCCAGCCAGCTATGCTTGCTGGGGAATTCTGGGAGTTGAAGTCCACAAGTCTTAAAGTTCCCAAGTTTGGACACCCCTGATCTATAAGTTTCATAAAGACAAAAAGTGGCTTTCTTTGTACACTTTACTTAACAGTTTGTTTATAATTATAATGTATTGCTTGATCATTAAAAAAACCATAAAGTGCTACAACAATCTCTCTCTCACGCTCTCTCTCTCTTATTTTAGTATTTTGAAAGACTAGGAAAAGCCAAATGAAGGCTATCAGTTATGAATGTTCTAAATCTAATCATGCTTGTTAATCATGCTTTGTTTAATAAACCATAATTGGCTTCTTTTGTAGTAGCACTTAATTATAATCCATTATTTATAAATAGCAATGGCTGAGACCCCACATCATGTTAAATGAGAACAAAATAAACTATATTGTAGTTTAAATCCGTGTCTTGAACCTATTAATTGAGAAACTGTTTTACACCAGTTCAGAGCATTGGTTCATTTAGTGCAGGATTTCTAGATCAGTTGTCAATCTTCATTATTTCAGACAAAGTTATTTCTAAGTTACACCTAGTGATATTGGGGATTGAATCCTGTGAGCAATGTATGTGTGCTACCACCGATGCACAACACATGGCGATACTCCTCATTGTAACCATACAACAACAACTGAGCTGAGAAAAAATAATTGGTACTGTATCAGTAGTGAGTTCCATGTCTGGGGAAAAAAAACACCCTAACTCAACAGCATCTTCCTAAGTGTAGAGGGAGAAGGACAGAAGGGAGTCAAAAAAGTCAAAGTGCCAGTCAGAAGTTGAAAGCTCCATCCCTTTAAACATGAATGCAGAGTAGTGATTTGTCCAGTTAGGTAGACAGCATCCAACAAGAACTGCAAACTGTGTAAAATTTGCTGGACTTAGATATTCATTATGTCTAAAATAATTTCAGTTTTTTTCCCCCCCACTATTAGAGGGTGGGATGAGATAATGCTTCTTGGACATTACAGGCAGATGCCGTCATTCCCCTCTAATTCTTGGCCAGCCTAAATTCGTCACTATGTTGCTCGTGGCTCCCTACAGATCTAGATAAAAACATTTAGTGCCAGGGATCTATCAGAACTATAAAATACTACTAGACTGCCCGGCCTATGTTATAAATGTTTTAACTCTGCAGCTTTGACTGGATTACACTAAAGGAAGAATAAAGAAAGCTGGAATCGGCATCTCCATTGACCTCTAAACAGGATATGGAGGAATCTGATAATTGGTGTTTGTTGCCAATGCAAAGGAAAGGATTCATAATTTCAATCTGATCAAAAAAGAAATCAGGTTAGGAAAGGGTATAGAAAAGAACCTACAGATAGAAGATTGAAACCTGGAATCATGCCTACCAAATTACTGCTGCAGTGCCGTGCCTGGCAGATGTTTTCCATACTAGCTGGTGGTGTGAAGAGGCAGGGTAATAAAGCTAGACAAGTAAACTAATTGTTTTACCTGTCACTCACTGCACATGTATAATCGGGACAACATCACTCGGTCATGCATCAGAAGACATGCAACACAGATAGGATAAAGATCAGCTGCAGGGACAGCAAAGCTTGGGACAACACTTTGTTTATTTATTTATTTATTTTATTCATATTTATATCCCACCCTTCTCCACAAAGGACCCAGGGCGGCGCACAGGAATTTAAAAAATATACAAAAAACAACACAATAAATAGAATTTAAAAATAAATTAAATTAAATTGTAATCCTATGCTAAAAACAAATTAAAATCCCCAATTTAAAACTATCTAAATGGTCAACAACGGGAGGGTTAGGCTAGGCCGGCTTGTTGAAAAAGATGTGTCTTTAGACACTGGCGGAAGAGGCGGAGGTCCGTGATGATACATAATTCAGGGGGCAGGTCGTTCCAAAGGGCAGGGCCCGCCACAGAGAAGGCTCTTCCCCTGGGTGTCACCAGATGGCATTGCCCGGCTGACGGCACCCTGAGAAGGCCAACTCTGTGGGAGCGGATCGGCCGAAGGGATGTATGGGGCAGGAGACGGTCTCGCATATAACTAGGCCCCGAGCCATAGAGCGCTTTAAAGATGGTTGTCAAAACCTTGAAGCGCACCCGAAAGACCACAGGAAGCCAGTGCAGCTCGCGCAGGATCGGTGTTATATGGGAGCATCTCGGGGCTCCCGTAATCACCTGCGCAGCTGCATTCTGGACTAACTGTAGCTTTCGAGTGCACCTCAAGGGAAGCCCCATGTAGAGAGCATTACAGTAGTCGAGTCGGGATGTCACAAGAGCTTGACTGACTGTGCAAAGGGCAGCCCGGTCCAGTAAGGGGCGCAATTGGCACATCAGGTGTACCTGATGAAATGCCCCCCTGGCCATGGCCACCACATGGTCTTCCATGGACAGCCGGGAATCCAGGAGGACACCCAAATTGCGTGCCCTCTTCAGTGTTTGTTTGTTTATCATTTGCCATTTTTAAGAACTGACCCTCTCCCTCACAGAGGGACTCTGGCCAGTGTGCAATTAAATATTAGAAATAGTACGTACAATTTAAAAGAGGCAAGGAATGTTAGGAATTAATTAAAAGGTGGGGAGAGGGCTTTCAGGGCACCAATCAGCCCCATGGCTGGGTGCTCCTCTGTGCTCCCTCCTTGTGCAGAGCCATATTTTTTATACTTTTTTGGAAAGTCGGGAGAATGGGGTCCTTCCTCCCCTCCTGGGCGAGCGTGTTCTAATGGTGAGGGAGACGGACAATGGTTGAGAAGTCTCTTTTCCTGAATCCCTCCAGTCAGATCTCTTTAGTTGATGTGGTCCAGAACAGTGGTGGAATTCAAACATTTTTACTATTGGTTCTGTAGGTGTGGCTTGGTGGGCGTGGCAGGGGAAGGATACTGTAAAATCTCCATTCTCTCCCCACTCCAGGGGAAAGTTACTGCAAAATCCCCATTTCCACCCAATCAGCTGGGACTCAGGAGGCAGAGAATAGATGGGGCAGGGCCAGTCAGAGGTGGTATTCTCCGAACTACTCAAAATTCCCACTAACGATTCTCCAGAACTCTTCAGAACCTGCTGAATACTACCTCTGGTCCAGAACATACCTTCTCTGCCTGACTGAGTGGGATGGGCTGATATAACAGGATGAAGACAGTTCTGTAGGTAATATTCTCAAGGTCAGATGGATAGCACTTTAGTTCCCTGGTGGGAAGAAATTCTTGGAGGTTCCCAAACATCAAATCTGGAGTCAGATACAAATTTTGTGAGAAATTGCAAATGCTGAAATCATAACCAACCTGTAGCTGTTTTAGAGAAGGATGGTTGGAGTGTGTATACTGAAGCACTACTCTTCAGGTAAATGAAGAAGCGATAGAAATCTAAATTTAGATTTGATTTCCACCTAAATGAAACTTCAGTGTGTGTCCCCAAGGAAAATCCCTTCTCTAACTCAGTTAAACAAATCGAAGTCTCCCCTTATTTCCAGTATGTTAGATTCTGCTGACTTGAGTCCTGCCAATGTTTTTTTTTAAATCCCTTGTGACGGTAATACCAAAGATTTTATTTCCAGAAACTTCAAAATATATCCTGGGTAAACAAAAATGATACATTACCATGCCTGAGAATATCACAATCACATGAAATAAAACTCGAGGTTGCTGGATCTGATCCAGAACCTTTCAATTTGATCCTTTGTTCTCAATGAAGAGATTTCACATGAAGACAATTTAGATGGAGGAAATATGTTGTTCAGAGGCCAAAGACCTACTAAGGTAATCCAAGGCTCCAAATTTGCTTAGGTAAACAACATTATTAAATGTTCAAACACAGAAGATGCCATAGGGGACTGGAGACTAAAACATGAAGAACAGTTGCAGGAACTGGGTATGTCTAGTTTAATGAAAAGAAGGAGTAGGGGAGACACGATAGCAGTGTTTCAATATTTCAGGAGTTGCAACAAAGGAGAGGAAGTCAAACTATTCTCCAAGGCACCTGAAGGTAGAACAAGAAGCAATGGGTGGAAATTAATCAAGGAGAGAAGCAACTTAGAACTGAGGAGAAATTTCCTGACAGGTAGAACAATTTATCAGTGCCTCCAGAAGTTGTGAATGCCCCAACACTGGAAGTCTTTAAGAAGATGTTGGATAGCCATTTGTCTGAAACGGTGTAGGGTTCCTGCCTAGGCAGGGGGTTGGACTAGAAGACCTCCAAGGTCCCTTCCAGCTCTTCTATTGTATTGTATTGTTTATTTGGGATTTGAGATGCAGAATTTGCCATTGTGGCAACCTCCTTGGTAACTTTGACCTATCTTCAGGCAGTAATGATTTAGGCTTTTAGAGATTGCTGGAATAAAAGTGGTTAATTTATGCTTTGTGTTGCATTGGGTTATAACTAACCTAACCAGAGATAAAAGGTTGAAAGGTCTGTGGTGACCAGACAATGCTATTTGTAACATGAAAACAACCTCCTTTCATTATGGCTGGGCCAATGTAGCACGCAGGTTATTCCCCCACTCCCCCATCTCTTCTCTAGGGGAAGGCAGCTTTCGCATCAGAAGAATTCTTGGCAAATTAATGTGCTACCTCTTGGGCTAATTAAATTAGAAAGGATCAAAAATACAGAACGGCTTTTGTGGTAGACACAATGTTGTGCTTCATGCTCAGAGTGGAATTTCTGCCATTTATCCCCCGTCTTCTCTTTTTGCCTCTAGCAGCTTTCTGGACTCTCTAACACAGTCAAGTTCCTAATTTGCCTCAATGAGAGAGAATTATTAACTGATAATAAGAAAAGGAGCACTCACCGCTCCAGGCTGAGCGAAGTGGAAAAGGGTGAAGCTACACAACGGCACCTGAAGCACATGCATTTTTTTTTATGATTATTATTAATTTTGCCTAGAACAAGGCATTTAGGAGTAAAATTGCTGTGCAAATGACAAAAACAGTTATTATATCAGAGTCTGTGGATCTAAAAATGTGAACTCTTTTATTTCTAACAGGGATAACTTAAGCTTATAAGGAGTTCTCCTCTTCTTATGCACACATGAAATAATTTGGATTGGAGCTATTGCTGCATTGCACTGTTTAAAGTGCATGATTCAAGGAGATGGGTTATTAGAATGTTGTTGGTGATGGCATGTATTTTCTCTCTCTTTGGGGCCAAGGCTATCCATTTCAGGACATTAACAATCACTTTGGATTTTAAAACAAAGATAGGAATGTTGATGTGTAGAATAGTTAATTCAACAGGCAATTCAACTCAGCTAATAAGCAGGTAGTATGATCTACAAAAACAAGACGAGGGTATTTCTTCACACTAAGACACTTTGCAATATCTGGGTATTTTGGTAGATGCAAGCGTCCACATCATATTTAATTTTTAAAGTATCCTCTACCCCAGCATTTCCTCAATGAGTGCCTTCGTGATGTACTGGACCGTAACATCCATCATTGCCAGTTAGGACATTCATGCTGGTTGAAGATAAATCGTGTAGTTCAACGTATCTGGAAACTTTCAAGTTGTGGAAAGTGGTTTTTTTTTAGGTGGAGCCAAGAAAGTTGGAGGAGTTAGGGAGAGAGAAATAGGTCACCATGCTGAAACTATATTAAAAGAAGAACGATTATTTTTTTAAAAAATAGCTTCACAGTCTTTTTCGGCTGGGATTTGCTTCGCTTTTATATATTATCTGTATTTGCATTATTTTTATTTCAGTCCTACATGCTTTTCTCATTCCTCTAATACATGTGAAAGAAGAAAAATCTTGAAATGCAACAGAGCTTGGACATATAAATGGCAGCTGCTTAGAGGCAATACTCTCTGATGTCCCAATGATTTGTGTGGTCACGTTAGGTATATTCACATCTAGGGGGAAAAGGGAGATGTTAAAACACTTTCTCTTTCATTACCCTTTTTATCAAATAGATTTTTGCTTGGTCCTAAGTTAGTGTAGAAAGAGGAGATAATAACATAAAAATATGACTTCTAACCATAAAGCAAACTAAACAGACACTATTTTTCGTGTCCCTCTTTGAGCTGAAAAGCTGATAGAAAAAGTAAATGAAGGGCAGAGGCGCCCTAAAGCTCTTTTTTGTCTGTCTGAATCACTGGACTATATAGGATCTTGTTCTCCTATTATTTCTTTTGGTGTTGTGAATCCTTAGAGACACCATTTGGAATCTGGATTCTGTGTGTTAAGTAATGAAGAAACACACGCAGACAGTTTCTATCCCAAATGGAATTAAATCTTTTTCCACATTGTGAAAGTGGGGACTGATGAGACAAGGAAGAAGATAAGGCTGTATTCTCTGACTATATCCATGTAATTGGTACACTAGCTCTTTCCTGATCTCTTGTGCATCTAAACTAAATTAATAACAGCAGAACATATCCGCTTATGTTTTGGAAACATTAATCGTAAGGACACTCAACTTTGTACCTAGGATATTTTTGCCAGTGTTTACAAGATGTGTCAAATGATTGCAAAAACGAAAGGATCTGTTTGGATATTCAGACTGTATCAATGTGAGTAAACCAAAATAAATCTGGTGTAGTGGTTTCATGCTTGTTGTAGGCACAGCTAAATACATGGTTTATACAGTAGTTTCTCCCAAATAGAAGTTCCAACTCTGTTATTCTGTTATTTAGATAGCAATACAGAGCAGAGTTCTCTATCTAGCCAACATGTCTTATTGATCACTAGCATCTGTAGTGTTTCCTGAATATGGATTTTTTATATCATCCCAAATTGTTCAATACCGAGAACAATGGGGGTTATCAATAGATTGAGGCAAGGCAGATTTTTAAAAAGCTAACCATTTATTTCTAACAATGATGCAAGCTTACATTGGCAACTAAGTGAAAGGCAACAACAACATGCATTTCCTTCTGACAGCTCCCTTTTATAGTTGGCTGTCAGACGGCCAACCAATCCACTTCAATCACTGTTCCCGCTCTGCGAATGGACCAATCAGGAGACTCAGAATTCTACACAAATAATACTTTCAGGAATTTGCAGACCTCAGAATACATGATTAGATGGACTAATGAATAAACAAATAGAAATAAATGTGTATCTACTAAAACAGAGATAATCCAACTGAGAAACAAAGTACTCTGTTCATTAAGAAATTAATATAAAACCAATAGGTCATAAAATGTTGGATAAACTAGACTTTGTTCTGAACGAATAGGACTACTGGTATTTGTGCTGGTATTGCTAATAATACAAAGCATTTTTATACATTGTGGCTTGAAAAAAATAATTAATTATACAATCCACAATTTCAGATTGTATTCTAAAAAAAGAAAGTTAAACAGAAAAACCATGATAACCACTATTAGTTTGATTTTTCCAGATATATAGAGATATTTATTCTGGATTAGATTATAATTAGGTTTACCTGCCAGCTATTCTTTGCCTAGGTTCTGTTCTTTGTCAGTCTGTTTCTCTTGTCATTTTCCTCTTCACCTTTTAGTTATTTATCCTGGTTATTTTTAAATTACCTTGATTTAAAAAATAAAAATAAAAAAAACATGTCAATTAAAACGAAACTTTTTATTAAATTCAATAAACAAGAAAAAAAATAAAACAAGGAGAAAAAACCCCTCATAAAATTGTAAAAGCAACAAAACCAAGCCATGTATTAACTGGTTTTGCCATCATGTTTCTTCTCTCCTCTTTTCTCTTCTCCAGCCAAGAATGTCTCCAAGATAACGTAGGTGTCCATAGTTGGCCTCAGGGATTGTACTCATTGTGACCTCATGATGCAATTCAGATTAACATATTAATAGAGTTGGAAGGGACCTTGAAGGTCATCTAGTCCAACATCCCCAAGATGGAGACCCTACAAAGGTGGCTGGAGAAGTCTGGGAGCTGAAGTCCTTCAGATTTAAAGTTGCAAAGGTTGGAGACCCCTGCCCTACACCATTTGCGACAAATGGCAGTCCAACATCATCTTGAAAGCCTGCAGGGATGAAGCTCCCACAATTCCAAAGGCAAGCTGTTCCATTGGTTGATTATTCTCACTGTCAAAAAAATTATCCTGAAATAGCTTGCCCCTCTCCTCTCTGTGGCAGCCCCTCGAGTATTGGAATGCTGCTATCATGTCTCCCCTGGTCCTTCTCTTCACTAGACTAGCCTTGTTCAGTTCCCAATTCCTACCTATATACAGTTGCAGTGTGACTTCACGACACACATTTCATTCCCCCGCCCCAATATTTGTGCCAAAGAGCATACAAACGCATATTGAAGGAACATTCAGCCATTTGTGTGAAGCTTGCAATAAATAAATTAATAATAATAATAATCATTCATGTCCACTATTGGGGCACTAGTGAAATAGCTTCGTCTTTCTTCCCACTGCTGGTTTTTAGATAATCCCCAGACAAATGATTTCACTAATGTCTTGGTCTAAATTGCTAAGCTAAGATCCACTTAAGGGACTAATTCCACAGGACTATTAGCTAAACTGATCCATATATCCATTTTTTGGCCATTGTTCCAATTATTTATATATCAGGGTTATATTTTTCATAAACATAGATTTTCTTCTACTTATATTCCCTAGCTTGTTGGCTTCTAAGTTACTCCTACTGCATGAACCTGAGTCTACACCACTAGTTTATAGTAATCTCACTTAAGAGATTGATCCTTACCTTATTTTCCTCTGCAAATTATTTTATTGGTGATTTTATAATTCTTTGGTGTTTTCCAACAAACTTTAAGTTCTAGCAGGGATAGAAGTGTTAAATATAAAAAATCTCAGTGACCAATAATGTTTTGTCCATGCTCACTCATTTAGAGGTAATTCCACTATGCCGTACTGGATATTCTGCAACTAGAGAATATAAACACAGTTGCTGGGAATCCCACAATCTTGTCTCAGATGCTTTGATTTATTTTATGACTGCTATTATTCAACCACAATAGCTTATTTCTCCCAAGGAAGATACACAACCCCACTAGTCACATCAGTATCACATGTTTCCTCCATTTTTACAATTAGCATGAAATTAAAAGAGCATTGCTACTGGGTTTAGGTCCTATGATAACAAAGCCAACCTAGTGTATCCAGAGTTATGGTATTCTGATCCCCAAATAAAACTGCAATTTGAACTGTATAAAATTTCCCCTCCGAGCAACACGTCACCACACTGATACCTTTGTTTTAAGGTTGAAAGGAAAAAAATATGGCACGCTGAACAGCCAAATGATTTTTCTGTTAAGGAGAAGGAAAAGTAGTTCTGTTTTAATGGAGTTCCAGTTCTTTGCAAAAAGTGTCAGTCATGCTGTTTTGTCAGCAAAAGGGAGAGAAGGAGAGCGGGCATGTGTGTGCATACAAGCACTTACGTTTGCACTTGGGGAGTAATTGTACGATACTTCAGGGAGCAATATGTGAATCTGAAATGTGCTGAAATCTGAAACATTTAGCCTACTGCAGTGCTCAAAAGATCAAGAAGAAAGGATAAACATGTATCTCATTCAGCCAATATCCTGAATTCAGTATGGTGGCTGACTCGTTATGGTGAACGAACATCACATACCGTTTATATCAACCCTGAATTTTTCATCTCTCACATATGGGCAAAAACGATTGCTATAGAATCTACTGACAGGAAACAGAGTATTAACAACCTAGGAAATGCTGCCTTAGGGAGGTGTGAATCCTAAAATGCCTTCTTCATTTCACTGCCCACTTTGGCAGGCAGTTTTCAGGTCCAGCACTTTTTCAAGATATTTTTTCAAGTGGTTTTTTTTTTTAATGTTAAACCATAAGAAGGAAAGTTGTACTTCCCCTTAACACGCAAGACAGCTGAGTGATTTCTTGCAGCATTTTAAAAAAAACCCAACAACTTTGTAAAAGCAAGGCTTGCTAAAATACAGCTCTGAGCTGTAGCTGAAGATCTTTCCGTTTTGCTTCTCTGGTGCTTGTGGAAATGGTCTTATGACAATCCCTCCATTTCTCTGCAGATATTTAGAGGTGGGACAGAGAAACGAGGAACTAGCTGAGGTTCCTTTGAAGTAAAAATCTGACATCCGGCCCCAAAGAAAATCCAAACAGAATTATCATCCTTACTTTCCACCTCACAGAAATGCCAAAATAATATAAGCTTTTATATACCGACTGCATTTACTCTTAGCCCACCCCCCCCTCTTTTTTTTCTTTTTTTTTCTTGGTGGTAGGTCAGTTTACTTCAGTTCGGAGGATACTGATATTTAAAAGTGTTTGCAATTCATATCTATGAAAAGCAATCAGTCTCTCAAGGAAAATGAGAGAGAGGGGCGCGGAAGGAAGGAAGGAAGGAAGGAAGGAAGGAAGGGAGGGAGGGAGGGAGGAAGGAAGGATGAATACAAGCACATTTTGTGAATAACAGCCAAAGCATTCAAACTATTGGAAAGGTTTATCTGGACTCTCCTTTTAATTTCTAATACAGCAGCATAGAGGCATAAATAAAAGATGCCAACTGACCAGAACATAAAATCTCAGGCTATTTTGGGTTTATCGTGGCCCCCTTAATTCCTGCAACCCCCTCCCTCTTTTTGAAAATAGGTTATTTGCCTAGAGATACCTCAGTGATGTATATCATGTTGCTGTTGCATGGCCTCAAACCATAGAAGACCTCCAAAGGTACTCTTTACCCTTCTGTTTAAAATTAGCCCTGAACCTTTTTGCAAAAAAAACAAAAACGATGCAAAGATCTAGAGGGTTAGTTTTATTTTTAGATTTCCCCCCTTCTCTTTGCTTTTATTTTATTCATCAAATTTATATCCCTATAAACTCTTGACAGAAGGTCACAAAGAAGTAGAAGGATAATAGTCACACACACAAAAAATCTGTCTTAATTTCTTTGGTTTACAATTTCTAATTCCTTTTCTGTGCATTATGTGGCAGAATTTATCTGACAGAAAAGATATGTGTGTGTGTGTATATCAGTCTCCTAAATAGGGTTTTTAAACAACTGGCAACTGGTTTCTTTGCAAGATTGGGTTCACATTAGCAGCTTGAAACAGGATGCTTTCTCCATTTTATATGCTACTATTAAAGAATTCTATTATCTGATTTGTAGTGAGAATTCCAAATTTGATGCTGATTTCTATTATTTTCCCTGGGGAAAAAAAAATCTAATCCTTCCAACCCTTAATGTAAAGGATTAGAGAAAGCCAGCAAAGGAGCTCTATAATCAGCACAAAAGCTCCATGGACAGAAAGGCAAGGTATAAATAAAAAAAATAAAATCTACTAAGAAAAATACCTTGTGTGAAATCAAAAAGTTGTTTTTTTCTGAATTAGGCTGCTATCATAAGTGTTGGCAACAAAGTACATAAAACTCTCTCTCTCTCTCTCACACACACACCCTTACATTTATCCGTTGTGTGGATTTTTCCCACCTATATCTGATAACCATTTATTTTGTAGTAATTTTGCCTCAGAGGGATTGGAGGATGTGGCTTCATGGATATCTTCATATAGAATAACTAAAGGAAGCAAATAAATATGAATCACAGTGTTAATTAACGAATTTGGTTGTTTTTAATTTAACTTTCTGTGAAATTACTGAGACTTATGTAATTCAACTTGTACCATAGATTCTTTGACTAATGAATTCAAATACAGAAATTTATCTGGGATTTATAGATATTATATTTAGTGTGATTTGACCTTCAGCATCTGGTTTCATTTTTTTTATCAGAACTGACACCATCACTTTCACATATGCACTTTACTCACAACACAAACACAATAAAAACCTGGCATCTTTTCTCAATTTCAAGCTGACAAATAGCTTTGTTAAAAACAATCTAGGAAATTAGTCCATTGTCTGACTTTTTTTGAACTTTATTTCATTGGATGTTGTGTTTTTCCTCTTGCTATGGTAGGACCATTTCCTATTAATTCCAGTGGTAAATGACATCATAATAGCTTGAAGATATAAGCTGCTTTTTTTTCAGTTTCAAACTGGCTAAATTAAAATTAATTCAAAGTACTGCGACTTTTATGAAATGGAATGACCAATAATCAAAACTTTAATTGGTAACAAGATTGCTTTTCCTTCCATCATAATAGTTGGGATTAGTTAACAAATTATAGATAGCTAATTTTATCAGCTGCAAGCAATGTGAGACAACTGATATTATTCAAGAATGGGTATGTCTTATACCATAACTGAGAGATAATTTCAGATAGCACCAAATGCATGATGAAAAGCTTTGTTATTTCAGAAAATAAGAAATGTGTGCTGAACCTATAGTATATAGCCGGGATGGTGAACCTATGGCACGAGTGGCAAGGCATTGCCTTGTCAGCTGGCAAGCATGAATGCGTGCACTGGCCAGTTGAGTTCAGCCTTTTATAAAGCTATTTTTCACCCTCCCCAGGCTCCAGAGGCTTTATAGGAGCCTGGGGAGGGTGAAAAAAGCGTGCAAAAAATGCATGCTGGGGGGTCGTGCATTGAATTATGGGTGTGGCATGCATGTGCACAACCCCCCTGCGCTCTCCCCACTTATGGCATGCGAGCCCAAAAAGGTTCGCCATCGCTGGTATATAGTGTGCTGTACTGTTCATCGAATATGATTGTCATTTATACCTGCTGCTGTGGCCTAGAGGTGGATCTCTTGCCTCACAATCAGGAGGTTGTGAGTTCAATCCTAGGTAGAGGCAGATGTAAGATCTCCTGCTTGGGCAGGGGGTTGGATTAGATGACCTGCAAGGTCCCTTCCAACTCTTGTTAATCTGTAATCCAGGTTATAAGTGCCTAGAGGCAGCAAGGGTCTGGATAGGGAGAAATCCCCTTCAACTCAACCCTGACAAGACAAAGTGGTTCTGGCTTTTGGTCCTCCAAGCCCAGATGATATTTCATCTTTGACTCTGGGTGCAGTAGCACTTCTTCTGGACTGAGCTGGGCACAATTTAGGAGTTCTACTGAACTCATGGACCTTGCTCAAGGATAAGCAGAGGGGCCCTTGTTCAGATTTATCTATTGCATCAATTCCATCCATTCCTGGACCGGGAAGTCTTGCTTGCGGTCAGTCATGCCTTGGTGACACTCCATCCCAATTTAGATTATTGCAATGTGCTCTACCTGGGGTTCCCCTTGAAGACTACCGAGAAACTTCAATTGGTTTAGAATGCAGTGATGGGTGTCTGTAGGTTTTCCCACCTCTATTATACAGCTGCAGTGGCTTCCAGTCTCTTTCCAGGTGTAATTTAAGGTGCTGGTCATTGCTTTTAAAGCCCTATAGCACACAGGGCAGATTATTTGTAGAAGTGCTTTTCCCTGAGAACAACGACCCCTCCCATTAAGGAGCAATGGTGGCACATTGGTTAGAATGCAGTACTGCGGGTTAAGTGGCGGGTTTCAAATGTTTTTAGAACATCTTTTGTAGGTGTAGCCTGCTTTGTGGGAGTGGCTTGCTGGCCGTGTGACCGGGTGGGAGTGGCTTGCCGGCCATGTGACTGGGTGGGAGTGGCTTGCCAGCCATATGACTGGGTGGGAGTGGCTTGGCAGTCATGTGACTGGGTGGGCATGGCCAACTTGTAAAATGTAGTGAAACTCACTTAACAACGCTCTTGCTTAGCAACCAAAATGTTGGCTCAGGAACTCTGGCATTTGAACCATGAAAGTCTTACAAGACCCTTGCACCCTAACCCTTTAGAAACCCCCCCCCCAGGGGTGTTCAAACTTGACAGCTTTAAGACTTATGGACTTCAACTCCCAGAATTCCTCCTCTCACTCTTCAGGAATTCGATACTGACTGACTCAAGGTTGACCCAGTATTTGAGGGCCCAGATTGTCTGTGGGCAATATTCTGACTGTAAATTGCTTAGAGCGGGTTGTAAATAGTATATAAGTCTAAGTGCTAGTGCCCACCTTAAATATTGACATCTTATGAACCTCTAGGAAGCATGCCTTCTCTGTGGCAGCCACTGCCCTATGAAGTTCAGGAGGCCTTTACCCTCCTAGCTTTCTTAAAGTACTGAAGACCCTGGCTCTCCCCCCAAGTGCTGCAATAATATGAAGTGACCACATTTTGGCAGCTGGATTTGATGCCAAGTTATTATGTATTTGTTTTTTTTTTATAGTTTTAATATGTTTTTTAAGTTGTTTTAATTTTTGGAGTGGCTCAGAATTAGTTACAAGATGGATGGCAATATAAATGTTTTAAATAAATAAGCAAAATAAATAATATTACTGTCCCTTAACTAGTTTGTGGCAAGCTCCTGTTCTGAATTACTTTAGTGCCATAGAGTTGGATGTACCTTGTGGTGACTCCACAAGCAAATGATCACCGTCTTGGCCTGTCTCCAGTAATAACTCATAATTCTTCCAAGAAGAGGCCTGAAATCTCTGATCTTGTCCATTGCACCAGCTTTATTGATTTTACTTCAGCCTTGTCTGTCATGTTCGTTTATGTAGTCCATCATCCATTCACATTAGATGTTCATAGTATGTGATTTTTCTGCTTACTGATCATTGCCTCAAGGGAGCAGTCTGATTTTTTAAAAATTTAGCCTAAGACAGACTGATTTATTCTTCTGCATTTGGTGATACTGTTAGTAACACTTAATAATTATAATATTCACAGATATATAATTTAAAGGCATCGTTCTTATTTTTTTCAATTCCTTCTCAATGTTCAGCCTTTACTGATGAGCATTATCATTGGAAAAATATTGGCTGACTTATTTTTATTTCTTCATCCTTTATCAAATTTTTATGGCGATCCATTTCATTAGAAGTGACTCTGGGCAGTGTACAACACTTAAGAAAAACAGTAAACATATATATATATATATATATATATATATATATATATATATATATATATATATATATATATATATATATATATATATATATATATATATATATATATATATATATATATATATAAAAGAAGCAATATTTATTTAAAATATATAAGCCACCCAGCATAGGGAAGAGTAAATGTTAACCACAAAGATGGAGTCATTTTAGAATGTCACTGATGACATAGCCAAGTCTTGAGGAACTTATGGAACATTGACAGAGATGGCGCTAACCTTGAGGGGAAGGGAGAAGGTTCCAGATGATGGGCACCATGGCAGAAAAGGCCTGTCTCCTGGGACCTGCCAAGTTTAAGAACCAGTTCAACAGAACCCACAACAGGCCTTCTTTGCCTTCTTTAGTTGAATTGGCATGAGGAATTTGGAAGAAACAACTCCTCAGATAATCTGACCCCTCACCCTGAATATTTATTTAAAAAAACACTTTATATTTGAACTTTCAACCAATGCAGCTGCTAAGGCAGAGACGTGTCATGTGCTGTTTTAGAAGCTTACACAACTGCTTTCACTATTGCAGTTGTCTGTCAGATGCTAAATAAATTCCACCAGACATTCCTGCAAAAGGGTCTCTAATCCCTTTCTACTAAAAGGGCTGGTGTCACCTGAAAACAGGGTTCAGGGGAAGCTGTATGGGGATGCAATAAGGACTCCAGGACTTTGTCATCCCGATCACCACAAAGTAGACCTTAATAGCAGCTACAACTCATGTTCAGTCAACTTTGTAGCTTGTTGAGCGCTAACATCTCCCTCAGCTTCTCTGAGAACCACGTGGAGTGATGGGTTCACTGAAATGGAGGCATCACATGGGCATGATCTGATCTGACATTTTAGCCACTCCCTTCCTTATTCCAAATGGTGGCCAAGGGTTCAAATGGACTGTACCGCAGACCAGCAGGAAGAGCTCCATCTCCCTTTGAAACCCACCCAGGTCCATCTGTTTTATACTTCTTGGCATTTGTTCCTTGTTCATTTGGCATTTCAGTTTCCGTACATGGTTGCATTTTCCTTTGTAAGGTTTTAAGTAAAATTTGCTTGCACAAGGAGCTAGTGTCATGCTTTTAAATCTGCATATTCCCTTACATTTTCCTTCCTCAGCATAGGTATGTCTACTGATCCTTTTCAGCCTTTAGGCCACAAGGACTTGTTCCATGTTTGTTGTCATAGCACGATTAGCATTTTAACTGCTTCTTTTCCTGAAGCTTAAACAGTTCATTGGGTATTTCCTCTGTGTCTGCTGCTTTTATGTTTTAAAATTGGCCTAATGCTTGTTGCAACAACCCCTCCTCCCCTTCTAATGGAGTTGGTTCCTGGATATGTTTCCCCTCTGCAAACGTTTTGTAATTTTGTCCCTAAAAAGCTTCAGAATTTAGGAATATGTTACTGCAATGATGAAAATATGATGAAGTGCATCACAATGTAGCAATGCACACTCAGGCTTTTCGTCTTTTTTCCTGACAATGGATGCAAGCATTCAAGTCATCAGGTTTGTGGTGTGTCATTACAATGCACATTTCCTCATCTATCCCCAACCCCTTTCCCTACCACAGATAAACATGTTTCTCCATCTTATTTAAAGCTCATTTGTCTTTATTAGGCCAAAAAGTGGTGGCGGCACAATGGTTAGATTACAGTATTGCAGACTAATTCTGCTGACTGCCAGCAGTTTGATTCTAACCAGCTCAAGGTTGACTCAGCCTTCCATCCTTCCAAGGTCAGTAAAATGAGAACCCAAATTGACACTATAAATCACTTAGAGAGGGCTATAAAGCACTGCGAAGTGGTATGTAAGTTTAAGTGCTATTGCTATTAGATCTCTCTCATGTTTATTTGTGGCTATTCCTATACTATCTTTAAGCATTTTGTGATTTCTCTGACCTTAAAATACAGATCTCATTTTCATCTTCTTGATATTTTTCTCTATTTGCTGATATTTTTGATGGAAATATCTTTCCCATCCTTTGTGGTCTGAGCTTGTTTGGAAATCTGCACTCACTCATCAAACATTTTTATTTCTTTCACCCTCTTCTCCATTTTTCTCTTCCTATCCCTATAACTTGTTCTGAAGACTGTTCTCCCCCCCCCTTTTTTTTCCTCCAAAATTTGGGGATTTGGGTTTTCCTGTGTTGGTTTTTTATACACCCTTTCCCACAGTTGTTCAGACTGTCTTTCAATTAAGATATTGTAAACAAACTGAATGTGTTTCCTACACTGATCTTACATTCTGTCTGAATACAGCTGCTATATAGCTGTCTCTTTAATTAGACTTCAAGTAAAATCAGCTTTTGGATGGGCCATCAAGTATCATGGTCACATGGTTCTCTTTCACCAAGGAAGCCTTGATAGTAGCAAAGCTATATCTTCCATCCTAAAGATTCTGGTTTTAAAATGTCAGCTCAACTGCTTATAGGGCAGTTTTATTTTTGATAAAATGCTGACTGACGAACGGAAGGTCAAAAGTATATTTTTGCACACCAGTGTTCTATGTGGTATATAGAAGGTTAGAGCACAGGCATAAAGACAGAAACTACTCACAGGAATTATGTCTTACTGAGCAAAGAGCGTATTTTTAATGTGTGGATTTTTCCTGGAAAGTGTTTAAAATACCTTTAAAACAATCATCCTAGTTCATATCCACTGTGCTACTGACTAAGGCAGGAAGTAAACTTAAAGCAGGAAATTAACTAAGACGTGCCATAAAACGTTCTTCAGCTGATCCCTGTACAATCTTTACATTACCTTTGTTACACTCCCAGCCATACCCAGTGCAGAAAGGAAGATATACATATGCCAGCCCAGTTTTGCAATACGGTCTACATGCCAATCTATTCCATTTTTGCAACATCTTTCTAAAACCTACTGTTAGGAGTAGACTCCTAGTGTTGGGTAGGCAATGTATAACACCATAATGACAATTGGTCTTTGTTGCTTTAAGATGTTTGAATGCAATTAGAAGCTGTAATTATCTCGGCAATAAGAGGAAGTCAGGAGAGCTCATTCTCTCTCCCTCCTGATTGCTCTCTACTTCATTGTTCCCTGATTGTTCGACCGTGACTGACTGTTTGAAGAAGGAAGAAAGAAGAATCGTGAATTGCAACTGTAAGCAATTGCTTGTTTGTTAAGGACTTTGTTTGACTCACTATCTACTATCACTGCTTGTGCTTTGCCCTTTTTTAAGGCAAAGCACATGCGCGGCAGGCAGAACTCATGCGTGGACATGGCAGACTCACATATGTGAACCGATATGGAAGGTAAGTGAATACAGCCCCTAACTTTGTTCATAAAGTCTGTTCATATTCAATTGTTCCACACAATAACATATACTTATTACATTTATGGCAATAGCTAAAAGTACACATTGAAAAAAGTGACTTATGCCCGTTTTTCACATTTATGACTGTTGCAGCATTTCCATGGGCACCTGATCAAAATTCAGACACTTGGCAACTGATATGTATTAATGCCGGTTGCAGTGTCTCGGGGTCATGTGATCACCTCTTGCGACCTTCTGGCAAGCAAAGTTAATGGGGAAGCTTAACAACTGTGTTACGAATGTAACAGCTGCAGTGATTCATTTAACAATTGTGGCAAGTAAGATGGTAAAATGGGGCAAAATTCACTTAACCATCCTTGTACTTAGCAACAGAAATTTTGGGCTCATAGACCTGTATTCCAAAAATGTTCCATGAGACAAATTTTACTTGTTTCATAAAAGAGGCTTCACCTTTATTGGTTTCCATGCACCCAATTCCAATTTCACTGGATGTCTGTGATACCAGTGTAAGCCGTTCCAATTTTACCACAACTATTCGTACTTGGACTACTTGCAAGATGGAGGTCTAAATTGCCCATTCGTGAGTTTTTCTCCTGCCGGTATTTAATTTTTAGGATGAAAGAGTCCTATGGTGTGCTTCTTCGTATAATCTTCATTTTACTGCATCAAGATCCATTAGGCAATGCAAACCAAGGGCCTGAAAGCCTTTTTGCTGCCTTAGAAAAAAAACCCAAATGATTTGGTAAATAATCATGTTTTGAGAGTCAGTGGAGACTGTACTGTTAGTGAAGCATGGCTGCACCTAAGAAGAGACCTCTAAGTGATTGCCAGGTAACTCACAGAACTTCTATATTTATCAGTGCCAAATTAATTTTAGTTTTCAAAATTAATTTCTTCACTTTTAAGGGGAAGTGAGAGGTGAATTAATTAGTGCCAGCATTATGACACTATCCAAAAGGTGTTAGTCCCTGAGTTCAATTAGTATCAAAAACAGCAATAATTGGGCTCCCCTCCTTCATCAGGGGAAACTTCTTTTACATACCAAGACAATATCAAACTTCTCCAAGGGATACCTGGCACTTCCAGCATTCTAATTTCTTTGCAAATGCTTGTCCACAGCTGAATAATGGAGCAGAGCTACGGGGAGATTAGTGCCTCTGCTATATTTTAACTAGGCAACCTCTGAGCTTCTTTCTAAAAGCATGCACACAAAACATGTTTACTCAACATATTTGAAGTATAATTGCTCATTTTCTCTTGGGGTGTAGGTCTTGCAACGAAATTTAAGTCAGATGGATGATGCAGAAGAAAAGTTTACAAATCCAACATTGTTGTTGAATCTTCCCTGATTTGATTTTTGGCCACAAGATTATATGGTTTTCCTGAAGCCCCTGGCCCTTAATGGCTCCACATCAACAAGGCTGCCTTAAACCCAATTTTCTGGGGCTAAGTAAATGCAGTGAAGCCTATATCTGAATAGGATACGATTGTACCATAAAACAGAATATATGAAACAGAGTTAGTTACCTCCATACTGTATATGAAGTGAAATAAACTTTACACATTGTCAAAGAAACTCAGCTCCATACGAAAGTTGCAATAGGGATATCTAAGGGATTATATCTAATAGGGATACCCAACGATGCCGCGGAAGTGATGTCCCAGTGCCTAGAGGCCATGCGAGTCTGGATGGGGAGGAACAGGCTTCGACTCAACCCGTCCAAGACCGAGTGGCTGTGGTTTCCCGCACCACGACATAGCCAGTTGGTTCCATCTCTGGCTATCAGGGGCGAGTCATTAGCCCCCGCGGAGAGGGCACGCAACTTGGGCGTCCTCCTGGATACTCGGCTGTCCTTAGACGATCATATGACAGCCGTGGCCAGGGGGGCTTTTTATCAGGTTCGCCTGATATGCCAGTTGCGCCCCTTTCTGGATCGTGATGCCCTACACACAGTCATTCAAGCCTTCGTCATCTCCCGCCTGGACTATTGCAACGCTCTCTACATGGGGCTCCCCTTGAGATGCACCCGGAGGCTCCAGCTAGTTCAGAATGCGGCCGCGCGGGGGATTCTGGGGCCTCTAGATGCTCCCATGTAACACCTCTCCTGTGCGAGCTGCACTGGCTGCCTGTAGCCTTCTGGGTGCGCTTCAAGATGCTAGTAACAACCTTTAAAGCGCTCCATGGCAAGGGACCTGGGTATTTGCAAGACCGCCTCCTACCAAATACCTTCCTCCGACCAGTCCGCTCCCACAGAGAGGGCCTCCTCAGGGTGCCGTCTGCCAGTCAATGTCGGCTGGCAACCCCTAGGGGGAGAGCCTTCTCTGTGGCAGCTCCTGCCCTCTGGAATGACCTACCCCCTGACCTACGCACAACCACGGACCTGCACCTTTTCCGCCGAGCATTGAAAACCCATCTATTTCGTGAGGCCGGCCTGGCGTAGTTTTTTAATTTGCTTTTATTAGGGGTTTTAGAGGGTATTTTAGAGCAGGCTTAGTGTTTAACCTATTTTTAGTATATTTATTGTATTGGATGTTTTACTGTTGTTTTTATTACTGCCTGTTCGCCGCCCTGAGTTCCGAAAGGGAGAAAGGGCAGTATATAAATTTGAATAAGCGTAAACTTAAAATTAAATTTAAACTTAAACTTAAACTAAGCAACCAACATACATCTTGAACCTCTAGTAAATATGCCTCTCCAAGATGTGACATGTTGTTCCTGCCTTGAGTTAACATGCTTTGCTATAACATTTTGTTCCCTTTATCAGCCTTGACAGACAGAGTTGGTAAATGCTGCATGATTAAGTGGTATCTAAAAATGTCTTCTATTGATAGCTCATTTCATATTGGATCATAATTACTCTTTGTACCAAAGCTCTGTGGGCTGGGAAAACCCCAGTGAGTACATTAAGAGCACATTTTTAAAGCAATGAAAAAGTTCATTGTTCTCTAGAATATTATCCATAGAGGGAACTTAAAGTGAATGAGAATCTGCAATGGGGGGAAAAAAACCTAGTCATTATTTATTAAGCCAAGAGACCATTTTTACTTAATTTCATATGTTATCCCTCTTCTCATTGGTTCTTTTTAAAGATACTTTGTTCATTATTAAATTAAAAACACATTTGATGGTTTTTCTATCATCATTACTATTGTTTCAACATTTTAAAGATGGAAAGCTAACTTTGCAATGTTGCATGGTGGCTTCTCCCATTGGAAAAACACAAAACAAAATCCAGTGGCCTGTTTGATTAATGACCTAAAGTACTACTCCAGAAGAGATAACACTTCCTGTTTTGGGCTCAGCCCCTCCCTCCCTCCCTGTCTCTCTCCATCCATCCCTCTCCCTCTCTCCCTCTCTCTGTCTGTCTCTTTCTCCCCCCCCCCCCCTTTATTATAAAGAATCGTAACAGTATTTATGTCATATGTCCACAAGCACATTACATACATACAGTTCCCAAATGAAATGTTTTAATGAAGCTGTACAATGTATTATATGTAGAAATCTCTCCAACAGCAGAACAATCTTAAATACAATAGAATGACATGGGAAGAAGTGAACTGAGACATCTTTTGCCACACGCTGCTTATACCAACAAGCACAGGCACAGGTACTCTGAGTGGAGAGAGAGCTACTATTTCCTTCCCACCAATTTTCTTTGTTCCCACAATATTCAAAAGAAGGAAAATATTTATGCTAGCCAAACGTTGACCTACTATAAGCATCAGATTCAATCTTGAGACTGCCTGTAGGTAAGAAGAAGCTGTAGACTTAGTAGAGTCCACCAGCATGAGTTATTTCTGCATAATCTTGGAATGTTCCCTTTCAATGTCTACAATTGACAGGAAGGCATATAAGTAATTGTGTCAGGCCTGCAAGCCATCTTTTCTTTTGGACCTCAGGCCTGCCACACTTTCTATTATTCTACACTGCATTTTCTGTTGTGGGAAAATGGGAAGGGGGTATTATATGGAGTTAGATGATTTGTAACCATAACCAAATTCTTTCTAGAAAGCCAAGGTCATCCTTTGTCTCTGCACCTGAACGGAACTGGATGGGTGGAAGCTGCCAGCATGGCAGTGGAAGATTGGACCACGTGATGGGTTTGTGGGTGTGGGGGCAAAATCTTGAACTTTCAACTGGGTGGGAAAACCAGGAAGTCTTCAGATTCAGGTCTTCCCAGATGTGCCAGCATGGCTCTCTTAATAAATTGGAATCATTTGAGGAATCATTTGCCTTGGACTCTGATTTAATTTTGGATGCTATTTGGAACCCTGACAAATTGTGGAAAGTTTTTTTTCTGCCTTCTGATGGGGAATGGTCCCTTTCTCCCCTTATTTCCAGTGAGTAATTCTGCTATATGAACTGCAATCAGGTAGATCTGGTGTAGAGTGATGTACTGCAGGCAGCTCTCTAATTATAGTCATTATGGCGCACTCCTATTAGCAAAGTGATGAAACAGGAAACTCAATTTTATACAAGAACCTCCTTCTCCTCCTCCTCCTCCTCCTCCTCATTATCACCTGTGTGGTACTTCTTCACCTAAGGTGGCAAACTGATTCAGAGCAAAGATTTTTTTAAAAGAAAATCCGACTTAATCATTTCCTTGAAAACATTATACAATTCCCCCAGATCAATAATTATAGTAACAATGCATATTTTATAATTGCTATGATACGAAAGATGACTCAGCATTATTTTTCAAGTGGTAAAATGCAGATATTCTTATACAAAGAAGCCTAGGCTTCAAACAGCTTCCTTATTCTTAACTATCTCTGGCTATACAATAATTGTGTGCACGACATTTGATGTAAAATATTAAAGAGTAAGACCGGGCCTTTTCACTAAAATGATATTCTACTGAAGCATCAGCACAAATGTGCCTGAGGCCAAAACATAGGAGAAACTAACAAACAAGCTTATTTATTTGGTTTGCAAGACACCTCAATAATAATAAATAATAATAAATTTTATTTATAGACCGCTTCCTCTCCCCAAAGGGACTCGGAGCGGTGCACAGGGAAATTAAAAATACCAATAAATATACATAAATAGATTAATAAAAGGCAAATTAAACAATGATTATCCCTGCGCTAAAATCCCCAATTTTAAAATTAACCAAAATCCCCTAAGCCCTATTAAAAGATGGAAGACTAACCTAGGCCGGCCAAGCAGAAAAAGTGTGTTTTAAGTTTTTGACGGAAGGAGCGGAGGTCCGTAGTTGTTCTAATTTCGGGGGGAAGGTCGTTCCAGAGGGCTGGGCCCGCCACAGAGAAGGCCCTTCCCCTGGGCGTCGCCCGCTGGCATAGCCTAGTGGACGGCACCTGGAGAAGTCCCTCTCTGTGGGAGTGAATCGGCCGCAGGGATGTATGGGGCAGGATGCGATCCCGCAGATAACTAGGTCCCGTGCCATGGAGCGCTTTAAAGATGATAACTAACACCTTGAAGCGCACCCGAAAGACGACAGGTAGCCAGTGCAGCTCGCGCAAGAGCGATGTTACGTGGGTAAACCTTGAGGTTCCCATTATTGCTCACGCGGCTGCATTCTGGACAAGCTGAAGTCTTCGGGTGCACCTCAAGGGGAGCCCCATATAGAGAGAATTGCAGTAGTCCAGTCGGGATGTCACGAGGGCATGAGTGACTGTGCAGAGGGCATCCCGATCCAATAGGGGGCGCAACTGGCGAACCAGGCGAACCTGGTAAAACGCCCTCCTGGCCACGGCTGTCACTTGATCTTCCATGGACAGCCGGGTATCCAGGAGGACCCCCAAGTTGCGCGCCCCATCCACAGGGGTAAGATGTTCGTCCCCTATGGCCAGTGATGGAGTCAACTGGTTGTACCGGGATGCCAGAAACCACAGCCACTCGGTCTTGGACGGGTTGAGTCTGAGTCTGTTACTTCCCATCCAGGCCTGCACGGCTTCCAGGCACCGGCACATAACCGCTACGGCATCGTTGGGGTGGTTTGGGGTAGATATATACAGCTGTGTATCATCAGCGTAAAGATGGTACTCTACCCCAAAACCACGGATGATCTCACCCAGCGGCTACATATATGTGCTGAACAATCACAAAGTGACTCAAGACGGCATACAAAGAGGGTTGAAATTACAATTTTGATATCATCCTGACTTACAAACTACCACATAGAGGGTGTTAATAAAGGTGGCGTCATAATAATATTGCAATAATTATTTAAGAGATGCAAAATAAATTACCCGGTTTTAAATTTGTATGTAAAATAAGAGTGCAGGGGAAACAAACAAGTCCATTGACTGTGGCTGCTCCTTTGTTTCATCTCTGCTTTATGATTGGAGAAGTTCAGCAACTGATTCCATTTCATCTTGTTCTACTTATGTTGGTGGGGCTCATGCACAATTAACTTTTGCTGAATAACTGCTGCTGAATTTGTTCACATTTGTCCAACGGAGAACACTTATATCTTTTACTGGGCAAGGTCTTCCAACTTAAACTCAGCCTTCTTGCAAATAAGAGGTAAACACAGCAAATTCTAGCTTCGTGTTGGAAGAAAACACCATCCCTACCACAAAGGTCCTTATATAAAATGCTTGCTTTGCAAACAAATAAACAAACAAAGGCATTTATCCAGCTGCCCTCTACTATTTCTTAATCATATTCTCACAAAATATATGCTGCAATTTTCGGTTATGTCTGATAGTGACATTGTGGTCAAGGTCTAACGCTGTGTTTAAAAACTGAGCAGATGTTTCTTATAAGTATTATAGCAAGTTATGTTTATGTTTTGGGTGTTTTTCCCCCCTCTTTCTTTTATATTCTTGATCTTTTCTTTTCTTGTGTAGTAAACGATATTGTTTTGCTTAAAAAGTGAGATGACCGCAAATAATCTGCGCTAAAAACTTTCTGAACATCGAAGAAAAATATGTATTCACTCTTACATATAGATATATGAAAAAAGGTACATGACATTGTACATAGAAAATAGGAGAGTTCTCCTTTGAACTTTGTGTTCAGTTTTTATTTGGCTTCTAAACATAAATATTTATTTGAATAAAGTCTCTGCATGCTTTGGCTGGGCTATTTCCCCCTCACTTGTTGATGAAGAGTTTTTAAAACACATTGGCTACAGTCCTAAGTGCACTTAATAAATAATATGGATTGGAGTCATCTTCTATAAACACAACTATTTGGGAAATAGTTGGACACCATGATATGTAGCTTTCATTTGTTACAAACAAAAGTAATAGTAGCTTATGTTTTTGACCAAGTCAGGCCTAACATACTGCCTCTATCTTTAATTATCCGTAACGGTGATTAATTAGGACCTGCAAATCAATATCTTAAGACCCTTATAATCTCTTTATTGAATGCACATTGAAACTTTGTGCCCCTCTAATTGAGTTCTGATTTCACGTCTGTTAAAAAAAAAAGCCAGGATTTGTTAATTAAAATACCATTGGCTGGCTTCATATAGCTCTTTGGGTTTCTTCCTATTCCAGGGATGTCCAAACTTGGGAACTTTAAGACTTGTGGACTTCAACTCCCAGAATTCCCCAGCCAGCTGGCTGGGGAATTCTGGGAGTTGAAGTCCACAAGTCTTAAAGTTCCCAAGTTTGGACATCCCTGCCCTATTCCATGCCTTTCATCTTACGCAAGAAGCACTATTCTGCTCGATTACGTCTTTGTTTCAAAATTTCCAGTTATATTTAAGAAATATGATAGTCATCCCTGTTGCAGAAATGAATCCTTCTCTTAAATTCGGTATTGTTTTTATAGTTTCAAGATTCATCCTTAAATACTTCCAGTAGTTTTAAGATTGGGGAAAAAAATTATTGAAACTCTGTTAAGCCTGTCAAACCAACTTAGCATTGTGTCATATGCCATTTGATACTGATCTACACCCTCTCAAAACCCTCTGGAACGACCTTCCCCCCGAACTTAGATCTATCCCGGACCTCTGCTCCTTCCGCCAGCAACTAAAAACCTACTTTTTCCAACAGGCCGGCCTGGCCTAACCTACCGTACTTAGCCTAGTTTTTTAGCAGAGAAATTCTACATTGGGCTTCAGGGATTAGTTTTTAATGGAGTAGATTTTAGCACAGGGTGTAAATTTAATATAGTTTTAAGTATTTATGTATTTATTTTGTGATATATTGTGTTTTTATATTTCCTGTGCACCGCCCCGAGTCCCTTCGGGGAGAGGGGGCGGTTAATAAGTCGAACAAATGAAATGAAAGGAATGAACTAAGGAATTACATGTGCAAATTGCTCCCCTGTATTACAACTATCAGTATTTACTACACATATAGCTGACAGGGGTTTTTATTTTACAGAGCAAAGATGCTGTGTTTGAATTTAATGCAACAAATCATTCTAATATTTTATTTATTCATCTATGGTTTGTGTGCTGCAGTCCAACAGCCAATATATAATGACATCTGAGGTTAATATAATGTTAGTGTTAGTTGTTTGTGTTCTTATGAGTAGATATATTTCTTGCTTATTTATTTTTTCATGTTCTTTGAGTTAATTTTGATTCCTGATGTCTGCCTGAACATTTCTTTGTAGTGTTCTTGGCATGGTTCAGAGATGGTTTACCCTTGCCACCTTCTTAGAATTAGGAGACAGAGACTGACGGGCCCAAGGTCATTCAGCAGGCTCTGTGACTAAGGTGGAAACCTGAACTCATAATCTCCTAGTTTCTATCCAGCTTGCCTTAACCACTACATCAAACTCAGATACACAGATAAATAGAGAAAGCAAATGTCAAATCATTATTTATATTTCGTTAGAGTGTAATTCAACTTTGTATTAACTTCTCCTACTCCAATAGATTTTTAAAAATCATTTAGAGATGGCTCAACAATAGTTTTGCAACAAAATGGGAGCAGAAAGAACTACCATGAATCAGTTGTAAGCATTATTTGAGGAATGGTATCACCATAATAGGACTGGCCCTCACCACCTGTGCTGGCAGAGGGAGCATACTATAGATCCCGTCAGCCAAATAATTTTGGCTGGGGGCCTCCAGGAAAAGAGCCTTCGCTGCTGTGGCTGCCATCCTTTGGAACATCCTGTCTCCTGAGGTGAGATTCGCTCCCACCCTCCTGTTGTTTCAAAAGAACCTCAAGATCTGGGTCTAACATTTGGCTTGGGGATCGAATGGGGGAGCTTCATACTGAAGGTGGTTAACTAATTAAAACTCTAATCCCACCTACCCCATCCCACATTTCCCATCTGGTTTGATTGGTTTGTAATTCTGAATGATTTTATCTGCTGCTGTGATTTTAATATATTTTCTTCTTTTTAATATTTTATGCTGTAAGCTGGCCAGAGTCATTGGATGGATGACAAGTAAACAAACAAACAAACAAATTAAACCAAATCTCTACTTAAGGTAAAGGTAAACGTTCCCCTCGCACATATGTGCTAGTCGTTTCTAACTCTAGGGGGCAGTTCTCATCTCCGTTTTAAAGCTGAAGAGCCAGCGCTGTCTGAAGACATCACTGTGGTCATGTGGTTGGCATGATTAAATGCCAAAGGTGCATGGGAACACTGTTACCTTCCCACCAAAGGTGGTTTCTATTTTTCTACTTGCATTTTTACATGCTTTTGAACTGCTAGGTTGGCAGAAGCTACACAAGTTATGGGAACTCACTCACATGTGGCACTAGGGATTCGAACTGCCAAACTGCTGACATTTCTGATCACCAAGCTCAGCATCTTAGCCACTGAGCCACCACATCCCTCAAAATGTCTACTTACAGAAGCATATTTCTAGTAGAAATTTTCAAATTATCTGAAGGTTGAAATGTTCTGATCCTGAAATATTTGTCCCAATTTCCCTCAAAGTGTTCCAATCTCAAAATAAGCAACTCATGCTTCCATTTTGCAGTTAAAAATTGCCCATTTTCATGCAGGAATATTTATATTAAAGGTAGAAGAGCTTAATCGCTCTCTACATGGGGCTCCCCTTGAGGTGCACCCGAAGACTGCAGCTAGTCCAGAATGCGGCCGCGCGGGCAGTTTTGGGAGCCCCCAGATTCTCCCACGTAACACCACTCCTGCGCGAGATGCACTGGCTGCCTGTGGTCTTTCGGGTGCGCTTCAAGGTGTTGATCGCCATCTTTAAAGCGCTCCATGGCACGGGACCTAGTTACCTGCGGGATCGCATCCTGCCCCATACATCCCTTTGGCCGATTCGCTCCCAAAGAGAGGAACCGTCTACTAGGCAATGCCAGCGGGCGACGCCGAGGGGAAGGGCCTTCTCTGTGGTGGGCCCTACCCTCTGGAACGACCTACCCCCCGAACGTAGAACAACTACGGACCTCCGCTCCTTCCGCCAAAAGCTAAAAGCTTACCTCTTTCAACAGGCCGGCTTGGCCTAACCCAGGCATGTCCAAAGTCAGGCCCGGGGGCCATTTGCGGCCCAGGGCTCGGTTTAATATGGCCCTCCAACAGCCCTCCCTGCTCTGTGTAAATGTGGCCCTCCCTTCCTCCCTCTGTCTCTGGGGCTGTGTGGCTGGGAGGGAGGTGGACGGAGGTTACGGACGCCTCCTCCCGCAGCGGGCGAGGGAGCAGGCGGGGTGAGCACCCAAGGCTACCGTCATCTTAAGCACCACCGAGGCTGTCGCCCGGCAGGGGCGTCAGGCAGGGAAGCTGGTCGCGCCTCCATCGCTGCACGTTCTGGGGCTGCGAAGCTGGGAGGGAGGTGAATGCGCGGCCCCAGAACGTCTGCTTAGCGCGTTCACCTCCCTCCCAGCCACGCAGCCCCAGAACGTGCGGCTCCCGCCGCACAAGGTCGCCCAGCAGGGGCGTCAGGCAGGGAAGACGGACGCCTCAGAACGTAAGCCATGGTGCCTGCCAGAGGGAGCCGCGATGGAGACGCGACCGGCTTCCCTGCCTGACGCCCCTGCCGGGCGACAGCCTCGGTGGTGCTTAAGATGACGGTAGCCTTGGGTGCTCACCCTGCCTGCTCCCTCGCCTGCTGCGAGTGGCGAGGGAGTGACTGACAGACACAGAGAGAGACAGAAGGGGAGGGAGGGAAAGACAGAGACAGACAGAGCCAGAGAGAAAGTGAGGGAGGGAGAGAGACGGAGGGAGACACAGATAGAGAATGAATCGGAATCGGATTGAATCGGAGACAGACGGGGAAAGAGGGAGAGACAGACATACAGAGAGAGGGAGGGAGGGAGAGAATCAGAGAGAGTGACACACACAGAGACAGGGAGAGACAGAGAGAGGGAGGGAGAGACAGATAGATAGAGACTGATTAAGTGAGTGAGAGACAGACAGACAGACAGACACACACACAGAGTGACAGAGAGAAAGAGAGAAAGAGAAAGAGAGAAAGAAAGAGAAAGAGAAGGAAAGAGAAAGAAAGAGAGAGAGAGAGAAAGAGACAGAAAGAAAGAGAAAGAGAGAGAGAGAAAGAAAGAGAGAAAGAGAGAAATGGAGAGAGAGAGGAAGAAAGGGAGAGAAAGAGAGAGAGAGAGTGAGAGAGAAGGGGAGACAGAAAGAAAGAGAAAAAGAGAGAGAGAGAAAGAGAGAAAGAGCGAGAGAAATGGAGAGAGAGAGAGGAAGAAAGAGAGAGAGAGAGAGAAAGAAAAAGAGAGAGAAAGAAAGAGAAAGAGAGAGAGAAATGGAGAGAGAGAGAGGAAGAAAGAGAGAAAGAGAGAAAGAGGTAGGTAAGTTTTTTTTAAATTTATTTTCAATACATTGTGAAAACTCAACTGTCAGTTGATCTTAATGTTATGAAATGAAAAGTATGTCATTTGCAATTAACTTGGCATAAAATAATTTATTTGCATTTAATTGTAATGGTTCAAAGAATGTTCGAAAAAATGTTCGGCCCTCCACCATGTTCACTTCATCCAATCTGGCCCTCTTTGAAAAAAGTTTGGACACCACTGGCCTAACCTATCCACCCCAGGTTGTAATGTATTAAATTGTTTTTAATTGAGACTACAGGAATTACTTTTAAGGGTTTTAGGATTTTAAAATTTTAGCGCAGGGTTAATTATTTAATTCGATTTTAAATATTGTATTGTTGTGTTTTTATATGCTTTTTAATTATCCTGTGCACCGCCCCGGGTCCCTTCGGGGAGAGGGTGCGGTTTATAAATCAAATCAAATCAAAAAATAAATAAATAAATAAATAATCTGATGCCACAGACCTGCAGGGACGTTGGAAGAGCGTGTTTGGAAAGCTGTGAACTTGAACTATTTTGCACGTCTCAAGGCACTAAAAAAATCTTTGGCTGCTGCAAAACTACTTCTCTTCAAACCTCCATTTGTTTTGCAGTACTCCATTTTTCAGTAGACGGTAATTAAATACTGCAGAAGCTTTTCTTTTTTCCCTCTCCCTTTCTATTTTGAGGAGGGCTGCCAAGTTCATGAATGTTTATACTACAAATGATGAGATTTCAATATACTAAATGGAATAAGATCAAAAGGTATCCTATTTTTAATTTGAGACCAGAAAACTATCCCGTGATTCAGCATTTTTAACAAAGAACAGTTGGAAATGCTGATTTATCTTACAAGATTGCAATGCGTATTGCGACGACATATTTGCTTTGGGAAAGTTGCTACTTTGACATCGGTCACCGTGAGATGAAAAAAACAGGTGTTGAAATGTATAGGTAAGTAAGCAAATAAATAAACCCCTATAAACAAATAAATGCATGAAACACTGTGGTTCCCTTAAAATATATTTCCTAAATGTTATTAGGGTGAATGCTACTTGGTGCAGGAAGTCCTTGACCTATGAGCCCAAAGTTTCTGTTGCTAATCAAGACAGTTGTTAAGTGAGTTTGGCTCCATTTTTCAACACTTCTTGCCACAGTTGATAAATGAATCGACACAGTTGTTGAGTTGGTAACACTGGCTTCCCCTATTGACTTTACTTGTCCAAAGTGTGCAAAAGGTGATCATATGACCCCGGGACACTGCAATGGTCATAAATACAGGCCAGTTGTCAAGCATCCAAATTTTAATCGCGTGCCCATGGGGATGCTGCAATGGTCATAACCAGAGGTGGGTTGCTACAGGGTCGGCAATTCAGGCAGACCAGTAGTGGAAATTGCAACTGGATCGTTGAACCAGTAGGGACGGCAGGCTCCCCACGCCCCTGAACTGGTTCCCCAGTCACCCATGCCATTGGCAGCATGTTCTTTTTTATTTTTTTAATGTTCTGCACAGGCACAGAACAATTTATAGGCAACCATGCATGCGCAAGCAATGCACGGCATGCATGCGTGCACAAAGCAATGCATGAAGCGAACCAGCAGTAACGCAGGCAGCAATCCACCCCTGGTCATAACTGTGAAAAGCATTCATGAGTCACTTTTTTCAGTGCTATTGTAACTTTGAATGATTAGTAAACAAATGGTTGTGAGTCAAGGACTAGCTATATGTATCCTAAATGTTATTGGTATGAATGTCATCTAGCATTGAGATATCCCATTTCAGGCAACTTCTTAAGCCAAGTGCTGTAGTTTTCCCCCCCCTCCTTGTTGCCCCTGCCGGCTTACCTACTTTGAATTAATGAGCATACTGTAGTTACGTGCCTGGAAAAAGAGCAACAACATTCATAGATTTCTCTTTCGTCTTTGTACGGTGGCCAAAAACTGGCACAGAAGAAGAATGCAACTAGACGGCCAGTGGAAATCAGGGAGGGAAGGAGGGAGGTGTGGAAATGTACTTTCATCTTGCCTCTCCTCCAATAAAATAAAATAAAATAAAAACCAAACAACCACCCCATGTGTGGGAGTGGGGGAGGGTCAGGGTATCTCTTGCCACTCACTCTACTTTCCTAGAAGAGGGATCAAACTTCATGTATGGCTGGTTGAAAAGGAAGAAAAGGAAAGAAAAAAGGATGCCAAGCTACCAGCGAAGGTTCTGTGAGTGCAGAGGGGAGGGAGGAATCATGATTTCACTTGCCAAATTGGCTACTGCATGAGTCCAACGTTGCTATTCTTATGAGTCACTGTACAAGTGAAAGGAATAATAGCTGGAGAGGGCAGCATGTTTATAAGCTGGCAGGGTTTCCTCGCCTCTTTACTAAGGCAACTCTCCTGGCAAAATTTCCAAAACAACTAACCAAAGCAATGTCTAATTCATGTAGCAGAGAAAACACTGGGGGGAAAAACAACACACCACCCAACAATGCCTGAACAAAGTCTGATAAGAAGATTATAAAGGCTCAGCAACAACAAAAAAATCACACAGGGAATGATTTAATTTTTGAAAAGTAACTTACTGATGATGTCTCGCTTGCAAGGAATGGTACTTGGACACAAATCTCTCTTTTTCTCTCTCCGAGAAAGAAAACACCAGGCTTACCCATCCAGTAGCAGGACAGCTTCAGCTTGTTATAATGAGAGCCAAGCATATGGTATTCATCATTAGAAGTAGCAACAGAAGTAGCCTTCCTGGCCACTGTTGGATTATTCCATTTCAGTTTCTAATCTAACGTAACATGTGCTTGACTACTGGTGGCAAGAGATGCACCGTTCACGTTGTGGAAGGCACATAACGTATTTCAGAAATTATGCTCATTTGGGCAGCTTCACCCATAAATCTTCAATGTGCACATACTTCACATGAAGTGAGGTGTGGAACTGTGGTGGAAGAACTTCCTTCTCCTTGACACATGTGGTGAGCGTGTGGGGTTGAATGTACGGCTGATTGTCCAACGATGAAATGCTAGCCAGGGGCTGAACTGATTCCTCTGTCACCCACACATTCCCATAAATCATCAGACCTATTCTAGTTAAAGGATGGTCCAGAGATGGAGATCAGAAAAGGCAGAGCCAAAGAGAAATCCAGCAAGAGAAGCAGAAATTCATTCACGTGTAGTGAAGTGAAAAGAAAACTCACTCTGACGCAAGTTACTTCTCTTGAAAATTGAATCCTGTTCCTTTATATTCTTTGGTTGAAGGAAGGCTAGCAGTCTGGGGGTAAGCTTATAGTGATTTTATCCAATTAAATGCATTTTTCATATTTTGTCCTAAGTGTCGGCCAACAGGATGTCAGCACAACTCTTCTGTGAAAATTTCTAATCAACATTGATTGGCAAATGCAAACTATGCACATGTGCTCACAACAGAATAATAGAGTTGGAAGCGACCTTGGAGGCCTCCTGGTTCAACCCACTACTCAAGCAGGACAAATGGCTGTCCAATCTCTTCCTAAAAACCTCCAGTGTTGAAGCACCCACAACTTCTTGAGTCAAGTCATTCCAGAGATGAATTGTTCTATCTGTCCGGAAATTTATCCTTAGTTCTAGATTAGTTTTCCAGATTGGTTTCCGTCCGTTGCGTCTTGCCCTGCCTTCAGGTGCTTTTGTGAATAGGTTGACTCTCCCCCTCTGCTTTCTGGCAGCCCTCAAATATTGGACCACAACTTTCATATCGTCTTTTCGTTAAATTAGACATATACAATTCCTGCAACCGTTCTTTATATATTTTATAAAGATAAATATAGATATAAATATGTCATATTATTGACGGAGATCTTTTTGTAGTTCCCTAGTAAGGCTCCAGGCAAAAAGTGGCTCTAAGGCTTTTCATAGTACAAGGGGTGAGATAAGGAAGAGGGGGAATGTATGTATGTATGTATGTATGTATAATCTGTAAATTGGGAGGTATTTAAATGAGTCTAGGATCAGTTCATTTACCATCCCAAACTATCGTGGAGGTTCAGATTCAATGGCACTGACTCTTCCATACCTTATGACCATCTGGGCACAGAAGGGAAATGGAGTATAAATGTAGAATTAAGGATTTACTTTACTCTTTGTCTATCAACTTGACCATTCTACCTAAGTGTTTTTTTGTCTGAGGTCACTTTTTTCAACCTTTCTTCCCAAGCATTTATGCATGGAGCTTTTTTTTTTTAATCCATGTTGTAGAGAAACAGGTAAGTGCTAAGCTGTGCCACTCCCATAACACATTTCCTGTTAATAAATATTACTGTTATTTTTTAAACCCAGGAGGATTAATTATTGGTCAGATCAGATTCCCACTGATGAAAACACACAAACACAGAGGCAGAGAGAATGCTTCAAATGCCAACAAAATTTAATACCAGGGTTGCTACTTTTCTCATAAAACTGAATTGCTAAATATGCTAAATAAAGTTGTTTCATGTTACAACCTTGAATGGATAGAAAGTTTTGAAGTCTATTGAGTTTCTCAGTCATCCAAAGTTGGTTGTCCCAAAATTGCTTTTTTCAGGAGGCAACTGGACTTTCTTGTTTCTTCTTTTGAAGATATTTTTCTTCGGCCTTGGTTAGTCCTCTGTTTATTAATTGGGTTTTTAAGGGGTTTAGCTTTTTAGTATTGTGGGTTTTTAGCGCAGGGATAAATTGTTTAATTTTCTATTTTATCTATTTATGTATTTTTATGTCTGTATTTTTTTTTAAAAATTTCCCTGTGCACCGCTCCGAGTCCCTTTGGGGAGAGGAAGCGGTCTAGAAATTAAATATTATTATTATTATTATTATTATTATTATTATTATTATTATTATTATTATTATTATTATTATTATTATTATTATTATTATTATTATTATTATTATTATTATTCTCATTCAAGAAGCTTCTTCAGCTCTGGCAGGACAGTGAAGACTGGAAGGATTTATATTCCTTGCAGACAGCTAGTAATCTGCATCCTTTTAGAGCAGTGGTGTCAAACTCCTGGCCCATGCGCCGAACGCATCATGCACTGGCCATGCCCACACCCAGTTTAGTGAAGGTGGGAAAAGTCATGATCCCTCACATGATGCTGCTGGGTTGATGCGAGTTTAATACCACTGTTTTAGAGAGTTGTTAAAGCACTTGGAAGTTAATCTGTGTCTTCAGGGTCACCTGAGTAATGCTCCTGGTTCCTGCAGTCTGCAATTTCCCCCCTGAAAATCCATTCCAACTCCCACACCATTCAAAGGGTGTTCATCCCCAATTTGTATAGCTAAATTTTGAATTTACGTTTTTAACTTCTTTCATGCTTTTCATGTTGAGAATACAAAAGAAGAGAGAAAATGAGAGTGGGGGAGGGGTTTCTTCAGCATAAACTCCTTGAAGTTGAGAAGAAATATACCCCTGTTGCCAAGAGAATTTCTTGCTTTCATGAAGGCCTTTCAGGAGCATCTGGCTGGCCACTTTTGTAAACAGAGTGATGGACACTGTTTGTTTGATTGAAATTATTTATATCCTGGAGACTTCCAGAGTGCTTTACAATTTACAAAAATGATAAAAGCATAAATACCATCATTCATAATTTAAAAAGATCAGCATTAGACACTCAATAAAACAAAATGAAATCACCTCAATAAAACAGAACCCCTGTATTTAAAACAACAACAAGAACAATAAGAACATAGTCTATACTTAAAGATTTGGACCTAGATTAAAGATTCACCAGTACTGCAAAGAAATAAAATGGCACAAATTTATACTTTATCCCAATTTTTTACAATTGGGATAATGTATCAGTGGACATTCTTTTCTGTTTCACTGACTAAGGTCATTTTGGAATAGCAAGGAAAGGAGAAAAGAGATTCTGAACACCTGGGTTGTATCAGAAAAGAGTGTCTTGCAAATTGTTGAATCCTAATTTGGGCTGCAAAAATCCAGAAGACCACTTGATGTGAATGGACTTTTCTAATCTGTATTTCTTTGTTGCCTGGATATTTGTACCCTCATCCTTACCCATTTGGGGCTTTGAATGATGCCAGAAATGGACTATAGACAAATATGCTGGCTTAGAACTTACTTTTCAGGGACGTCAATATGATATTTTTTATATTAGGAATGACAGAAAGACTTCTGGGATTTTCAACCTCACATGCCAAAATATCTTGACTAGTTACAGCCACTGCCAGGTAGCATGTGAGTATGTGGTATGTGTATAATTTGCTGGTTTAACTTCAGCAGCAAAATGTTTTGAACTGGCCTTGGAACTGGTGAGCTCGGTCTTGGCGTGGAATCTAGCTGCTATATTTTATATCAAGTGAAGTTTCCAAGTTGCCTTCAAGGATAACTTCACATATACACAGTGCAATGAGATGTTATCACACTGAAGGAATCCTTGGATTGATGCGGTAGAGCCTCTCATACTTTATTAGAAAACAAAAGCAAAAAATAAAATCCTGCTGACTTGGAGTTGCATACTTTTGATTGAGAGTCTGGACACAGGGAATTATTTGTAAAAGTCTAGATCAGATATGAAGGAGTCCTTTCTTCCACATATTTTTTTTTAATGTAAATATCATCTGAAATTCATATTTCCATAGCTCAACACCCTCCTATAACTTCAGCATCCTGGCACCCATCACCTGTGAGCAAATGTAAGAGAGACAATATGTCTGCCCCTTCATTCAAAGCTCCATTGTCTTTTCAAATGGAAGGAATAGTAGACATTTTCAGGGTTAACATTTTAAAGAGAGATTATAGTTCTCTTAGTTGTGACAACAAATGAAGCAAGTGGACCAAGTAACACTATCTTTCAGAAAGAAAGATGATCAAATAAAACAAAGACACTGATTAAGGATATTATTTGTAGCTCAGGGTTGAAACGAAGGCCCTTAGCGTTCTCTGGTGGACTGATGATGTTACCTAGTTTGGATAATGAAACGTCTTCAAGGAAACAACCAAGCGCAGAGAGCACTAAGGACTCTCCCTCAAAATAAAGAGAAGATTCCTGAAATGGGATTTATATGAACCAGTGTTTCTCAGCCTTGGCCACTTTAAGATGTGTGGACATCAATTCTCAGAATGTCCAGCATGGTTGGCTGCGGAATTCTGGGAGTTGAAGTCCACACATCTTAAGGTGGCCACACTGATATAAACATTCCCTATTCAATTTTCTTCATCAGAATATCTCTAGTGAACTAAGTTTTGATTAGAAGAGGGTTTTTTTCTGTAGTTGGACAAATTTTTACTCACTTTTATAATAATATATATGTTCCAAATCAAAAGACCATCATGTTCAGGAGAACACATTATTTCCCAGAAGGTCATCCCAGGAACCTACTTGATGTTATATCATATATTATAATGTGATGTTCAATTTTTTAATGAGACAATAGGACAAAATAATGAAATATACCATTGCACAGAATATATTACCATATTTGTTTTATTTTAATTATATCAAATTTGGGTAGGATTCGAGCTTCATTTACTTTTGGAGACTGGCCCCAACATGTCATTATAAACTCATCTTTATTGAAATGTAAACATTATATAGGTACTTAGCCTGAAATACTCCTATTCATGAGTGAGAAAAGATACATCTATACCAGTGATGGCTAACCTTTTTTGGCTCGTGTGCCAAAAGCAGGGGGAGCGCAAGGGGGTCGTGCATTGGTGTACCACACCCATAATTCTATGACCTCCTACTTTTTGCATGCTTTTTTCACCCTCCCCAGGCTCCAGAGGCTTTCTAGGAGCCTGGAGAGGGTGAAAACAGCCTCCCCCCCACCTCCAGAGGCTTCAGGAGCTTCTCTGAAGCCTCCAGAGGGTGAAAAACGGCCTCAAAAGAAGGCCTGAATCAGCTGGCCAGGGCACACATGCATGCTAGTGCTGACAGGGCAATGCCTCGCATGCCCTAAGAAATGGTTCCGCATGCCACCTGTGGCGACCGTGCCATAGGTTTGCCATCACTGATCTATACCATTTATGAAATATCCATGATTAAATATACTGATTGTTCAATTATTTCTTCTTCTTCTTCTTCTTCTTCTTCTTCTTCTTCTTCTTCTTCTTCTTCTTCTTCTTCTTCTTCTTCTTCTTCTTCTTCTTCTTCTTCTTCTTCTTCTTCTTCCTCCTCCTCCTTTTCCTCCTCCTCCTTTTCCTCCTCCTCCTCCTCCTCCTCCTCCTCCTCCTCCTCCTTCTCCTTCTTCTTCTCATTTATTATGTTCGGTCACAGACAGCCAGGTATTCAGATTTGACTTAACATTTGTATCATTATTATGCCTTGGTGTGTTTGGTAAATGTTTTATGTAACATTTAGTCATCATAGGATCTAAAAGAGTGCTGGCTAATATCAAAAATATCTACTGGCAGAGGTGTGTGTGTGTGTGTGTGTGTGAGCGTGTACGCATGTATGTATAAAACCTGTAATGTATCTGTAAAAGGACCTTTTGATCAGGCGGGATTTTTTAAAATTTAGAAATATAAGGTAATTTTTTCTTTAATAAAATGCTTCCTTTCTCTTTGAGGAAAAAGTGTTTTTTGAGTTGGCTCTTTTGAACAGGCAGGTGTCGGTCTCTTTAAGCACAGATCTCTCCTCTGCCCAGAATGATTTAGGACTTTATTGCCAAGCTTGTAATTTCTTTATAGGCCTTATAGATCATCTTTCTAAATCTGTGTTGTAGGAAAAGAACTTTTGTTCCCGGACAAAGGGACCTGGGAAAGGGGCACTGTTTTGCTCCTCACAGGTGATGGGGTATGTACAAAGAATTTACTAGATAATGGCTTCCCGGTCTTCAGAACAGATGGTGATGCCCCTGTTGCTAGGATAAGGCCTAAAGAATTTAGTTTTTAATTCCACGTTATTGGCCTCAGCCCCATGAATATCCCTGGGTTTCCTGAGGCACAAACAGGGGGTGGGGGGGTGGGGGGAACCAGACAAGAAAAGCAACACACAGACAGGGAAAGCCAAAGAGAGACCAAGGAAGGAGGCAGATTGGTCAATAGAAGCTGTATAGAAGCTGTATGTCAGCTCAGCTGTCTGTAGTTCACCTGGATCTGAAAGGCAGGCAGGCAGGCAAGAAAAATTAATTTGGCAGCACAGCCGGGAATTTAATGCTATGGATACCATGGAGAAAAAATATATATATTCCTCCTCATTGAAAGGTGGTGGCCTCCCTTATTGAAGATAAACCAGAGGTGGTATTCAGCTGGTTCTCTCCAGTTCGGGTGAACTGGAAGCGGTAGCTGCGGGAGGCTCTGTCCACCAGTGGTGGGTTGCCAATTTTCTTACTACCAGTTCGGGTGCCTGCAGGCGCGATAGTTCTGTGCATGCGCAGAAACGTCCGGGCGGGGTGGGCGGAGCCTCCCACCGCTGCTACTACTGGTTTGTCCGATTTGGGTCAAACCAGGAGCAACCCACCTGTCGCACACCCACCCACAATGTAATGTGTGAGCACTGCACATGCACATAAGGCGGTGTGCATGCGCAAATACGACATATCCGAGCAAAGCGATGGCGTGCACGCTCACACTTGTGAACTGGTAGGGAAGGTAAGTGAATCGCAACGCTGAGATAAACCTGTTCCTGAAGGCTGTGGTTCTCCCAGGAATACGTTTGCAACAACAGCAACCCACATTTCAAATGCATCCAGAAAAAAATGGCAGGTGTCTCAAGTGTAATTTGATGGTTTTTAGAACACTTTCAGTTTGTAAAGAAGTGATAAATAGGAAGTGAGCCTGCCTTTGTAGGAGCGTATGGTCTTCTTAAAATGAAACATGGCTTACTGCATGGAGTGTGTGTGTTGTATATGTGTATGTGGGGGTGACGGTGGATGAATTTATATTGGGACTAAAAAAAAGGAAAGTTAAAAGGCCTGCATCATTGGCAAAATTACATTTTATTATTTGATAATACATCTTCTTCCCATCCTTTGCATTTTCAGCCTTTTATTTACAAGAAAGTCACTGGGTTGCCATTCATTACAAATAGCCCTAAACAGGGCTGGGCTGCCTTTTCTAAGAATATTGTTTGCTACAACAAAAATGTGTATATATGTATATGTATGTGTATGTGTATTGTGTACTTTATACTTTATACTGTGTACTGTGTAATATGTATATGTATATGTATATGTATGTAAATACTCCTGTCTCAGCTGATGCAATAAGGTAGAGCCGGTTAGGCTGAATTGCTAGGCTTCTGCCTGAGATGCATTACAGCCCCGGTTCGAATCCCAGTAAAGGGTATGGCCAACTGATGAGAGCTAATAAGCTCGAAATATCTATCAAATTTAAATTTATTGATCAGCTCATAAAAACTAACACACATATCTAAAAAAATTTACACAACGGAACTCATGGTTCTCTGTCTAGATGGTCTCTGGTGATGAGCTGAAAGGCAGAGGAAACAGTATGTCTCCTCCCTTAATGGGGCCCTAACAGGAAGTTGTGAAAACAATTATCTATATGTATATGTATATGTATATGTATATGTATATGTATATGTATATGTATATGTATATGTATATGTATATGTATATGTATATGTATATGTATATGTATATGTATATGTATATGTATATGTATATAATCCCTTTCTCTCTCATTCTCTCTCTCACTCACACAGAAATCTTTTCTTTTTTTATTGAGACTCCTGAATTCAGTTGACTTCTGGTAGGATTCATTTTTTTTTACTATGGGCTCTGTGGGTGTGGTTTTGTGGGCATGGCAGGGAAAGGATACTGCAAAATCCCCATTCCCGCCCCACCCTACTAGCCAGCTTTCCAGCTCAGTTATCCTGTTCAGGGCAACAGAAGAAGATCAGTTGGGAGGCAGCGGGAGCAGGGCCAGCCTATTTGCTGGTTCTCTGAACTACTCAAAATTTCCGCTACCGATTCTCCAGAGCCTGCCAGAATTGGCTGAATATCACCTCTGCTTCTGATGAATGATTCTAGGCAGGCTTCTCAGCTACATTGAAGAAGTGGTTTGCCAGAGCCCTTTCCCTGGATGCTTTCTTGATTTCCAGTCTTACCAACAGCCATATGAATACCAAGTGGTACCCCATCCAAAACCTAACCAGAAACTACTCCTGCTCGGTTCAGGCCAGCTAGGAACTGTCACCACTTTCCACTTTCCAATTTTAGAAATTCTCAAATAAATTCTCAAATAAAGTTAGTTGTTGGGATTGTTGATTAACATGGCTGCCATGTCTGGGCAGCAAAAATGGGGATGGCCATTAGATGGCAGCAGTTACAATCTTCTTGGGTCTCTTTGCTGACAAAGATTTTTGCAGCCTTTACATGCCAACCCTCACACGGTTGAACAATTATGGTACTCCATCAGAATTTTAAACTGCAGAAGTAATGATTTCATGCAAGATTATTTCTGGGTAATCATACAATCATTTGGACAATTTAAAGCTATTGTCTTGCTGTTCAGTCCCCCCCCCCCCCCCCAAATGTACATTATCAGATATTTCTACTACATGGCATGATACAATATACTCTGTACATGATAGCAAATACTATAGCCTGCTTTCATTTATCAATGAGTTAGGATGTCATTAAATTAGCACTGTAATTCCCAGTATGGCCCCCAGGCACCAATATACATTGCCGTTAACGCCTCTGAAGTTCCTGGCTCCACCTGACTTTTTATGATCCACAAACATACTTTTAATTAAAACATAGGAATCTGGAACATTGTAAAGCAAGTCACTAGCCTGTAACATCCACTTTATTTCCATGCATGTGGCTTCTGAGCTTTCTTGGAAAATAACAATGACCAGCGGCTGTAAAACATTGCTTGGCTTAAACGTATTAACACTTTGCTTAACAATATTACATTTGCTCAGTGTAAGAACAAAGACAAACATATAAAAGGACAAGTATGGTTTATCTGGTGACATCTCCTTTTGCCTGCTTTGGCAAAGAGGGTTTCAGAATTATATGGATCCGTCAGTCACCAAAGTTTCAGTATTTCTGAATTTTGATTACAAACAATCTGTAGGAAGTTATCCCTCTCCTAGGAAAATGAGATATTTTAGGAAATATTAAAAGGACAGAATATTTCCCCTAAAAGGGAAAGCAGAAACTCAGCCGCCCACCCCCCACCTTTGTCAATGGACCATTAAGGCCTGAGCCAGTCTATTCTACATAACAAAGATCTACCTCATCCAGGCAGAGCCATAGTAGGAATTGCCCAAAGCCCTCTACCCATCTCATCACATGGCACCTGGGAAGATTACATCATTCAACAAGGCTCAACCAAGCCTGGGACTACCTACAGCCTCAGACAGCCTACAGAGTTGCCCCTACATGGCCCCATGGGAGTCTGACAACCAATCAGGATATAATCTCAAATTCAAAAGCCCAGAGAGGGCATAAAATCCGGGCACTCTCAGCATCTCTTCCCTTTCCTGCCAGGACCTCAAACCATGTTGTCTTGACCACCATTAAAAATATTTCCAGTGCCTTTCTCCCCACTGGGAACTGAACCCAGAAAGATATTTCTTCCAACAATTCTAATGTAGCAAACCTTGCAACCTACTTGGGATTTTTAGTGGATTGGTTGAGATCTTAATATTTTTAGCTTAATTTTTAGCACGGGTTATTCTAATTTAATCTTATTTTATTATTGTATTGTATGTGTTGTTGCTATCGTGGTATTTTTAATTCCCTGTGCACCGCCCTGAGTCCATCTGGAGACAGGAGCAGTATACAAATCCAATAAACTGTAACTGTAACTGTACTTTCTAATGAAATACCCTGTTTCCCTGAAAATAAGACATCCCTGGATAATAACCCCAATCGGGCTTTTGAGTGCATGTGCTAAAATAAGCCTCCCCTGAAAATAAACCCTCCCTGAAAATATTGCTATACAGCAGCAGCCATGAGGTGACTACACTCTCCACCTTCTGCACCTCAAAAATAATAAGACCTCCCTGAAAATAAGGCCAAGTGCTCATTTTGAGGATCAAAAGAAATAAGACCCTGACTTATTTTGGGGAAAATGCCGTATTATCCCCAGGCAAGTATTTTCCTCATTATGTAATGACTTTCCCCCTCCTCAGCCCACTTCTGTATTGGAATATTTTACTTGATTGTAGATTTTTAATGTTGCTTTTATATGCATTATTTTCTGCCCAGAATTATGTATTTAACTATATATCAATATAACTATATTTCATACATTTTTTAAAATAAATAAATAGGTTGAAGGAATTGCATCTTCATTATTTTGGAAACTCATCTTCAGATTTTGATACAACTGGCATGTTTAGCTTAGAACCCAGAGAAGGCTTCTTGTGATCAAGAACTGTTTCTTTATGGCAAACAGTATGCTCTTTGCATAATTCTGTATAGACTATACCCGTGATGGCGAACCTATGGCATGGGTGCTACAGGTGGCATGCGGAACCATTTCTTAGGGCACACGAGATGTTGCCCTGTCAGCTCCAGCATGCTTGTGTGCACTAGCCAGCTGATTTAGGCCTTCTTTTGAGGGCGTTTTTCACCCTCTGGAGGCTTCAGGGAAGCTCCTGAAGCCTCTGGAGGTTGGGGGGGGGGGAGGCTGTTTTCACCCTCTCCAGGCTCCTAGAAAGCCTCTGGAGCCTGGGGAGGGCAAAAAGTGTGTGCCAAAAGCAGGGATGTCGCACACATACGAGATCGCCTTCTGCCACCGAGAGCCTCCCACCGGCCCATACGCTCCCATAGAGGGGTCTCCTCATGGTGCCGTCGGCTAGACAATGCTGACTGGTGACACCCAGGGAGAGAGCCTTCTCCGTGGGAGCACCTGCCCTCTGGAACAAATTGCCCCCGGAATTAAGAACTATCCCTGACTTCCGCACCTTCTGCCGTGGTCTCAAAACCTTTCTCTTTCAACAAGCCGAGCTGGCATAAAGCATGATTTTTAAATTTAAATTTTTATTATTTTAATCAGGGTTAGTTTCGTTTTTTTCCACATTTTGGCCAATATTTTAATTATGTCTTTTAAAAGCTTTTTTTAAACTTTTATATATTTGTTTTTATTTTGGCTGTACATCGCCCTGAGTCCTTCGGGAGTAGGGCGGTATAAAAAACCAATAAACTAAACTAAACTAAACTAAACATAGCATTATGGGTGTGGCACGCCCATGCACGACCCCCCTTCACTCCCCCTGCTTTTGGCACACAAGCCAAAAAAGGTTAGCCATCGTTGGACTATACTAATTGAGGTTACCTATCTCAGTGTTGATATTGTAAGGAGTCCCGAAGGACTCAGGGTGATGTACAGCCAAAATAAAAACAAATATATAAAAGTTAAAAGAAAGCTTTTAAAAGACATAATTAAAATATTGGCCAAAACGTGGAAAAAACCCAAACTAACCCTCATTAAAATAATAAACATTTAAATTTAAACATTTAAATTTAAAAATTTAAAAATCATGCTTTATGCCAGCCCGGCTTGTTGAAAGAGAAAGGTTTTGAGACTGTTGCGGAAGGTGCGGAAGTATGATTTTAAAAAAAATAAAACAATGTTAGAATATAGGGATTGGAAGGGATCCTGGAGATCATTTAGTCTATCATTATCCATTGCCCATTGCAGGAATCCACCATTGCAATATTCATCACAGATGGTTATTTAGCCTCTGTTTTAACATCTCCATCATAGGAGAGCGTATTGTATTCAGAGGCAACTTGGTTCTTGCAGGATACTTGCTTTTAAGTTTTCTTTCTCAATTATACCTCCTTATAATGTAAACCCATTATTTCCTTTCCTGTCTTCTATAACTACTCTAATTATTTTGTGTTTTCTATGTGAAATCCTTTAAGGTGCTTTAAGACAACTATTGTATCTTCCCCTCAATTTTCGCCAAGCTAAACATAGCCAGTGCCTCCAACTGTTCTGCATATGTTTTCTAGTCTAAGTCTTTAATCATCTCCTTTGTTCTCCTCCGGACATGCTTCATTTGTCAATGTCCTAAAAATGGAGTGCTGGATTCAGTATTCTAGGTACAGTCTGACCAACACAGAAGAGAGAAGAACCATGACTTCTCTTGAACTTAACATTATACTTTGGTTGATACAACCTAGATCTACATTTTTGGAGCGGAGGGGTAGCTATAACACAATCTTGACTTGGTTTCAATGGTGATCCACAATGACACCCATGTCCTTTTCACAGATGCTGTTGTCTTGTATGGTCCTTTCCACCCTCTACTTATGTTTTTCCTACAAAAGTGTTGGCACTTGAATTATCACTATTGAAATTCATTAACTTTTTTTCATTGATCCCACCTTTGGAGATCCACTGAACCTTGATATTGTCCCAGAGATGCATTTTCAAAAGGCAACTAGGCTTCCTTTGTTTTGCTTGATGACGTTTCGCTTTTAATCCAAGAAGCTTCAGAATTGAAGAAGCTTCTTGGATGAGAAGTGAAAAGTCTTCAAGCAAAAAAAAACAAAAAAAAACATCCAGTTGCCTTTTGGGGGGAAAAAAGCACCTTTGGAAGAATCCTCAGTGGCTTAAAAGTCAGAGAAAGAAATCTAGGAAGGACCTGCCCTAATAGATCAAGCAGACAAAAGTGGGAGTGGGGAGTTTGTACTTTCAGACTTGCAAGTTTGATGTTAGCTCTTCCAGGTAAATCAATCCAAACTTTTTCCACCTGCTGATCTTGCAATCCTCCATGAAGTTCAATTGTGCTTATTCCCAAATATTTATAACACTCGCTAATCTATGAAGAAAGGCATACATAGGATTGCACCAATTATGGACTACTCAGAGTCCTTTCAAGGCCCTTCTTAGGAAAGCACCATATTTCATATGGACTAACTTTCAAAATGGGACGTGGTGGCTCAGTGGCTACGACGCTGAGCTTGTTAATCAGAAAGGTTGGCAGTTCGGTGGTTCGAATCCCTAGCATCTTATAATGGAGTGGGCTCCCGTTACTTGACCCAGCTTCTGCCAACTTAGAAGTTCGAAAGCATGTAAAACTGCAAGTAGAAAAATAGGAACCACCTTTGGTGGGAAGGTAACAGCGTTCTGTGTGCCTTCAGCATTTAGTCATGCCAGTCACATGACCACGGAGATGTCCTCGGACAGCTCTTCGGCTTTGAAATGGAGATGAGCACCACCCCCTAGAATTGGGAATGACTAGTAGATATGTGCGAGGGGAATCTTTACCTTTACCTAACTTTCAAAACCCCTTTATAGAAAATCCATTTTGGAATACTAATTATATTATTCATTGTCTGATCCATTTGTTTTTAAAGGAAAAGCACTCTGCTAAGGAACATTGTCAAGACAGCAGCCAGTATTAATAATTCTAAATTTATCCAACCTTTCTGCATCTTCTTTATATGTTTTTCTTAAGGTACATACCTTAATTTTCATTACTTTGATTTTTTCTCCTCCCACATTAAAACAAAAGTTGCCAATGGCACCACTACTTCCCATGTAATGAAGCAGATATTTGTCTTCCACCAATTTTATTCCTTAAATTTATCATTCATCTTGGATGTTTCACACACTTGGCATTTTAATTCTTTAAGTGGCATGACAAGCACTCTTTTCCCAAGCTTGGCCTCAATTCTAAAGACCTATAACTACTATTTTTAATTGATGGAATAAAACTTGGCCCTACTTTGCAGACCTTGCAGAAAACATACAATAGTTGTTTGGCTAGAAATACAAATTGGTGTTAGGTTGTTGTCGGGCCAAATTAACGTAGGTGCTCTTGAGGACAACTTAAGAACTACAAAAACAGATACTGAAGGTTTGGAACATCACTGGCAGGAGAAATGCAAAACCAAGCAAAATAAAAGACAAAAAAGAAAACATCAATGTGCTTGAAAAAAAATTATTCTGCCCAAAGGCCAAGCAGACAGCACATACTGTCATTCTTGGTCAAAGACTGCCAAACGACCCACCCCTCTAATCTTTCTTCTCTATCCTTCCATTTCTGTATATTTTCCGCTTTCTCCCTTCCACACACAAAGTTGCTTGCTATACAAGTAGTCTTCAACTTACAACAGTTCATTTAATGGCTGAAGTTATAACAGCACTGAAAAATGGGATTTATGACCATTAGTCACACTGATGACCACCGTAGCAGCCTCATGGTCATGTGCTAAAAATTCAGACGCTTGCCAATTGACGCTGGCCAATTATGACAGTTGCAGTGTCCTGAGGTCATGAAATGAACTTTTGCAGTCTTCTGACAAGCAAAGTCAATGGGGAAGCCAGATTCACTTAATAGCCACAGCCATGTTATTAACTAAACAACTGCAGTGATTTAATTGTGGGAAGAAAGGTCATAAAATAGGGCAAAATTCACTTAACAACTGTCTCACTTTGCAACATAAATTTTGGGCTCAATTGTGGTTGTATGTTGAAGACTATCACATGATTTCTATTTTTTTTTAATTGAAACTACTAAGACACAGCTCATTTTTTGGAACAAGAAAATTGGGAAGGTTGAAACAGAAAACTCAGGACTGGCTTTAGGCAAAATCACATTCTGGTGCCCCTGATGGTTTGGCTAAAAGGATTTTCTTAGGAATTTCAAAAAGGTGCCCTCTTGATTCTATTTTCTTCAAAGTTTAAAACTTTACTCTTACAGTTTTCGATTTTTTTTCTTTTATCACACATTTACTGTGTGATTCATAGTAAATAATGTTAATTACATTAGCACTCCTTGTTATCACATGGCAACAATTCTGTGAAATTATATTTAACTCTTGATTTGTCATTACTGCTTTTCCAGGTGTAATTTTGATAAGCTGATAATCACATGACTGGCCAGTTTAATACTTTCCTATCACACTATTTTCTTGCTTCGGTAATATCAACAGCTTCCTGAGGTCCATAGCTGTAATAAAAAAAATTTTTTTCTTGTGACTTGCAACATCTATTCAGTACAAGATGCTGTTCACTACCATTTGACCAACTTTGTGAGTAAATGCTTTCAAAAAGTGTAAAAAGTATAAAATATTTTTTATTGAAACTTGCAAACAAGTAAGATAAAAACTAACACAAACTAACAGGTAGTAAGCAGGGAAAAAGAAAACAAGAAAGATATCAAAGAAAAAACAAAAAAGAGAAAAAGTTAAGATATATAGAAAAGAAAGAAAAAAGTATAAAGTGGCTTCCAAAATTCTTCCCAGCAGTTATAAATACAAATATACAATACAATACAACACCAGAGTTGGAAGGGACCTTGTAGGTCTTCTAGTCCAACCCTCTGCGTGGGCAGGAACCTTATACCATTTCAGACAAATGGCTATCCAACATCTTCATAAAGACTTCCAGGGTTGGGGCATTCACAACTTCTGGAGGCAAGCTGTTCCAGAGGTTAATTGTTCTAACTGTCAGGAAATTTCTCCTCAGTTCTAAGTTGCTTCTCTCCTTGATTAGTTTCCACCCGTTGCTTCTTGTCCTGCCCCCAGGTGCCTTGGAGAATAGCTTGACTCCCTCTTCTTATATATTTTAACGTTTCTTTCTAAAATTACATTATGTTACTTTTCTTTCTATAACCTATCCTATCTAATCATCATAACCATGAGTTCATTTTCTTTTATTTCTCACAAAAAGTCCTAAAGGGGCTTCCAGTCAAGGGGAGGAAAAAGGTCTAAAGCAACAAGAAAAGATTTTATACCCATATTGGAAATATTTTCATATATTTTATGGAAGTAATATTTGGAAGCCTTTTCAATTTTAAAATTTGTCACCTTAGCAACTATTGGCCAGGCCTAGAATCAGCCTTGTAACAATACCCATAATGAAAACAATTAAAATTAATCTTTAGGATTCTAAGATTTGTCCATCACTATTTCTCCCTTCTGCATTTCATTCTTCTGTTTCGTTCCACTTTCTTCTTTGTGCAGTATATCCTTCCTTTGTATATAATATCTTAGCTACGACATCCCTTTTTTCTGGTTTTACTGCATAATAGCTGTTTGAATAGATATTAATGGAAATATTACTACATAACATCCTATTGAAGACAAAAAAGATTCCTGCACAATATGCTAACTATCTTATAAAATACTAGAGTGCTCCCCCCCATAATTATTAATACTGGATAGCAGTCATTATTCTAATTCAAAAAAGGCAGCTTATGATTTATTATGTTATTCTGTAGTCTAAGGCCCTGCCTAATCTTTTCTGCTTTGTATCCTAGAAACATCTGAATTGTGTTTGGTTTGGGAGTTGAGAAAAGGCTTTCTCAGTCACTGTCCTCGGGCTTCAGAATTCCCTTGGTGGAGAAATTCACTTTTCCCCTCTTTGATTGTGTTCCACTATCATGTACAAATCTTTCTCTTCCGGCAAGCAATCAGCCTTCTGAATTGCTGGCTTTTAACTTCTTGGCTGAGATACTTTCTGAACTTTTTTTGAGGCTTTAACTGGCTTATGCCCTTCTTTTCCCTCCTCTCCTTTAAAACATTTATTTGTTCTTTTAACTTCTCTGCACTGGGATGGTTGAGTAGCTCAACTTGTGCTGTTAAGACAGATAGAAAGGTAGAAGAAAAATATTTTAAATGATTGCTTCATTTGTTATTATTTGAAGTTTGAAAAGCACAGATGAAAATTATGAAGTCCATTGTTGTCCTCCGTATGGTTAATATGCATTATGGGAAATAGCGGTGAAAGATTACATTAGGACCACACGCAGCTCTGAGACCCTTGGGTGCGATCTCAGAGACCTTCAAAAGTCTCTGGTAAAGGGTGATTTTTATGACATAAAAAGGGGAAATTATTAAACATATGATTAGAGAAGAACCATATGAACTTCTTTTAATTTACTTAAATTTAGGTATAAATCTCAAATGTTGGTTTTCCACTAATGCCACTTGGTACTTTGATAAGCATGGAGCTGGTAGGGTTCACAGCTGCCAGAATTTATGCTTCAGACAGATCAATTTTACAAAAGGTTGGGATTCTGGAATATTACACAGGGAAGGTCATCATTACAGGTGAATAGACCTGTTAAATACACTCAGACACAAATACACACATAAAACAACAGTATGTTTGGTGCCCATGTCCTGATCTTAATGTAATGAAATGATCTTAGGAAATTACAAATGTGTTGCAAAGCATGAAGGTAAATATGAAAGAAAGAAAAAAAGAATCTGATAGATACTGTGGAGCAAAGTCTAAATATCTAGAGTTCTTCTAGTAGAACGTTCATAATCATTCAGGACCTACTAGACCTTGCCAGGAACTTGATACATCTTCCCTTTTACCCCATGATTGGGGTTACAGAAGCAAAAAGACTGCTAAGTTCTGGCATGCCATATTGGAAGGCTGTAAAAAGGCTCTATGTGCCTGATCTTAAGGAGGTCAGTGTTACTCTGAAAAGGGTGATTAAAGCATGTGATAACGGTTAATTAAACTGTTTTTGCACTGCCCCTTACTAATTAGCTTAAGTCTCCATATATTGTGTGGCTCCAACTTTCTGAAGCAGTGAAAAAATCCAGGGACAGTGCTTACTTGAGCTTGAAAGGAGAATTCACTCGAAAATTGCACTGTTCTGTGTTCCGGATAACACAATAAAATAGAACTGATGTTGATGAGTAGGCTGTATGCAGTGAAATGCTCTGTCTCAAATCCACAGAGAAGTATCTTAGATCCGGGCAGCAATATGGTCCCAGCATCACTTGGGACCTCCTAGATTCTCTGCCCCGCTTGATCATGTTTAGAAGTATTTAATTAAAATAGAAACCAAATAAATCCTGAAATGCTTCCAAGGAAGGGATTGTGCTTATGGACGCTGAAGAACTGTCTATATTTTTATGCAGCAGGAGACTGGCCACGTGTGAGCTGGGTTCAGGTTCCTGGTGGCTCCTTAAGCAGCTGAGTAGGGTCTGAGCAGAAGGATGGTAATTGTTTCCTTCTGGGATGATGTGATGGAACAATGGTTTAATCCCTTAAAGAATTCATCTGTTGCATGAAAACCAAGTGTATTTTTGCTATCCCAAGGGCAAATGGCAGGTGATGTAAAGATCTTGAATCAGCCTGAAGTAAGTTAAGGTCTAGATGACATAAAATAAATACTTTATTAAACCGTATCAATGAATTGCCTATATCAGGGGTCCCCAACCCCCGGGCTGCGAACCGGTGCCGGTCCGTGGCTTGATAGGAACCGGGCCTCAGGGCTGGAAGGGGGAGGAGAGAGGAGGGGGCAGTCCCCTGGGCGGAGCGCGCACAGGGGGCGGGAGAGCACAGTTGCGGCCGCTCGCACCGTTGGAGGCCCTAGAGGGGCGGGAGAGCCAACTCACACACATCCCACGCGTGCATGCGCCGCCTGTTCCCCCTCCCCCTGCTCCCCCTCTAAGCCGGCCGGTCCGCAGAATTTTCTTTAAAATGAAACCGGTCCCTGGTGCCAAAAAGGTTGGGGACCCCTGGCCTATATGGTCACTAGCATCCTATAACATCAGTACTAGTGATTGCTCCTAGAGCAGGGGTCTCCGAACTTGGCAACTTTAACACTTGTGGACTTCAACACCCAGAATTCCTCAGCAGCTATGTTGGCTGAGGAATTAAGGTCCTTCTTAAGATCAGCCATGCATAGCATAGCATTAGGATATATTAGGGATCACCTTATTGGTGAAATTCAAAAGAAAGTACTACCAGTTCTGTGGACATGGCTTGGTGGGCATGGCAGGAGAAGGATACTGCAAAATCCCCATTCTCACACCACTCCTGTGGGAAGGATATTGCAGAATCTCCATTCCCACACAACTCCTGGGGCCAGCTAGAAGTGGTATTTGCCAGTTCTCAAAACTACTTAAAATTTCCACTACCGGTTCTCCAGAACCTGCTGAATTTCACCCCTGGATCACCTAACTAACCAAACATGATTCTGCCTGTCTGGTTGAAATACTGAGAGTCTCTGTCCATGTGACTCTGCTAATGTATTCTAATAATTTTATTGCATTGTATTAACACCCCGCCTTCATTTTTTAAAATAAATAACTCAAGGTGATGAATATATGCGATACGGTTTCCTCCTCCTATTTTCTCCACAACAGCAACCCTATGGGATGAGTTGTGTTGAGAGAGAGTGACTGGGCCAAAATCACCTAGCTGGCTTTCATGCTAAAGTAGGAATCTAGTCCTGTTTTCTGTCTGATTTACCTGGGAGGGCTAACATCGATCTTCCAAGTTTGAAAATACACTTCCACTTTTGACTGCTTGATCCATCAGGCAGGTTCTTCCTAAGTTTCTTTCTCTAACTATTAAACCACTGAGGGTTCTCCCAAAGGTGATAACTTTTTTTCCCCTCAAAGGCAACTGGACTTTCTTTATTTTGCTGGAAAATGTTTCACTTCTCATCTAAGAAGCTTCTTCAGTTCTGAATCTTCTTGGATGAGAAGCGAACTGAGGAAGCTTCTTGGATGAGAAGTGAAACTTCTTCAGGCAAAACAAAGGAAGTCCAGTTCCCTTTTGAAAAAGCACCTTTGGGACAACCATGACTGAGAATCTCCACTGGGGATTCCTACCTGCCTTCTCTGATCGTTTCCTAGGCATCATCTTTTTCTCTTATCCCCAAGGCCATCCACACATTCCATTATACCTCCTGGCCTGAATGTCCAATAAAAATAGACAGATCTTTAGAACCCTATAAGGATGAGGCTATCTGCATCTCTGAAGGCATGTGTTCCACAAGGAATGCCAAGGCTGCCACAGAGAAGGCCCATCTCCTGAATGCAATCAGAAGATGTGGGTTTTACTAAGGGCATTTGGAACATGCCCTCTCTGCTAGATCAGGCGGAGTGAGCTGGGACATTGGGGGGGGGGGGGAATGGATCTATAGAACTGAGAATTAGGGATGTGCACGTGATTGGCTAGAACAGCAGGGCCTCCTGTTCCCGATACATTTGCAGGTTCCATGTGTCCCATTTTGTGTAACAGAATCCTTGTAGATTTAGTTGTCTTTTTGATTTCATCAGCTGGCAGTGGAGCAAACATTTTTGTGTGTGACTGAAATAGAGAAATCATCTTTCAAAAGGCTTCTAAGTTTATTCATTAAACAGGAATTCTGTACAGCATATTTATAGAAACAGAAGAGCTAGGCCTTAATTTTCATTCCTAAGAAGGAAGGAGACATAGGCTCACCAAATAAACCTTAGATAAAAGGAAACATACATTTTTCTTGTGCATTTGATGATATTCCAACACATTTGCCACAGATTTCTTTCTCTCTAAAGGGAAGATCTTAATATATTTAGTGTTCTGATATCTCTTCAGTAGTTAGAAATGTTGCAGAAAGTGGTTATTAATAAATCATTAAAGGCTCTCATCACATCTAGCAGCCTGGCTTTTACACTGTGTGTGTGTGCTTTTCTCTTTTGCTCTACAGAAAGTCTTTCTAACAAAACCTACAAAAAGAGCTGTTATAATGGACTAGCCTTCAAAAATGAAGAAAAATGTACTCCTCAGTTATATTCTATTTTAATGCTCTCCACCCCGCCTCAATTTCTTGTTGCTCAGAATATGTAACATCTTGCATTAACAGCTAAGTTAATCTTACATTAAGATTTGATCTTTATCAAAATCTGTGGCAATAACTCTCATAATTAGGACTTGGCCTGTCAATCTGTTAAAGAAGTTTTACAGTATCATCTTTTAATGATTATTTTATTTAGCGATTAATTAATTGGCTAAAAGTTGTACATTGTTTCTGTCCAGTAAATTTATATTAAATGTTCCCAAGAATAGTCTCTTCCCTTTTTCATCTTCAAGTTTGAGAAAAGTAAATTTTTGTTTGTTTGCTAGAATATAATAAAGATGGCTATTTTCCTGGCTCCCCCCCCCCCCCATTTTTTTAACACATGGAACATCTGACAGAAGAAACAGTACAATTCTGGATGCTGCTATGGGACATTCCCCGCTCCCGCCCCAAAAAGCCACAACAAGAAAGCAGTGTAGATAAAGAGGTTGATAAGAATAAAAAAAGAAGCTGAAATGAAAGAACTTCTAAAAACAGCAGAAATAGTGGAGAAAAGAGCAAGGAAGATAAAGCACTGGCCAGCACCAGGTGAAGATGAGCTGTGTAGTTTTAGGTTGTAGCATCTGGTACCCATTTATTGCCAAGCAGTTTAACAACATATTGCAATGAGTGGAAATTGAAATTTTGGTTAACATTTTGCAAAACCTATCTGATAATGAAAAATCCAGCAAAAGTGATGACACCAAACAACTAAAGACCTAAATTACCTGCTTACCAACAACTTTCAAATCGTTTATAGGTTTCCAGTCCAACAGTATCTAGTTGAAAAGCAAGTTCTTTCCACCCTAAGCAGAAAAGAAGCTGCCTAAATGGCAGAGGAACAAAATATCAACTTCTAAGCGAAAAGATTATTTTGGAAAATTGCAAAAGAAGGAAAACCAATTGAATGTAGCTTGGGTTGATTGCCACAAAGCATTCCACTCCCTGTCACACAATTGAATAATCAAGAGCCTAGAGACAACAGGAATCAGTAGAAACATCAGAAGATTTCTGCAAAGATAAATGGCACAATGGAAGACATGGTTGCTTGTCGATGGTGATCGACTGGGAGAGGTTAATATCAAGAAAGGAGTCTGTCTAGGACAGGGGTCTGCAAAGTCGGCTCTTTTAAGACTGGTGGACTTCAACTCCCAGAATTCCTCAGCCAGCTATGCTGGCTGGGGAATTCTGGGAGTTGAAGTCCACCAATCTTAAAAGAGCCGACTTTGCAGACCCCTGGTCTAGGAGACTCACTGTCCCCACTACTGTTTGTCATTGCATGGATTCTTCTGTGAACAATACTGAATAACTCAGGCCAGGGGTTTCAAACACCAAAAACATCTGCTCGGTTATCCCACCTCTGATACATGGACAATGTGAAGTTGTATGGAAAAAAAACCCACCATCAAAAATAGAACTGTTGCTCAACATTGCCCATATAGCCAGTCAAGATATTGCCATGGAGTTGGTCTGGACAAATGTGCTATTCCCACCATCAGCAATGGAAAATTAGGGAGAACTGAAAGAACCAAGATCCGGCTGCCTATATGACAAACAACAACAACAACAACAACAATAATAATGGCTTGTGCATTGCCTAGTTCACAACCTTCTCTCTGTGCTCTTTTTGATAGCTGGCTCTTGGGCTGATCAGTCTAGTAGCTATTTCTAAAGTAATAAACGTGTACTCTGCTTCTCGTCATAAAAGAAACAAGCCTTTTCTCCTTTACCTCAGAAGAGGATGAGACAAAAAACCCAGTATTTTATCTCTGTAATTTGCCTGTATTCAGGTTTCTCATTTGTATTCTTATTTGGGAACTGTTCAAATTTGTGACAATGTTGAATAAGTTTACAAATAGTCCTTTGAGTTTGGGCTGATATAGCATTTTCATGTGTCATGGGGCTGCCATGATCTGCCACCTTTCCTGCTGGTTTCTGCCAAGCAAAGTCAGTGGGAAAGGTGGCAGGGAGTAGAGAACTTGTTGGAAGTTTGTCATTAATTCTTCTTCATCTCCTTTATTATACTTCTTACTAACCAGAGCTATGACAGGATGCACGGTGTCTAATTCAGGTTGCAACTGTCCAGTGGTGGGTTTCAAATTTTTTAGAACCTACTCTGTAGGTGTGGCCTATTTTGTGGGCATGGCTTGGCAGTCATGTGCCAGGGTGGGCATGACCACCTTTTAAAATGTGGTGAAACTCATTTAACAACGCTCTTGCTTAGCAACCAAAATTTTGGACTCAATTGTGATGATAAATTCTTTCTTTCTTTCTTTCTTTCTTTCTTTCTTTCTTTCTTTCTTTCTTTCTTTCTTTCTTTCTTTCTTTCTTTCTTTCTTTCTTTCTTTCTTTCTTTCTTTCCTTCCTTCCTTCCTTCCCTTTCCTTTCCTTTCCTTTCCTTCCCATTGGGTCACTGGCAGCAGCGGGCCAGATTTACTTCCAGGTACGCCGGTGGACCCCCCTCTCACCGGTTCTCTAAATTTCACCAACCGGTTCTCGCGAGTAGGTGCGAGCCTGCAGAAACCCACCACTGGAACTGTCCGATTTTCTCATATGGACATCATCCTTGTATAGACAAATATACAAATATACATACGCAATAAAATGACTCCACCCCAGCATTTCTATCTCCAATGTTCAATGTAAGGAAACAGGAAAGAAAGGCCTTTGGCTTACAGAATGAGATATTATAGATTTCATAGAGACTTCTAGTCCAGTTTTAGTTCCATAATTTGAAGACATCACCTTTTAGAAAACTGTTCAAAAATAAAAACAAGAGGCTGTAAGGAAAAGAAGTAGAAGTAGTGGGATATGATTGAATCCCAGGTAGCTGGTCAATGCAGCTGAGCTGTGTCTCAAGGGACAGGGAAGTATGAAAAAATATCTGGAATGATCACGAGAGAGAGAGAGAGAGAGAGAGAGAGAGAGAGAGAGAGAGAGAGAGAGAGAGAGAGAGAGAGAGAGAGAACACATCTTCAGTATGTAACTTTTGTGATTAAAATTCAGATACTAGGCAACTGGTTCATATTTATGATGGTTGCAGTATCCTCGGGTTAAGTGATCCTCTTTTGTGACCTTCTGACAAGCCAAGTCAATGGGGAAGCCAGATTCACTTAACAACCATGATACTAACTTAACAACTGCAGTGATTCACTTATCAACTGTGTGGCAAGAAAGGCCATAAAATGGGGCAAACCTCACTTAATAAATGTCTCACTTAGCAACAGAAAGGTTGGACTCAATTGCGGGTGTACGTCGAGCACTACCTTTATACTGATCTGTGCTGCAGAGTTTTAAGTCAAGTCCGTTTGCTTTGTTGGTCTCCTCAAAGCTGCTGAGATATAGGAAGCGAAGATTTCTCCCAAACTGCAGATCCCTGCCTTGCCAACTATATTCCTAACACTATTCCACATTTAATACAGGGTCTCCCCCAAGCCCAGCACCAAAGTATAGTGAAAAATATCGCATAAGAAGAATACATACTACTAGACATCAGTTATGAACGTCTGAGCAACGAAATTCTGGTAGAAACTGGAAGGCAGGAGCTTCTGAGCAGATTGAAAGGAAAAGCGATAAACTGGGGATTGCAGCATTGAGCGAACAGTGAATGTGGCAGTGGACAGAGAGTCTCGGAGCGGCTCCAGGCTTTCTTCCAGCTCCTTGCAAAAAAAAAAAAAAAAAAAAAGCTGAAGAGATTGTAATATAATTTAACCTCTTGCTCAGTTCTCATGCTTTCCAATTGCGCTTGCACAAGGGAAGATCCTGTCATCATGTTTCCATTGTATGCAACTTGTCCCAAGAAAGAATTCTCTTTTCCCCAAAGAACCGCGGGATGCCCCACATAAGTTACCTTCTCCAGTCTGAGTTCTTGGGAATTAATTTCTTCATCAGGAAATGCTTCCTGATTTGCAGTTCTGCATTTCAGTGGTTGCTCCTTTATCTTTTTTTCACATCAGCCAGTTTCCTGCCAGGAGAGTGGTGTAGCTGACTGGCTTCCCAGATTAGATTTGGAGAATTCAGCCAATGCTGCTTACGGTTCTCCCCAAGTCATTTTACTGAACGATTGCAGCTACCTGATACAGCCCTGGCACAGGTATCCTTGATTTTTTTTCCTTTTAAAAAAAAAATCTGCCTTAGCTGTAGGTAGAAGTTTGCAGCAGATTGCCCACATTTTCCAACATCTAATTAAGAGCAATTCAGCAATGGTCTCTGGAAATAAGACCAAGACATGAACATTATGCGCTTCTATTACGCTCTTTCCTCCCCCCCTTCCACCTCCAGGGGGGGCCAAGATAGCTTCATTTTCTTGTCCCAGACTCTCCATAAATACGTGTGCTAGGAATTTATGTCTATCTCTCTCCACGTCAACCTGAATATGTTCTGTTGAACTTGGTCAAGGTCCTATTATCATCCCCGATGTTTCCAGTCCGGTGTGTCCAAGTTTCAATACTTCAGATCTGGAAAGCAGGGGTTGGGCAGGGGGACCAAGAAGTGAAAACTAGAAGGTTTGAAAGCCAGCATTGTACGCAAAATACAACGTTGTCTCCTTCCCGCAATTAACGCAGCCGATGTCATAAGGGGTGATTGTTTACTGCAAAGCAGCTCCAGGTGGCCACAAAAGAAACACAATAAACAGTTTTCTGAACTTCTTCAGTGAATCTTAATAATTTCCATAAACAGACAATTTGAATAGTCAATTCCTAGTGTGCTTTTCTCAGAAAGGAGTCTCAGCGATCAAACTTAAAATGCAAGGGCATGTTTAAAAAGTTGTCCTTTTGGTGCCTGCCTCCATCTGTGACTTCGGTTGATGAGCTTTTGCCTTTTGTATGAGCTGCATTGTTTCGTTTTTGAAGTTTGCATGTATCTCAGAGGTTTGTCAACTTGCATCTTTTTTTCTTTTTCTTTTCTTTTCTTTTCTTTCTTTCTTTTTTTTTTGTAGCTCTATATGCAGGATCCTGTCTGCCTGTTTCCTCTATTGCACTATTTTGTTTGTACTACTGTAATCGTTTTGCTGGCCCAGATCTGTGTGGGTGTGCTGGCAGCTTTACAATAAAGTTACATGGGAACTGAGTTAAGGTTGAATATTTATTAGAAGAAGCCATCTGGCGTCAGGCAGTCTGGGGGGGGGGGGGGAGATTCATTTCTTTAGTAGTCTCTCCTCTTTTCTCTCTCTCTCTACTTCTTCCTCTCTACCCCTCCCCTCTCCTTTCTAGTTTTCACATTTCACATATGTGAAAAGTAGGACACACGTCTCTCCACATTCTTTTTTATCCTTCCCACTTACAGTCATAAAAAAATATGTAGCTCTATCTTGCATATTCCAGCCTCTGCTGTATGATTTTGCTTCCCTCTGCTTCTGTCTGCTGTACTAACGCCTCAAGTCTCATTCTTCTAGAGGTATTCACTGCAGATGGCAGTGCAAAGTTCTCACAGTTGGTCCCTCGTATTTGGCCTGTGACGCGGCAGCTTTGAATAGTCCCACTCTGCTATGGTTTGCTAAAGCATTCATCTCCCATCCCATTTCTTGCTTCCCGTCCTCCAGCTGGCAGCCTCATAGAAAGAAAGAAAGAAACTCCACCAACTCACCATCCCTGTGTGGAGTGTTCAGAAAACTCACGAATCCCCTTAATTAAATGAACTGGCTAGGAGAACTGGCTTGGTATTTTGTCCATTAGAACTGCGTCAAGTGGAAAACTAAATTGATCCAAAAGACGCTCAGTTCTCCTTACCTTTCAGCTGTTCTCTCTCAGTGTTCTTGACCCATAGGCGCAGCACATATGGAGGTGTCAAGGAACAATATGCCCAACCTTGTATATTTGTTGACTTTTCCTACCAAGCATTCCGCATTAAAGGCAGCTTTTAACCAGGTGCTTTCCTCTGCCAAAGTTCTCATTGGTTAGAAAAATTTGAAGATCCCTAGAATGAGCAAAACCAAAGCCAAGTTGTAAAAGTAAATGGGATCTTGTTGTAATATCAAGGAGACATTACATATATACTAATTGTTGCCTTCTCGGAAATAATGACCTGTCCTATCAGAGATATTCATGGGGAAGGCCAAGATGGCAGTGGCAACCCCATGATCAACCACTTACCGCTTTGACTTTGCCTGAAACGTTGATGTATACAGGGAATAAAATCTTTGGGTAGTTGCGATTGCTACCTTGGCTATTTGCCCTAATCCAACGGTGCCTCCCATTCATTTTCTGCATCACAACTCCACATTACAAGCAATGGAATCACTATATCCCAACAAAGCTCTGAACAGAATTTTAGGCAACAGCAATGCAACTAGTTAGTAATAGTGGATAAAATTGCCTTTATTGGCCTCAATTGAAGGGTTACAGGTTTCTTTATTACTATGGTCTAGAGCAGTGGTAGTCAACCTGGTCCCTACCGCCCACTAGTGGGCATTCCAGCTTTCATGGTGGGCAGTAGGGGTTTTGTCTGATACTGAAGCACTTTCCTTTTTTAAATTTAATTAACTTCCCTACTTTATAAATCATCATTACTGTGGAACTGGTGGGCGGTTAGAAAATGTACTACTAATAGAGATACAAAAGTTGGTGGTAGGCATAAAAAGGTTGACTATCCTTGGTCTAGAGTTTAAAGAATAGCTTAAGTTTAAAGAATAGCCTAGGCATGCTACTGCTTGCAATATAAATTAAGTCAGATAAAAATGACTGATTGGATGGGAAATGAGCATTGAAATTTGCATAAAGAGAAAGTCAAGTGGTTACTAGAAATTCAGTGACCTCATCATGATGTAGGAAGGACTTTTGCTCAGAATTCAACTTCTATATTGTTGCGCGTGTGCACACACAAGCAAAGATTGTAAAGGGGGGGAGGGACATTGAGAATCATTGTGTCATCAGCAACTGTTAAGACAAAAATGTGTCTTCTGAGCATTGTGCATGTACAATGAGGAAGGTCTTTGAAGTCACCACACCCAATCTTCTAAAGTAGAGAACACTTTGACATCTGAAGGCAGTGGGTTTGAAACGGTGCCGAAATCACTTCATAAAGCATCTGATTGAAAGAATAAAATTGCAATACACACTGATTCACATAATATTTTTTAATTTGGAAGAATATTCGTTTTCAGATATATAATCTTACAAACGGCATCGTTGGACCTTCCAGTTCCATTAATTGGTTTTTCACCTTTATGTATTACATTGTTCAACTCCAAGGAGAAAAAAAATGTGAAAAGAAATAATTGTATAATTTATACAGATATATTATATATGAAAAGTGTATGGTAAGCCTGAACACGGCCAGAGAAACTGTAGCCATAAAATAATTCCGTTTCCTAGCCTGTCCCACCTTCATAATCTCTGAATTAAGAAGATACCAGTTCTTAAGATCCTGGAGTAACTTGGATCTAGCTTTGTAATGAAATATTTGGAGGCCTCTGACTTTATATTCTGCTAACAATTAGCTTATCTAAAATATCATAATCATTCATTTAGATGGGAGAATTGAATATGGATGACTCCCTAATTTATTATCAATCACTGAGGTTGGACCCTGTTGTTGTTTCCACTCCAGACGGCTGCTGATCTGCCTGAATAATTCTCTTGCATCTCCCTCCGCGCTCAGCCTCTCCTTCCTCCCAAAAATCTGATTATCTCTGTGCAGGTATATGGTTGATGATAATGGTGTAGGGAAGAACATTCAATTATTTAAACCTCACATCTGCAGTCTAAACAGGTTACAGTCATCATGCTTCAGTAAGGACTAATACTCAATAGAGCAGGGAGAAATAAATTAGGGAAATTCAACTCCTCATACACCACCTTAAAATCAACCAAAGGTCATGCAGGTAGTCCTCGACTTACAACAGTTCATTTAGTGACTGTTCAAAGTTACAAAACCACTGAAAAAAGTGAGTTATGACTGTTTTTCACCCTGTTGTAGCACCCTGTTGTCATGTGGTTTACATTTGAGTGTTCGACAATTGACTCACATTTATGACAGTTGCCATGTCCCAGAGCCTTTTGTGACCTTCTGACAAGCAATGGGGAAACCTTGATTCACCTAGCAACCACTAATTTAATAACTGTGGTGATTCACTTGACAAATGTGGCCAGAAAACTAACTTAACAAATTTCTCATTTAACAACATCAATCGTGGGCTCAGTTGTGGTTGTAAATTGAGGACTACCTGTATTGATAAATATATGTAGTCCTTGACTTTCATCAGTTTATTTAGTGACTGTTCAAAATTACAACACTGAAAAAAGTGATTTTATGACTGCTTTTAACACTTATGACCGCATGGACACTTGATCAGAATTCAGATACTTGGCAAGTAACTCATATTTATGACGGTTGGAGTGTCCTGAGGTTATATGATCACCTTTTGTGACCTTCTGACAAGCAAAGTCAATGGGGAAGCCAAATTCACTTAACAACCATGTAACTAACTTAACAAGTGCAGTGATTTATTTAACCGTGGCAAAAAAGTCATAAAATGGTGTCAAAAGTCAAAGCTCACTTTATTTATTTATTTTATTTATTTATTATTCGATTTATATACCGCTCCTATCTCCATCAAGATGGACTCAGGGCGGTGTACAGGAAATTAAAAATCACACCAACAAATAAGAATAAATACAATGATATTATTAAAATGAATTAAATTAGGTAACCTGTGCTAAAAATATTTCCCATTAATAAAATTATAAATCCAATTACTAATTGCTAAAATTATGTCGCATCTGAGCCCTAAGCTATAAGCTAGACCGGCTTGGTGGAAGAAGTATGTCTTAAGTGAGCGGCGAAAGAGGGGAAGGTCCGTGATAGTGCGGAGTTTGGGGGGTAGGTCGTTCCAAAGGGCTGGACCTGCCACAGAGAAGGCCCTTCCCCTGGGCACCGCCAATCGGCATTGACCGGCGGTTGGCACCCTGAGCAGCTGTTACTTAGCAACTGTCTCACGTAGCAACAGAAATTTTGGGCTCAATTGTGGTCCTAAGACTACCTGTGGCTTTCATGTGGGTAAAGCTTTCATGTTTTTATAGGCAGTAGCAAATGAAGTTCAGGATGGTTGAGACTGTGATGATATGCCTACATACACAGTGCTGTATTTACGATTAAGCAGACTAAGCCCAAGGGAGCACCACAAAGTTGAGAAAGGAAAAAAAGCCAATGAAGATTTGTACAGTATCTACAAAGGAGGGGCACCACGATTTGTCAGTACTTAGGGCACCCGTGAGCCTTAATCAGCCACTGTACATACTGTAAATCTACCAGAATCCTTTCAAATTGCTCAGACTGTAATGCTCTCTACATGGGGCTTCCCTTGAGGTGCACCCGAAAGCTACAGCTAGTCCAGAATGCAGCCGCGCGGGTGATTACGGGAGCGCCTAGACACTCCCACATAACACCGATCCTGCGCGAGCTGCACTGGCTTCCTGTGGTCTTTCGGGTGCGCTTCAAGGTTCTAACGACCATCTTTAAAGCGCTCCATGGCTCGGGGCCTAGTTATATGCGAGACCACCTCCTGCCCCATACATCCCTCAGACCGATACGCTCCCACAGAGAGGGCCTCCTCAGGGTGCCGTCGGCCGGTCAATACCGACTGGCGACACCCAGGGGAAGAGCCTTCTCTGTAGCGGGACCAGCCCTTTGGAACGACTTACCCCCTGAACTCCGTACCATCTCCGACCTCCGCCTCTTCCGCAAGTGTCTGAAGACACACCTATTCCAACTAGCCGGCCTAGCGTAGCCTCCAATTCTGACTCATAGATAGTTTTAAAATGGGGATTTTAATTCGGTTTTAGCACAGGTTTTTTAGTTGAATAAGTTTTTTAAAAAAAAAAGTTTTATATGTTTGTATGTTTTTTAATATGCCTGTGCGCCGCCCTGGGTCCGTTTGGAGAAGGGCGGGGTATAAATTCAATAAAATCAAAATCAAAGACTGTCCTAGAAAGGGCCTTTAGCCTGAGACTCTGTTCACTTAACCGTACGATAAATGGCCTGCCATATTATGTCTAATCAAGACAAGGTCAACTGAGAATTACAACTTCAATCTCATATTCTACTATTCTCTGCTATAAGATTAATTTATGCAAATATCATGTGATTCAGACTCTGATTATTTGATGGTTTATCATTTGATAACTTGAAACGTATGCAAAGTTCTATCATAATTGTTGTTGGTCATAAATTGTTCATCATAATTACCACTCCCATAACAGTCAGCACTTTTGTATCAATTTGATGGAAATTTTTCGTTATGGCATCAGAGCAATCACAGACAATTCTCTCAGGACTCACTGAATTGCAAGGAAAAATAAAATTGTTTTTTTTATGTAGTTTATGGGAGATAAGCACCAGAGGCGGATTTCACAAAAGTTTACCACTGGTATGCAGTGACCACACACCTTCCATGCATATACTTTGCTCGCGCATGCAGCTTGCGCACATGTGCACGGGTGGGTGGGAGTAGGTGAGTAGGGCGGACCCACCCAGGTCCATCTACAGGTCACAACTACTGGTTTGCCCGAACCAGCTGAATGCCACCGCTAAGCACATTTCAGAATGATTCAGACGTTTTTCAGATCTTAGGTGAATGTAATATGTTCAGCACCCCTTTGCTGATCATTAAAGTAACCAACATTTTTGAAGCTGCCATCTTGTGTGTGTGAGAGAGAGAGAGGGAGGGGAGGAGGGAGGGAGGGAAGGGGGAAGGGAGTGAGGAGGAGAGAGAGTGAGACTTTAAGTCATTGTTGACTTCTGGCAACTGTCTGAACTAACCCTGCGATTTTCCTGGCAAAGCTTTTTGGCAGTGATTTGCCCTTTTCTGCTTTCTTGGTTTGAGAGAGTGACTGGCCCAAGGTCACCTAGCTAGCTTTGTGCCCAAGGCGGGACTAGAACTCACAGTCTCCTGCTTTCTAGCTAAATGCTTTAACCATTGCACCAAACTCACTCTCAGACATTTTTCAGATTTCCATCTTTGATCGGGAGGAAAAAAGAGATGCTACCGCTACTTTAAAGAATCCCTATATTAAAAGTAATGCCATTCTTACAGCTGGTGTACCTCCTTTTTCAAATTCGGTTCTTTTAATGAATGGAAAAGCCTTTGTAACTTGTGCTCATGCAAAATCTGAAAGACAACTTCCATTCCATTTTCAAAGAATACGCAATCTTATTTATCTGATTCACAGTCAATGGTACTATCAGCTTGGCATTTTTCGCAGTGGGAAGTAACAGGGTCAGACCAGCCTGGAACCTGGATGGGAAGCCACTGTGAACTTTGAGGACTGTAGGTTAAAATATGGGAAATCAAAAACCGGCTGTGGGCAGCTCACAAGAAGAAATAAATATACAAATAACAGAACACAAAAAAATTAGTCAAAACGAGTATGAGTACCTTGAGTTGGAAAAAAAAAGGGATATAAATTTAAAATAAATAAATATCAAAATGGTTTTAATTGTCTAGATCTGTGTTTCTTAACATTTTAATTCTCAGGGTTCCTTTCCAATTTTTAAAACTTCTAGAGGATTCCAAAAATGCGTTTATTCATAGGGGTTACACTTATCAATATATATCCTATTAAAAATTAAAATTGATGTGTTTTCTGTCGCTACCACTTCTCACAATTACTTGATGGGATTTTAATATTGTATCATGTTTTATCATAAAACAGCAAATGGTTTTTATTTCCTGGACCTCTGAGAGTGTCTTGGGGGATTCCCAGGGTTCCTAGGACCACACTTTTAGTAATGCTGGTCTAAATAGATTCCTATGGCCTGCTGCCACATTTTTACATCTCCTTATTATGGACATCTGAGAATATTTAATTATGTATATGGGTTTATTTTGATACTGTCATCTCAGTCTACATTGTAAGATAACTGGGTGGTAAGACCTGGTTGTCTGACCCCACATATTATTTATTTTTAAATTCAAGTGGATATAACCTAGATTATTCTAGGATTCTTTCCTGTGTACATTTCTAGATATTGAATAATTTTGAAGGCAGTCTAAAGCAGTGGAATAATGGCTTAACAGAATTGGAAGAGACCTTGGAGATCTTCTAGTCCAATCTCCTGCACAAGCTGGAGACCCTATAGAATTCTGGACAAATGGCTGTCCAATATCTTCTTAAAAACTTCCAATGATGGAGAACCCACAATTTCTGAAGGAAAGCTGTTCTACAGATTAATTGTTCTCATTGTCAGGAAATTTCCCCTTAGTTCTAGGCTGCTTCTTCTCTCCTTGTTTAATTTCCATCCATTTCTTCTTGTCCTGCCTTCTGGTAGTTGGGTAAATAGATTGGCTCCCTCTTCTTTGTGGCGGTCCTTCACATATTGGAATACTACTATCATGTCACCCCAGTTCTTTCTTCTTCACTAGATTAGACATACCAAATCCCTGTGACCATTCTGCATATATTTTAGCCCCCAGCCCCCTAATCATCTTTGTTGCTCTTTGTTGCACTTTTTACAGAGTGTCAACATCTTTTTTATATTGTGGCCACCAAACTGGATGCAACATTCCATGTGTGGTTTTTACCAAGGTATTATAAAGTGGTGTTAACACTTCACGTGATCTTGTGTCTATTCCATAAGGCAGTTTAGGATTGCACTGGTTTTTTTTGGTGACTGCAGCATCCTGCTTGCTCATGTTTAAGTGATTGTCCACTTGGACACCAAGTTGCCTCTCTCAGTTACTGCTATTGAGCCAGGTTTCACCTGTTCTGTACCAGTACATTTGGTTTTTCTCTTGAATTCTCTTCAATTTCATTTTGTTAGATAGTTCAAGTCTGTTGAGATCTTTCTGAATCTTGAGTGTATCTTCTGGGTGCTGACTATTTTTGCCAGCTTGGAGTCATCTACAAATTTGATGAGCTCCCTTTCTTTTCTCTCATCCGAAGTTTATGAAGATATTGAAGAGTACTAGGTATAAACCAGAACCTCGGGTAGACAGCTAGAAATTTCAAATTCCAGTGATAAAGATTAGCACGAGAAGACTGAATTGATGTTGAATATTGCCAATACTGAATTGATAGGGGCTCAGGGAAGGATCCACAGCTTTTGTAGAACTAAAGTTGTGCGACCCATCCCAGTACAGAATGGGAAACCTGGATATCTTCTGAGAAGATGTGAGTAAGCGTCAATGCCAGTCTGAGGATGTCAAAGAGAAAAACACTGTCACCAATTAAAATCATCATAGCAAGCCAGACATTCCATGCTGACTTCACAAATAACAGATCTGAAGTCCTGTGCTACCTTTCAGCTAAAGACCAGGGAGGCAAGAAGAGAGACAGGGAGTCTGCATGCTGAATTGCACTCTGAAAAATCTGACCTCAGAATGATTGGCAGAAACCTGTTCCCATCGCTCTGTGATCTTGGCAGCTTCAAAACCCAAGTGTAATCCATATTATTTCTGCTGCTATGACAATTTAATCCTTTATACGAACACCCTCAGCACCTTGTCAAGCCCCTGTTTTCAGGCCTTTTGGTTTACAGAGTAACAGAAGAGTATTTGGCTGTTTTGCCCCTTTCTACTCCCACACTGAAAAAAACCCTCTTTTTAATGCTTTTCTTTTTGTGAATGCCAGGGTTCTGCAGCTTCTCCTATCAAGGTTGCCAGCTGCTCTTTATTATAGTCTTTATTTCAGAGCTTGCACTATTATTCCTGAGCAATACCGCAAAAAACAAGCTTTGATTTCAGAATCTTAAAAAAAAAAACCTATTGTGCATTTCTTCAGACTACATCCCAGAGTTTGATAAATTATATACAATACAAACATAGATCGGTGTGTCATGCATGCATGTATCAGAATGCATTGAGTACACAAACGTGCATGAATGCAACCAGAAAATGAACCTATAGTGCATTAAATTCAACTCTTTCAAGGAATTGGTATAGTAAAGATTGAAGCTCTTCTTCGAGATCTCTAAAAGAATTTAGAAGCCAAGTCCCATGGCTTCTAAGTTCCAAGTTTTCTTCTTCCCATCATGTGCACCACACAAAGTTTGAAAAGAGTTGCATTCCCTTTCACTCTCCAAATTGATGAGAAGTTCCATAGATAGACCGTGAAGGATTTCTTTTGGTTGAAAGTGTTTGCTTTGTTAACATATTCTCTATAGACAAAAGAGAATACTGGAAGCAAATGGATATGTTATAGGGAGTCAGCTTGAAAGGGGCTTGACAATACTTCTTTGATGCATTTCTTTAGTTTAAACTAAGTACAGGTAGCAATTATTAGCTCTCATTGTAGGGTTAGTATTCAGAGAAATGCATCATACTCCTTGATTCCACCCCAATATATGTTGATAGTTATGCCATACGTGGAGGTAATTAGTGTGAACAGATATAATTCTATTCTATATGCTTTACTTTATACATATGTACAGTCCAGGGGTGGGTTGCTGCCGGCATTACTGCCAATTCGGTGCACACACAAACACGTTTTGTGCACCAAACTGGCAGTAATGTGCAGAATCAAAAATCAAAGATGGCGGCCCCACCAATAGAACTGGTTTGGGGGCGTGGCAGGCTGATTCACTACTTACTTGGCTGAACCTCTCCAAACTGGTAGGAACCCACCGCTGGTACCATCCTTAAAGAGCTGTCATTGAAGCTATTTACTGACAAGTAGCCAATTATGGTTCACACATTTTTTCCAAAGGAAGTACGCTCGGGAGCATCTCCACCAGAGGTGGTATTCTGCCGGTGAATCGGTAGCGGTGGCGGTGGGAGGCTCTGCCCACCCACCTACCCAGATGTCATCACGGATGCTCTGCACAAGAACAGAAGCACTGTGCGCGAGCGCGCTCCCGATTCCAAACTGGAAGTGAAGATAAGAGGATACCATGACTGATCTCCACACAATACACAATATGAATATCTGTAAAGAGATGGCCTTCAGGCAGGCAGCGCGATTACTAGATAGATACATCTTAGGGGCAGAGTTGTTGAGTATGGCCATGTTGTGGCCCAGCCGGCTCTGGAAGAGCTGCTGATGGATTCCTCTAGTGAGGAGTCCTATGAGTCGGCTCTAGAGGAGGAAACCCAGTTTATCCCGGATGTCAGACTAAGGATTGAGAGGAGGCAATTAGCAGAACGATGCCATCGGAGATAATCAGTATCAGCTGCCTAATTGCCTGGCCCATCCCAAGAGGCTTTAAAAGAAATCCTCTGTGAAGAGTAGGTTGGCAGGAAACAACAGAGAAGCTACAGAGTCGGAGATTTGGCAGTTCAAATCTCACTGGGCTCAAGGTTGATTCAGTCTTCCATCTTTCCGAGTTGGGTAAAATGAGGACCCAGATTGTTCAGGGCAATAGGCTGACTCTGTAAGTCACCTAGAAAGGGCTGTAAAAGCCCTGGAAAACAGTATGCAGTATAATTCCCAGTGCTATTGCTATTATCTTTGTTTTCATTTGTATTTTCTACTATGATTTCAACAAAAATTATACATATACATATAAATGTCAGAATTACTGTATATGTTTGGAAACATCCCAAAGTAGAGTAGATGTTCCAGAACTCAATATAATTTGTTTAAAAAGTCAGTAGATGGGTGCTCTTCTAGTACCTTGAGGAGCTGCATGCTAAATGATGTCAAGAAACTAAGCTGTCAAGGGTACTGAAGAAAAAAAATAATTGTGACTGCTTCTTGTGACAGACAGCAATAGGTATATTTAGCTGCACCCAGGAAACAAATAAGCCAATAACATTACTTACCTCTGGGTAGCAAAATCTGGACTAGTGACAGCCGTGGCCATGGGGGCGTTTTACCAGGTGCGGCTGGTCCGCCAATTGCGCCCCTTACTGGACCGGGACGCCCTCCGCACAGTCACTCAAGCACTTGTGATATCCCGTCTAGACTACTGTAACACTCTCTACATGGGGCTCCCCTTGAGGTGCACTCGAAGGTTACAGTTAGTTCAGAATGCGGCCGTGCGGGTGATCAAGTGAGCCTCAAGGCAATCCCATATTACACCTCTCCTGCGTGAGCTACACTGGCTACCTGTGGCCTTTCGGGTGCGCTTCAAGGTGCTGATTACCATCTTTAAAGCGCTCCATGGCACGGGGCCTAGTTATGTGTGAGACCATCTCCTGCCCCATACATCCCTCCTGCCCAGTACATCCACTCCCATAGGGAGGGTCTTCTCCGGGTGCCGTCGGCTGGGCAATGCTGGTTGGCGACGCCCAGGGAAGGGCCTTCTCTGTGGCGGGCCCTACCCTCTGGAACGACCTGCCTCCCGAACTCCGCACCACCTCGGACCTTCGCCTTTTCCGCCAGCGCCTGAAGACGCACCTGTTCCATCAAGCCGGCCTAGCATGACCACCCATTAATCAACTGAGTTTTAGTTTACAAATTTTTAATTAGAGGGATTTTAATATGTTGTTTTAGCACAGGGTTCTTAGTTTAATTGTGGTTTTAGGATTTTATGTATTTGTATATTTATATAGTGTTTTTAATTTCCTGTGCGCCGCCCTAGCTCCTTTTGTAGGGGATAGGTGTGGGATATAAATCAAATAAAACTAAACTAAACTGGATGGGTAGTAACAAACTCAAGCTCAACCCGTCCAAGACCGAGTGGCTGTGGTTTCCGGCACCCCGGTTCAGCCAGATAAGTCCAACACTGGCCATTGGGGGCGAACAACTGGCCCCCGTGGAGAGGGCGCGCACCTTGGGCGTCCTCCTGGATTCCCGGCTGTCCATGGAGGACCATGTGATGGCCGTGGCCAGGGGGGCGTTCTATCAGGTACGCCTGATATGCCAGTTGCGCCCCTTACTGGACCGGGGAGCCCTTTGCACAGTCACTCAAGCGCTCGTGACATCCCGGCTGGATTACTGTAACGCTCTCTACATGGGGCTCCCCTTGAGGTGCACTCGAAAGCTACAGTTAGTACAGAATGCGGCTGCGCGGGTGATTATGGGCACCTCAAGGCAAACCCACGTAACACCTCTCCTGCGCGAGCTGCACTGGCTGCCTGTGGCCTTTCGAGTGCGCTTCAAGGTGCTGACGACCATCTTTAAATCACTCCATGGCTCGGGGCCTAGCTATATACGAGACCGCCTCCTGCCCCATACATCCCTTCGTCCGATCCGCTTCCACAGAGAGGGTCTTCTCCGGGTGCCATCAGCGGGGCAATGCCGGTTGGCGACACCCAGGGGAAGGGCCTTCTCTGTGGCGGGCCCGGCCCTCTGACCTACCCCCCGACCTTCGCACTATCTCGGACCTCCGCCTCTTCCGCCAACGTCTTAAGACGTATCTATTCCAACAAACTGGCCTAGGATAGCCCCTACTTCTGACTTTTTAAAAATAAATTAATTTGGTATGGTTTTAACATGGGTTTTTAGCACGGGTCTAGTAATTTAATATATTTTAATTGATATTGTATTTTGTGGTTTTAATAATGCCTGTGCGCCGCCCTGGGTCCTAACAAGGAGAAGGGCGGGGTATAAATTTAATAAAATAAATTTTAAAAAAATAAACTAAACTAACAGGCTTCTTATACTTTTGAAGCTAGTTGTCCTGGAAATCTGCTAATATTTCTGGTGTGGGTGTGTGGGTGTGCATGCATGTATGTGTGTGGGAGGGTGTCTGCCTGCCTGCCTGCCTGCCTCTTTCTTATCTGTCCATCTGTCTGTCCGTCCGTCCATCCGTCCGTCCCCCCCCCCCATCTCTCTCTCTCTGGCTGGCTGGCTGGCTGGCTGGCTGGCTGGCTGGCTGGCTGGCTGGCTGGCTGGCTGGCTATCTGTAGCTATCTACCTGTCTAGCTATCTAGCTATTAGCCTGTCTGTCTGTTTCTCTATCGTCTGTCTGTCTGTCTGTCTCTCTTCTATCCTGTGTGTGTGTGTGTGTGTGTGCGTGCGTGCCTGCCTGCCTGCCTGCCTGCCTGCCTGCCTGCCTGCCCATCCACCCAACCTAGCACCCCCAACACATTGGATTACCTGCAGGCAGACTTGCTCAGAAGCATTCTTTCCCATGTATAGACGACCACAAATGTTTATCCATTTCGAGCAAACGGTATAATGATGCATCGAATCAAATTTAGAAATAAGTATTTTACTTACGATGATTAACCTCTCAGTTGTCCTGTATATTAAAAAAAAATGTTTGTCTTCCCTGTCCTTACCCTGAAAAAGAATTGCTTCTAAAACTTCTGCTCATTGGCATGAAAACATTCCCACACTTAAACTTTACCCATGATAAATGTTGCTTTTATGTTTCAGTTGCACTTGACCTTCTGAAGCCTTTTTAGAGAATCCCACTATATTGTTTGGCTTTGGTTCAAAATGGGACATGCAGTAGAGAATTAAAAGATATCTACGTGGTTTCTTTTTAAAAAAATCTGAAAAACACTTTTTGAAGAGTTATTGAAGGCTATTTAGGAAGCCAAAATGAATATTTAGATTATTCTGCATTTCTATTTTTACAGGTTGAATTTTGGTTCTGCTATTGTTAAAGTGTAGTCATTCTTCAGGTGAATATTAAAGAGCCTTTGCATTTGAATAATACTATCAATTGGAAATATATTCATTAGGTAATTTGTAGCTTAGATTCATTTATTCCTTTTAATGAGTGCCTTTTTTTTTTTACATATTAGAGCTTTGGGCTAAGTCCAGGAGTATCAAACTCAATTTCCTTGAGGACCACATCAGGGTTGTATTTGACCTCAGGGGGCCAGGGTGGGCATGGCCAGGGAGATCATGACCTGCTCAATATGACTCCTGTTGAGGGTGCCTGTGGGGGGCCAAGCCAGGGGTGAAATTGAGCAGGTTCTGACCAGTTCTGGAGAACCGGTAGTGGGAATTTTGAGTAGTTTGGAGAAACGGCAAATACCATTTCTGGCTGGACCCTGGGGTGGGAATGGAGATTTTGCAATGTCCTTCCCCTGCCACACCCACCAGGTCACGCCCACAGAACCGGTAGTAAAAAAAAATGAATTTCACCATTGGCCCAAGGGCTCTGCCAGCAAAAATGGACTCCCGAGCTCCATTTTTGGTTGTAATGGCCTCCTGCAACCCACTGCCAGTGAAAATGGAGCTTGGGGAAGCTTCATGTGGGCCTCCTGAGTTCTGTTTTCACTGGCAGAAGCACCGCGGCTTGTTCCTTCAGTGTTTCTAGGGTGGCATTGCATGCCAGATCTAAGCACACCATGGGCCGAATCTGACACCTCAAACCCCTTGAGTTTGACACCTCTGCACTAGATGGTTTAATTGACTTCATTTTGACAACCAAAGTAGTAACATCTGACTGAAGGCAGAGAGCTTTGGATAAAGGAAAAAGGTATCTAGTAAAGCGTAGTTTGTCTGTCAAAATTAGCATTAGATTATGGTTTATATTCTCCTGGGTATGTCTTGAGCAAGTTTTTACTTTTGGCTTTTACATTCCACAGAAAGTCTATAAAATCAGCAGGGACAGTACTAATAAATTTATAATGTTGTTTTGTATTTCTGAACAAGGTATCTCAGTAATTAAGTGAAATATTTATGATGAATATAAAATAATGCAAATTCATTTGTTTGCCTGAAAGCTGGCTTGTTATTTATCTAGATTTATCTTTGAATTATAATTTAGACTAAATATCACTCTGAACAAAAATTATATTTAATTCAGGAAAACTCAGTTTATTGATACTGGGACCTATACAGTAAACCATTATGGTAAATTCTGCAAAAGGTTGTCAAAGAAATAGCGATATCTAAACTTGTGTTCTATTATTTTCTTCATTAGAGCTATTGCAAATCTTTCCAATGGATAGAGTGGATTAGGATCTATTATATTATACAGAAGCAAATTACACACATATATAAATTGCACAAAGAGAGCTAGATCTAACTTCAGATTTTTGCTCTATTATAGCGTGTTGGTCTATTCCACTAAAATGTTCCAGTTTAAATTTCAACAAAATAAATGGGACCCTAATCCTCTTGTCCAACGAAAGAACATAGTTCTTTTCCAAAGGACAGGTTTGGAAACTGATACTTTCATTCTTTTTTTTTTAACTTTGTCTAATTAGTATGCTTTAATAATTGTAATAAAAGTTATTAAAGGCTATTTATCATGGAGAGAAAGCTTGTTTTCTGTATTTGTAAAAATTTGCCTGAACATCATAGTTTTTTTAAGCTTTAAGTATTCATGATAGAGTTCACATGCATGTGTTCTTTTCCAATGAAGAGAAGAACTTGTCTAGTATTTGCTATGCATCAAGCAAATGCCCGTGAAAGCTTTGTTCACATCCAAAGATACATGAAAAATAAAGATAGGCAAGTGATTCCCTAAAATTCTCTTTTTTGGCAATTTTCCCAGTAATGCATGAAGAAGCTAAAAATGCAAAATGGACTAAATTTTGGTGCATGAAACATTAAATCCATTGAGTCTCTTTCGTAAATTCTGGAGTTAGATACGTACTGTATCTGTTTACACATTTGCAGAGGGTTAAAACATTACCAGACTTCATAGGCCAGTGATGGCTAACCTTTTTCGGTCTGAATGCTCAAAGCACCGAACCCCCAAAAGGCAATAAGCATGCAGGTCCCATGCATGTGCCCTGCCCCCTGTGCATGTACACACAACCCCCTTCATGTACCCAACCTCCTGCGTGGCCCCACACATGTGCCTTGCTACACACATGCCCATGTGACCCCTGCATGCCCACTGCCCCCATGCCCTGCCCCCTGCACATGCACGACAGAGACCCAAAGACCAGCTGACTGGTGAGAGGCGTGTGCGCATGCGCAGCAGAGCTGAGGTGACGCAACGGCTCACGTGTCCACAGAGAGGGCGCTGTGTGCCATCTCTGCCCAAATGCAATAGGTTCAACCATCACAGGCATAGGCTGTCATTGTGCTGCAAAATGGCAAGTGAACCATGAGTTGGCAGCAAGTAGAGACACAAAATCCATGGTTTTTAGTAGTTGTTCTAGTAATAGTCCCATGAATTGTTCCATTATGTAGCCATGAGCTACATAATTAGAAGGCCTTTCTATAGTATATGAACCCTTCCACTCAACTACTCACTTATTTATGTATTGGATTTTTACATTGCTACAATTCCAGGATGGTGGCTAAATGATTACTTTAAAAAATGTTTGTAGACCTCAGCTGAAAAGATATTCTCTCTCTCCCTCTCTCCCTCCGTCTCTCCCTCCCTCCTCCTAATACAAGGTTATAATCCTGGAATATTCAGGTTTAAACTGCTATATAATATATATTTAAAAACTGTACTGATAGGATGCAAAATTCGTGTTTTAAGATATCTCATTTTTAATCCTGGATGTGGCAGCACCTTCACAGATGGAATTAGTACACAGTTTGGGGGTTCTCCTAGATTTATGGCTTTTTCTTGTACAGCAAGAAGTTACCAAAGAGTATTTTGCAAAGATCCATTTCAAATGCAAATTATACTCACCTGTTGTTTCAATTTCTGTAACATGTATCTACATGGAGATGTCCTTGAAAAGCCATTTGGAAGTTACAGTTCATGCAGAATGCTACCTCAGTATGTCCATGTGACATTTAAGGTAGGCAAGCTACATTCATTTCCAAAGGGTTCCCTTATACAATTCAAATTCTGACCATCAGCTACAGGTCTCTGTTTAACAGGCTGCTTTATTTATTGGGTGACTTTTCTTCCACTGTCTTTGCTCATCCTATAATATTTGATAAATTGTCTATGGGGATTCTCAATTGTCCTGGTCAGGGTTGTCCCAAAGGTGCTTTTTCAAGAGGCAACTGGACTTCCTTTGTTTTTCCTTGAAGATGTTTCTCTTCTCATCTAAGAAACTTCTTCAGTTCAAGAATTTCCAAACTGACGAAGCTTCTCAGATGAGAAGTGAAATGTCTTCAAGGAAAAATAAAGTAAGTCCAGTTGCCTTTGGAAAAGCACCTGTGGTGTTTGATAAATTGGGAACGTTTCAAATCCATTCGGTTAAACAATGCCATCTTGTGGGGTCCTGGGCGTACCTTTTCTGTCACTGCTCTTGTTCTCCAAAAATATCATTTCCCAGAGATCCGTCTGTCGCTATCCTTCTTTAGAAAGCCATTAAAAACCTAGCTTTTCAAATAAACCACAGGCCAATGTATTTTATGATCCCACTGAGCAATGACTGATGAGGGATAGCTGAAAATGTTTGTTAATGTAAATCCCTCATATAATATTTCATTTTTCTACATTTTATATTCTGATTGTTTCTGTTGAGTTTTTCATGTAACTGCCTCAGGTTTTCCAACTTGGTGACCATATAAGCACTACTACTACTATTAATGTGTGCTTTTTATGTATTATATGTTTTCATTAGATTTTAATACTACCTATTTCAAAATACAATTTGCACACAATATTAAGTAGAGTTACCCGCAAATCAGCAGTAAACTTGCATGTTCACCTAAATTTTAAATAAAAATTATTACCAAAGAAGGAAAACTAAGTATTTTCAGGTAAATGTAGCTGGCATCAGGTTTTTGTCAGGAGTCAAAAACAATTTGACAACAGATAATCAGTCAACCAACCAACCAACCAACCAACCTTCTTCTTCTACTATATCATTTATCATTTGAACCATTTCCACATCACCTGCCTCTGCAGACTTCTGAGGAACCGGTGGCAGAACAAGGTGTTAGACACAGAAGTCCTCTGCGGAGGAGGCCTCCCATCAGTTCACATCCTGCTCATTAAAATCCAGACATTCTGGGCAGTACATAATAATAATAATAATAATAATAATAATAATAATAATAATAATAATAATAATAATATTTTTATTTATATACCGCCTCCTCTCCCCAAAGGGACTCGGAGCGGTGCACAGGGAAAATTAAAAATACCAATATAAAATACATAAATAGATAAAATACGAATTAAACCAAATTATCCCTGCGCTAAAATCACCCTATCTTAAAATAAACTAAAATCTCCTAAAACCCTATTAAAAGACGGAAGACTAACCTAGGCCGGCCAAGCGGAAAAAGTGTGTTTTTAATTTTTGACGGAAGGAGCGGAGGTCCGTAGTTGTTCTGATCTCGGGGGGAAGGTCGTTCCAGAGGGCTGGGCCCGCCACAGAGAAGGCCCTTCCCCTGGGCGTTGCCCGCTGGCATAGCCTAGTGGACGGCACCCGGAGAAGTCCCTCTCTGTGGGAGCGAATTGGCCACAGGGATGTATGAGGCAGGATCCGATCCCGCAGATAACTAGGTCCCGTGCCATGGAGCGCTTTAAAGATGGTAACTAACACCTTGTTGCAAGGCCCCCAACAGCTCCTCTATGATGAGCTGCCTCAGTGAAAGCAATTGTATGGGGGACAAAGGAAATGGTACAAAGACATGTTGGAAGCCTCCTTCAAGTCCCTGGATATTGACACCACCTCCTGGGAAACCCTGACACAACATTGACCAACATGGCACACACCGGTCCACCAAGGCTGCCAGACATCTGAAGACAGAAGGACAACCACAGCACAAGAGAAGCGAGCACTCCGCAAAGTCAGAGCTGCAAATGCTGCAATAGTGGTGCCCACACATGCCTTCCATGTGGCAGAATATTCCATGCTCATATAATCCTTACCAGCCACCTGTGGGCAGCGCACTTCGTGATGGACAGACATCATCATTTAGCAGCACTACTATATGTCCTATACTTTGATAATTAGGTTATTAATGGGTATGAATTTCTTCTTTCTTAATTCTACCCATTTTGTGTTATATACAACTCCCTCAGCCACACTACATTAGCAAAAGACATTAACTTTTCTGCTCTGCTTGCTAAACTCTCTTCTTGAAATTGGACAGGATTGGCCAAGAAAAAAAAATAGCCATGCATTTGAAAGGATGTTTCAGTAAGTTTGGAGGATGGGATGGTTTGCACATTTGTTTTCTTCTTGGTAGGGTTCTATCCCTTTGTGTTCTCTTAAAAACCTTATATGGGAAACCAGTGATGATAAGAGATATCGATAGGTTCTCTTGATTAAGGAGACACACTTGTACTGATCAGAAACAGATTTCAAAAGGCTGCTCCACCCCTGCTGTAGTCTCTTCGGCAGTGTCTGAGTAGTTGTCAGTGATGTCATAAGAATATTTACGATACCTCATAAATGGATGTCTCTGACTATTTTCCTTATTTTTATGTACAAATTGCATTTTATAATGGCAATAAAGCACTGGAGACTGCACATTTCAGAGTGATTATTGCATTTCTCAGGTGGTTAAAGCTGCTGTAACAGCTTCTCGTCTCAAATTTCAAGAGCTCTTGCCCACCGTTGAAGTCGGTAGCATGCTACATGCGTATGGGTGGGCATTCTTTTTCTACTGATTTCATGTCCGAGGGCAGATTTGTTCCTTTTACAAATGTCTCCATTTAACACAGAGAGAACTTCCGTGGTTGCTGTCTGCATCTCAGGGTGCTTCTAGACAACAGCTGCTAGTGCTGCAGACCAAAAGACTTCTTGTCATCACTTACATCTTTATTTAACAGGGTGTTTTTTTTTTGGTAGTCATAAGAACATAGAAATTGAAGTAATAATGGGAAAAAAGAGGGTTATAAATGGAAGGCACAGTTGTTTGGGACAAAATGCTGGCTTAGTGATATCATCATGCCGCTCCAGTGTACTTGCATTCTAATGACCAATGCAAGAGTATAAGTTATGGCATCACACAATAATGTCATCACATGTATTTTGTTTGGACCATTTCATTTAAGATCCTAAAGCAGGCTAATGATTGCTTAAGAAACATCCTTTGAAAGCATCCTTAGAAGCAGAGATGTAAATGTTCGTGCTTTGTGATTCTTTGGATTTGAAAAGTAAAAGGAGCTCTAGAGTGTGCTAGTTTGCAACTCTCCAATCCAACCCAACCCAACCCAATCCAATCCCATGAAAAGCAGCTGTGGAAAGCAGAAATCCAAGGTAAAAAACATCTGGTCTAAGGTGCTCCTGGAGCGCTCCCTGAATGCCCTTGCCTTCTCGGAAGCATCTTTGGGCCTTTGAATCTGAAGTTCTACATAACCTTGGCAAAGACACTGAAGGGTTGAGATGGGTGGGGCAGGAACTAGCATTTTCCAGGTCTATGATGACCATTATGTTAACCTACAACAATTGCTCATTTTCAAGCCTACCAAAAGATATGTCAAGTACTTATTAATTCAGACGGGCAGGAGGAAAAAATACCCAAGAATTTAAACTTCCAAGAGTATGGGTTGGTTTTAAAAAAGAGAGAGAGAAAAACATTTTGGCATTAGCTGTGGACAGTCAACTGCTATATATGGCTTCTTGCCTGCAAAGAAGACTCTAATCTAGCCAAGCCATGTTTGACAGTTTTCAGTCAAGGCAAGCCAAATAGTCAACTAAGCCACGAAGCTTCAGGACACTTGTCCTTTATTGATGGGCCCAGCTCAGAAGCTTGACTCAACCCAGTTCTTTTTAAAAAGAAACTCAGACATAAACCATGACTTAAAAGAAGGAAAGGGGGGTATTTGGCAACTGTGGTAATAATAGTAGTTTAATTTATTCCATGCTTATTACTCAGTGTAGTACAGACATGGAATAAGAACACCCATACAATCACATATTGCAATAGTTTATCGTATTACTTTATAAAAGAAAAGTCCACAACATACAATTTTAAACTTTGAATGTATAAACTGTCAGTTATTTATTTATTTTAAATAAAGTGCCCAAGAAAAAGAAATATTTAGTGGGTTTTTTAAATTATTTATTTATTTATTTACATTTATATGTACATTAAGTGATCTGATTCATGTAATTCTGGGGGCAGTATATTGGTAGTGAGAAAAATATCTATTACAATTATATACGTTTCATATATTTCAACATTATGTTTTAATTTTGAAATAATAAATTAAATTTAGAATGTTGCCCAGGTTTCCTTTCCCCCCCAATATAAAATTAGTTCAAAAGCTGATAGTTTAAGACAACTTTTAAATTATGGGTCACTAGCATTCCTGTATGTGTAGATAAACATTTATTTTTATAGTCCAATAGTTCAAACTCAATGTGTCAAAAGTTCTTCATACTTTTGAAGATTCTAGATTTTGATGAGTTTAACCCGTCTTTCCAACACCCTGCCTCACTGTAGTCATTATGGCTAATCGGTTAATCAGGAATTATAAGGAGACATACCCATAAGCGCAAGCTGCACTGGCTTCCGGTGGTTTTCCGGGTGTGATTCAAGGTGTTGATTACCATCTTTAAAGCGCTCCATGGCTTAGGACCTGGGTACCTACGAGATTGCTTTCTGCCACCGAGAGCCTCCCACCAGCCCGTACGCTCCCATAGAGAGGGTCTCCTCATGGTGCCGTCGGCTAGACAATGTCGACTGGCGACACCCAGGGGGAGAGCCTTCTCCGTGGGAGCACCTGCCCTCTGGAACAAATTGCCCCTGGAATTAAGAACTATCCCTGACTTACGCACCTTCCGCTATGGTCTCAAAACCTTTCTCTTTCAACAAGCCAGGCTGGCATAAAGCATGATTTTAAAAAAATTTAATTTAAATTTTTATTATTTTAATCAGGGTTAGTTTGGTTTTTTCCCCACATTTTGGCCAATATTTTAATTATGTCTTTTAAAAGCTTTCTTTTAACTTTTATATATTTGTTTTTATTTTGGCTGTACACTGCCCTGAGTCCTTCGGGAGTAGGGCGGTATAAAAAACCAATAAACTAAACTAAACTAAACTAAACTAAACTAAACTAAACTAAACTAAACTAAACTAAACTAAACTAAACTAAACTAAACTAAACTGTTTATCAAAATTCCTTAAAATTGAATACTTCTCTAACATAGAAAGGATGAGAGCCGTTGATTGGATAATAGAGAATATTCCCATGTTCTGTTCCAAGTTTCTTTGATAACATATTTTAAAGGCAAATCCATTTTATGACATCTTAAATATTTCTTTGAAATCCCTGTTCTGGGTGCACTCTCCTGCTTTTACTCCATTAATGTGGAGAACATCAATTCATCCCACCTCTGCTACACTGCATATGATGCCCTTCAACGTATTCTCCAAAGCATCTAAAGACAGAACAGAAGAAACAATGGATGGCAGCTAATCAAGGAGAGAAGAAACCTAGAACTAAGGAGAAATTTCCTGATAGATAGAACAGTTAATCAGTGGAATGATTTGCTTCCAAAAGTTGTGGGTGCTCCAACACTGAACATTTTAAGAAAAGATTGGACAGCAAGTTAAAGTCCCCCATGACTACCAGTCTGGGGGTCTCAACCGCCGCCTCGGCTATCACCTCTAGGAGCTCGGGCAGGGCTGTTGTTGCATAGCGAGGAGCCAGGTATACAACTAACACGCCCAACTGCCTCCCTAGGCCTCATCTCACGCAGAGAGATTCACACCCGGTTGTCTGGGGGACCGTGGTCTCCTTCGGCTCAAGACCTTCCTTTACGATAATCGCCACCCCCCCACCCCTCCCTAGGGCCCTAGGCTGATGGAAGGCGCGGTAACCTGGTGGGCAGATGTCCACGAGGGGTATACCCCCTTCATGGCCCAACCAGGTTTCCGTTATACCCACCAGGTCCGGGTCCCCCTCTGACACAAGGTCACAGATGAGGGGGGCTTTCTGAACCACGGACCTGGCGTTGCATAACATCAGCTTCGGGCCCCGGGTCTGTGAGTCCTGCCCACCTAGTCTGCGATGGGAGGACGGAGAGTTGGAGCGCGTGACCGCCTGTGTCCAGCGGCCACGGTCTTCCAACCGATGACGCCTATTCCGCCTCCCACCGCCCCTGCCCCTCCCTAAGACCAGATCGATGGAAAATGCTTCAGTGGAAACGACCCCCCCTTCCCCTCCCTCCGTTACTCCTCTTCCGCCGGCCGGCCCACTCATTTGCCATTTCCTCCCAGGACTATTTCCCCCCCCCACCCTGGAACCCCCTAAAATCCGAATTAAAAATTTAAATAAAAACCCCCTTAATTTGCGCTTCGCCCACCTCTCAGGAGCTATCAGTCCATCCTCGAGGTGGGCCCGTGTTAGATAGGGGGGCCAGGCCTGCGAGAGGGGGGCCTCCCGCAGGCAAAGGAGATCACACCTGGAATACACTGCTAAAAACATAGAGGTCATCCAACCCAGGGGACACAGAGCAAGTTCACAAATAGAGTCCACAAATAGAGTCCAGGGCAAGTAAAGTGACAAGTGATAAAATTGTGCAAATGGACGCAGTTCTAAAAGAGCAGAGGGATAAAACAGTTCAGACAGTCAGACTTAGCTCTTTCGGGTGGGGGGGATCACAATTCAGTCTTAACACCACCCCATCCATCTGTCTTCTTCGGCAACACCGGCCTCAGTCCGCACTTAGTGCCGCACGACTAGATGGTCCCTTGTGCGGCCTGATGTAAAGTGCTGCCATGTGCTGCCACGGTTTACTCCCAAGTCCAAAGCACACACTTTGAGGTGTTCCTGGGTCATCTTCGGCCATGATCCACCAACGACCCGGCTGCTTGGCTTCTTCATCCATCTCTCCCATCTCCTACTCCTTCTTCCACCACTTTCCTTCCTTCCTTCTCCTCGTTCCTCCTCTCTTCACTCCATCCTCTCATCCAATCTTCCTCTCCTCTCACCTTCTCCACTCCTCCAACACCAACTCCATTCCATCAGCAATCCAGCTCCATTCCATCAGCAATCCAGCTCCATTCCATCAGCAATCCAGCTCCACTCCATCAGCAATCAGCAATCAGCAATCAGCAATCCAGCTCCATTCCATCAGCAATCCAGCTCCATTCCATCAGCAATCCACCTCCGTTAAGGGGATTGGGGATTATTTAATATATATTTTAAATTATTTGTCTATCTTCTATTGTGTATGTTTTTTAAATTTCCTGTGCGCCGCCCTGGGTCCTCTGTGGAGAAGGGCGGGATATAAATGTAATAAATGAAATGAAATGAAATGACAACTATTTGTCTGAAATGGTATAGGGTTTCCTCTCTGAGCAAGGGGCTGGATTAGAAGACCTACAAGGTCCCTTCCAACTCTGTTATTCTGTTATGCACAGAGGAAGATGATCTCATGCTGGCTAGAGAAAAAACTGTCAATATGGCCCGTAAATACCATTTCAGTGTTGAATATTATATATCTATAATTTGAAGGTGCTACTGACACAAATAAAGAATTCCATCACTTCAGGCATAATTTACTGTATGTCCCCATTAAACACTTCATTTCCTTCCTATATAATTTCAGAAGAAAATGATTTCTTCTCATCCTTTTACAACTACACTTTTTCTCTTCTTTCCATTCTCCACAGCTTCTAGCTCTTGGCCATGACCATGTTTACTGAACCACCAACCTTCTTTCTTTAATTTAGTAGCCCACTGGTTTCATTCTCCAGTCTCTGACCCCACTGTTCTTCAACACTTCTATCTACCACAATCATTCCTAAGACCAACCCAACTGAAATGAAATTTAGTGTCTTGGAAAAAAAAAAGTCAATTCATTGCTATTTTTAAAAAAAGTCAGAGGTCACATTTAGAACATAAGAATAAGAACATAAGAACAGCCTTGCTGGAACAGGCCACAGCCCATCCAGTCCAGCATTCTGTCTCACACAGTGACTCATCATTTGCTTCAGGGTATTCCCAAGATGTCTTCACCTGCTTCTGATTCCCTGCAAATGGCATTGACAAATATCCTGCCTATCTCTCCAACCCGGAGAATGTCCTTAGGCATCTATAATGATAGCCATTGATACCCTTGTTCTCCATGAACTCATCTAATCCTTTCTTAAAGGTGTCGAGGCTGACAGCTGTCACCACTTCTTCTGGCAGGGAGTTCCATAGACCAGTGATCCTCTGGGTGAAAAAGTACTTCCTCTTATTTGTTTGAGGTCTAGCTATCAAAAGTTTCATGGAGTGCCCCCTAGTTCTAGTATTGTGCGATAGGGAAAACAGTTTTTCCTTTTCTACTTTGTCCACACTGTGCATGATTTTATAGACTTCAATCAGGTCACCTCTCAGGTGCCGCCATTCAAGAGTGAAGAGGCCCAGTCACCGCAGCCTCAGATGGTAAGGAAGGTGTTCCAGCCCCCTAATCATTCTGGCTTCAGCCTTTAATATAGTAAAGGCTACCAAGATGAGAGAGATGGGTGCAGCCATGTTACATACATGGGGGAAAAAAAATCAGGATTTTTGTTTTATTGCAGTAGGGCTTTTTTTGGAGGGGGGGGGGTTGAATCACTTTTTTTTGTTTTCAATTATTATTATTTTTAGCATATGGCAAAACAAACCATGGATTTACAATGTATATTAATATTTTTAATGATACCTGCAATACAATTGGAGCTTCCCAGGTGGTCAGCAGAGGTTGCCAACAATGCCTAATAGGAGCAAAAATAAAGTTAAATAATACTTATCTTTCAAATGCCCAAACTATCACAATATTTTGGAATTTCATCCCATAACTATAATGTAATGAGAATTGGCTGTAGCACGAAATTGCAGCCCTTTTAAAAAATATCTAAAATGTTTAACTTTGGGGAGGATCTATATGCCATGATGCCTGTGGCTGCTGCATTCTGGAACTTTAGCTTAAGAGATGGTCATCCAAACCTTTGTATAGGTGGGGAAATAGGAGCTGTTGCATTACTCTTCCTGTTTCCCACTGACAGAGCACAAAACCATGTGAGTTTTTTTGGCAGTTTTGTTTGGACACCATCCATGGGTGGCTATTTTAAGGAGATGAGTAAATCTATAGGAATATTATGGACATGGGACTGGAGCTTTAAGTTCATCCCATGTTCTATGCATGGGTGAGTAATGCTGCCAACTAGACAAACATTTTCTTTTTTTTTTATTGCCCCCATTCACAACCCACATAGTGTTCCTGTGATGTAGATGTGTGCATGTATTCATACTCCTAATGGATTTCTATCTCTTGGCTGCTGCTGAAAAATGATAGCAGAGAGAGCCAAATATATCATTCAGAACTCAGTTTATGATCATCTGATAAAAACTCAGAAAGGATGGATGAGAACAATTCAATACAATCTGACACTTTCTCCTACTTCCATTCATGGCATAGCATTCAATTCTCTTCTGCCTAAAGTTCAATAAAACATTCTCAGAAATGTCTCCACAATGGCTTGTGTGGGGAATAAATTCACATACTGTATGGCTGATTGTTCTGATACTCATATTTTGTTTCCCATCACTGTAATGCCAGGATATAGGCTGTTTTCTTCCAGAATCCCCATCAGACAAAACAAACAATAGTGTTATGGTAGTGAAGGCCTTGGACTAGGACCAGGAGATCCAGATCAACTAGAGGACCTCACACAGTAATTTTGGAGCAATCCTTTTTTGTCAGGCCAATGTTCCTCACTGCTTTTCTCTTGGCGGGAAAAATGGTGGAGGAAATGCTATTATTTATTTATAGCAGGAGTGTCAAACACAAGGTCTGTGGGCTGGATGCGGCCCATGATGTGGTTGGATTCAGCCCACAGGGTCATCCTGAAGATGTAAGGGGCTGGCCTGTGTGGCTTTGGCTCGGTCTACCCAATGCGAAGAGGAAACATGGCAGCAGTTTGGGGAGTGGCATCAAGCTGGCCATGCCCACCCAGTCAGCCACGCCCACCCAGTCAGCCATGCCCATTCAGCCCCCTGAGGTCAAACACCACCCTGATGCAGACGTCAATGAAATTGAGCTTGACACCCCTGATTTATGGCATTAAATGTCATGAAATCACTGATATATAAAGTTCAGTTGTGAGCTCCAGAAAGAATTTTGTTATATGTCTCTAACAAAAAAATATATTTCTGGAAATATTATTCTCTCTTTTCAGCTAAGAATTTCATTAGCCAAAAGATGAGTCTTTCCACTGCATCTTATAACCTCCATAAATGAACCCTATATGGACATTGTATTTCCAAAAATCCCACAGGCATGTGAACTTCCTCTCAAACGTTATAGGAGGAAGAAGTTGGAAACATGCATGGTTATTTAGCAGTGATCTTATTACTTATTTTTTAAAATATGTGAACCTTCCTGAATATACTTATACTCCAAGATTTTCTCATGACTTAGTCCTTCTGCCAGGTTCACCTTAGATTGCCTGTGCTTACGTTTTGTACAGTTAGTAGATTTCTTCGGAAGATCTTGAGTTTGGTGTTTTTACTTAGTCCAAATTGTATTTCCATTGCAATAAACTAGTTTTCATAAATCAGGCTGCTGATTTGTTGGTGATAAGACCTATTTTGCTTGGAAGAATTTTTAAGAAGATTCGTCACTGAAGTGTCCATTTTAAGTTCAGGTCAGCCAAACCTAAGTAAAATAATACATCATCTCCGTTCAACCTCAGTATTCCGCTAACCAGATCTCAAAAATTATAGGTTAGACTTTCAAAGGTAAAAAAATAAATATGGACAGGAAATTCCAGCTACCAATGAAAGTAAGTGGGAATTATATAAGTTAAGAACTACTTTGGGAAATGCATGTATTATTTCTTTAAAAATAGGAGAACTTTATGGAGCTGCTCTAGGAAGAATCAAACAAATATAGAAGCAAAGTATTTTAACCCTCTATATGTACTGTATATATGTTGGAGGTTAAAGAATTGGCATTTGCAGGCATGTAGGGCTCCCTCTATTATTAAACTCAGGCTGTATGCCAATTGATCTTCACTCACTCACAACATAATGAATAACTTTAACATCCAGAGGCTGTTTGGTGTAGTGTTAAAGCATCAGGCAAAGAAGCAGGAAGCCATGAATACCTTCATTTCACTTGTGATGGACACTTTTAGCCTTGAGAGGTCATCTTAAAATTGACTGTTCATGGTATCTGCTATTACAAGGAACCCTCTTAATGTCTCAATCTGCCATGTCACCTGTAAGAAGATGTGTGAATTGCAAAGGTATCTGTTACAAACCAAGATGATGAAAGCAGGATTAGATGTGCATTACAATCTTACGAGGCAACTCTCAACATTCTGCATTTGCCTGCCAATATTGCACACAAGCATATACTTCCTGAGGTTTGTGTTGTGATGACATGCTCGTATTTTGACATTCCATGTCCCCTGTCCACCTGATATCTATGCAAATGTATAAAGAACTCACTTTTTTGGTAAATGTTTTATTACAGTTTTTCTTTAACAACCAACATTTTTTTATGGACAGTGTAATGGCTGGGTTGAAATATTTTTCACACAGTGCTCCCAGTAGTAATACAATTACATATACAGATTTTTTTGTCTTCCAACCTCTAGCCTTAATGTGCTCATTATACATATAATATATTCTTTTGTATATCAATCAATATTCTACTATTTTCCCAATTTATCACTTGGTGTTCCACCACATTTTAAATGTATTTATTTATTTATTTATTTATTTATTTATTTATTTATTTATTTATTTATTTATTTATTTATTTATTTATTTATTTATTTATTTATTTATTTAGATTGTTTGTTTGTTTGTCAAACATGTACAAGATAACAGGCATGAGTATAAACATGGACATGAATAACAGAAATCAGTACAAATAAATGGGGACAGTGGAACAGGGACAGTAGGCACACTGGTGCGCTTATGCATGCCCTCTTTATAGACCGCTTAGGAACGGGGTGAGGTCCACGGTAGACAGTTTAAGGCTGAAGGTGTGGGAGTTTGAGGATGTAACAACAGAGTCAGATAGTGCATTCCCAGGCATTGACCACTCTATTGCTGAAGTCATATTTCCTGCAACCGAGTTTGAAGCGGTTAACCTTGAGCTTGTATCTATTGTTAACCCATTTATTATTGTGGTTGAAGCTGAAGTAGAACATTGAAGCAGACAATTTTGTGTACTATGCTTAGGTCAGACTAATACTATTTTTTATTAATACTAATATCTTAATTATTAATATTAATTGTATTAATAATAATATCTCAACTTTCTATAAATACAAATAGAACCAGGTATCAATACGATTTAATCACTCCCAAGATTATATCTCTAAGTCCCCTGAATTTATAGTCAGAACTCACTTCTTTCTTTATGTACTAATTTTACCACTGAGATAAATATTTCCAAATATTTCATGTATTTTTGAATTCCCATTTCTTATATTATGATGTAGCATGACTTAAAAGTGAATGATTTAATTGTGGAACATGACATAAGTATATAAGCAAGACCAGCTTTGTTTGGAACACAAGACATATTTGTTTAAGTGGATTCTCTCTCTTTATTGCTGGCAATAAAAATATATAATAATTAACATATTTTATCCTAAAGAAAACATATTTAAAACACATTATTATTACTAAAAATATGGCCATTAACTACATTCTCATTTTTGTATTAGTTTGGGAAGGTACAGGATCAGATCATACTTTGCAAAGACTGAAGGCCCCCAAGCGCGCCTTGCTTCCTCTCTGTGATTTGTCTGTGTACTTTTAAGGGCTGGGGCTAGGGCTAGGGCTAGGGCTAGGGCTAGGGCTAGGGCTAGGGCTAGGGCTAGGGCTAAGGCTAGGGATAGGGATAGGGATAGGGATAGGGATAGGGATAGGGATAGGGATAGGGATAGGGATAGGGATAGGGATAGGGATAGGGATAGGGATAGGGATAGGGATAGGGATAGGGATAGAGTTTGGCTTGGTCATATATATATACATGAGTTTTAGAGATGCTGTTTTAGATTCCAATAAACTTTAGGCAGCGTAGGTTTGTTAAGTCAACTCAGGTTAAAGAGTTATATTCAATCTTTTAAATTCTTTAGAAAGAAAAAAGGGTAGCTGATATTTAAACCATTTGTGGCTTGAAAGAAGATGAGTTCTGAGTAACAGCTTGATTTCATCTTTTTAAAAATAGGGAACAAAAGTGTTTATTTCTTCATCCTAACAGCCCTTGGGAAAGTGTTTGAAATCAGCTCTGCAACTGGATTGAGTCCAGGTTGTATGTGTGCATCATAGTGTCACATTTTAAACTGAACTGGAGTTTGAAGTAGTCTAGACAGCTTGAAGATGAACCCCCTTTGCTTCTCTCCATCTTTTGTTATTTGTTTGGCATGATGAAGAGTGCAGGGGAATGTTAAACCTTGGATATTATTATGTGACCTTGGGTTGGCCTAATAATGTAATTTCCCCAGTATTGTGAAACAACATATCTTTAGAGCATTTTCCATGAGTAATTTCATTTTAATTTTTCCCTGCTGCATACATATTGTCCATATAACTCATGCACCTTGTTATTTGTGCCATTGACATTTTTATGGTAACTGTTTAATAAATTGATAGCAATGACTGGCCAGAAGGTAAAGGCAATTTGGCTTATTTTGTTCTTCACTGAGATCTCTGTGATTCGTCCACATGGATAAGTGGCAAGACAGTAAGGTCTGGTCATCAGAGAGACATTAGGTAGCGGAAAGAGGTTATGTCTCTCTGAGAATGAAGGTCCAGTCTCTAATTCTGATGAAGATGGCTGAACCCAGGTCACCACCTACAAAGGAACACCATTTGGGAAAATAGTGTAGAAGAAGGCAGCAAGAGATGCAGATACTCTTGATAAATAAATAAGAACATAGATAATGCCATGCTGGTTTAGACCTCTGGCCTATCTAGTCTGGCAGTCTGTTCTCATAATGGCCAACCAAGTGCACAAGGATAACCTTTACTTCCCTACTTTATCTACACCATTCATAATGTGTACACTTCTATCATGTTCCCTTTTATTCATCTCTCTTACACAGCGTAATATTAATGCTCATTGCAAATTCTGTGGAAATACTGGAACAGCAGAGAGGACTACTTGGTCTTTTTGACCAGCAGTTTAGATCTTTAGAAAATTAATCAAAACCTGATCTCAACCATGAATGCCAACTAGTAGTCAGAAGACATGATGAAAACCCCTTAACTGCACAACACATGAATAGGCTTCACCATAGTTCCAAATGGGAAACTGTGAGCATCGTAGACTAAGCCAAGTCCAAAAACACTGGAGAATTCCTGGAAGCCTGTCATTCAGACAAATCAGTCATCAAATCAGTCAACAACATAGAGATAAACAACATCTATATATCTTTCAAAAGAGACAATCAAATGGCTAAAAAATCTAAAAAGGAAACAAAAAGAGCAAAACATTTCTTTGCCAGCAGTCAACACCCAGATAACCAGAGATTAACACCAAGATTAATACTTGACCAACAATAAAACAGTAGGCAATACCCAATCAAGGAACTACCAACTCAGACAAACAGTCAAACAACAGCCTAATCAAGGAACTGGCCAAGAACATTTCCATCAACACTGACAAGACAAGACACATATACAAGAGCAAACCTTCTAGCCCTGATGATGTTACCTGGTTGGGTAATAAGGACACCACCAATCATTTTCTAATGAACATGACCAATATCAGCTCCTACGGTAATAGAGGCAGCTTGGAACTTTCCTCCTCCTCTGTGCGAGTACTTAAACCATGTTTGAAATATATTGACATAATAAATAGAATCCTGAAACCCTCTTTGAACTTTCTTGCTTTAAAGGGGTTGAAAAGAATGGACCATTTGGGCGTGCATTTCTTTTTGCAGTTTTTTCCATTAATAAATGGTGAATGTATGCCTGATGAACACGGAGTCTAAGACTGACAATAGGAAAACAGCAGCATAGTCCCAGGAAGAGACAATAGAAATACAGTTACAGTGTTTAAGCTTATTAACAGTTGGCAATAGAGTGAAAGTACAAAGACCACCATTCTATTCAATTATGTTCTGTTTACAAAGTCTGGTTCAAGGACAACAATATGTTCGGAGTTGCATGCCTTTAAAACCATATCAAGTAAATGACTGCATCATTATGTTCAGCACAACCATTGTGTGGGGTTATTTTTGTTCTTAACAGTGGTCGCCTCCTCTACGTCCATCATTTTTGAAGCCATATAAGAGAAGGAGACTGGGAAAACCCCTGCCTCAGAAAGTTATACATCCAGCCCCAGTGTGATTGTCTGGCAGTGTTAAGGACCATCTGTTAATAGTAACATCACTCTGAAAAATCCAGTTTTCAGAGACCACATTCTCTGTAGTCATTCCATATGCCACAATTAATCAGAAAGCTGACTAGCCTGTGAGTAGTGTGCTCTCATGTTTAAAGGTACCAGTCCTTTTCCGAGCCAGCAGGGCCTGTGTTCAATTGACAACTTCTGAGCATAACATTTTTGCTCTGGGCAGAAAACCAGGATACAAAATCCACAGGGCTCTGTTTCTTAAACACAAAAGTGGGTGTGGCGGGAGTTTCATATCTCATTAGCTCTTAAAATGCCAACCCGCTGCATGTTGCACATGGGGCTAAATAACCACAGTCCTTATGGATTTCTGCAGTTGTAATTGATTCCCTGTCTTACAGTTGCTCGGAATCTGCATATCGGTGGCTTCCATTGCATGTGAATAGCCCAATAACATCCAGGAATGCACAACTTGCTTTCATTGCTTGCTCTCTTCTCCTTTGGCAGAACAATGGTCCAGCTGGGGGTTAGTTTGTCACTGGACTTTTCATACATGTGCTGGCCATGCCATTTGGCCAGATGAATCAAGACCAATGGCTCTGAATGCTGTTTAAAAGAGAACAATGCTTTTGCTAGGAATGTGAGAAAGGGGGCACTGATTTTTTCCCCCAACACTTTGGAGACTAGAAATGAGAACCGTGAAAAAGAATATTGCTTTTGATGCTCTAAAGATCCAAAAGGTGTAAAACTCTAGCAACAATTTAAAAGGAAAGAAAAGGAGAGGATTCATGTCTGATCTCCCTCTGACATAGGGAGGGATTTAAATTTGCAATTGATACGGTGTCTTTGCCAACTGGTTTCTGGTAGCCTTCCACTGTATTGGTCAACTTATCTTTCACTGAACAGTAGCAGAGCTCCAAATGCTATGATCGGTTTATTTATTTAAAATATTTACAGCTATCTACTGGCCAGAAGAACTCATGGCAGGTTAGAGGCAAGGTAAACAGAACAAATAAAAGAAATAAGAGGTGAATTTGTAGTGCAACGTAGCATGGCTAAAGAAGAATTCAAGTGACTAGTAAGATATTCAAGGGACAAAAAGTGTGAGAATACAAAGTCCAAAATTAATATAAAACTCAGGACTTGACCAGGTGTGAAATGCAGATATTTGCCAGCTTCACCACCAGTGGAATTTTGAAATAAGGACCCTAAACAGAAAATAACCCTTTTTGGGAAGTCAACATAGGTTTGTCAAAAACAGATCATGCCAAACAAAATGTATTGCATTCTTTGAAGATGTGACTGAATTAATGAACCAGTGAAATGCTGTGGACGTAGTATACTTGAACCTCAGTAAAGTATTTGACAAAGTAGACCACAGCCTACTTCTTGGTAAGATAGAAAAATATGGGATAGAAAGCATCACCACTAGATGGATTTGTAACTGGCTAACCAACTACACATGTATTTCTCAATGGAACTACATCTACTTGGAGGGACACGTGCAGTGGGGTACCCCAAAGTTCTGTTTCAGGCCCAGGACTGTGCAACATTTTCATGAATGATTTAGATCAGTGGATAGAAGTGAAAACCATCAAATTTGCAGATGATACCAAGCTGGAAAAGGGAACTTTAGAAGATAGGCTCAAGTTCCAGAAGCATCTCAACAGACTTGGATATTGGTCTCAAGCCAACAGAATGCAATTCAGTGATGAGAAAGGTAAGGTTTTACATTTAGGCAAGGAAAAGGAAAAACAAATACATAGGAATAGAATATGTAAAACCTGGTTCTACAGCAGAAACTATGAGAGTGATCTAGGAGTCCTAGTGGACAACTATTTAAATATCAGTCAGAAGTGTTCTGCAGCTGCCAAAAAAAGCCAATGGGGCCCTAGGTTGCACCAATAGAGGGATATATCAAGGGCACTTGAAATATTAGTACTGCTTTATACTGCTTTGGTAAGCCCACAGTTGGAAGTTTTCATCCAGTTTTGGTTACTATGATACAAAAAAAATATGTTAAGATTCTAGAAAGAGTTCTGAGAATAACAACAAAGGTGATTGGGGGATAGAAAGCAAAATGTTGAGTATGTCTAGTCTAACAAACAGAAGGGCTAGGGAGGTGGTGGGTTACAACTGGTACGCCCTGATATGGGCATACCAGTGCCTGCTGGGAGCACCAGGTACCGTTCTGGTACGGTGCTCCAGAGGGCCCACCCGCCCGCCCGCTCTCCTTACCTGTATTTGACCCAATTGGGCCATTCGCGCACACGCATGGAGTGTAGGGTGCCTGTGCGATGCTCCGCCGAGCAGCTGGAGTGTCATGAGTGTGGGTACGCAAGTGTGCACTGCGTGCGTGCATGTGGTGGACGCCCAGCCCCGTTGCAGCATACTGGTTGCAACAGGATCCAGAACCCACCACTGGTCTAGGGGTGCATGAGAACAGTCTTCCAATATTTAAGAGTTTGTCACAGAGAAGTGGGGGTGTCAACCTAATTCTCCAAAGCAGCTAAGGACAAGAAATAACAGATAGAAGATTATCAAAGGGAGATGCAACGTAGAAATAAGGATAAATTTCCCTGACAACGGGAACAATTAATCAGTGGAATGGCTTGCCTTTAGAAGTTGTGGATGCTCCATCACTGGAGGTTTTTAAGAAGAGATTGGACAGTCACTTCTGTGAAATGGTATAGGGCAGGGGTCTCCAACCTTTGCAACTTTAAGTCTGAAGGACTTCAACTCCCAGACTTCTCCAGCCAGCTTTGCTGGCTGGAGAATTCTGGGAGCTGAAGTCCTTCAGACTTAAAGTTGCAAAGGTTGGAGACCCCTGGTATAGGGTCTCCTGCTTGAGCGACAGGTTGGACTAGATGACCTCAAAGTTTCTTTCCAATTCTGTGGCTCTGTATTCTGCTTGTAAATAACACTGACCAAAGCAAGAGGGGTTATTTGAATGGTGGCTTTCAGAGTCAGTTACGTAGCAAAGAGGATGATTAGACCTGGAAACAGTGGTGCTAAGGGAATAGGAACTGCGATACCACCCAAGAATGTGATAATCACAGGATCAGGGTGGCATTAGAAGGACTGCCCCCATCAGCTTTAGTAGTTTAGAGACATAATATCTTGCAGCAAGTGGAAGCAAATGCAAAATAAAGAACATTATCAGGCTTCTATTAGTGATTTTTTTTTTTGCCATCTTCCATATGTTGCTCTGTATAAATCAAAACACATTTCACTCACAATTTGTTCTGTATTCCCCACCACCCTTTTTGAACAGAGTATGTTATTCGCCTACTTTCTCTATTCTTACACCAGCAGTGATGGGATTCTGCCTGCAAAGTAAGACTGCTTATAAGCACCACTGAATGAATGGAAGAGTACTGTATATTTCGTGTAAAACTCCCTCTACTCACAAAAGCCAACATTTCTAAGTGTCACTTTACCTACCTTCATGAAACAACTTATACATGCGTAAAACCTTCACTGAAGGCAGCTCTGCAGTTTTATGGAAAACAACATTCCAGGGATGCAAAGATCTTGCCAGTTCTGTGAAAAATGACACCAATTAAAGCTTAAATTGCTTGTTTTCTCATAAGGTACATATTTTCATAACTTTGAAATCAAATAATTGCCGCTTTTATATTAAATACAATAAAACAAAAAAGATGCTAGTTTAGAGGAACTGCTACAAGCATTTTAATATAATTTTCCCACCATTGAAAGTCACAAAATATGGAAAGCAAGTCAAGTATGCAAAGTTTCAAGGAGATGAAGAAACTCCTTCAGATTATTACATCATTTGTCTTTTGTGTCAGAAAATGTGCATGTGATTTCACTGTTTGATTAAATGCCAGAAAAGGCATATTGTGCTTATCAAAGTGATTACAGATTTTATTCATCTGAAAAAAAAGGTATTCGCTAATACTTTGACAGTTGATTATTCCAAAATGTGCCAAATTATTTTAAAAACCACAGAAGTATAGCATGTCGCAACAAAGATACACAGAACAACAACAACAAATCTTTATTGAAACCACCATATTAATTTATTTCTAGGCTATAAACTGATTAAACAGCCCTTTTCTTACTGAGTCCCTCTGTAAGAACCTCTTGTCTCTGAATCATATTAATTCTCCATGAATCTACATTATTTTTTTTTCTTCACCTCTGATACATTTGTGTAACTTGCTGGTGGCAGTCCAACAACAGCACCCTGGTTTATTAGCTACTTGGAATAACATGTTTATGAAGTATATTTTTATTATTTTTACAGTTAAAAACAATGCAGTACTGCAGAGTCGAAGAGGCCGTACATTCACATTATACACAATTAATCTCAATCATTAACTATCCAATCACAATATAGTTGACTCCATCACTGGCCATAGGGGACGATCACCTTACCCCTGTGGATGGGGCACGCAACTTGGGCGTCCTCCTGGATACCCGGCTGTCCATGGAAGATCAAGTGACAGCCGTGGCCAGGAGGGCGTTTTACCAGGTTCGCCTGGTCCGCCAATTGCGTCCCCTATTGGATCGGGGTGCCCTTTGCACAGTCACTCATGCCCTCGTGACATCCCGGCTGGACTATTGCAACTCTCTCTACATGGGGCTCCCCTTGAGGTGCACCCGAAGGCTTCAGCTAGTCCAGTATGCAGCCGCGCGGGCAGTTATGGGAGCCTCTAGGTTCTCCCATGTAACACCGCTCCTGCGCGAGCTGCACTGGTTGCCTGTCGTCTTTCGGGTGCGCTTCAAGGTGTTAGTTACCATCTTTAAAGCGCTCCATGGCACGGGACCTAGCTATCTGCGGGATCGCATTCTGCCTCATACATCCCTGCGACCGATTCGGTCCCACAGAGAGGGACTTCTCCGGGTGCCGTCCACTAGGCTGTGCCAGCGGGCGACGTCCAGGGGAAGGGCCTTCTCTGTGGCGGGCCCGACCCTCTGGAACGACCTTCCCCCCGAAATCAGAACGACCACTGACCTTCGCTCCTTCCGACAGCTTTTAAAAACTCATTTCTTCCGTTTGGCTGGCCTAGGGTAATTTTAATTAGTTATGGTGTTAAGGGGTTTTAGGGACAGTTTTTAGTTTTTATAGATGTTTTTAGCGCAGGATATGTTTAATTGTGTTTTTTAAATTTTGTACTCTGTGTTTATTGTTTTTTAATTCTCCTGTGCCCCGCCTCGAGTCCCTCTGGGGAGAGAGAGCGGGTTAGAAATAAAAATTTATTATTATTATTATTATTATTATACAGTTTGTTCTAGTCTTGTCACCTTGTCTTATACCAATTGTAGAATCTGTTCCAAACTTCGAAATATTCTGATTCCCCTTTATTTTTAAGTTCAAGAGTGAGCCTATCTGCTTCCGCACAAGCCAACACTTTTCTGATTATATCTAGCTCTGATGGTGTATTTTCTTTTTTCCAATACTGTGCAAAGGTTATGCGTGCCGCAGTTAGTATGTGTATAATTAGATAGAGTACATTTTTCTTAAACCCCTCCGGTATTATGCCTAGAGAAAATATCTGGTTTAAACAATATTGGTCTCCCACCATTTGTTCCAACCATGATCGAATCATTTTCCAATATCTTTTGGCCTCATTGCATGTCCACCACATATGATAAAAGGTGCCTAGTGGTTTTTTACACTTCCAACAATTTGGGGGCAGATTTTTAAAAATTTTGGAGAGCCGTGCTGGGGGGAGATGCCATCTATAGAACATCTTATGAAGATTTTCTTTATACGTCGTAGCCAATGTTAGTTTCCTGTTAAGTATCCAGAGTTTTCCCCACTTAGCCAATTCCACATTATAACCAAAACTTTTCGCCCAGATGACCATAGTTTCTTTGACATGTTCTTCCTTGAGTTTATATTCCAATAAAAATCTATATAGCACGATGATAAGCTTATTTTCTGTCTCCATCAAAAGTTTATCTTATACTGTGTAATCTTTGGAATAACATGTTTCATTTTATTCTATTTCATTTAAAATATTGACTGCTATGCTGCAGAATTACTTCGTTTTATATTTAGATGTGCATGCGGTAGGACATGGAAAAGTCCAAAGCATAACATAGGTTTTTCAATTGGCATATTCTAATTTTGAATTGCACAAATGTACCTTTTATATTAAAGTTCTTATTTGATATCAAAGCTCTTTGCAGTTGGGGGGGGGGGTATGCAGGTGCCATTGGAAATATATGAATGATTTTAGCTTTCCAGGAGCTCATTCACAAAATGCAACCTTAGAGTGAAAGGTCTGTTTTCACTGGATGAGATTTGCCTATGAATTGCACAATTCAAATGTGATATATAGATTTCATATTTCTATTCCAAGCAGCATCCTACAAAAATACCTATAAATGTACATATACTTGCATATATTTCTTAATTTTGAAGCACACGTTTGGAGGCGATCCAGGTCAATGAAGCAAGGGTTCATCATTTGGGTGGGAGGGACAGTGATGTACAACAGGGGTCTCCAACCTTTGCAACTTTAAGTCTGAAGGACTTCAGCTCCCAGACTTCTGGGAGCTGAAGTCCTTCAGACTTAAAGTTGCAAAGGTTGGAGACCCCTGATGTACAAGATAGGAAGTTACTAAGCAATTAACAGCTTAATATTATACCGCCCTGTTATGGCAAACTGCCATTTATTTTCCCCTCTCGTAACCGCTAGAAAACATCTTTTCTTTGCTGCACTCCAATTGAAATGGGATTTTTTTTAAAAAAAAAAATTGGAGCATAACAAAATTGACAAAGATGTTATCATTTTAAAGATTGTTTTAGCTTCTCTATTCTGCCAATTTGAGGAAAGGAAAAGGAATGCATTAAATTACGAATATATTGAATACTAAGATATCAAAAGCATTTTCAGTCACTGGGGGAACATAAACTTATATGTTATAATGAGATCCCCACAGTCCTGTGATCAACTCAGAGTAAATAGAATGAAATGCCAACGGGTGTGCTAATTATAAGTATCAGTTTTAAAAGCAACTCAGTGATCTGTCGAGCTGTGAAAAGTATCAGTTGTGTACTTGATTATTAACCCATTATGATGATTCCATGGATTATGGTTTTTTTTAAATGATCTTTAATGGGAAGTGAGAAAAAAATGTTAAAGTGGATTTTTTTTTTAAAAAGGTGATCAGTTTGGCCATCATTTTAGTACTATTTAAACTAACATCGCAATTCAACATCTTACTTTTTAGACACAGTCTAGTAATGCAAGTAAGTGTCTCTCTCTGCAAAGGGACAAAAATTAATGCCATGTGTACTGAGGATTCCCCACCACAATTTAGAATTCTGGTGGCGCCATGACGCCCCTGTTTTATATGCCAAAAGAAAATTACATAAGCCAATTCTGAATGCATTCCTGCTGTACTTAAGAAAATAATAATAATACAGTCACATTGATGTACGTAAATAAATAACCTGATGAATGTTTCTGAAATGATCTCTCAATCTGAATTCACCTAATATGTAATATACTGGGACTTAGGTGTCTTTATTTTCTTTAAATAATGAAGGAAGCAAAGTTATCTCAGGGGTAAATTTTCCTTCCTTCCTTCCTTCCTTCCTTCCTTCCTTCCTTCCTTCCTTCCCTTCCTCCCTCCCTCCCTCCTTTCTTCTCTCTCTCTCTTTCTTTCTTTCTTTCTTTCTTTCTTTCTTTCTTTCTTTCTTTCTTTCTTTCTTTCTTTCTTTCTTTCTTTCTTTCTTTCTTTCTTTCTTTCTTTCTTTCTTTCTTTCTATCCTCACTTTCTAGGCAACTAACCACAACAGAAATAGGTTCCTTTTAACATATTGTAATGGGAGAATTCCTTTCAGCTGGCAGGCATCTTATTATTTAAATTGGAAGCTGTTGTTTCTCAAGCACATGCACCATTATAGCCTATGATGTGTGATATATTGCCCATACACATTCATTGTGTGCTTAAATACAGACTGAAAATGTTTACATACATTGTAGCATATAATATGAACTCATAAAGTTGTACAATATTTTGTGGCTTCATGTTATTGCCATTGAATGCACATGGACGGTCGGCATCTGGAGACAGTTACGTAGAGATTCATTGACCATCGATGTTAGTCAGGGTGATTGTTCTCCAGGCTTACATGGGTACAGCATACATTTATGACACAACTTTTGCTGAAGAATTCCTCTCAAGGTTTCAGAACAAAAAATATTGTCCATTGTAGCAAAACTAAAACTAAACATATTTATTTCTGGATTCCCCTCCCCCTTTAGAGTCCCAAGTTGGATTTGCTTCATATTTAACCTTCTTTTTACTTAGCCAGCTTTTCTTACCAAAACAAATCTGGTCCTAGGTTGAATAATCCTGCTGATGGATAAGTAGAGTGTGAACCTCTTCATGACCGATTTCCAAAAATCCATGAGGTTGGAAAGAATGAACACTTTATGGAAAGTGTCTATGGAGATTGTCAATCATCTGGATCATGGTTGTTCCCAAAAAGATGCTTTTTCCGAAAGGCAACTGGACTTTGTTGGCTTTTCTTTACTTTCTGTGTTTTTGAGTTAGCACTGAAGAAGGTTCTTGGATGAGAAGTGAAATGTTTTCAAAGGGAACCTCCCCCCCCCCCAAGAAAGTCCAGTTGCCTTTTTGGGGGGGGAGGTGGGAAGCACCTATGGGACTTTAAGGAAAGCGTACAGAGCACAGCTTCTAAAATTATTCCCTACTTCTTTATCAGCAGCAACCCAAGGAAGGATCTGTATTTTCTTCTGTGTGACAAAGTCAGGCTGGTTGTGTCTTTGTGTATCTGGTTTTCCCTTCTGTCATGTCTGGGGTGCATTCATGTATAGTTGTGTCTTAGAAAGTTCAAGGCCATCTGAATATACTCTTCCCTGTGTCATGGAGGGAGGACAGAAGGACTTAGAATAGAACAGTTAATAGACTTCTGAAGGGTTACCAGCTGTTTCTTTCATAGGGTTGTATTGCAGAAGCTTTTTCCCCCACCCGACCTGATCCAGCCTGTTCTGAGTCATTTTCCAGAACTTGACCATTTGGTTGCCACCATCACCATCACTATGGCTCGGGGCCTAGTTACCTGCGGGACCGCCTCCTGCCACATACCTCCCACCGACCGATTCGCTCCCACAGAGAGGGCCTCTTCAGGGTGCTGACTGTCGGCCAATGCTGGTTGGCGACGCCCAGAAACAGGGCCTTCTCTGTGGCAGGGCCTGCCCTCTGGAACAACCTCCCCCCTGAACTTCGTACTATCACGGACCTTCCCCTCTTCCGCCGCTCACTCAAGACACACCTCTTTCAGCAAGCTGGACTGGCATAGAATTTAAATGTAGGAACGATAGAGCCTCAGTCAATTTAGCACAGGTTTATTATTTAATTTCTTTTTAACTTTTGTATATTTGTTATTTATTACTGTATATTTTAATGTCCTGTGCACCACCCAGAGTCCGTCTCGACGGAGATTGGTGCGGTCTACAAATCGAATTAAACTTAAACTTAAACCACCACCACCTCCATCATCACCATCAAATTTGGCCCTATATTGTCCGTGTTTGGGGAAGTTCTCCTACTTATAGACAGACAGACAGATAACATCTGAGCTTCTCAATTCTTTTCCCTACATTTTATTGCACTGGAAAGAATGAATAATAAAGAGTTGAATAATATTTTAATAGAACAATATATGCTAGAATCCATCACATATTATGATTTATCAAACCTCTATCACTTTTAAGATCTAAAGATGTTTGGGGATAGAACGTCTATTTGCGTTACCAACTTTCTTCCTGCTTCTTATGTTAGTGTTTTCCCCACCTTCACCTTGGTCCATAAGATCAAGAAGAGCAATCTAAGTACAGGTAGTCTTCAACTTATGACCACAATGGAGTCCAAAATTTCTGTTGTTAAGTGAGTTTTGCCCCGTTTTACGACCTTTGTTGCTACAGTTGTTAAGCAAATCACTGCAGTTGTTCAATTAGGAACATGGTTGTTAAGTGAATCTGGCTTTCTCGTTGATTTTGCTTGTCAGCAAGTCACAAAAGGTGATCACATGGTGCTAGGACACTACAACTGCCATAAATGTGAGTCAGTTGCCAAGTATCTGAATTTTGATCACGTGATCATGGGGATGCTGCAAAAGTTCTAAGTGTGGAAAATGGTCATAAATCATTTTTTGTAGTGCCATTGTAACGTTGAACAGTCACTAAACGAATAAAATAAATAATACTTGGACCACGTGTTGGGATTACAATTTAATTGTCTTAAATGAAAAGTAGATATCCATCTAATAATTTGAAATATTCAACCATACTCTACTGGTTCTTTTTTATGACTGGATTCTTAAAGGTATTGTCTCAATTGTTGTCCTCCAAAGGTACTGATGTTGACAAGAGTGGGCTATCTTCTTTAAAAAACCCTCTGTATTATTATACAGATCTACATTTTAAGAAGCAGGGGTTTTGTGTAGCTTTCTTTAGAAAAGGAAGGTCTACTGAGAGTGTCATATTGTACAGTGATGCAGAATCTTTTCAAGCATTGTTCAGGAACAGGTTACTAGCATACTTGGAATGGGATCAATCAAATCTCTCCTTCTGGATGAAGGACCATCATGATATCTGACGAGCCCAGCCTCTAAAACCAGAGTTGCTTGAGAAATCAGTCCAATAAAGGATGTGAAACTGTGAGAACACAAATATGGGAAAACTACATGGGGTGGAGTTCCTATTCTTGGGATCCTGGCTGTGTTTCATACATAGAAGCTGAATATTTTTTTTAACGTAAGGAACATTTATAATAACAAATTATAAATGGAATTAAAGTGGTTGCAACAAAAACACTATCCACAAAGCAGGAGGTAATAATGCAGTTGCTGTTTAATTACATATTTTTCCAGTTGCTATTTAATTACATATTATTCTATTTTCTTTTTTAAAAACAGGTCTATGAACTCTGAGGTCCTATCAGTATAATCAGTTTATGTCAATTTGAGATGACATTTGTGTTGTCTCATAAAATGTGATTTTTCTCAGAGATTATAGGAACTGGAGCTACTGTAAATGAATATTCCTTGCAAAAGCAAAATGTCACTTCCAACCATTCCAATTCCACTTCCCTTTACAGTTCTATTGAACGGATTTATAATAACTTGTTTATTTATTTAAATTAATTATACATTTAAGTATTTCTATTTATTAGTTATATTTATGAGAATTTTAATTTAATTATTTATAAATTACTTACTCATTGACTTGATCATCTCCCTTTCCATTTTGGAAGAAACTGTAGGAAGAGAATTCCAGCATATAAAGTGCTAAGTCTAGAAAGGTTCAAATATAATAACAATTATTTCAAAAAGAATTGAACCTTTGAATTTACATGGAAGAAGTAATTTTTTTGAAAGATTATGATTCTTAATTGGCATGTATTGTGTTTATTCAAAAGGTAATCCACATTCGAATAAGTAAAATATCAGGATTGTTTTTGATATATTTATTTTACCATAGGTATAGTTTAAAATGGGTTTGGGGCTTGTTTGTGCACATGTGTGTAGAATGGGCATATGTTTGGCAATTTGCCCTAAATTCTGGTAAGTGTTGGCATCCCTTGAGACAAAGGTCTGTTGGAATAAATAGTTTAGCAACCGAAGGAGAGAAAGGCGACTCCTGGCAACCTTGATTAAGTAAATGGCCTTGGAAATTGTGAAGACAACAAAGGAGACAAGACTTTTTGCAAGAGAGATTTTGGACAAGTTTACAGGAGAGAAAGAGGCCAAGAAGAAGACTAGCAAGGAAGCCAAGAAGTTGGCCTCCAGAGAGACAAAGGAAGAAAAAGTTTCTTAAAATAGAAAAATCAAGAGAGGATCATCAAAGGATTCGGCTGTGGGAAACCTGTCCAGCAAGAGAGGCTAAAAAGCTGAGATGTTTATTATTTTAATGTTTTGGAATGCTACAAATGCAAGTACCAGAGGATGTCATTAGAAAAAAAAACATGCTTTATCCAGGTTAGGACTTGCAAAGTTTCTTTTGAGATAGCCTATCATTCTTCTCTTCCAAAACCAAACCAATGATGTTCGTCTCGTTTGCCTGCAGTATTGCTGATTAGATACAGAAAATAATGTTTTTAATTTCAATTCTACTCCTATGTGACACACTTATAATAATTAGGGACAGGGTGTGATCTATTGAAGAATAATATTTTGTCTTCGGTGGAATACTCTCTAAAGTCTGGAAGGTAATTTAATTAGAACTACTGCATAACAGAGAAATGCAAACAACACCCATACACATCAAGGCATAAACTTAAAGAAATAGCTACACATATTTCTGTGCATACTTTTCCAAATATATTTTCCTCTATTTTATCCAACACAATCCATTCTGACTGCAGGTTTTTTGACTTGTATACATTTTTCTCTGTGTTTTTAGGTGAAATAGCACTACATATCTGCACATTTAGTTTTACTTATAACTTTTACTTTAAGGAAAGCAAGATTTTTACACACATGTACATTCTGAGTCTCCTATGCATTTGGGATATAGGAACATTTTGAAAGTTGTACAAAAATCTAATTCGTCTTTTCTTGAGCACAGCTAACCACAATGGATCGAAATGAAGGCTAAATGACAAGAAATGTTTTGTTTCATTGCATTCTTACATAAACTTTGCATTATGAGTGAAGAATTATTTCAGACATTGTATATTTGATATTAAAGAATGGAATGAATGATCTAAAACTATAATTTAAAGGGTTTAGAAAGAGTATTTGAGATTGTACCATTGAATTTTACTGGTATTACAAGTCAAATGCAACCCAGCCTTAATGTTCAATCAATCAATCAAATACTAGGAATTGATTTTATATTGAGAAAATATTATGGGTGTTTGACTACATAACATATTTTATAGTAATAATGCATTTGCCAAAGACAATCGGGTAGAAAAAGATTAATTTTTGATAAATATTATTTGTTACTATACAGACAATTACCCAAGAGAATAAGGTGGTATGAAATAAAGGAAAAATAGCTTTAATTCCATATATATACATTTATACATCTGAGCTTAATAATGAAGATTTATTGGGTTACACTGGATTGAAAATTAATAATTATATTTGTAATTGTAAAAACCGATGCACAAAAAATTATGACCAAACAACATGTTATACAAAGTTGAAAATGATTGAATGTTTTTACTTGTCTTTCTATGTTGAAAATAAAAAAACAATTACAAAAAACAAAACAAAAACAAAAACAAATATTAGGAATTCTAACAAAATTGGACCTTTGATATGCAAGTTTTGTATATTATGAGGATAATTTTTGATTGGAAGTGTTTGAGTATCTAAACCAGGGTTCTCAAGCTTGACCACTTGAAGAAGGCATGGACTTCAATTCCCAGAATTCTGGGAGCTTTGCTGGAGGGGGAATTCTGGGAGTTGAAGTCCACATTTTTTCAAATGATCAAGGTTGAGAAACACTGATCCAGACCTTCCAGTACATGTCTCTGCAATAGAATAGTTTATTTATTTATTTATTTTATTTTATTAAATTTATACCCCGCCCTTCTCCTTGTTAGGACCCAGGGCGGCGCACAGGCATTATATAAAACCATAAATACAATATACAACAATTAAAAATATATTAAATTAATTCACCCGTGCTAAAACCCGTTATTAAGACCATAACCAAATTATAATTTATATTTAAAAGTCAGACGCGGGGGGCTATCCTAGGCCGGCTTGTTGGAATAAGTACGTCTTAAGACGTTGGCGGAAGAGGCGGAGGTCCGAGGTAGTGCGAAGGTCGGGGGGTAGGTCGTTCCAGAGGGCCGGGCCCGCCACAGAGAAGGCTCTTCCCCTGGGTGTCGCCAGTTAAAAGAGATATGCAGTGCTACTCCCCATCCCAATTCGGTATGTACTGTATATAGTGGTCATGATTATTTAAGAGCCCACTTAAATAAGGAAATAAATAAACCAGTAATCCTAAGGCCTCAATGATGCTTCTGATTCAGCTTTTCTATCATGTTCAGGTAGTGTAAATTAAAATATCATGCAGGCTTGATAAATTAAATGCTTCCCAAAAATTTGGAAACAAGAAAATTTCAGGACCACCCTGACTGTAAGTCTACTGAGCAAAATTGCTGCAAACAAGGCACTTACAAGTGTGAGAGCTCTGGTTAGTGTGTTGTAAATCTTCTTTTGCTAGCCAAGGTAGAAATAAGGGTCAGTCATTTGGAGTAACAAAGACTTGGGAGTTCGAAGAGAGGTTGCTTACTTCGTAAATTATGAGGCTGCTGCAAGCTGTTTGCCTGGAGCTTGGAGGCAGGGATTTGGAGAGAAATCCAATCAAGGCTGTAGGCTGAGGGCCAGCGAATTCCACAGAAGCCAGTCCAAAAGTCAAGTCAAAGACCTGATGGCAGGCAAGAGGCAAGAGGAAGAAACTTGCAACGGGACATTTCAGAAAGAGAGGTCAAGAAACAGGAGAAATGTTCCCAAGGAGAGGAGATCTGAAACATGCTTTGATAGGACCAGAGCTTCTGGCCTTGCTTAATTAGAGGAATTAATTTCCACTTCCCTCAAGAAGCTGGGCCAACCGCTGCTGTTCAGCCTACTTTAGCTGGTGCATGTTCCATATGGGATATAATGCCTTGTGGTCAGAATCAGTGGCCATTCATTCTGAATCAGAACCCAGTTTCAAGTGCCTAGTCACATGTTTACAGCCTCAAAATCAGAGGAATCCAAACAATAAGATGGCCCTTCTAATTTTGAATCGGTCATTCCAGCCCATGGTCATTCCAGCCCCTGTGGGGGGGTCTCAGTCTTCGACCAAATACAAAGGCAAGCACACAACAAGCATATAAAACCAAACCAAATTATTAACTCATCACTCGTACGTAAAGAGTATTGCATCTTGATGAGTTATAACTGACTATTCTGTCTCGTTCATTTTGCACATGCGCTAGGCCGGGGTATCAAACTTGCAACATCATGACAATGTCACAGGACGTATTATGACTTTTTCCCCCTTTGATAAACTGGGCTTGGGTGTGGCCAGCCGGTGACACCTCTGGCCTGCGGCCCTGGCGTTTGACAGCCCTGCACTAGGCTAAACCAAGTGGTGCATCCTTTTCTCTCCACTCCAGTTCTTTTGGGTGGGGGGTTTCACTCACATTTCCCATTTGAAGGTTCTGTGCAATCTGACTAAAGTGGATGTTTGCATGCATGGTTTATAGCTTTAGTACCATTAGTAGTATTTGGGTGTGAAGTGCAGTGGTGTGCTGTACACACACGTACGCCCGTTTCTGCATTCACATTTTTTAAAATCTTTATCTGCTTTCTTCTGAAAAACATGTTCAGCCGTAATGTTCAAAAAGAGCCTGGAAAATTCAAAACAATGCTGATAAAAATGGCTTGAAATTAAAAAAAAAATCCAAGCCCCAAACAAAATAAAATACTTGGATCATGTGTGTTTTTTGAGCGTCAAGCTCTCAAAACAACTGTTTCAAGTTTGGAAAGTTTCGAGCTCGTACGTTTTACACACCCTCTAAAGTTTAGTAGGCTGTCTGTAATAATATTTTTATGTTTTTAATTTTATCCCTGAGCAATAGCATCTTAACCCACAATGCACTGTAAATGCCATGCTATGCCATTATGAGGAATGAGGGAGAGAAAGGGAATCTGCAGTGATGGGGGGGTGGAGGGGGGGCAGGAGAATAACCCAACACCCAAAGCTATAGCTGCAGTAATTGTAGATTTGTGTGTGTGATATGTATGCTATTTTTCTGCATATTTATGTGTGTGTGTTTTGAAAGCCACCTTAGGCTGAGGAAGCTTAAATATAAACAGACAAATAAGTCTAAATGCCTTCAAGATCCAAAAAAGATAAATAAATCTGCACATTGCTTCCTCTCCTATATTTATTTCCATCTTCAACACTGAACAGATCCAAAGTAAGGATAGCTTTTGTCCCTAAAATGGTTAAACGTTTGCAGAACCCAGGCTCTTTTTAGCTCAGGCTGACGACTATCTCAGCATCCCAAAGCAAAGAAGCTTAGTTGGGTGAATGGACAAGGAAGGAAAGCCATGGAGGAACGGAATGGAGGATTCCTTTGACAACATGGACACCTTTTAATGTTGGAACATTAAACTTAGTGTTTGAGAATTCTAAAAGCGGAGCTCATAGAGGGATGAGATTGCCGTGTTTGAATGACAGGGCTGGGAGGGAGGCAGATGTTTTGAAAAGAGGCAAATTCTGCATCTTTCAAACCATTGGCAACATACCCCTGTTTGCATTTCGAAAGCAATGGTTTTTATTTGTGTTTTGTAGGAAGAACATATTGGAATTGATGAAACAATATGGCAGTGATGGAGAACCTTTTTTGGCTCATGTGCCAAAGGGGGGATGGTCGTGTGTGGGCGTGCCACACCCATAATGCTTTGCGCATGATCCCAGTGCACTTGCGTTAATGACCAGCGCTCTCCCCCCCATTTTTTACATGCTTTTTTCACCCTCCCCAGGCTCCAGAGGCTTTATAGGAGCCTGGGGAGGGCAAAAACAGCCCCCTCTGAGGCCCTCCGGAGGCTTCAGGAGCTCCCCTGAAGCCTCTGGAGTGTGAAAAATGCCCTATGGGCAAACAAGAAGTTTGGGAAGGGACTTCTGGTTTGCTCATAGGGCTGTTTTTTGTCCTCCAAAGCCCTCAGGGGTCTTCAGGAGGCTTTCCTGAAGGCTCTGGAGGGCAAAAAACAACTCTATGAGCAAACCAGAAGTCGCTTCCTGAACTCCCAGTTTGCCCATAGGGCTGGTTTTTCATGCTCAGGAGGGTGTAAAAATAGGCCCCAAAAGGCTGAAATCAGCTGGCCAGCACACATATGTGTACTGGCCAGTTGGCAGGGCAACACCTTGCCTGCCCTGACAAATGGCTCCGCGTGCCACCTGTGGCACGCGTGCCATAGGTTCGCCATCAGGACAATATGGGATAAACTGAAGGATTAATTGATTGCTGCACCTGAATGTGTAACTTAGATTTAGCTTTATAAGAAAAAATTGCTACAAGTTGCTAACGTGTCTCCACCCATTACTCTGCATTCTAACACCTGCCTTCATTTTTCGTTTGGATCTCCAACATATATGAGAACCCATATATATGATAAGCATCCACCCCTGCTTTTTTTGCCTGATCCAAACTCACCTTTTCTTAACCGGTAGGTAGATGCATTATGATATATTGCTCTTCATTGGCTACCTTCCTTGGATTTAGCAGCTCAATAGTTGGGTTAATGGATGTGGTGGCATAGTGGTTAGAGGGCAGTACTGCAGGCTACTTCTCCTGATTGCCGGCTGCCTGCAATTTGGCAGTTCAAATCTCACCAGGCTCAAGGTTGACTCAGCCTTCCAACCTTCCGAGGTGGGTAAAATGAGGACCCAGATCATTGGGGACAATAGGCTGACTTTGTAAACCACTTAGAGAGGGCTGTAAAGCACTATGAAACGGTACATAAGTCTAAGTGCTGTTGCTTAATATAAAAGAAAATGAATATTGCATCACTATAATCCATTTCTTATGCAACAAGCCAAAAGTAATGTGGAATAAAAGATTTAAGGTATTGTGTAAAATCAGATCACTGTATACCTTTTGTCCAATAAGAAAATAGAGGTAGTCCTCGATTTATGACTGTTCATTTAATGAGTGCTGAAAGTTACAATGGTGCTGAAAAATGTGACTCATAACCATCACAGCCTCCCTGCAGTCATGTGATCAAATTTGGCAACCAGCATGTATTTACCACAGTTGTAGCATCCTGGGGTCACGTAATCACCATTTGTGGCCTTCACAGGGGGCTTCCAACAAGCAAAGTCAAGCTAGATTTGCTTAACAACCATTTGATTCATTTAACATCCATAAGCCTGAAAGATTGTAAAATCAAGTGCAACCAGCTTAACAACCACATTGCTTAATGATGGAAGTTCTGGCCCAAGTTGTGATTGTCAGTTGTAGAGTACCTGTATGGGGCACGCTCAACTCTCATTTGCTTATAGCAATAGCACTTGGACTTACATACCGCTTCACAGTGCTTTCTACAGCCCTCTGCAAGTGGTTGTACAGAGTCAGCCTATTGCCCCCAACAATCTGGGTCCTCATTTTATAGACCTCGGAAGGATGGAAGGCTGAGTCAACGTTGAGCCCGTGAGACTCAAACTGCTGAACTATTGGCAATCGGCAGTCCGCAGAATTAGCCTGCAATACTGCATTCTAACCAGTGGTGGGTTTCTGCAGGTTCGCACCTACTCGCGAGAGCCGGATGGTGAAATTTAGAGAGCGGTTGAGATGAGGTTCCACCAGCGGACCCGGAAGTAAGTCTGCCCCACCGCTGCCGGTGACCCAACAAGAAGGAAAGGAAAGGAAAGGAAAGGAAGAAAGGAAAGAAAGAAAGAAAGAAAGAAAGAAAGAAAGAAAGAAAGAAAGAAAGAAAGAAAGAAAGAAAGAAAGAAAGAAAGAAAGAAAGAATTTATTATCACAATTGAGCCCAAATTTTTGGTTGCTAAGCAAGAGCGTTGTTAAATGAGTTTCACTACATTTTACAAGTTGGCCACTCCCACCCAGTCACATGACTGCCAAAGCCATGCCCACAAAATAGGCCACACCTACAGAGTAGGTTCTAAAAATTTTTGAAACCCACCACTGATTCCAACCCCTCTTATCAGGCTACTCTGAAGCTAGCTACTGAGAAAGCAAAAAGATGCTTGATTGAATAAAATAAGTTCTTCCAGACACAACTTCGTATTTTGAGTAAATTACAGCATGTGATGAGAACTGTAACCCCGCAAGCAGCTGGGCACCCAATCCTAGGAAGATGAAAACAAACCTAATTTTGGTGGCTACATACACAATTCCATGTAGATTTCTTGACAATATTTTTTTTGGGGGAAGTGATTTGTCCTTGCCTTCTACTTGGGACTGAGAAAGAATGACTGGCTCAAAGTCACCCGGCTGGCTTTCTGCCTCCAGCAGGATTACAGCTTGCTGTTTTCTGATCTCTAGTTTCATGCCTTTAACCACTGCACCAAACTGGTTTAAAATATACTGTTATAAATGAGCAATTGCTGCCATATGATGTGATTTTAATCTTGATATATGGTCCATTTGTGGTGTTTGTGTGTGTGTGTGTGTGTGTGTGTGTGTGCAGTTTTCATTTCAAAACAATCCCCAATCTCTTCCATTCACAAAGGCTGGCAAAAAGGATGAAAGAAAGGCACCCAGCCTGGTTGTGTCAGAAATATAATTTTAACACAACAAGACAAATGTAACCAGGCATGGCATGTTGGCATGCCGACATAGCAGGCTGTGCATTTAAAACAAGAGTAATTTTTTGGAAAATATTCTAGTTCATTCTTTTCCACCAACAGGTTTATTTTATGAAATACCCAGAACAGACGTCTCTACATGCCTCTGGAGGCACCCATTTGGATCCATAATGTGAGGCATTGATTCTGATTCAAATGGATGGTGACTTCAATCACATGGGGTGGCAGCAGGGTTCCAATATATAATTTTACCACATCTTCTCCTTCTAGTCACTCAGGTGTTTTATTCCTCTCTTAAATATTCATATGTTACACCTTTCAGATTTAGGTAAACAGCAATACATGTTAGGTCCAAGGATAAGGATACAGCCTTAATAAATATAGCATTTACATTTTTAATTTGATTTTAATTGGGGGAAGATATTTGAAATATTGACTTATAGCAATGGTTCCACCACACATCTCATTGCATACAACTGATAACAAGCATCTCTGGATAGATTTGAGATTTGAGCTCTGGACCTAGTTACATGCGAGACCGTCTCCTGCCCCATATATCCCTTAGACCGATACGCTCCCACAGAGAGGGCCTTCTCAGGGTGCCGTCGGCCGGACAATGCCGACTGGCGACACCCAGGGGAAGAGCCTTCTCTGGGGCGGGCCCTGCCCTTTGGAACGACCTACCCCCTGAACTTCGCACAATCTCTGACCTCCGCCTCTTCCGCCAGTGTCTAAAGACACATTTGTTTCATCTAGCCAGCCTAGCGTAACCTCCATAATGACTATTTTAGACAGTTTTTAAATTTGGGGGATTTTAATTTGGTTTTAGCACAGGATGGTTATTAAATAAGTTTTTTAATTTTTTTACTTGATTTTGTATGTATTTTTAAATTCCTGTGCGCCGCCCTGGGTCCTTTTGGAGAAGGGTGGGGTATAAATTTAATAAAATAAAAAGTAAAGATTTGAGATTTTATTTGATTTTTATACCGCGCCTATCTCCCCGAGGGGACTCAGGGCGGTGCACAGGAGGTTAAAAAACAGTAATACAACACATAAGTAAAAGCAAACATATAATAAATAAGACCATGAATAATAAAATCAGATTAAATTAAAGTGTCCTGTGCTAAAACAATCCTTAAAAATTACCCGCTAATTAAAATCAATTTGGAGCAATTTAAAATTCAGTCTGTGGTGGTGTTCTCGGGGGCTAGGCTTAGAAGAAAACTAAGTTAAAAACGGTCCACTTCATGAAGTTTCCAGTCTAATTTATCCCCCAGTGGTGTGAGGCCAAACAGCCTAACTTCTGACCTACTCAAAGACAACACAAAAGGCAGAGGTAAGTTGCAGTTGCTGCTTGCTTTCCGTTGTGCAGCAAAGTAGAAGTTACATGTAGAATATCATGGATTTAAGAACTCTGGGCAGGGAGAACTTGTTGCTGTAAAATTAGGTAGCCCTCATCACCTTCAAAGTTTTTGGAAAACTGATATGAAAATCTGAAAGATCACCAATATAAGGGAAGATGAAAGAAAAACCACAATTTGTCATTCCTAAATGGTGGTGCAGATTTTCACCGTCCAGTTGTGGCTCGCCAGAAGCCAATGGAGCTGGCAGCAGAGTCGGACAGTGAGGAGGTTGGAGAGGAGCATGGGCCAGTTCTGGAGGCTGGGGAAGGCTCGGACGAGGGCTCTACATCAGAGGCAGAGATGGGGCTGAGGTCATCTGGCGGAGATCAGGTGCCTATGGAGCTAGACAGCAGTGAGACAGAGGAATAGCTAGAGCCTGTTCCCAGTGTGTGCATGCGCAGAGCTGCCAGAAGAAAACAACAACTCAGAAATCAGGGTAGACTTAGGAGTAAAGTCACAGGTGGACGGTGATTGGCCCCTCCCGTAGGAAATAAAAGAAGAGTGAAAGGGGAGTGGGCTTTTGCAGGAAACAATTCATTTGACCATACTTTTTGGGGAAGCCTAGGTGAAAACATCATATAGTCCAATAAAAGGATGTCTAACACTGCGAAGTCCTTGGTGCTTTCTCACCTTGGGGGGGGGGGTTTGCAGGCATTTCATTTTGTTTAGCAGATTGGCTTTTTTTTAAATCCTCTTGTACTTTTTTAATTGAGCAGGGAACCCCAATCTTTTGGGCTGGTGGGCATATTTAGAAATTTGAGGATATATTGTGGTGATTCTCACAAAACAGCTTCTAGGCAGGATTGCTCAATTGACAATACAATCAACCAATTTTTTTCTGGACCCTCCCCTTAGTATGTTTTCTACTTCCTGGAGGCAAATAAAGTTGAGACTGCCACTGCATTATACAATATGCCAAGTGAAGAACAACAACAATGACAATAACAACAACAGTAACAACAATAACAATAGAAAAAAGAAGAAAAAGTCTGGTTCATTGATAGTGCAGCACCAGGTGATGCACAAATTGAAGAGAAACAACTAGAACAAAATAACAAAACACTGTGATCCACAAATTGAAATTGAGCGATTGTGGAGGAAGAAATCAATGGTTGTACCAATACTAACAGGAACCCTTGGAGCAATACCCAAAGGGTGTTACATCAAAATTTTGAACTTATCAGACCTGAATATTCTCACTTTGCAAAAAAAAAACAACCCACTCCACCCTACTCAGAATTGTCTTTGTACTCAGATGCTATCTTGACAGCTCTTAGGTTCTAGGTTAGGACTTGAAGTGTTTTTACCACTCCTAGACTGTGAATTGAACTGAAGACTAAATAACAGAAGAAAGAGTAGACCTTATGCTCAGCTGATGCAAGAAGATTGCACAAAGTGATTAGAACAATGACATCACTCAGTTGCCAAAATGATTCATTGGAACACCTGTAAAATTTATCATGTCCCTGTAATGAAAAATTGGTATGAACATACCAATGCTTGCAAAAGCAGTCAAAAATGAGCAGTTTAAAATATTGCGGAATTTCTGAATAGAAACGGATACAGATTGGCTCACAACACAGAGATTTAACTGTGGTTGAAATGAAGCAAGTGTGAATAATTGATGTGGAATATGAGGAGATAATAGAACAGAAGACCAAGAATTGGAGAAGAGCACAAGGTATTAAGATCTGAAAATTGAAATTGAAAGATTATGGCATAAATGAGCCACAGTGATCCCAGTGGTTATTGGCACAATGGATGCCATATCAAGCAATCTTGGATGGCATTTAGAAAATCTGCATTGACAAATTTGTCATCTGTTAGTTACAAAAAGCCACACTTTTTGAATCCATAGAGTATACTGATACATTATAAAATCCTAGATTTCTGAAAATAACTCAGCACACATGAAAGCCAGCACCAGCAAAAGAATCAGAAGTTATGATTTCAGATTTTTGTGTATGTAATAATAATAATCAACAAAATTCAAAGATCTGTAAATAGAAATAGGATGACTGTGCAAAACTAAAGCAAAACTAGTACCAATAATAACAACAATAGGTGCCTTAGGGCTCCTGCCTCTGGAGCACCACTTGAACAACATTGGCATTGACAAAATCACCACCAATCAATTGGAAAAAGTAGATTTACTTGGAACAGCTTACATCCTACAGTGGTTACCTTCAACACTATCAAACAAGAAAATATGCCTATCCCATTTCCTTGGAAAAAACCTGATAGATGGATAAAAATGCCAAATCCAGTGTAAACATCTTTCTGATTATGCAACCAATCACAGTAACAGTAGCAGAGAAGACATGGATTCTGTTGAGTTTCAAGGGGTTGTCCACAGAAACATAAGTACCCAGAGGCCCATTTGATAATCCCAGTATTTGAAAGAAAGAGAAGATGTGGCTAATTGCAATATCCCATCCCATAGCTACCAATGTATCCTCATAATTAAATATTTAGATTTGCTAATGCCTAGTTGTAGCTTAACTAGTTTTGAATTTGTCTCCACAAAGCAGATGAACTATTGATTTCCCCCCACTGTGTCATTCTCGTGTTTTTACTACATGAAAATGAAAACGACAAAAAAAATTAAGTAGAAACTAATAAGTGATTAAAGAGATTACTTTGAGGCAATTAATAAACTACATGCCCTTAATTCCTTTGCGCTACCCTAGAGGAAGAAATAAAATGGGAAAAACAATGTACTCAGTTGGAATTTCTTCTGGGTAAATGATATAGAAGGATCATGGCTGATGCTAATACATTGTTAGATATGGAAATGTGATTTTAATTCTACTTTTAAATGACTGCAGAAATGCAGAACCTCGGCATTGCTAAATAGCTGTATTGTTACAGTTTCAACTTAAATATAGCTAAATTGTTTGCTATGATTAAAATAAATATTGGATGGAATAATAATGAACAAGAGAAAGCCATGAACATGGAAACCTTGCAGATGTTTCTATGAAAATGCTGAAGACATCCCATTTATTTCATTGTAATTTTATTTTATTTTATTACAATGACAATAAAGATTATTATTATTATTATTTTCCTCTTTTCTTGAAAGAAGAGCTATGATAATTGGACTGCAACAATCCAGAAAACCACTAGAGGGCACCAAAGAGGCCAGAGTTTTCCAAATTTCTTTTATCTTCTCTAGTATTCATCCAGTTGTTTGCTGACTAGATATACCCTATTGGAAGCTCTAGCCAACGTCACAATAATATTACAAATGATTTTCCAAATATCATTGAACGTAGAAGCACTAGATTTTTTATTTAATGTTAAATGTAGAGATATTTCAAAGAGAATCATCCTCTCCTCCCTGTCTCTGAACTGAAGAGTTGTATAAGTCTGAATTGAAGCCAGAAGGTGGATACACCGAAACCAAAACCTTTTGAGACAAGTATAGACTTCCTATACACATGATTACATACTTTTAACTTTCCACTTGACTGAGTGATGGAAATAGTTATGTGGAAAGATCTTTCCCTTAAAAAAAAAAATCAAAGTAAATTGACTCTTTCTTGGAAAGATCCCACTACACATGCAGTATTTATTAATGCAGGATTAATTCTTTAAAAATCTGATTCTGATTACATGTTTTTCAAACATGGACTGATATAACAGGGTGTGCACGTCATGTGTTGAAAATTGTTTTAGATGTCTATGATTCATTTGTAAAACCTACTCCTATGGCACATCCCGTGATATTAATTTCATATTGTATTGGCTTCCCTTCAATGCTTTTAAGAGGGTTAAATGTGTTAGCTACTTAGCATTTAACCAGTCAAATGCTAGGGGATTGTACCAGTGATGGGTTCCTCTGGTTACGGTAGGGTATGGCCATACCGGTAGTAGCCTGGAGCACCATACCGGTATGGTGGCTCATTTGGCCCACCCGCCCACCCGTGTTCTATACCTGTTTTTAAAGCAACCGGCCAATTGCACATGCACACACAGGATGTGGTGCCTGCACGATCCCCAACAAGAAGCTGGGTGTTACAGGGGTGGTGGATTGCGCATGTGTGCGCAGCACACGCATGAACAGAACGCATGGCCCCGTGAGCAGCATACCGGTAGCGACAGTATGAGCAACCCATCACTGGATTGTACCCTTGGTATACACCATGTTTTTATCCAATCACGAGTCCTCTCTGATGCCAGGAGTAGGAAGGGCTCATGGGCACACTCACAGAAGTCATCTTCACTATCCTCTCAACCTTGGACTTCCTTTATAGAAGGGAAACTCAAACCTCCATTAATGATCTGCAGCCCATAAAGATATTTATGGAGATTCTCCATCATCCAGGTCATGGTTGTCCCAAAGGTGCTTTTTCCAAAAGGCACCTGTACTTCCTTGTTGTTGTTTTTCCCCTTTCACTTCTAAACCAAGAAGCTTCTTCCTCAGAACTTTCAGAAGTGAAAGATGTTTCTATTTACAAACCTTGGGTGGTCGGTCTACATTTGCTGTCAAAACGGGTGAATATATATCTTCTAGTAAATAACGTCTAGCATGAAGAAACATGCATCCCAAGAAGATACATGAAATCCTGCAGTAGATCTAGAAATCAGCTCTGTCCCCAAGTTATCCTGTCAATGCTGCTAAAAGACCAAATGCCAACATCTATAATGGTCCTATACCTGGGTGGGGTGGGGGGTATTTCTCAGTGAAAAATATGTCATCATTGGTCAGCAGGGACCTAGATAAGACAAATTGGCCTACTCCTATACAAATGACTAAACAGACAGAAATTAGTTTTCAAAATAACAGAAGAGAAAAAAATGGGAAATATTTCAGCCCCAGAAGACATTGCCAGTGACCTGAGGATGCCTATTCTTAAATAAGAGAATGACAAAAATAGCGAAAGGCCTGAATGTTTATTAATTAGGAGATTCTATATTGTTTCCCATGGATTTGTTTTAATATTAACAACTCGTACGTCCAAAGTGGCTTTAGGATATCCAACAAGTATTTGTGTTTGGACACATTTCCCCTTCTTTCCCGTCTATGCATCTGATGCAACGAATTGTAGTCCATAAAATCTCTGCTATAATCCATCTGCTAATGTGCTAGAAATAACCTTATGATGTCTCCTGATTCTTAGCTACTGTACATAGGGCTTTCCGTGAAAGGAGGCTGTAAAGACAGACCAGAAACTTTGCCAAATATCTAAGTCTGTACGCTGCATTTCTCTTTCATTGTGACATGGTGTCATTATTACTTTGTCACAGAACAGCATCTTTCAGAAGCTTGTTTGTGCTTGCTATGCCGGTGATGGCTAACCTCTTCATTGCCGAGTGCTGAAAGAGTGTGTGAACACCCATAATGCAATGTGCATGTGACCCCCCCTGCATGACCCCCCCACATGTGTGTACTCCGTGTGCTTCGACACCCATACATGCAAACACAAACCCCTGCACCACCCCCACACCCCACGCATGCACGCCCCCACCCCTACATGCATGTGCAAGCCCCCTGCACTCATGACCCCATGCATGTGCACATAATCCCCCACATCATTGGTGGGTTTCTGCAGGTTCGCACCTACTCGCGAGAGCCGGTTGGTGAAATTTAGAGAACCGGTGAGAGGGGGTTCCACCGGCGTACCTGGAAGTAAATCTGGCCCGCTGCTGCCAGTGACCCAACGGGAAGGAAAGGAAAGGAAATGAAAGGAAGGAAGGAAAGAAAGAAAGAAAGAAAGAAAGAAAGAAAGAAAGAAAGAAAGAAAGAAAGAAAGAAAGAAAGAAAGAATTTATCATCACAATTGAGTCCAAAATATTGGTTGCTAAGCAAGAGCGTTGTTAATTGAGTTTCACCACATTTTAAAAGGTGGCCACTCCCACCCTGTCACATGACTGCCAAGCCACGCCCACAAAATAGGCCACACCTACAGAGTAGGTTCTAAAAAATTTGAAACCCACCATTGCCCCACATCGTCCCCTGTGCATGCACGGCAGAGACCAGTAAACCAGCTGGCCAACGGGATGCAGCTGACCTGGGGTGACGGTTCCCGTGCCCACAGAGAGGGCTCTGTATGCCACCTGTGGCACCCATGCCATAGGCTGACACCATCAGGGACCCTATGCTCTTTTCTCACATTTCAAGAAATTTGGTGCAGCACATAATGTAATTTGTTTGTTTGAGCTGCTTCATTAAATTATTCTTTGTTTGCAGGCAGGAGGTATACGATACTCCTGGTTCATCCTATCCTGAGACGTGTACAGTAAGCCATGTGATGGTCATCGCACTGCATGGATATAAATTGAAATGAAGGAAGATATTACTTTCATGTGACTGTTGCAACCTACTACAATCCCCAGGAATCTACAAATGAGAACAAAATGTTAAGGGGAAAAAAAGGCATTGGAATAAAACCTGCTTGTTAACAGAACAATACAAAACCATAAAGTTCCCTGCTGCTAATATTGGCTGATTCTTGATATTGGTTTGGGATCCAAAACAGACTACAACTCCAAGGGGGAGGGGGGAGGGAAGATTGCCTTAAGACATCTGCACTATCAAATATTTATTCATATTTGGAAATAATTTTAGTTTAGCCTCTGGAATTCCTAAAACTTTTAGGGCACATTTTTGTTTGAGGCCAGCGATTCATGTCTTCTCTTTAATGGCTAAAAATAAAGTTGCTTCTAATAATTTTATTCAGAAACATTTTTTTTCTTGCTTTCTCATGGAATATTCTACATTGTCTGGATGAAATTGGTAACCTGACTAGGTCAATTGCTCTGGATTTTAGAACCAGTTTTATTAGTGTATCAAAATGTAAAATACAAAGAAAAATGAAAATAAGGGGAAAATAAAGGAGGAAAAAGGGAAGAGGAAAAATTGTAGGGAAAAAAAAAAGCATTAACCTCTGACTGTCTTTAGCCAGTACAATAAGGTGATATCATTCAATCTCAACTTTTTACTATTACATAGTAACATAGACTAGCCATTTTTATAACAGAAGTCTAGATAGTCAATTTCCTCCAGGTGACGGGGAAACTGTTGTGCCACCACACTCTCTAAAACCTTCGCCAGAAAGCGAAGGTTGGAGACAGGACGATAATTGACTAATAATCCTGGGTCCAGGGAAGGCTTCTTGAGGAGGGGCCTCACCACCGCCTCTTTCAAGACAGCGGGCAAGAACCCCTCACTCAAAGAAGCATTTACTACTTCCTGGAGCCAGTCTCATGAGACCTCCCAGGATGCCAGTACAAGACAGGAGGGACACGGGTCCAATAAACATGTGGTGGCTCTCAGTCGCCTACGTAACCTGTCCATATCGTTGGAAGTAACTAGGCCATTTTTATAACAGAAGCCTAACTTAATCAGCAAAACCCAAAATCAAAGTTTCATATTTTTCCCTACCTCAAGCACAAAGTGCAGAAGTGGTTTCCACGTGGAAACAAAGTTAGTTGTATTCTTCTCTTTCATTACAGCAATCAATTTAGCCGTCTCTGTTTACTCCATCGGCATTTGCAACCGATCTTCCATTGTGGGACTTAAGGTATCTTTCCATTTTTAATTGATTATTATTTTTATTAAGATTATCATGGCATAAAAATAGAAAAAGTTAGTAAAGAAATGGAAAAGAGAAAGAAAGGGAAATGAGAAGAGGGAATAAAGGGGGAAAGATGAGAAAGGGGAAAGAAGATAGAAGGACAGAAAGGGAAAGGAAAGGAGAGGAAGGGTAGGGCTCAAAAACCAAGTCTCAGGATTCCGTGGATCCCTTTGGCTCAGGCAGTCCAATTCCAGGCTGCTTCCCTCTCTCTGCAAAGCGAAGGGATCAAGAAAGGCTGCAGAGCCCAGAAGGGAGCTTCGGACGACGCAACAATGCCTGAAAAACGGCGGAAGTCCAGAGAAATGGAGGCTACAACCAGCGAATCGCGTTTTCCCAGGATCTTTCCATTTTTGTTCATAGAACATTCTTGCCACTGTCGGCATCTGTAACAGTTGTTCTTATAGACTCTTACACCGAGAAAAATCAAGAGCCAAGGTGGCACAGTGATTAGAAAGCAGTACTGCAGGCTACTTCTGCTGACTGCTTGATTGCCAGCAGTTTGGCAATTCAAGTCCCACCAGGCTCAAGGTTGACTCAGCCTTCCATCCTTCCGAGGTGGGTAAAATGAGGACCCAGATTGTTGGGGGCAATAGGCTGACTCTGTAAACTGCTTAGAGAGGGCTATAAAGCACTGTGAAGTAGTATAGTAAGTCTAAGTGCTATTGCTATTTCTGTTTGCTTGTTCTTTATAATAGAACTCCTTACAGTATGTCTCTCTTGTAAAAAGATATTTGAAAGCTGCTAAACTGAGGCTTCATGTTCATTCTCAATGGCAGTATTATTATTATTTTATTTTATTTTATTTTTCATACTTATATCCCGCACGCATCTTTCACAGAGGGAATTCAATATCTTAATCCAAGAATGGAGGTGGGAGAAAAACATATGCAAGCCTGAGGATTCCCAAACCCGCTGAAAGTTTTGCTCATGCAGTGAATCAGGGACTTGGTCCATCCAACTCATGGTCTTCTCCAGTTGGCAGCAGTTTTCCAAGGGAGTATTTTCATATATATTTTTCCCCATGACTAAGATGCTTTTATTTAGAGATGCAAAATGAAAAAGAACTGGGTTCTGATGGATAGAAAAAATGCATTCCAAAATACTTTTTTTTTAAAAATCACATTATTTTTTGTCCAGTGAAGTCTGGATGAAGCAGGCTGTCAACAGATTTCAGAACATGAATTAAATGATATGTGCATTAAATGCAAATCACCTTCACGTGGCTATCACTTTTCTCTCTCCAACAATTTTTCCCTCTAAGATACCACTGCCATGAGCAAGAAAACACCCTCGCTTAATTCCTTAAGTGCAGTAAGTGGTATGTCCAGCAAAGAATAAAGACGTCAAAGGAGGATGGAATGGCTTTTCATGAAGGCCTTGAAAATCACCTTAAAATGTTAGGTAGACTGAATTGTATGAACTTATTGGAACACATTTTCTTTCGGCTCTCTGAGCAAAGAGTTGGCAAAGAGTTTCTTCGCCTTTGAATTAGTGTCAAAGGGAAATTCCTCTTAGAAAGGTAAGCAGCTTTGCTCACTGCTCCGACTTATCCTTCAATTTGTTTCCTAATGAAGATTTTATTTAAGAGCCATGCTGGAAAAAAAAGAAAGAAAGAAGATGATAATAACGAAGATGATGATTTGGGCTGAGCTCCACTAAACCTATCAGCGAAATCTTGCTTTCATAAAATGCATCTTAGAAATGGAAACATTTTGTCGTGAATAATAAAAAAAAGAACAATATTTTTATACCGCACTCCATTCACAGACCACATCAGAGGTAGTCTAAGAATAGAATAGATCAAGTATATTTTATGGAAATATAATGAGAAAAGGATGTGTTCCCAAAACTCACTCTGAACAAAGGAATGCAACATAGTCAGAGATACTTTAATGTGCTTAACAATTTTCTCATGTGAAAGGCTGAAGGAATGGCCTTTGGTTTGAATCTTCCCAATTCTTCCCTGGCATCCGCAAGCTCTGAAATCAGAAATAGTAAAGCAATACATTACAGGGTGGTGGGGGCAAGAGAGAGTGAAGAAGAAAGAAAACAATAACAAAAGTCAAAGGAAAAAAAAATGTGTGGATAAGCCAGCCTAGAGTATCATATTAAAAAGGCACTGAAAAAATAAATAAATAAAATAAAACAGAGGACCAATGAATCATCTTGACATTTCGTTGATCAAGAGACCGTTGATAAATTCCAAAATCTCAACATAGAGATGTTTCAAAAACTCATGTTTGCTTTTCAGTTTGCAGTTGACAAAGTAATCTGAGATGTTCCGAATAGTTAAACTAATTAAAGGTGAGCTAGAAAGCAGGTCTGTTAGGTGAGTGAACAGCTGACTTGAAATCATAGTCCAAGAATGTTCTTCCATGGCTCCTCCCCAAACTAGAGGAGGGTATTAAAGGGACTGTGAGGAGCTTGGGATATTTCCATTACTTATAGAGAGGGAGGGCACAGGTTCAAAGCCGGGTGGCCTTGAGCCAGTCACTTTCTCTCAGCCCTAATCAGTGTCAGATTCTGCAACAAGCCAGCTGATAAATAAACCTCTCCTTGCATCATGCATTGATAAGCTTCAGTTTTAGAATTCGGGCTGAGCGCATTGCAAAAATAAGCGGACCCTGCAAGCATGCGGAACAAATGCTAAGAAGAACAACAACATGTGGGTGAAGAGCTGGAGGGAATGCTTATCAAAATAGCAGTTGACACAAAACTGGATGGCATCGCTGAAATCTGGAAGATAAACAAAATTCAACATTATCTGGAGCGGTTAGAGAAATGTGCTTGAAAATAACAGAAATTGAGACAAATAGGAGACTCATTCAGTTATGACAGGAAATGGAGTGAACAGGTATGGCACACCTGGCTGGGAAAAATATATTGTATTATAATTTCTTATAAACTGAAGATGAAGCAGTAGTGTGGTCCCAGGAAGGGACTGTTTTCGTATGCTCTGTGATGGATAGGCCCCACTTTGAATATTACATATACCGTATTTTTTTGGAGTATAAGATGCACCTTCCCCTCCTAAAAGAGTGTGGAAATGTTGGTGCGTCTTATACACCGAATACAGCCATTTTTGGCCTCCCAAAACCATGCCCCCGCATCCCATTTTTGGGAAAAAATGGGTCTGTTTTTGCAAAAACGGAGGCATTTTTGCCTTTTTCAGCCCTACTGAAGTCTGCAGAGTGCTGCTGGGGCCTGGGTGAAGCCAAAAACGTCTCCATTTTTGCAAAAAATGGCCCATTTTCTGCCTGTTTTTCACAAAAACAGGAGCATTTTTGCTTCCCCCAGCCCTGCTGAAGCCTGAAGAATGATCCTGGGGGCCATGGAGGACAAAAACTTTTTTTCTTACTTATCTCTTCGCAATGCGCCTTATAAACTGGTGCATCTTATAGTCTGACAAATATGGTACTTCTGGAACTCATTCTTTAAGCAAGGTTCACAGAAACACAAACATCTTAAAAAGACGGGGGGGGGTGAAAATGATCAGAGGACTGGAAACTAAATCATACTAGAAAACACTGAGAGAACTGGATTTATAGCTTTGAGGACAAACAAAACATAGTTCAAGTTCCTGAAATGGTATCTTTTAGAAGAAAATAAAGATCTATTTCCTATTGGTGTAGAGTGTACAATGAGAAAGGAAAACAGATTATGGTTTAATAGTATGAAGTGAACCTTTATGGTACTAGTAGCTTGATAAGGGAGTCAATTACCTACAGAAGGGGTGGATGCCCCTTCAACTGACATGTTAAAGCAGAATCTGATCAGCCATCTATTGGTTTCTTACATACTGTCTTATGGTGGGCACATCTAGGTGTCTGCTTCAAAAACGTATCTACTAATAAATTTATACTAATATTCTACTATTACTGAGCTATAAATATACTAATAATATTTATAGCTCAGGGTTGAAATGAGGGGTGCTTGGTGCTCTCTGAGTTTGCTAATTTTCTTGCAGATGTTTCATTACCCAAACTAGGTAACATCATGATGTTATCTAGTTTGGGTAATGGAATGTCTCAGAAAGCACCAAGGACCCCATACTTCTCTACCACTCCTTAAGATAGCAGAAAAATATGGCTGATGTGAAATTTGATGCCCAGTTGCCAAGCCATCTGTTGCCCTAGTAATATAGCCAGCAACAGGTTCTGCCTTTACTGTTTTAATGAGAGGAAATTTTTTAAAAAATTGGAGTGTTCCTCCTGCCATCAGTCATGGAGTAAATACAGGGAGGTACTTGGAATGGCTTGTTGTCCTATCTGGCAGGTTGCCCAATTAACATGCTAGAAGAAGAGAAGTTCTCTGTACCTGTGATCTGACAGTCAGGCTATTTCTGAATATGAGTTTACCACTTTTGTAGTGGTAAACTTTTGTAGTGGTAAACTACAAAACTACAAAACCTCAATTGAATGCCAGAAGGGAATAGCAGTGTTGGTAGTAGCCCATTCCATCTCCATGGCTAGCAATAGTCTTTGGTCGAAAGAGCAATAGTAGTAGTACTTAGACATATACAGTTCAATAGTGTTTTACTGCTTTCTCTAAGCAGGTTACAGAGTCAGCAAATAGCCCCCAACAATCTGAGTTCTCATTTTACCAATCTCAAAAAGATGGAAGGCTGAGCCAACCTTGCAGTATTGCAGGCAAACTTTGCCTTCATCGGGATTGAAATTGTTGGGGATATCTCCTTTAGGAGACAGAGAGTTGTGCAACGGAATTTGCAGCAAGCGAAACGTTGCTAGAAGTCACACTAATAGAGTCACGGACACTGATAGTAAAAACAAGTATCTTTACTTGTGATTGAAAAATAAACTACTGCTTCACAAGCAGTGATAGTCAGTCCTTAATCAAATACAGTCTTTAACACAAAAACAGTTCGTTTACAGTTGCAATCCACGATTCGTCCTTGTTCTGCTGACCTAATCCAACACTTTATTTATTTTATTAAATGTATACCCTGCCCTTCTCCAAATGGACCCAGGGCGGCACCACAGTGTCTCTAGTTCAAAGTCAGCTCAAAGTCAGTGAGCTAACAGTGCTCCTCTTATTGCTGAGTTAATTACAGCAGCCAGTTATATTCAACTGTAGCCCTTAAAGTGACAGAGGCCATTTGTAATCATGGCTTATACAGTATATATATGTTGCCAACCCAATACTAGGATTATAGTCCTAACAGAAATGCTGGCAGTGGAATGCAGAGTTTGTCTGCAATACTACATTCTAACTACTGTGCCACCATGGCTCCTAAATAGCACTACCTTCTAACCCAACCTTTTAAAAGAAGACAGAAGTACAACGACATACAATCATTTGTCAGCAGCAGCAAACCTATAAAGCAGTGATGGCAGAACCAGTAGCATAGAGAAGTGATCTGGTAGAAGCCAGATCACTTATTGAATTTAGGGCAACCAATTAAGCAGCACAGGATGAATGCTCTCCCATAACAGTGGTAGTCCTATTTCTCTCTCTCTCTCTCTCTCTCTCTCTCTCTCTCTCTCTCTCTCTCTCTCTCTCTCTCTCTCTCTCTCTCTCTCTCTCTCTCTCTCTCTCTCTCTCTCCCTCTCCCCCTCCCCCTCCCCCTCTCCCTCTCTCTCTCCTCTCTCTCTCTCTCTCCTGTTTACAACACAGATCAATCCCTCTTTCAAAAGAACACGTTTCATAATCCAGCACTCTTTCAAAAACACATTTAGTGCATGTCACAAAGAACCCATGCACACCCATCACATTATTTGATCAAGCATTCGGTGGGTAGATTCCTCTCTCATATTTAGGTTGGGTGGAGATGGTACCTTGACTTTTAAGGACAGACTTTTCAAACAAGATATTATCTTCCATATGACATCATTCTGGAAAAAAATAATCACATAGGTACTTGTAAATCTAAAACTGCTGATGTTGATTAAATAAACTCTGTAGGAAGGTTATGTTTATGTACTGCATAATTAAATTTGTTTTAGTCAATTGAATTTGTACAGATATAAAGTTTTCAGTATAATAAGGTTTCCTAGTGCCTGTATACAAATAATATTAAAGCTAGTAAGTAAATAAAATAAATAAAGCAACTATATTGCAAGTAGGGGAACGGAAGAAATGGAAATGTGTGGGAATCCTTGTATGTCTTGTTGCAGGGCAGTGCCTATGAAACTGCGATCTATTGAGCAGTGCAAGATAGATTAAGAATCATAAAGAGAGAATAATACTGTTTAAAGATAAAGAGGTGAATATGAAAGAACCCCAACAAGTAGGGGGGGAAATAAGTACAAATTGGGAAAATAATATTACACATATATACAAAAGAATATATTATAATTATAATGAAGATTAGAACTTGGAAGATTAAAAACTATGCATATGTAATTGTATTATTACTGTTAAGTAAAGGTAAAGGTTCCCCTCGCACATATGTGCTAGTCGTTCCCAACTCTAGGGGGTGGTGCTCATCTCCATTTCAAAGCCGAAGAGCCAATGCTGTCCAAAGATGTCTCCATGGTCATGTGGCCAGCATGACTAAACGCAGAAGGCCCATGGAGTGCAGTTACCTTTCCCACCAAAGGTGGGTCCTATTTTTCTACTTGCATTTTTACATGCTTTCGACTGCTAGGTTGGCAGAAGCTGAAACAAGTAACGGGCGCTCACTCAGTTACTAGGGATTCGAACTACTGAACTGATTGACAAGTTCAGCATCTTAGCCACTGAGCTATTGTGTCCCTCAATTATTACGGTTAGCACTGTGTAAAAAAAGTATTGACCCAGTCATTACACTGTCCACAAAATAACATCCTGCTATGCCCCAATTAAGGGAGGAAGCATACTGCTATCCTTTTCTGCCTTTTGGCTCATCACCAGAGACCATCTAGACAGAAAGCCATGAATTCCGTTGTGTACTTTTTTCAAACCCCAGTAAGGGTATGGCTAGCTGATGAGAGCTAAAAAGCGCAAAATAGATCTATCCTAGTCTCCCTGATTTATTTATTGATCAGCTCAAAAAAACCTAACACACACACACACACACACGTGTGTGTGTGTGTTAGGTTTTTTTGAGCTGATCAATAAATTTAAATTTGAGAGACCAAGATAGATCTATTTCGAGCTTATTAGCTCTCATCAGTTCTCATCATATATATATGCTTTAGTAGAAAGCAGTAATCAGATTCACATTTTAGATTAACCATTAATGTGTGCTTCTTATAGGAATTAGACAACAGTTGCATACACAGAATTCACTCTTCTACCTGCCAGGCATCTGTCTTAGTGTATTTTGTTAATTCAACAAAGGGAGCCAGTTTAAGATTTAGCATATCATGTGAACTCCAAACACCAGGTTGAATACATTGTGGGTAAGTGAAACATCAGTAAATACGCTGTGAAAGTGGAGCTATTTTTATACAATCTGCTTTGAACTCCAGAGATATTTTTAATGGTAATTGTCTACATCTTTAGGTTAGTCAACAGACTGAATCACTGTAAGAGACTCTTTGGGATACTGTCTTTGCTGTACTGTATCCTTATTCCTGGATTCACTGTATTTAGACTGAGCTGAAGGCTTTTATCCAATATTTTACCGGAGTGAAGGAGCTGAAGGACACACGTTCACGTAGACTAAAGTAAATAACATGCCTCAGGTTGTTTCAGCTTGACTCCAATTCTTGAATTGTGAAGATGAGCAATAATAGAAATAGCAATAGGACTTAGACTTATATACCACTTAGGTTTAGGTTTAGAGTTTATTGGTTTTTTATACCGCCCTACTTCCAAAGGACTCAGGGCGGTATATAGCCAAAATAAAAACAAATATATAAAAGTTAAAAAAGCTTTTAAAAGACATAATTAAAAGACATAATTAAAATATTGGCCGAAACGTGGAAAAAACCCAAATTAACCCTAATTAAAATAATAAAAATTTAAATTTAAAAATTTAAATTTAAAATTTAAAAATCATGCTTTATGCCAACCCGGCTTGTTGAAAGAGAAAGGTTTTGAGACCGCGGCGGAAGGTGCATAAGTCAGGGATAGTTCTTAATTCCGGGGGCAATTTGTTCCAGAGGGCAGGTGCTCCCACGGAGAAGGCTCTCCCCCTGGGTGTCGCCAGTTGACATTGTCTAGCCGATGGCACCATGAGGAGACCCTCTCTATGGGAGCGTACTGGCCGGTGGGAGGCTCTCGGTGGCAGAAGGTGGTCTCGTAGGTACCCAAGTCCTAAGCCATGTACGTAGGTACCCAGGTCCTAAGCACTTCATAATGCTTTACTGTATATACCACTTTGTAGTGCTTTATAGCCCTCTCTAAGTGGTTTACAGAATCAACATATTTCCCTCAATGATATAGGTCCTTATTTTATTGATCGCGGAAAGATGGAAGACTGAGTCAACCTTGAGCCAGGCAGGATCAAACTCAAAAGAATAAGTGGTTAAGAATACTACATTCTAATCACTGCATCACCAGGGCTCAGTGCTTTCTGTTATGTTATTTCATAACCAATTTACCATATTTCTCAGAGTATAAGACACAACTTTTTCCCCTTTAAAAGAGCATGAAAATGTTGATGCATCTTACAGACCGAATACAGACATTTTTAGTTTCCCGAAACCCTGCCACCACATCCCATTTTTGTGAAAACTGGGCTGTTTTTCACAAAAATGGAGTGTTGTTTTTTTGCCTTCCCTCCGCCCCCAGCAGGACTCTGCAGGCTTCAGCAGGTCTGGGGCAAGGCAGAAATGGGGCCATTTTTGCCTTACCCCAACCCTGCTGAAGCCTGCAGAGTGCTCTTGGGGGCTGAGGGAAGGCAAAAACGTTTTTTTCCTTACTTACCTCTTTGAAATCTTGGTGCGTCTTATACACTGGTGCGTCTTATAGTCCAAAAAATATGGTATATATTATGGATTTTTAAAAAAAGAATCATACTTTCCCCCCAAAAGATATATAGATAAAGCCTGATAGTTTCTTAAATGCTTGTAACTGTAAGACACAATTAGTTGGCTACTGAAATGACATAGCAGAAAGATGCCTCTCATTCCCATTGTCCATTCTTACATTTAACAGAAAGTACCTCACTACGTTGCATGAGGGTACTTACCAGCAGTTACCTTCCACACCACTGTACTCTCAAAATCTAAATGAGAAACATAATTAATTCCACAATAGACTATGTAGTCTATCAATCAATCTCAATTTTTAATTCATGAAATGTTAGGCTGTATTATACATTATTAAGCAGATCAGTTTGGAATACATGAATCTGTTTTGTTTAACTACTGTTACTTTAACTATTTTAGCGCAGTGAAAAGGTGTCCTTTGAAGGTGTCCTTCAGCTATCATGTACAGAGGAACTGGTGAGTCTAAACTGTTTTTCCTTCTTCATTTAATTTGGAAAACTTCAACCAGAAAATGAAGTTATTAGCAGGTTGCCACTTTCAGGGATGAGATGATGTCACAGGAAAGCAATCAAGTGGGATGAGGCCAGAACATAATATATGTATCTGTCAGGATCAAATAATAGATCAGGAAAAAAGATAGAAAGGACAATGCAAATGTTGAAAATGCTCATTTGGAATTATATGTTCTAAGCTTAGACTTGCCTTTTAGGAATATTGAGTATGAAACACTTTCATTTTTAGCTTTGACAACATTCTACATTTATGTAATATTCAGAACATTAAAAAAAAATTAATATGGAATTCGGGGACAATTCCTTGTAGAATAGAACATAGAATAGAAAAATATACAGCCTCTAGAATTATCCTATAATTTTGATTCTCTAATAGGGAAACTAAAATGCAATTGTTTTAAATAGCCATATACAGGAGCAATTTTGAAAAAATGCTGATTGATTGATCAGATGCCATCAGTCTAGTTTCCAACCATATAGATAGACTTTCTCCAGGAAAGTCCTCAAATCTTGTCTCTTTAAGATTCTAACATTAATCACTGTTGTACTTGGTCCCATCCTCCTTGCTGTTATACATCCTCTTCTTTCTTTTCACTTTCCCAGGATTAAGGACTTCTCAAGGAGCTGGGTCTAATGTGTCAAAGAATAAGATAACGTGTCAAAGATCATTTGAGCCTGGTCATTGTTGCTCAAGTGAAAACCCAAGATTTATTTGGTCCGTTTGTTATTCTTGACTATCTGTAGCATTCTCAAAATCTTCTCCAATACCAAAGTTCAAAAGCACTATCTCTTCCCATCCTGTTTATTCAAAGTCCAACTTTTGCTTCCATAGTGTGTCACGAGGAAAACCAAATCCTGCACAATTCTAAGATACAAACTATCTAACGGTTATCATTTCTAGGGTTGATTGCCATACCTGTTGCCATTAATTTTGCCTTCTTTATATTTCAATATAGTCTCATTTTTTAACTGATCTGAACTTTCCTTGTTTTTCTGTGTTGATTTATTTTTCACTTCGGTGTTTGTAGACTTATCACCAGAACACTGCTTCTCATCTCTTCTAATAGCTCTTTGAAATATGTTATTAATTTCCTTTTCAAGATTGTCTTTCTTGGATTTGATTTCTCTCATCTCTTTGGCAATTGTCAGCGTTTGTCCTGACATCCAGCCCACTATTTTAAATCTTGGTCTTTGGCAGTGTCTTTTCATATTCATCCCTAATAACATATCTGATTGCGTTCTACAGTTCCTTTGCTTCTTTGTCATCGAGATTTAGGACATAATATTCTGAAAGCAGTTCCTAGTCTTTTCTTTGAAAATTGTGCTCAAGATTGTATTGTGGAAAATGATTGATTTTGTTCTTTTTACTGTGGCTTGAGCTGGACCTTGTACATGGACAATTCATAATCTGTTCTACTATCAGCCCTGACCCTGTTTTTATTGTTATCGCTTACACCTCCTTGTGATCTTATAGTTTGTTTCATATTGTATGTTTTATCCGGTCATGTATAATTACATAGGAGTTGTTTCAGCTGTTCAAAGCATGAGTTAGCAATGAAGAAATCATTGGATTGGAAGAAACATATGTCATTCTCCTGCACCATTTCTGTTTCCTAGACTCTCCTGTTCAGTTATATTTTTCTCTTTACTATTTCCAACTTGGATATTTATTTATTTTTATTTATTTAATTTATTTATTTTATTTCGATTTATATAACCGCTCCTTCTCCATCGAAATGGACCCAGGGCGGTGCACAGGGAGTTAAAATCAATAAATAACAATAAATACAATACTAATGTGTAAAATGAATTAAACTAAAGACCTGTGCTAAAATATCCCATTAAAATTCTAAAATACATTTACTCGTTGGCTAAGATTGAATTATATCAGAGCTCTAAGCTAGACCGGCTTGATGGAAAAGATACGTCTTAACCGAGTGGCGAAAGAGGGGAAGGTCTGTGATAGTCCAAAGTTCGGGGGGTAGGTCGTTCCAGAGGGATGGCCCTGCCACCGAGAAGGCCCTTCCCCTGGGCACCGCTAGCCGGCATTGACTGGCGGATGGTACCCTGAGGAGGCCCTCCCTATGGGAGTGGATCAGACGGTGGGAGGTATGCGGCAGGAGATGGTCCCGCAAATAACTAGGTCCCGTGCCATGGAGCGATTTGAAGATGGTAACAAGCACCTTGAAGCGCACCCGGAAGGCCACTGGCAGCCAGTGCAGCTCGCGCAGGAGAGATGTTACGTGGGAGCTTCGAGATGCTCCCAGAATCCCCTGCGCGGCCACATTCTGCACTAACTGGAGCCTCCGGAGGGGAGCCCCATGTAGAGAGCGTTACAGTAGTCTAGGCGGGATGTAACGAACACTTGAGTGACTATGCGGAGGGCGTCCCAGTCAAGAAAGGGGATATGCCAATACAACCATAAACAACACATCTTGCTTGGATCAGATTCAACCTGACCATAAAACCTGTCAATGTCCTTTCATATGTATCAGTGCCTGTGACATAAACCTGAATACTATCACATTGAAGAGTTGTCTGTGAAGACTAATTGATACTGGGCACTGATTGCATTGTAACCAGGCACTGTTTTTGCTGTATCCTTCTTGACTATGAAAGAAACACTGTTTCTTCTTCATTTCTCCTGTCTACTATCTGTTTACTATACATGTAAGTAATATGATCTTCTGACTGAAATCTCCAGTTCCAATTTCAATTCAAATGTCAAGATGTAGCTGATTCATTTAATCCATCACTGGACTGAGTTTGTCCACATTCATGCCTTATATTCCATGTTGTTACTGTAATTCTGTCTTGACAGCTGTGGGTTTTCTTTTTTCTACATGTCAACATCTGCAATTAGAACTCCATCACACTTTGTTTTAGCTGAATCATAGCCACCATTGGTATTCCCAAAAATGCTCAGGTTTTCCTCAGTAGGAAAACATGTTGAATATCATTCAACTTGAGGGGCTCATCATCTGGCACTATATTTTCAATCACTTTATCCTGTCTTCCGTGAGGTTTTCTTGGTTAAAATATAGGGGTGATTTATCATTGTGTTTTCCCGCACAGTATGAAATTATGCCTTTGTCATTGTCAGTAAAATGACCGTATGTCTCCAGCGCTTTCCCATATCACTGCTGCTAATATATGTGCCTGATGGCTTTAGTTGGTAGCTAGGATGATCTTTCTGCCTTGCATAAAGCTACGGGAATATATACACTGTTGGTATATGCTCCTCATGAGCCTTTCTCATCTACCCAGGAACAGTCAAAAGGTTGGAGCACCAAGATCATGCTCTCTTTTTTTCTGTTACGGTTTACTATGCTCCAAACCTGAGAGAAGATCAAGATGTACAGACTCCTCGGGATCAGTTTTAATACTCTCTAGGGCAGCGTGTGTGTATGTGTATTAGAGAGAGAGAGAGCATATCTTGGGCTTTGTACTTGAGCTTCCCATTCCTGTGCAAAAGCATGTATTCCATTGGCTGTTGTCAGACTCCCGTGGGGCCATGTAGGAGTCATAGCTGGCTCTATAGGCAAAGAACAAATCCTATGCTTCAAGCAAGCTAAGTTTGGTTGAAGTTTCTGAGGGTGACGCAATGTGTTCTGAAAGGGTTTGGGGCAATTCCTGTTGTGGCTTAATGACTTTTTCCTGTGTTGAATCTTGGGTGAGGGCTGCTTCAAATCCTACCATTCTGCCTTTGTTTCAAAATATCCTGTCTTGAATGGATTACCAAATCTGCATTTCTAAAAGCTGGCCTCAGTATCTGCTGGGGCTATTAAGAAAGACTTGGAGGCTGCTTTCCGTCTCCAAGAGCGTGTTTCTCCATTTCTCCTTTAGGGACATATAATATTCTGCCTTTTTAACATTTTCCAAAGTATTTCATTCTTCTAGGAGAGTGGTGGGTGCTACATCCCTAATATGCCCTAGAGCAAGGGTCTGCAAAGTCGGCTCTTTTAAGACTGGTGGACTTCAACTCCCAGAGTTCCCCAGCCAGCAGCTGGCTGGGGAATTCTGGGAGTTGAAGTCCACCAGTCTTAAAAGAGCCGACTTTGCAGACCCCTGCCCTAGAGCAGTGTTTCTCAACCTTGGCAACTTGAAGTCCTGTGGACTTTAACTCCCCGAATCCCCCAGCCAGCATAGTTGACTGGGGAATTCTGGGAGTTGAAGTCTACCGGATTTCTTTCTTTCTTTCTTTCTTTCTTTCTTTCTTTCTTTCTTTCTTTCTTTCTTTCTTTCTTTCTTTCTTTCTTTCTTCCTTCCTTCCTTCCTTCCTTCTTTCTTTCTTCCTTTCTTCTTCCCCCTCTCTTTCTTTCTTCCTCCCTCCCTCCCTAACAGGGAGGAGAACACAAATATTATTCCTTTTTAATTAAGTAGGATGTAGGATGTGCACTATTATACCTTGCCAGAAGTTCTTCTGTTCTTTCTACTGACTACATGTGTGATCATTTCTTACCTCATGGGACATGGGCTCTACTAAAAGTAGTACAGCCACAGGCATAAGGTAAATAAGCTTCAGTTTTACTATAAAACAATGATCCTAAAACAATGAACATATTCTTATAATGAAGATATAAGAAAAGGAGTGATAGTTTGGTCCTGAACTAGATGTTACCTAAAAAATGCCTTGGGAAACAAGAGCCAGTTGTAGTCCCCTCTTAGGCATGAAAACCAGCTAGGTAACTTTGAGCCAGTTATTCTCTCTCTGGCCCCAGTCCACCTCACAGGGTTGTTGTTGTGGGGAAAATAGGAGGAGGAAAGCATATTATGTATATTCATCGTTTTTAGTTATTTATAAGATGGGATTAAAAAGTCTAAGAAATAAATAGTTATGAGCAGATAGGGAAAAAGAATTTTGAATTTTCAACGGATGCAATATTGGAATTCAGAGCTGCTTCAGCTGATTTGGGGCTAGCTCTGCAAAATGAACATTTTACATAAATAGATATTAGAGAGGGGCAAAAACTCTCATGCATCTTCATTGCCTTCTCTTTATCTCAAAGGGAACACTTTAAAAATGCCCTGAATAGATGTTTAAGCTTTAATAAAGGCTAGCAAAAAAATAGTCAGGGGGAAAGAGGGAAGATTATTCTTATCCTTTCTGAGTCATCAAAAAACACAACAGATTAAACTAAAACAAAGCAAACTTCTTGTTCTCGTTCTTGTCCCCCCTCCCCCACTCTCTTAAATGTTATGATCATTTAAACAAATCATTTTTAATTTTAAGTAGCACAACAGGACAGAGAAGGATTGTGGGTGGTTAATTAGTCCACATGAGGCTCCCCCTCCCCTTTTTTAAGTACAGTACAAGCAAAGTAGTGATTTACTCAAGATGAGTAATTGTTTTCTGCATATGCTTCATACCTTTTTCCAACTTTTTGTTGAACGCATTATGTGAGAGTTCAATAATTTACATTGCTTCTTTCAAAGGAAGCATGTTGGCTTTATTTATATGACTGTTCCATGGATTAAGTAGACTGATTAAAAATGGCAGCAACTGATGCCATAGCGTGCCAATTTTTTCATGCCTGCACTTCAGCTTTATCCTGAAGTACAGTGGACTGGCAGGTCACCAACCACAAAGAAGTTTTGATTAAAATAAGCAGAGTAACTAATTCAGTATGTGAACATCATCATTTTAAGATTCCAGAGAGTTGCTGAGCTATACCTTGGATGGAAGGCGAAATATATTGTGGAAATGAATCATCATTGTCTTTGTCTAGGGAGATTCTCAGTTGTCCAGGTCAAGGTTGCCCCGAAGGCAGGTTGACCAGATGTCCCACTTTTGGCGGGACAGTCCCGATTTTTAACAATTTGTCCCATGTCCCGTGGCGTTTTTAAAAAGTTCCAAGTTTTGGAAAGAATGCACGACAAGCTAGGGAACGGCGGGAGAACGGGAAGGGAATATACGGTTTTCGGCGGCCATGTGGCTATTTCGCCAGGATATGAGAACTATTTTTGCATTCTATGAAAATTTTTGTTGCTCCATATAGACCAAGTTTTTAATCAAGAAACACCCCCCCCTCCGGTCAATGGTGTCCTGCGACACCCCCCCTCCCCGGTCAATGGTGTCTTGCTTTATCAATGTTAAAATCTGGTCATCTTACCCAAAGGTGCTTTTTCAAGAAGCCCCTGGACTTTGTTTTTCCTTGAAGACATTTTGCTTCTCAGACAAGAAGAACCAAAGAAGTTTCTTGGATGAGAAGTGAAACGTCTTCAAGGAAAAACAAAATCCAGTTACCTTTTGAAAAAGCACCTTTGGGACATCACTCTCTTTGCTTTCATTACCATTGTCCTCACCATCACAGGTGCAGATATAACAAAAAAGAAGGAGTCTGCACATGTTTACCTGGCAAAAAAACCCATAAAAGGCACATCTGTCTTCCTGATTTGTATAATTCAACCTCTGGTAGAAAAACCAGAGTATCTATGATCTATACATTCCAGTTTTTTGGAAAGTAGGAAATTAGGGGAAAAGGCCAAAGTCTAGCAACTACACAGATTTTTTTATTTTTATTTTTACAATACTGCCTCTGGTGTTACCATCCCATGAGCAGAACTCTCCTCTTGGCAAAATGGAATGTGAAGATCCAACTTCATGGTGAAGGGGAGTTTTGTGAGGTGAGGCTCAAAGTGTATGGCCACTGAAAATACAGTACCACTCTTTTGTTGTGAGAGGATTTTTTTTTAAAATCTCCACCTGGCTGAAGGAAGACCAGAAATATAGTTGTGGAGATATAGTTGTTGTGTAGCCCAAAATTGTGGAAGACATAAATATGTAGTCAGCTTGTCCTTGATGATTGATTACTTCTTAGGCATAGTGTATCTAATGCAAGCAGTGGGAACTAGCCACAGTTGAAAGAAAGAAAGAAAGAAAGAAAGAAAGAAAGAAAGAAAGAAAGAAAGAAAGAAAGAAAGAAAGAAAGAAAGAAAGAAAGAAAGAAATGGAAAAGAAGAAAGAAAGAAAGAAAGAAAGAAAGAAAGAAAGAAAGAAAGAAAGAAAGAAAGAAAAGGAAAAAGAAAAGAAAAGATCATATTTACAATACAATAGCAGAGTTGGAAGGGACCTTGGAGGTCATCTAGTCCAACTCCCTGCCTAGGCAGGAAACCCTATACCATTTCAGACAAATGGCTATCCAACATCTTCTTGAAGACTTGTACTGTTGGGGCATTCACAACTTCTGGAGGGAAGCTGTTCCACTGATTAATTGTCCTAACTGTCAGGAAATTTCTCCTCAGTTCTAAGTTGCTTCTCTCCTTTAGAAAGGAAATATCTATTTAGTTTGTGGTTGTTACATAGGTTATATAGAAAGAGAAACTTATTTTACTGTAATACCTGATTGAGGACAGAATATAGGTTGTCCTTTGTTTTTTCTTCCCCCTTATGAATAAAAAGGACCAACTTTTAACTCCATTTTTTCTTGGTATGAAAGCCAGGTTGATGTAGTAGTAAGGCAACTGGGTTGAAAATGTTTTAGAAATCTTTTTAAGAATTATATTCCCTTTTCATTGCAGGCCAGTTGACTTTGGTTGGTTTTGACAAGAGTTCTGACTGCCAGTGAAACGTCTGGTCTCATTGTGGTTGCTATGTAGAATAGCTTTACTATGGTCGTGGTGATGCATTCTGAACCTCGGGGTCATCCATCTGTTAATCCACTGCCATATAGGTCTTTGCATCCTTAGCTTCTTCCATTCCAAAGGGGATAGCACTCACTAATCTTGCTTGTTTAATTGAGGAGGAAACTTTAATCTTCTTCTCTCTGTCTATTTGTGCTCAGAGGTTGTATGTGATCTATCCTCAGTCTTTTGATCTCTACGCTTTCACTGAGTTTCCTAATAATCTCATCACTATCCTCCTCTTGTTCATACATCACAGGATATCATGTATAAATAACAGTTTCTCTGTTATCTTAGTGTGTAGGCATAGGTCTGCCTTATTATCTAAATGTTTGCTAATTTTCTCATTCCAGGTTAGCTTTAGTTCATAGATGATCTTTAGAATTTGCAAACTAAATCTTCCCTTTATGGAAGTAAAAAATCTACAGCTGCTCATTTTGCCACACAAGAAGAGCTGTCTTCACATCTGTTTCCTCGCATTCCTTGAATTTGTTTACCTGATACAATACAAGGTAGTGCCCTTATGGTTGTGTACTTAATTACCAGCATGAATACTTCATTATACATCCCACCAGATTTTTGTGAGGGCACCTTAGCTACTAGGGTAGCATTGTATCATTTGAGTTCCCCTTCTGAACTGTTAAAATTAACGTGAACTTTTAATGTCCACTTGCATTTGATTGCCTTGGGGCAGATAGGTAAATGCCAGAGTTCCATTTTCTTGAAATGACTCACCTCACCACAGTTGGGTCTCGAAATGCCAACCTTCTGATTGACAAGCCCAGCATCTTAAATGCTAGGCCACCATGCTCCCCTTATAGTTTACAAGGAAACTCACGTTACTCAAAGTTGAGTATCTCTTTCTTGGGATTTACATACAGGCCTTTTATGTGTATACTTTAAGAGGCTTTGCTCTTTCTTTGTTTCTCCCTCCGTCATTCGTTAGCTTTTAACCGCCTGCTTGAGTCCTTCCTCCTCTGCTGGTATTCATAATTCAGTTTGCATCTCACATGCTATAGTTTGAGAGCTCACATTTTTGGTCTTGCCTTTAGGGCATTTAGAAGAGGACCTCTCGGTAAAGCCAGAACAGCAAAACAAGCACATGATTATGTCTCATTTCCTCTCCCGTGCTTTTGAGTTGCTCTACAATATCCATCATGAAACTGTTCCTGCATATCCTGGGATTTCTACAAATCATTTCAGAGTTTCCCCCAAAAAGATAGAGTTTACTGTTTAAACTAGCCTGCTTCTATCAGTAATATTCGTAGGAAGGTCAGACTGATGAATACAGTGATATTCCACTGGATCATAAGCATGTCCCGTCTTCTTTTAGTTGTGTGTCCTCTTTTTAGGTTCAAGAACTACTCATCTTTTATAGATAAGCTGATTAGAGCTTTTATCTCCCCTGGAGGTTTTTAAAAAGTCATTGGACAATCATTGGTCTCAAATGGGTATATGGTCTCCTGCTTGAGCAGGGGGTTGGATTAGAAGACCCCTAAGGTCCCTTCCGACTCTGTTATTCTGTCCCAAACATTGGCATTTCGTACCAACTATTTGTGGTGATTACTTTCCAGAAACAGTCCTTTGAGAGGATGATTTCCATTTTAAATTTCCATAACAATTATTTTTTAGTGTTTGGTTTAACTATTCCTGGGTTACAGCTTTGACCAACCATTAAGTTATTTTTTAAAAAAATATTCCGGTCTTTTTCCAGAAATTCTACTGAGTCATTTTACTGTAATTAATCTTGTTTAAATTTGTACTCTTAAACAACAAAGTTTGATGGAGAACTGACTATCTCGTCCCATAACCTGTTAGGCTGCAGATGCTTAGCAGTAAAACCTTGCTGCCTTCTGAGTTGTTTCAAAGTTGAAAGGAAAATATCTTTATCTGGTTCAGCATCATTGCAAAGTTTCGGAGAAAGAGATTACTTCAATTTGCATCCTTGATGGAGCAGGATAGCAGTGAGCTGAAAAGGAGAATTTTCCATTACATTGTAATACACATGTTTGAGAGCAGAAGCAGACTCATTCTCCCCTTTCCTTTTCCTTTATGAATATACATGACCTAGAAATTAACCCCTTTCACTCTGACTTGATCTGATGCTGTTACTATCTTCCCTCCACTTACATTGGAATAGTCATTGTTTAAAAATTGCGGGCATTGCAGCCCAACAAGATAATATATTTAGCCCATGGAGCATTTTATCTATAACCTCTCTCTTCCTCCCCCACCCCCCCTCTCTCTCTCACACACACACACTCACACAAAAACTTTGAAGAGGGTGATTCTAAGAACCCTAGGTATACAACTATGCTAACTGTTGCATACAAGGATTTGGGTTTCAGCCAACAATACCACATTCAGATCCTACATTTCCAAGAAGTGTCTGTAGACATCTATACAAGGTCTTTAAAATCCTAGCATTATTTTGAAGGGAATTATCATAATCATACTCAGACTGTTGCTGTAAACATCTATTTTGGGTAGATAGAACAATCATTGTTTATAGTAGTTTGTCTCAATTTTTTGCTCTCAACATTCCATCCAACTTTTCAGAATTATGTTGCTGTCGTTGTTCAGTGGCTAGGTCTTGTCTGACTCTTGCAACCCCATGAACCACAGGTCTCCTCTCCTCCACCATCTGCCGGACTTTGCCCAAATCCATGACCACTGCCTCAATGACACTATCTAACCATCTCATCCTCTGCTGTTCCCTTTTCCTTTGGCCTTAAATCTTTCCCACCACCAGGGTCTTTTCTCTTCTCATTTGGTGGCCAAAGTTTTTGAGCTTCGGTTTCAGTATCTTTCCTTCCAAAGAACAGCTAGGGTTGATTTCCTTTAGGATTGACTGATTTGATCTCCTTACAATCCAAGGGACTCTCAAGAGTCTTCTCCAATACCACAATTCAAAATCATCATTTCAAATTTATGAAGGAACCCAAAAGAGCTTTTGTTTGCATGGATCATATTTAGTAGACTCCTGAGAAGGTCTTGAGTGACCCTCAAGAGGGATCCATGGATCACACTTTAAGAAATATTGAGTTATAGATTTGTGAGTACATAGCAAGAAACAGAGAGAGGTAGCATTCAGCCATAATGATCTATTTACAGTCTTTATTGGATAAAATTCACAGACATTCAGGTTCACAGACATTCAGATTCCCCTCTCTTTCCCAAAAAATAGTTGTTTCTTATATATTAGACATATCAGCAGACACATACTTACACACATTGCGGTTGTATTGCAGAAAATTCAGACAAAAAAAATCTTTAGGCCTTTATCAAATGTATTATTTTTTATAATTATCTTAATGTTATTAACATGACACTGCCAACATTAGCTTAGTAAATTGACACTGTTCTTTCTCACAGTTAAATGATATTTCATAATATTCTCCTTATTTGTTTATAACATGAAACCTTTTCCTTCATGCTCTTCCCCATCCTTGAAAATCCTTACTTTTTTTTGCTACAGCAATGTAGAACTTGAATACTAAATGGCTCCCTGGTTTAAGATTTGATGCTCCCTAGCTGAGAGGCAAAAAGCAATATTGCTACATTTATCTTTTTATGAAATGCATTACACAAAGTACAATTTGTGTCTCTATAATAATCTACTGTTTTCAATTAGAAATTAAGCCAGTTGCTATAAAGGTCTGAGGGAAATATAGCAACTCTTTTGTCTTTTTTTTATTTTTTTGCTTTTATTTTCTTCCCTGAGAATGAAGGAAAACTGAATTGTATTAAACTGACAGCATAAGGCAGCCTTGCCGAGTTTGTATTCTGTTTACTGTAAATCAACTTCACAAACGCAACCTATGGTGGTGAGGCAAAGAAATGAGATTAGCAAGGAGAGAAAATAGAAACTAATTGTGTTAATGGAAGTTGATGAGCCTCTTTCCTCATGCCCCAGGAAGGTCCTGGATCCAGTCTTGCCATCAGAAATCACTGGAATTTTTGTTCAGGCATCTTGCAAGGGCAGCTCAACATTTCAGACAGACGTGATCCACATGAATCAATTTTATCAATTGGAATGATTTGGATCACCACAACTGTGATACCCACTAGAACCTCTTGAAGGCAAGCCATTTGTTTGGAGTTGCATACCCACTCTGGGTTTTTTTCTTTCAGTTGTTCTTATTAACTGCATTTTCAGGAGAGCAGTCACTACCAATTGGGAGTCAGGAGGCAGGCATGGTCGGCAGTCAGCCTTTCCAATTAAGAAATACAACATAGGGGAAACATACGGGAAAACATATTAGTTCCCTGTTTTCCCACAGAACAGTTAAACTATCCCTTTAAAAAAACGATACACGTGCATCTAATTCATGCATCTCCTCTTGACCAACTTCTGATTGATAGGTCACCAAAATCTGAGTAATTTGTCTAGATAGCATATCATTTCAATTGAATAAAAATAAAACTAGCGCGATGATGAAACAAAATTTTCCCCATCTTTCCAGCCTCCAGTATTTCACCAATGAGAATAGAATATGTGTGCCACCTTATACAATCTCCCCTTGTTTAGTGACTACAATTTATTTATTTATTATTTATTTATTAATCCAATTTATACCCCGCCCTTCTCCTAAAAAAGGACCCAGGGTGGCGCACAGGCAATTTAAAACAAAACATACATATAAATACCCATATTAAAAAGCTATTAAATAATAATCCCGTGCTAAAACCAACTTATAAAATCTCAATTAAAATTTACAATGTTAAAACTCAGTATCGGGGGTTATACTAGGCCAGCTTGTTGGAACAGAAGCGTTTTAAGGCGTTGGCAGAACAGGCAGAGGTCCGAGATGTTACGTAGTTTGGGGGGGCAGGTCGTTCCAGAGGGTAGGGCCCACCACAGAGAAGGCTCTTCCCCTGGGTGTCGCTAACCAGCATTGTCCGGCCGACGGCACCCGGAGAAGGCCCTCTCTATGGGAGCAGATCGGTCGAAGGGAAGTATGGGGCAGGAGGTGGTCTTGTATGTAGCTAGGCCCCGAGCCATGGAGCACTTTAAAGATGGTCATCAACACCATTGAAGCGCACCCAAAAGGTCACAGGTAGCCAGTGCAGCTCGCGCAGGAGTGGTGTTACGTGGGATTGCCTTGTGTCTCCCATAATCACCCGCGCGGCTGCGTTCTGAACTAACTGCAACCTTTGAGTGCACCTCAAGGGAAGCCCCATGTAGAGAGCATTGCAGTAGTCCAGCTGGGACGTCACGAGTGCTTGAGTGACTGTGCGAAGGGCAGCCTGGTCCAGTAAGGGGCGCAATTGGCGAATCAAGCGTACCTGATAAAACGCCCCCCTGGCCACGGCCATCACATGATCATCCATGGACAGCCGAGAATCCAGGAGGACACCCAAATTGCACGCCCTCTCCACTATGCGCCCTCTCCATCTATTTCTTAAATAGGACATAAAATGGTTACTAAGCAGACAGAGGTGGGGGGGGCAGAGAGGGACTGACAGACAGAGACAGAGACAGACAGACAGATAGACAGAGACTGAAGATCTTTAGATAAATTTTTCTCATTGCACTCATTCTGTCATGTTCAGATGTTCTCAGAAACATGAAATTTGGTCATAGGTTGCATGCATTGGTTGACAAATAATTTTGTTTTATTACCATCGTATCTCTGAATAGTTGTTAAATAAAATAGCCACTAAATAAAGAGGGCCTGTAACTTTCTCACATTCATGTGTATAACATGAATCATCACCATCATTTTAGCCATTGTTTATCCACTGCAGGATGAAGGCGTTTTCACATGTTTCCACACATTTTTATTGGTCATCATAGTTTCCTATCTATTTAGTATATTCAGCTATGAAAATAAATGAAGAAAGGCTACAGAATCCTAAATTTTATTTAAATATTGCTGAAAACTGCACCTGGAATGTATCCCTATGGCCACAGAATAATTCCCATTGTCTCTAGAGTGCCTTAAATTCCTGCTCGATAGTCGTGTACGGTGGGAAATAATATTCTTAGAGTATTTTGCTTACCTACATGAAGCTAAAACATAGTTTACATTTAAAGTAAGGGTGGGGGGAGGTTCTCAGACAAACTGTGCTTGTAACTCAGCCAAGCATTATGAACTAGAGAAATCCATACTTAAGAAATATAAACTTGTCAGACAATATAAAGATAGTAATTTACAAGAATAAGTAGCAAGTACTATGCTTGATAAATAGGGACAGTTAGAAGCTTGGAAAAGTACAGTTCATCTTTTTCAGTTTTAAAAGTCCATTTTATCCTGTTTCAGCTTCAATCTTAAACATTAACCATACAAAATAGTGCTATCTTTGCACCTATTTTCCTGCATTTTTTCAGTTCGTTACATCCTGTATTTCCCCCCCCCTGAAATAGGCTTTTAATATTTTGAACTAAAATGTGCATTTTTAAAGAATGTTCAGGATAGTTTATTGAATATTACTTTGATTAATTGTTCTCTTTAAGAAAACCTGCATCACAACATTAGGAGAAATGCAAAACCCAAATGCTAACAATCTTTTAATTCATTTGGGAACTGCAGATAGGGATGATTTGATTTAAATCATGAAACCCTGGAACATTCCTAGCTGGAGACATAGTTTCTTTAAATAGGAAACTGGAGTTAAAAATGAAGACCATAGTAATTGGGCAAGAAAGAGAAACAGAAAAAGTACCACAACACATACCAATGTGGAAGCATCCTGGCATCCAGCTGTGGCCAGGAGGGCATTCTACCAGGTTCGCCTGGTGCGCCAGTTGCGTCCCCTATTGGATCGGGATGGCCTTTGCACAGTCACTCATGCCCTTGTGACATCCCGACTGGACTACTGCAATTCTCTCTACATGGGGCTCCCCTTGAGGTGCACCCGAAGGCTTCAGCTAGTCCAGAATGCAGCCGCGCGGGCAGTTATGGGAACCTCGAGGTTTACCCATGTAACACCGCTCTTGCGCGAGCTGCATTGGCTGCCTGTCGTCCTTCGGGTGCGCTTCAAGGTGTTAGTTATCATCTTTAAAGCGCTCCATGGCACGGGACCTAGCTATCTGCGGGATCGGATTCTGCCCCATACATCCCTGCGGCCGATCCGTTCCCACAGAGAGGGACTTCTCCGGGTGCCGTCCACTAGGCTATGCCAGCGGGTGACGCCCAGGGGAAGGGCCTTCTCTGTGGCGGGCCCAGCCCTCTGGAACGACCTTCCCCCCGAAATTAGAACAACTACGGAGCTCCGCTCCTTCCGTCAAAAATTGAAAACACACTTTTTCTGCTTGGCCGGCCTAGGTTAGTCTTCCGTTTTTAACTGGGTTTTTTAGGGGGGTGTAGTTTAGTTTTAGTACAGTGGGTTTTAGCACAGGGACAATTTGTTTAATTCTTATTTTAACTATTTATGTATTTTATATTTTCTTTTTTAACTTCCCTGTGCACCGCTCCGAGTCCCTTTGGGGAGAGGAGGCGGTCTATAAATAAAATTATTATTATTATTATTATTATTATTATTATTATTATTATTATTATTATTATTATTATTATTATTATTATTATTATTATAATATGTTGGCATATGGATTGTGCAGTTGCCTATACAACTATTCTGTTGATTCACATATTCTTTTAGTGTTATTTTGCTCATTCATCAACCTTATTACTCATGGAACAATGAATAAGTAGTGTAAGTGGGGTTATGAGCGCTGCCATTCATTTCCTAGATTCCGTACTTATGTTTGGGTAAGATTCTAGAAGAGATAGGGAACGGTGTGACAACAGATGCTTGAGAAGGATGCTCCAGGATGCCCAGAGAATTCTCATACAATCTAGCACTGAAAATGTTATCTAGTTGGGTAATGAAATATCTGCACGAAAACAACCAAACTCAGAGAGCACCAAGGATCCATAATTTCAACCCTGAGCTGCAAATATTCTCCTTTGTCAATTCTACATGACAGTTGCTTTCTCAAAGAATTTTATTGTACTAGTCATCCGGGTTACCTGGTTTCAATGGTCCAGAGCAGAAGGCATGGTCTGATAGTGATGAACATACTTAGAACAGAGCTGAAAGAGGAACAAGAAAGAGTGGCCTTCATAGTATAGGAAATCTGTCTGAAGCACAGAGCTATCTTGTGTATCAATTCATAAATTTTATTGGAATGAGAACAAATTGGAAAGTGATATAAACATTTTACGACCTTGTTAAAAGAAATAATTATCAAAACATTATAGGTCCGTGATGGCGCACTTATGGCAAAGGTGGCCCACAGCCCCCTTTCTCATCGCACATGAGCCATTGTTCCAGTTCAGCTCCACTGCGCATGCACCTCCCGCTGGATAGCTGGTCTTCAGGCGTCTGCCACGCATGCGTGGGGGCTGGGCGGGGTGCATGCGGGAGACCGGTGTGTGCTGGGCCACACACGCATTGTATTTGGGGGGGGAGGGGGTCACACGCACATGTGCACATTCGCGCACATGCACGCTTTGGGCACTCAGCCATTACTATTATAGGTGAATGTTAAACTAGAATGATGAACCTCAGGCAATGAAGCCAAGGCTTCTATTGAGAGAGGTTGTTGATTTGGAAGTGGAACCTTCAAAAGCTTTGAAAGTGAGGCATGACTTGAAGCTGACCCTGAGATGGAACGATTTGCTGTCTGGAGCCATTTGAGGGAAGGAGTTGATACAAGTCAAACCTATTGTGAACAAACAAGGGGGGAAAAACATATGAAAATGAAGCTATGGAATTTTACCATTGGCACACTGTCATGTTTATTGACTGATGTCCCTATTTTAGGCTGCAAGAAAAGGACAACATTCCCTCCGCTTCAGAAAAGAACAGCAATGAGAAATGATAGCGTCTGGCAAGAAAACAATTGAAATACTACCATAGCTTTTAAACTATTAGCTGCTCTATCTTTACTTTAAATGTCAGAGTCTCATTTTTATCTTTCCCTGACTATCAGTTTGCCATAATTCAATTTTTGGCAAGCCCATATAAACACCGTTTGTGACCTACCAAGATACAGCTTATATACTGGCTAGCTGTGACTTCTATAGATACATGTTGTTATTATTGTAATGTGTTGATGATCAAAGGGATTGCATCAAAGTAGAAAAACAACAAAATAGAGAATGGAGTTCTCGGGAACACAGAAGTGTACTGTACTTATGACTCGCTGTAGGATGTGATTGCTGGTAGTGATATGTTATGATGGCTTTTCTTCACCTTTTAACCAGTGAAATGTGTAGGCCTGGTGGCTGAATTTGACTGCAGTTGTTTAGTTCATCTGAGGGCAGTAGTTGTTCTAGGGCAGAGGTAGGTAACTATGGCACCTGTTGTGGCCCAGCAGGATCCGGCTGAGCTGCTGATGGACTCGGAGAGCGAGGAACCATATGAGTCTGCTCTGGAAGATGAGGGAGACCTTGGGGAGTGTTCAAAGTCAGAGCAGGAACCAGAGAGGCTGGTTGGCCACCAGGAGGTGCCTGAGGCATGGAGCAGTGGGGAGGATCAAAGGCAGTTTGCCCCTGATGCTAGATTGAGAAGGGCTGAGAAACATAGGCAGGCTCACAGGAGATGATTAAGCACCAGGTGGTTGTTGATTGGCCCCTCCCAAGAGAGCTTATAGGTGGGGCGTTGGGAGGGGACATTTTCAGGAAACAACCATTCGGAATTAGTATTCAACAAAGTCTGTCTGTGCATTCTAGCAGTGTTTGTTCGTTTGGGAATACGTGAGTTGTCTGGGCTCTCAGCCAAACAAGTTGTTATCTCGTAATTAACCAGTGGCAAACAGTCAAACCTGTGTTCTGGTCTATTCACAGGCTGGAGGACAGAACAGGCACCTATACGCCCTTCCCTGTAGATTTCAGCTTCCAGAATTCCTGAGCCAGCATGTTGAAGTTTACAGATCTTTAAAGGATCATAATTGCCCATCCCTGTTCTAGAGGATGAGATCAGGCCATGTACCAACACAGCTCACTCATCCATTTTGTTGCTAGTGGTTTATGGCTCCCAGTATCTGATGTCTGAGGCCACAACCTCATCCTGTCTAAAGAGAGCAATATTCCAGCTTCTTGGAATGGGATTCCAGGAGTGTTGCAAAGGCTGATTTGAAAACAAAATACTACATGATCTTAATAAAGAGGTACGTGTAGCTATACCTATGCACACAGGCAGGATTAAAGAGAATGTGATGTGATTCCAGCTGCATTCTACCTCTAAACATCATGCTGGAACTTTTTTGAATAATAGTTTTTTCCACAATCTTTGAGCTTTTGATAATTGACAATGTTGTTGTAGAACATAGCTGTTTACAGCAAAATTTCTGATTCTCACATGCAGCAGCAACACACACACACACACACACACACACACTTTTAATACACTTATGTAACCATCATTCTTTTTAATCTACTGAAATTTGTATAAATGAAATACATATATCATTAAATTTATCCATATCAACCTTTATCTTTTATTTTATTTTATCGTACTTTTATACCGCCATCTCTCCCACGTGGGACTCAGGGCGGTGCACAGGAATAAGAAAATAAAATATAAATATACAGACAATCAAATAAATTTAAAATTGAATTAAATAAATTTGGCCTGTGCTAAAACTTAATTTAAAACCCAGCTAAAATTCAATAATATAAACAGCTATGTCAGGCTGGCCACATGGAAGAGATATGTTTTTAGTGTTCGATGGAAGAGGTGAAGGTCCGTGATTGTGCAGAGGTCGGGGGGCAAGTCGTTCCAGAGGGCTGGACCTGCCACAGAGAAGGCTCTTCCCCTGGGAATCACCAGCCGGCATTGTCCGGCGGATGGCACCCTAAGGAGGCCCTCCCTGTGGGAGTGGACAGGTCAAGTGGAGGTATGTGGCAGGAGGCGGTCCTGCAAGTAGCCAGGTCCTATGTCATGGAGCGCTTTAAAGATGGTCACTAGGACCTTGAAATGCACCCGGAAGGCTACAGGCAGCCAGTGCAGCTCGCGCAGGAGAGGTGTTATATGGGAGTGTCTAGAGACTCCCAAAATCCCATGCACGGCTGCATTCTGCACTAACTGAAGTCTCCGGGTGCACGTCAAGGGAAGCCCCGTGTAGAGAGCATTGCAATAGTCCAGGCGGGAGGTGACGAGAGCTTGAGTGACCGTGCGTAAGGCGCCACGATCCAGAAAGGGGCGCAACTGGCGTATCAGGTATACCTGATGGAAGGCCCCCCTGGCTACGGCCATCACATGGTCATCCAAGGCCAGATGAGAGTCCAGGAGGACACCCAAGTTGCGCACTCTTTCTGCGGGAGCCAATGTTTCACCCCCGATAGCCAGAGATTGAACCAACTGGCTATGTCGTGGCGCCGGAAATTACAGCCACTAGGTCTTGGACGGGTTGAGTCGGAGCCCGTTAATCCCCATCCGGCTCGCAAGGCTTCCAAACACCGGGACATCACTTTGGCGGCATCGTTGGAGTGGTTAGGGGTAGAGATGTACAGCTGGGTGTCATCAGCGTACAGATGGAACTCTACCCCATAACCACAGATGATCTCACCCAGCGGCTTTATATAAATGTTAAACAGGAGGGGCGAGAGGACCGACCCCTCTGGTACCCTACATGTAAGGGGCCTTGAAGTCGACCTCTACCCTCCTGCCAACACAAATTGCGACCGGTTGGAGAGGAAGGAGGAGAACCACCATAATACGGTGCCTCTCAACCCCAACCCCCCCAGCCGGTGCAATAGGATACCATGGTCGATGGTATCAAAAGCTGCTGAGAGGTCTAGCAGGACCAGGATAGAGGAACAACCTCTATCCCGGGCCCTCCAGAGATCATCTACCAACGCGACCAATGCTGTCTCAGTGCTGTATCCGGGTTGGAAACTGGACTGGCGCGAGTCTAGATAGGCAGTTTCCTCCAGGTGCTGGGGGAACTGTCCTGCCACCACACTCTCAACAACCTTCGCTATAAAGTGAAGGTTGGAGACCGGACGGTAATTAGATAACACAGCTGGGTCCAGGGAGGGCTTCTTGAGGAGGGGCCTCACTACCGCCTCTTTCAAGACAGTCGGCAGGAGCCCCTCACTCAAAAAAGCGTTAACAATCCCCTGGAGCCAGCCTTGTGTGACCTCCCGGGAGGCCAGTACAAGCCAGGAGGGACACGGGTCCAATAAACATGTGGTGGCATTCAGCCGCCCCAGTATCTTGTCCATGCCATCAGGAGTCACTCGGTCAAACTCAGCCCAAACAATAGTCTCAAGGCCGTCATCCCGCCCGGACCAACCGAATTGGAGGCTAACTCGCTCCGGATCTGACCGATTTTATCCTGCAGATAGGATCCAAATTCCTCTGCCCGACCCTGCAAAGGAGCTTCCCGAGGCCTCTGATGAAGGAGGGAGTGGGTCACCCTAAACAGGGCGGCAGGGCGGTTATCTGCAGATGCGATGAGAGCAGCGAGATAATCCTGCTTCACCACTCTCATCGCCACAAGGTAGGTCCGCAAATGTGACCTTGCCCATGTTTGATCAGGTTTGGTGCGGGTGGACCTCCAAGTGCTCTCTAGCGTCTCTTCTGGCGTTTCATTTCCCTCAGCTCCTCAGAGAACCAAGAAGCCAAGGTAGATCGACGCTGAGTGAGAGGCCGCAAAGGCACGACCCGGTCCAGGGCCCCGACGGCTGCACTATTCCAGGCGACCACTAGGTCCTCAGTCGAGTCGCGGGTCAGGGATTCAGGCATTGGCCCAAGCTCCATCTGGAACCTTACAAGGGTGGGGTGCAGCGGTTGGAAAGTCGAGCCGGAGGAGAGAGTGATCTGACCATGACAGGGGTTTGATGACTAATTCCCCTAATCCCAGAGCACTGAACCACTGGCCGGAGGCAAAAACAAGATCCAGTGTGTGTCCCCCGGTGTGCGTAGGGCCATGAATTACTTGGGTCAGATCCATGGCCATCATGGAGGCCATGAACTCCCAAACTACCTCAGATGACCCGCCTACCGATGGCAGGTTGAAATCCCCCATGACTAAAAGCCTGGGGGTCTCAACCGCCACCTCGGCGATCACTTCGAGGAGCTCGGGTAGGGCTGCTGACATGTAGCGGGGAGCCAGGTACACTATCAGCAGGCCCAACTGCCTCCCATGACCCCACTTCACATAGAGGGACTCACAACCGGCTGTCTGCAGCACAATGGTCTCCCTAGGCTCAAGACTTTCCTTAATAACAACCGCCACCCCCACCCCCCCGCCCCTGGAATGGAATGCCCGGTAACCTGGTGGGCACATTTCTACGAGGGGTACTCCTCCCTCGTGGCCCAGTCAGGTTTCCGTGATACCCACCAGGTCCAGCTCCCCCTCCGACACCAAATCATGTATGAGGGGGGCTTTGTTGACCACGGACCTGGCGTTACATAGCATCAGCCTAGGGCCCCAGCTCTGAAATCCCTGACCACCTGGGGTGCAGGAAGAGCTCTGGAGATCAGAGCGCGCAACCGCTTGCAAACAGCGGGTGCGCACTCCCAACACTTGATATGGTCTCCAGCTCCCGCCATACCTACCCTTTCCCCAGACCATCCTGATGGTAAAGCCCTCTGTTAAATCCTGCTCATAAGTTGCAAGTGAAATCAAATCTTCAATCCATTCACTACATGAGGCCATGCATTTATTTATCCAATGTTGCAATATCAGTCTTGTAGTTATAATAAGGGCACAGAGAATCCATTTATCTTGACCAGTTGGCAGGTTCTATGCATTAGGTATGGAATTCAAGAGAAGAGTATCCTTTTGAACATTTTAGCATTTATAGTACAAGTCGCATTTATATAGTCCACTACTTTCTCCCAAAACTTTAAAGAATATAGGACATTGTAAAAACATACATCTTAAGAAAACATTTTCTTTGTTACATGTTCAAAAAAAAATAAATGTCCTAGTCAACCCTTTTCTATAAAAATGTAAGAGTCCAATGAATTCTAAATATTATTATTTTTTGTTTTATAAGTTGTATCTACAAAGTACATTGACTCCCTTGCTTTGGAAGTTCAGATATTCCCTCATTGTCTAGGCCAGTGACGGCTAACCTTTTTGTTGTTGCATGCTAAAAGAGCATGCATGCATACCCATAATGCAATGTGTGCATGACCCCCACATGCATTTGAATGTGATCCCCGTTTGTATCCCACGCACGTGTGCACGATTCCCCATGCTCTCCCTGCTGCCACACATGCGTGCACAGCCCACAACTCCCATACATGCACACGTATCTCCCACATGTGTCCCCGCCCCCCACGCATGCATGGCAGAGACCCAAAAACCAGCTGGCCACCAGGAGGCCTGCGTGCATGCACAGTGGCCCTGAGCTGGGCTGACAACTCGCATGCCTGCAGAAGGAGCTCTGTGTGCCACCTGTGTGGCACACGTGTCATAGGTTCCCCATCATGGGTCTAGGCTGTATAGGAATATCTAATTCTTTATTCCATCACCTCTAAGTTTTTGTATTTTAAATTGGATTATTGATAACAAATATCTATAAAAGCTAATATTTTTGTTACTTTTAAAATTTTTAACTAGTTATTCTAGTATCTCACAAACTGATCATCCTGCTGGTCCAAACAACGTTGAAGCAGTAAATATGGCCATTTCTGATAGAAAACATTTGCATCTCAGAACAGGCTAGGTTTAAAAATTAACCAATTAACCAATCACTAGATCCAGGGAGTCAATAATCCCACTTTCATCCAACTTTTCCATATCACCAATTTCTCCTCAATTTTTGATATTGGATTTCCCCATAAAATCAATTTAGCATGGGAAAAGGAACAAATCTGGTTTTTTTTACACATTACATTCCGTAGCTTTCCAACTGATATAATTGTTTCCAGAGATACTAGCATTCTATTATATGTAGATCTTAATATTGCCCATCCAAGTAGGTTATTTCAAAGTTAGCATTTCGGGGTGGGGGGGGGGAAGCAGAGGGCATCTACTCAATCTCCTCCTTATCTGCATTATGACCTTTGGAAACCTTGTTTTATTTTTGCTCCCCTTCAGACAAAAGGGAGGGGGATGCAAAGAAGCAGCTTATTTCTTCTCCACCGGTTCCATTTTGCAAGGGCTGTGAAGTTGGCGAGCAGAGGAAAAGTTATACTGTGCATTCTAAATGGTGTGATGCTAAGCAAACCCAGGAATGTCAGTAATAATGGGGCCCAATGTCCCTTCCAGCGGATGCATCAGGATTTTATTGTGCAAGCAATAATTTCCACTATTAAAATGGGAGAGTGGTGTGGTTCTCAAAGAAGTCGCTCTGCTTTCTTTCAAGCAAAACTGGCAGGTAGCGTTAATTCTCTGTTCCTCCTTTGGCCACCCCAAATCTTTGTATGTTTTCAGCTCCACTTCTTCAACCGGCTCCGTGTGTGTTCAGAGATCCATCCGAGCAGGGAAATGCAGAATTAAGACCCTGTAATTATCTTAGGTAAAGTGCTTTGATTCATTTATCCAAATTGCCTTCCAGAAACGTTAGAGCATTTACAGTATTATTTAATAAGGTATTAATTGACTTTTGCACATTTATTTTAAATGTCAAAGACAACAATGTAGGTCAGAGGAAAAAATGGGAGGGGGGGCGGTAGAGAGGAAAGCCAATTCATATGCCATGCATGTGTTTCTGTTCTATTAGGTAGGGCTGCTTTGCTTAGCAACTACACACTGTTTAGGGGTCAGTTCAAAGAAGGTAGGAAAGTAGAATGTCAACAGTTGGGGAAATTAGGGAAGGATAATCCAGGATGGACAGAATCCAGAATCATCTATGCCCCAGCAAACTTGACAAATCTTGTAATCAGAACAAATGGCAAAAATTATGCAATTTTGTCTAATGCACTTATTACTATTGCAAACCTTTGAAGTTTGAAGAATGTTGACATCTGTTCAAAAAGAAGAGATGACAACAATATGCAACATGCGGCAAAAAGAAATTTGCAGAGAGAGGCAAGAGATGAGGTCATAAGTAAGGGCCTTGAGTGAGCCCCAATAAAACCATCAAATGGCTAGCCTTACCTGTTTTATCTGCAGTTTCCAGAATGTGCCCACGCACACACTATCCTGATTGGCTAAGCTCTTGACAGCCAGGGCTGGAGAATGGCACATTGCGATTGGCTGGACCATTTGACAGCTCGTATATACTGTCAAAGTGGGAGGTTCCCTGTTGCTGGTTACGAAATTGCTTCTTGTTAGTTGTTAGCTGTTAGCCTAATAAAGGGCTGTTGTTACCTAGCCTGTCTCGTCTCAGTCCTTGCCCGCCTTGGTTCTCCCTATAGAACATTACCAAAGTTATGTTTTTCCCCCCCCAGCTCATCTTCTAAATGCTTACTCAACAGTTCATAAATCAGGATTTATTTACAGGGGGGGACCCCTAAATATAAATTTCCTCTTTTAAAAAGGCTAAAGGAGTCAAGATTTTACAGATGTTCCTGTGTTGAGACCCGCATGAGAACGCAAATGAAGTCATGTAATTTTTAAATTCCTTATTTATTGTTTTGTCATAATCTATTTAGCGTTAAGGCCAGGGGCTGACCCTACTTTTAGCCAAATTAATCTGCCTGAGCAACAAATCATTCGTTTTCTGAGTCCTTGATATTTCTTTTTATTTAAAGGGAAAAAAAAGATCAGTGTATTTCATGTAACTTACTGTTTTCCCCTGCTCTTCTGTCCTCAGAGTTAAGTTACAATTCAGTTTCCACTTTGCTTCTTAACATGGAATCGGGAACATTTTGTCTTTTGTATTATGGAAGAAAATTTTACTCCTGGTCATCCCCCTTCTTAGTAGTTACCTGGAAAATTGTTTTTCGAGCTAAAATTGCTTTGAAACAGAACTGGAATTGTAGGTGGTGCAAATTAGGTAGTTATAAAAAATGTTTTCCATGTTGCTTTGGTATAACAAAGAGATAATAATAACTATCCTGACACTTTACTTTTGCTTCTGTAGCACATGGCTTTAATAGTACTCCTTCTTAACATTTAAAAGAACTTTGATAGCTGAGTAATCCCTTCATCATTTAAATATAACAAGATTTTACTGGTAAGTACAAGGGCTCGGAATGGAGTGCTTTTCATTCATACTATAAACAGTTATGGTGGATTTGTAATCCTGCTGTCATATTGTTCACTTTTGATATTAATCAGTAGGTTTATGAAAGGTATGATAGACCACAGAAATGAACAGTGAAGAAGTTACAAATCTGGCCTCTGTAAAAGAAGCAGCAGCTATAATCTTCAGACACTTTTTCTTGAACATTTTTCCTTCCTTCCTTCCTTCCTTCCTTCCTTCCTTCCTTCCTTCCTTCCTTCCTTCCTCCCTCCCTCCCTCCCTCCCTTCTTCCCTCATTATTAGAATCCCCTTTTAACATAATTTTGAAGCTGTGCCTTACAGAGAACCTCAGAAGCAACGAGAGTGGTTTGGCCTGCAAGCAGTTTACAAAATAAGAGTCATCTGCCCACAATTTTTGGCCATGATTTAACCATTCCACTTTTGCTGTTTTGGCTGCCAAAAGTCCCTTAATTTCAAGCCAGCAAACAAATAAAAAAGTATTTGAGCTAAAATAAATACATATATGTAAAGGAAACTCTGAAATTTCTTTACAGCTCACCATAGTTCTGTAGAACTTACAGTTGTTTTAAACATTTCCCTCACTTGTTTTCTAGAGCTTTATTTTATTTTGGCTATAAATGTTACTTTGTGAGATGCTTATCTGACCAGAAAGGATTCTGACATAATTGCTATCTAAGTTACTACAGAAAGCTCCATAATAGCCTTAATTTAATCAGTCTACATTATTTATGAAATATTATGGAGGCAACTTAAAAAAAAACACCCCAGAAGTCTATTACCAACTCACAGATGTTGAAAACATTTCTCTAACATTATTTATGTATCACCACCTTCCAGCTCTTGGGAATCCTTGTGATATTTTCAGACTTCAATTCCCAATATGTGACTGGAAAACTGAATAGGAACTCTGGCAGCTGCAATGCCAACACATCCTATGTTACAGATGGTTAAAGGCTAGTATACCACTTGTGTTAGTATATATCAGGGTAAACCCAAGAATGACTGGAACAATTGATCCAAAGTTCAGTTCTTTATTTGCTGACCGATGAGAGACAGAATCTTGCCAGATTAAACTCTTACTACTCCCTGACTATGAATATACTTTGGAGATTCTAGCTCAGGGATCTCTAACCTTAAGCACTCAAAGAGCCACAATGGTCCTAACCAGAAGCCCCCCATTCAATTCTGGAGCTGACTGGAAGTCCAGCTCCCCCACCATAGTCTCCTCCTAGCGCGGTGCCCTCTCTGGCTATTGGGGGTGAATCATTGGCCCCCACAGAGAGGGCTCGCAACTTGGGTGTCCTCCTGGACTCTCGGCTGTCATTAGATGATCACATGACAGCTGTGGCTAGGGGGGCTTTTTATCAGGCTCGCTTGATTCGCCAGTTGCGCCCCTTTCTGGATCGTGACGCTCTATGCACAGTCACTCAAGCCCTCGTCATCTCCCGGCTGTACTATTGCAATGCTCTCTACATGGGGCTGCCCTTGAAGTGCACCCGGAGGCTCCAGTTAGTGCAGAATGTGGCCGCGTGGGGGATTCTGGGAGCCTCAAGATGCTCCCAATGACACCTCTCCTGCGCGAGCTGCACTGGCAGCCTGTGGCTTTCCGGGTGCACTTCAAGGTGCTGGTAACCACCTTTAAAGCACTCCATGGCACGGGACCTGGCTACTTGAAAGACCGCATCCAAATACCTCCCACTGACCAGTTCGCTCCCACAGGGTGGGCCTCCTCAGGGTACCGTCGGCCAAACAATGTCGGCTGGCGACCCCCAGGGGGAGAGCCTTCTCTGTGGCAGCGCCTGCTCTCTGGAATGACCTACCCCCCTACATACGATCACTGACCTATGCCTCTTCCGCCAGGCCTTGAAAACGCATTTATTCCATGCGGCCGGCCTGGCGTAGTTTTTAATCGATTTTAATTGATTTTATTTAGTAATTTTATTTGGTTTTAGAACAGGCCCCTAATTTAATTGACATTTTAATTGACATTTTAAAGTATTTTACATATTCATGTCTTTGTTGTTTTTATTATGCCTGTTCACGGCCCTGAGTCCCGCAAGGGAGAAGGGTGGTATACAAATTCAATAAACATTAAACATTAAACATTAAATATTTCCTCTACCTGTTCTAAATGAAAACCCTATCAATTATGGAGCGGACTGGTGACAGGGAGCCACATCAGAGGTATGAAAGAGTCACATGGTGCTCCAGAGCCACAGGTTGCTAACCCCTGTTATAATTAATGGCTATTTTTATCTGTTCCTCTATTTGCTATCCAGTTCTAGACTGTGCTGCCTCTTGTCACCCTTCTCTTTCTGGAACGTGCTCCCTCCTTCCTAGGAAACTGCTGTTTCATTGTAGTACATTAATACAGCTTCCCCCTCTCAAACTCTACCTCTCACAGTATACCACCAGTCCTAATACTTAACAGAATTCTTGACTGAATTGTCAGAGGAGGTTGTACAGTGTTGCAGACTCCCTAACCTTACAGTACTGCTGGATTTCAACAATCCCTTTAAGACTGATTCAAATTTCCTCAAGGCCTCAGCAACTATGTGGATGTTCCAGCTGTCAATTATGGTCAGAAGACCAACTCATAATATGGTTCCATGTTCATGGATGCCTCATGTTTGCCCACAATCATGGATGGATCAATATCTGGTTAAGTTTGATTTGGTCTGTTAAATTTGTGGCTTCTGTTGTGATAACAGTGTCCCACAAAAACATGACTGAATCCATCCAGTTGGGTTCCCAAGAGGCTCAAAAAGGGTTTTGTGCTGTTTCGCCTTGTGATTCTGTCACACCTGGATTGGTAACTGGAATAGGAAGTTCAAAAACTTTTACTAAACTGCTTCAAAGCAGGCTTTGGGTAAATGGATGAATTGCAAGAGCAGGTGCTCTTGCAGTTGGGTGCAAGAGCTGGGTGAAGGAAGATCTAAGCTGTCCCTGATCAGACTTATCATGTTAGGTCTATGATGTGATATGTACAGCAAAGAAATAGGTGGTTTTCCTACATGTACAAATTGCCAAGCTTATAACTTGCTGACTTTTTCAGGTTATGAAGCGGCTGACTCATCACCCTCGCTTCCCGTTCCAAAGTGCTATCACAGAACCTTCAGGGGGATCTGCCAGCATTTTTTACAGTTCTTTTAGGCTTAAAAATCTCATTTGGGCCACTCTGGAGTCTTCTTCAGTATACAGCCAATTATAGGAGTATTTTGTAATTCTTCATGTACGGTTAGATTGTGACACTTGAGGCTGTTTGGGACAGCACATTCTACCCCTTGTCCTGTAGATCAGGGTGTCAAACTCAATTTCACTGAGGGCCACATCACGGTTGTGTTTGACCTTGGGGGGCTGGGATGGGCGTGGCCAGAGGGGCATGGCCAGCTCAACATCACTTGTGTCAGGGGTGCCTGAAGTGGCCCGAGCACTCTGCCAGTGAAAATAAGTTCCCGAGCTCCATTTTCAGATGTGATGTCCTTCAACCCATTGCCAGCAAAAATGGAGCTTGGGAGGACCACACCCAGCCCACCCAGCTCAGTTTTCACTGGCAAAGGCACAGTGGGCTGGTCCTTCACTGTTTCCAGGGCAGCCCTGCGGGCCAGATCTAAGCACCTCATGGGCCAGATCTAGCCCCCAGGCCTTAAGTTTGACATCCATGCTGTAGATCTTGATTAGTCTTGCTTGTAAGAGATGTCTTAGTGAAGTCATAAATGCCTCTTTGACAGAATAAAGGATGTTCCTTTTTAAAGGAAGGCAAGTATTAGATCCCTTCTTAAGAAATTTGCCCTGGATTGTCAGAGATGAGCAATTATAGGCAACGTATTGAGTGGAACTCCTTTTTCATATGAACTCAATTGCTTGAGAGGCACATGCTTCTTTGGGCATCTCCAAGTTTATTAAGATAACTGGATTCCTAAAATTGTGGTGACTTCATCTAATAGAGAAGCTTTTTCTGGTCTGCTTGAAGGTCTTGGGAATGCACTCCTTGAAAAACCAAGGAATCTATTTTATTTGCTTTTAATAAAACTATGGATTTCATTGTCATATGAAGTTAAAGTGCACTTTTCTTGCAGTTGTTTTACTATTGATTTTAACTGGTAATTATAATGTTTAGTTTTCCTTGTTTGTTTTACTTCTTATTTCAACTCTAGCTAATGTCTCAATTTTTAATTTACTTTGTACTGTATTTTTATTGTAAATAAAATTAAGTCAAGTAAAAAAAATATCCCATAAATAAGGGGGAAAGGATCCTGGATTGGGCTTTTCAGATAAAGAAAATGTAGTAATGGGATTGTGCGGGTAGATTTGGCTCCAATTCTCATTTCTATTTCACCTCCTTTTATTATACAGAGTGGAAATGGGTTTTCTACCTCCCCTCTTCCATTCTCAACTTCTTCCTGCTAATTAAGCCCCATTGTATGTAAATGAGGGAAAATCTGAGGAACTGTGATTCAATGCAAAGGATCCTAGTACTGGCGATGGAAGAAAAACAATTGTGAGCATGAGGCATATTGTGACATTGTGGGAACATTGCACAAACACTTGTCATATTCTTTCTTTGGATCATTGCCAAAAATTGCATACTTGTTAAAGCAATAAATGTTATTTATTATATGATTGGATTAATTTGAAAGGCCTAACTGACAACAATTCTAGGGAGAATACAATAAAATTGAAAAACATCGCAAATAATGCAGGATCAATTACAATATTGCAGAGAATACAGGAAGGAAGGATGGAAAAAATGAAAAGGAGGAGAGAAGGAAGAAGGACTAGAAGTTCAGAACAATTCACAAATTGTCTTGGACTAAGACAATTTTTAATGCTTTCCTGAGGGTGGGAAGGAATAGGGGGAAAGAGATCTCAGGGGTATCCTATTTCAGGGACCACCTACAGGAGTCCACAAGATGGCACTATTTTGATGACTTTTTGTGGCTTTTGGCTGTCTTGCCTCAAGTACCCCATTGTCTTGGGTCAATGGTGGCTTCCTTCTTTCAATGCATGCCATGTTCTTCTCTGTTTCTTTCCATCTTCCCTTCTCCCACCCTTGAAAACCAAGCTTTTCCAAATCCTGGTATCAATTAAGCCTTTAGATTAATTCACAATTCTGTGAAGCCCATTTTACAATTTGGACTGATCTCTTTCTTTGTCTTTCTCTTCTTTCCTCCCTTTTTTTTCAACTAAAAGAAACCTTAAGCAGGAATAGATTTTTTTTCTCTAAATGATATATTTTAAACATGAATGTTCATGTAAGATGAAAGATTTATTACCATCTAGATGTTGAAATCCAATTCCCATCATCCTCTCTATTAGCTATAATGGCAGTGGCATGTGGGAGTTGGAATCAAAAAGGGTTAAAAATTTCTCACACTTGTCACTATCTATATATGCCTACAAAATTGACAGTACATCATTCACTTAGCATTTTTTTTCCTAAAATCTGGAGCACATGAACCTAAATAATAACTCCTTGCAGTAATGTATATAAATTAAAATAAATCTTAAATAACCCAGAAAAGTATAATAGGGATGGACTGGGATTTCCTTGGAAGGACAAGTTGCAGGGGGGGGGGGGGGGGAAACAAGCAAAAGCAAACAAAACCATACCAGAAACTCTCTCCAGTAGAGACAGATTATATTAGTGCAGTTTTGCAATTTAATAATGCATCTGTTTTTAATTTAGTTTTTGAATGGACTTCACTTAATTCTTATCACGAAGAAGTTTCTAGAAATGAGCATAATAACTAATACTTTATTCCTCTGAAAACATCAAAGTTCCAATATTTTCAGGAAACATATGTGATCCACTTTAGAGAGCTTTGTGCTGGGATCAACAGACTTTCTCAAAAATCCAAATAAAATAGTTTGAAGATAATTCACTGTATATGAGGCGGCTTTGCTACAGGTAAACAGAAAGATTATAGGCATCTTCAAAGATGACCAAAGTTCTAATTGAAACACAATGCAGACGTATTTCGGTTCAAATTTAGTCATGTTTAGAGATGACATATTAAAGTTAGCGAGTCAAATCTTTCGGGCTCTTAGCTGTGTGTCTGTAAACTGTTATAATATTATAATGCAACACTGACTTTATTTTTATTTTTTTAAAAACTGGCTTATAATGTATTGCAATTAAATTGCAATAAATTTGCATCCTGCTCAGAGTCGCTTGGTAGAGAGAAGGGAAGCATGCAAATTTAATAAATACATAAATATTTGCAATTTATTGAATAAATTAATGTTTATGTTAGCATGACCACAGTGGTCACTCACTTTGGAATTTATCTTCCTTCCTTTTTTTCCTGACTTCCTTCAAATGGAGAACCTGGTGACATTAAAAAAGCTGTTAGTAGTTGATTTTAGATATTATATATATATTAGATATTACACACACACACACACACACTCATTGCACAAATTATTCCACAGTGAGCCACGGTGGCACAGTGGTTAGAATGCAGTACTGCAAGCTACTTCTGCTGACTGCTGACTGCCTGCAATTTGGCAGTTCAAATCTCACCAGACTCAAGGTCGGCCCCAGCTTCCATCCTTCCAAGGTTGGTAAAATAAGGACCCAAAATTGTTGGAGACAATATGCTGATTCTATAAACCACTTAGAGAGGGCTGTAAAGCACTGTGAAGCAGTTATATAAGTCTAAATGCTATTGCTATTCCAGGTACACCTTACAGGAGGTGCCTCCACTTATCCTTCTGATTTGACCATCATTTTTATACCTTACATTCTGTATTTTCTCTTATATCATCCCCACCCTGATAGTCAGGAACAGTTTCCACTGAATTAATGAGATGCGTAGGCAACTAAATGCAGCTCAGAGTTTTATGGTTTTCTGGTTCTTTTTTCTATGCACTTGTAACAGGAGAAGTTGTGCAGAAAAGAAGTTTTGATTCCCCCCCCGCCCCGCAAATATAGCAATTATGATTACCTTCCTACACCATTTTGCTTTCATTTTTCTGACTTCTGTATGATGTCTAATCCATCCTCAACTGAATTAAAACCAAGCTGCTATACTTTCAGTTTTACTATGTTTTCTACTGACATTTTCAGCAACTGTAGCATTTCAAATAGTAATTTGTGCATTTTATAACTGAGAGAGCCAATTTGGTATGGGGGTTAAGATATGAACAAATAAATAAATATGATGCTAGAAACCAGGACTGTGTGAGTTCTAGTCTCATTTTGGGCATGGGGCCAGTTGTTCTTATTATCCCAGAGTTCAGGATAATGGTCTTAAATTATAAGGATATTAAAGATAAGATAAATGGGACTTGGTGGCTCAATGACTAAGACGCTGAGCTTGTCGATCAGAAAGGTTGGCAGTTCGGCGATTTGAATCCCTAGCACCATGTAATGGAGTGAGCTCCCATTACTTGTCCCAGCTTCTGCCAACCTAGCATTTCGAAAGCACGTAAAAATGCAAGTAGAAAAATAGGGACCACCTTTAGTGGGAAGGTAACAGTGTTCCGTGCACCTTTGGCATTTAGTCATGCTGACCACATGACCACAGAGACGTCTTCAGACAGTGCTGTCTATTCGGCTTTGAAACAGAGATGAGCACCACCCCCTAGAGTTGGGATCCACTAGCACTTATGTGAATGGGAAACTTTACCTTTACTTTTCGAGATAAGATATGATTTTTTTTTTCATTATATATCCATTGCACAAATTATTCCAGGTACACTGTACAGAAGGTGCCTCCACTTATCCTTCAAATTTTACCATCACTTGTTTCACGCAGAGTTGTGCAGAAAAGAAGTTTCTGATTTTGGGCCATATAGCATTTGAGGAGGGGTGGTTTTTTTGGGTCAAGTGGAAGGATGTACAGTATGCGGCATAGAATCACACTGAAATTGTGCTGGGTTGCCCAGAAAACATTTTTTCCGAGCACCTTGGAGACTTGTTTCTAAACTCATCCGTCTTCAAAACAGCGTCTAGAACTGATGTCCTGAGGCAGTCTCTAGAAATTCATGCTTACATTGTTGCTTGAGGAATACACATTTCAGAACATTAAAAAAAAAAAAGAAACTCCGTCATCTCTTGTTTAAAAAAAAATGCATGAAAGAGCCATTTTGACTGACAATATAAAACATCTTCATGCCCAAACATAGATAGTGATGATTTGTCCTAAGGCATTATTATTCCTATTAACATCTCTTGGCAGCTTGCCAGCCAATTAGCAGTTCCCATTCCCACTTCCTTTTCAGTCCTTCCTACCTCCTCCTTCCCTTCCATCTACTTATTAATTTGATACCATTGCTGAATAAATAGTTCACAGTATATAGTTTAACCAAATGACTGCTTCCTCTCATCTTTATGCTTGAGATTGCTGTCAATCAGCATTATGCTGACTGTGCTTGTGCGGTTAATTCGATTTTCTGGTTCTGACCTGAGGAAGTCACTATTCCCTCAGACTTACTTTATTTTGAGCTGGAGTGGATACTCCTTTTGTAACCTGACAGATTTGTGTGCATGCATGGGATAATATACATGGATGCTACCTGTAAAAATGTAAAGATTCAAACTAAGGGTGAGTTGCTGCTGGTGTGGCTGCCGGTTCACTTCACATGCATGCGCCCCAGACGCGCGCTGCACATGCATGCACAGTTACGTGTAAATTGTTCCGCACACGCACAGAACATTTAAAAAGGATTAAAAACCAACCCAGCAACCCAGCGGCGAACCAGTTCATAGGCGTGGCCAGCCTGCTGTCCCTACCGGTTGGGAGACCCAGTCCCGATTTCCACTACCGGTTCGCCCGAACTGGTGCGAATCGGTAGAAACCCACCTCTGATTCCAACTATGGCTATTTTTTAAAAAACAGAACTGTAAATACAGTTTGATTTTATATTTTGGAGAATACAATGGGACATTATGCTCATGCATTTTTTTTTTGCTCCACAAAACATTAGTGCTTCAAATGTAGACTTCTATAATCAATGTTCTTCAGTGATTGGCTAGGGAGTTTTAATTTCCTCTTGTAATATTCTGAGTAACTTGGCTGTTCTATGTGGGTGCTCTAGGCATCATGGCTTTACATCTGTGAGCAAATAAAAGAGACTTCCTTACTGTACTTTATACCTCTACTTATTTTCAAAAGTTCAGGCTTGATAAAAATAATGACATTTCCATTCTATTCGGGGGTTACGGAAGGGGAATCCACTTTTTAAAGGCCAGATTTATCTCAGTATCTCATAGTCTTAAAATTTGTACAGTTTTATCATGAAACCGACCAGCAAGAAGGCAATAAACTGGTAAGAAACAAGGACATCATAAAATGGGAGCCGTCATCTAAAACTAATTATTGACTCTTAAAAATGAATTATTAATCCCACGCAGCATTCAAGTGCATCATCATTTCTAGTTTTAGCCGGCAGTAGAAAATCACAGTGTCCAGAGGAAAAAAAAGAAAAATTGTCTAGCAAAGTTATACAACCTTTTTGTTTGTTTTAAGTAGAGAAGCAGAGTTCTCTGGGGTTTAAAGATAATCTTTGGAAAGCTCAAGCCAGTGAGGTCATATAACAACCTCACAACAACAGCAACAACATTATGTCATCATGAGTTATGATCTCTGGGATACATGTATCACTACCTGGACAGACAGTTCTCGGTTCATTCTTGAAGAAGAAAAACAAGATTGACTAAATGGGAATTTTTAAAATTCCTAGCAAGGAATCCTATAGATTTTTTTTTTTTAATGTGATGGATATTTGTTTTTCTGCCCTGGGCAATGTTGGATTTTCCCACCCCCAGCTTTCCTTTCTATATTTTTCTTTTATCTCCCTTTTTTCCCTAGGTCACTAGATGTTTATCTTTACTAGCTTTGTGTATTACTACATGGAACAATTAATCCAAGTGTTCCAAGCTTAGCTACTTCTATCTGAGGGCTCAATGCTTTCTCAGCCTTACTCTGTACAGAGCTTTTCTCCAATGGCCTCTATGTCTCTTCTTGCACTCTTTGATGGCCAAGAGAAAGCAGTGAAAGACAGCCATGTCAGTGGGCTGGACAGAAAGAAGGGAAGGACTTCTCTGATTCTTTTTTTCTTCCTTTAATAATGATTGCTGAGTTGAGATTCCTCAGGCTGTGCCTAATGAGCCAAACACAGAGATAACACTAAGCCAGTAACACAGCCAAGGAAAGAGACATGCACAAGAAGCCATGTGTGATACATAACAGGACTTGTCAAAGCTTTGATTTGGGGATTCTGTTTGAAGGGGGTTCAATCAAATCTCTAAACTGACATGGCAAATGAATTAACTAGTTGATTTAAATAATTAAATGAGATGCCTCTCAATCAAGTTGGACAAAGTAGACTTCGGTGAACACATAGGGGGAAAAACAGTTGAATTGATTTAGAGAGTCAAATTAAATTGAGTGTTCAGGTATTAGTTTGCTCAATCCATGTATGTCTAGAACGTATCACGTTTCAAAGCTGGCTGAGGATGGAGCCAGGATTGCCTGTCAATTTATCTTCAAGCCAACCATCTTCTTTATCCACTCTGAGTGTAGAATGGCTGCTTGCTTATGAATCAAAATGGAGAATAAGGACATCTTCATTTTGCTTATCCCTTACCTGCTTTAGATTAATTACAAGGCATTAAGCATCAGCAGGTGAATAGGCAAAACAGTTTTGTAACATTGTGCCAATCCAATTAACAAGGAGGGCATCAGGATGCCCCTGATATTTAATCTCATACTCAGAGATGCCAAATCATACTGCGATGAGAAATTTGCAGTGCAATCATTCAGAAGAGTTTGAGGAATGCCTCATGTAAATATGGCAGGCAATGTGTCATTTAGAGATTTCAAGAGACAATTTGTAGTGATGCAGGGAGAATTCAAGATGACAGATTTACATTTATAGGTAGAACTCACGATAGTTAATTAAGTGACCATTCAAAGTTACAACATCACTGAAAAAAGTGACTTATGGGCCTTTTTCACACTTATTGTAGTAGCATCCCCATGGCCATAGGTTCAAAATTCAGTTGCTTGGCAACTGGCTCGTATTTATGACAGTTGCAGTGTCCCTGGGGTCACGATTACCCTAATTAACTGGGGAAGCCAGATTCGCTTAAAAACGTTGTTACTAACTTAACTGCAGTGATTTGCTTAACAACTGTGGCAAGAAAGGTTGTAAATATGGGGCAAAATTCACTTAACAAGCTGTTTCACTTAGCAATGAATTTAGGATCAATTGTGGTTGTAAATTGAGGACTACCTGTATATCCCATACTTCATCTAGGAGCTCAATGAGGTAAATATGGTTCTCCCACTCCATAGTTCCTAAAAGGTAGATTAGGCTGAAAACATGGGATTGCCCTAACTACATTACTCTAGAAGAATGTCAGAGGCATAGAATCAAAATCATGTGAACTATTAGTACTGTTTTATAAAGCCTTAGTAAGATCACACCTGGGATACTGCATTCAGTTTTGGTCACCACATTACAAAAAAGATATTGAGACTTCGGAAAAAGTACAAAGAAGAGTAGTTGAACAAAGTCAAACTAGAGTCTTAGACTTCAAGAGAGCTAATTTCAACAAACTCAGAGAGAGCTTGGGAAGGATTCCATGGATGAGAATCCTCAAGGGGAAAACAACTCAAGAAGCTTGGGAAATTTTGAAAAATGAGATTATAAAAGCCCAGTCCAGCGCAATACCAATGAAGAAGAAAAATAACAGTTCCCAAAAGAAACCAGCATGGCTGCATAAAGAACTCTCTGACAAATTGAAAGACAAAAAGGATAAATATAAAAAGTGGAAAAAGGGGGACATAACCAAGGCAAAATATCAGCAAATAGCCCGAGCCTGTAAAGATGAAGTGAGGAAAGCTAAGGCTCACAATGAAGAAAGGCTTGCCAAAAAAGTAAAAAATAACAAAAAAAGCTTCTTCCAACATGTTAAAAATAAGAAAAAAGTTAAGGAAACAATTGGTCCACTGCTGGGAGAAAATGGCAAGAAGATGATAAGCAACAGGGAGAAAGCAGAACTATTTAACTCTTTCTTTGCATCTGTCTTTACACAAAGGGATAAAACAGTCCAATCAATCAAAAACAGCACCACAAATATCAGATTAGGAACACAAGTTGAAATAGAGAAGAAAATGGTAAGTGAGCACCTGTCTGCCCTGGACGAGTTCAAATCACCAGGACCGGATGGATTACACCCCAGGGTTCTGAAGGAACTGGCAGACGAGATCTCAGAACCACTGAACTATATCTTTCAGAGATCCTGGAGCACCGGGGAACTGCCAGAAGACTGGAAAAGAGCAGATGTGGTTCCCATTTTCAAAAAAGGAAAAAAAACAGATCCAGGAAACTATAGACCCATCAGCCTGACCTCAATACCAGGAAAGATTCTGGAAAAGATAATTAAACAACAAATAAGTGAACACCTAGAAGCAAACAAAGTAATAGCCAAAAGCCAACATGGGTTTGTCAAAAACAGATCATGCCAGACAAATCTAATTGCATTCTTTGACAAAGTAACAAAATCAGTGGACCAGAGGAATGCTGTTGATATAATTTACCTGGACTTCAGTAAGGCATTTGATAAAGTAGACCATAACCTACTATTAGATAAAGTAGAAAATTGTGGGTTAGACAGCACCACCACCAAATGGATTCGTAACTGGCTGACCAACCGCACTCAACGTGTAGTCCTCAATGGAACTGCATCTACATGGAAGGAAGTATGCAGTGGAGTCCCCCAAGGCTCTGTTTTAGGCCCAGTACTCTTTAACATCTTCATCAACGATTTGGATGAGGGGATAAATGGGGAACTCATCAAATTCGCAGACGACACCAAGCTGGCAGGAATAGCCAACACTCCAGAAGATAGGCTTAAGATACAGAAGGATCTAGACAAACTTGAACATTGGGCACTGTCTAATAAAATGAAATTCAATTGTGAAAAAAGTAAGGTCCTACATATAGGCAAGAAAAACCAAATGCACAAGTACAGTATAGGTGGTACCTTGCTCAATAGTAGCAACTGTGAGAGGGATCTCGGAATCCTAGTGGACAACCATTTAAATATGAGCCAGCAGTGTGCAGCAGCTGCCAAAAAAGCCAACACAGTTCTAGGCTGCATCAACAGAGGGATAGAATCTAGATCGCGTGAAGTGTTAATGCCACTGTATAGTGCCTTGGTAAGGCCACACTTGGAATACTGCATACAGTTTTGGTCGCCACGATGTAGAAAAGACGTGGAGACTCTGGAAAGAGTGCAAAGAAGAGCAACCAAGATGATTAGAGGACTGGAGACTAAGACATATGAAGAACGGCTGCAGGAACTGGGTATGTCTAGTTTGATGAAGAGAAGGACCAGGGGAGACATGATAGCAGTGTTCCGATATCTCAGAGGGTGCCACAAAGAAGAGGGAGTCAAACTTTTCTCCAAGACACCTGGGGGCAGGACAAGGAGCAATGGGTGGAAACTAACCAAGGAGAGAAGCAACTTAGAACTAAGGAGAAATTTCCTAACAGTAAGAACAATTAACCTCTGGAACAGCTTGCCTCCAGCAGTTGTGAATGCCCCAACCCTGGAAGTCTTTAAAAAGATGTTAGACAGCCATTTGTCTGAAATGGTATAAGATTCCTGCCCATGCAGGGGGTTGGACTAGAAGACCTACAAGGTCCCTTCCAACTCTGCTATTGTATTGTATTGTATTGTATTGTATTGTAACTAATATGATTAAAGGCCTGGAGACTAAAATTTATGAAGAATTGTTACAGGGTTTGGGTTTGGCTAGTCTAGAGAAAAGAAGGACTAGGCATGACATGATATTCCAGTATTTGAGAGACTGGAGGGGTCAATTTATTTTCCAAAGCACCAGAGGGCAGGACAAGAAACAATGGGTGGAAACTAATCAAGGAGATAAGCAACCTGGAATTAAGGAGACACTTCCTAACAGTGAGGACAATTAAACAGCTTGCCTTCAGAAGTTGTGGGTGCTTTATCACTGGCGGTTTTCAAGAAAAGACTGGACAGCCACTTGTTTGAAAAGGTATAGAGCAGGGGTCCCCAACCTTTTTGGCACCAGGGACTGGTTTCATGTAAAAAAAATTCCGCGGACCGGTGGGAGCCTCCAGCGAGTGAGTCGAGTCACATAGGCCGTGCATGCGTTTGGCGGTCACGTCGAACCCGAAGCTCACTCTGGCCCAGTTACTATCAAGCCACGGACCGGCACCAGTCCACAGTCTGGGGGTTGGGGACCCCTGGTATAGGGTCTCCTGCTTGAGAGGGGAGCTGGACTAGAAGACCTCCAAGGTCCTTTCCAGCTCTATTCTGATTCTAATTTACCTTAATTCTACCTGTACCATAACAGCCCTTCAAAAATTAAAAAAAGACTGGCAGAAGCTTTGGAAGCTGTGGCAGAGAGAGCCTTTATTTTCCAGGACAGCATTTCTAGCACCTTTTACGAAGATAGTATTGAAGAGAAGTCTCAGCTGACCTCAGGTTCCTTGCCTAATTTGCAAAGTGTTGAAGATTTGTGAGTGTGTGTTTTGAAAAGGTCATTGTACCAACTTGCCAGCTCCTATTACATCATCTTTCAGACTGATCACACAGTTGAATTTGTGGTATCACATTAAATTTCACTACAGCAAACTGTGATATCATTAAAGGGCTGAGATTTTTCCCCCTCTTCTATTTTCTGAAGCAGAAGATAAAGCTGAAGTGTTTGAGAGAAAACTCCCCTTCACATATTATCTGAAATGCAGTTGTGAGGAAAGATGGCAACTGGTTGACCAGTTAGTTACATTTCTGTAGTATATTTTCTTTCTTTAAATTTAATGTCAGTGCACGTTCTTTTATCATTACTTTGCTTGCTGAAATGTTAGTGTGATACTGACTAATTTTTGATTCTACAAGGTTAAGAATATGGAGATAGATCAATGATTGGGCATATTTATTCAAAGGGTAGAAGTTACTCTGCCCTCTGGATTAGAGTAAAATTTATTTTAGGAGAAAACATAACCACAAAGAAATCGTAATCTTAGTATAATGTAGGAATCTAATTAAGACTAATGAGGCAACATTAAATTTAATGTATGATGCATTTTATAAGCCTTACCATTAGAGCTGTAGCAAGCTGTTTATTTGAGCTACAAACTTTAGTGAACAAGTTCCTAATGTTTTTCTTCAACAATTCAAGCTGAAGACTCTATCAGACCTGGATAGAGCCCATGTTTTAGACAGAGCTGCTGAATGAGAAAGGAGAATTGTGCAAATACATGTGCCTCTTTATGCCCCAGAAGCAGTAACACTTATTTTATTTATTTATTTTTTTCAAATTTATATACCGCCCTATTCTCCATGGTAGGACTCAGGGCGGTGCACAGAAAAAGTAAAAACCACAACACATACATATAATATAAAATAGAAATTAAACAGTAAAATCTGTGCTAAAAATAGTTATGACCATTAAAATATTAAAATTAAACCCTTAATCTATGCCAGGCCGGCCAGATGAAAAAAGTGCATTTTAAGCATCCAACGGAAGAGGCGTAGGTCAGTAATGGTGCGAAGATTGGGGGGCAGGTCGTTCCAGAGGGCCGGACCCACCACAGAGAAGGCCCTTCCCCTGGGAGTTGCCAGCCGGCATTGACCGGCAGACAGCACCCTGAGGAGGCCCTCCCTGTGGGAGTGGACAGGTCGAAGGGAGGTGTGAGGTAGGAGGCGGTCTTATATAGACATATATACTACTTCACAGTGCTTTACATCCCTCTTTAAGCGGTTTACAGAGTCAGTACATTGCTCCCAACATTTTGGCTCCTCATTTTACTCACCTTGGAAGGATGGCAGGCTGAGTCAATCTTGAGCCTGGTGAGATTGGATCTGCCAAACTGCAGGGAGGTGGCAGTCAGCAGAAGTAGCCTGCAGTACTGGACTCTAACCACTGTGCCACCACAGCTCAATGTGAGTATTTTTGGAGATCTCTAGTTGCCGTTTCAGAGGCAGATCTACTCTTTGCCATTCAGGGTGTAGAACAAGCGGGTCTTTTGAATCTGAGGGCATTGACTCAATTCTCCTTTCTGCAGGGCCTACTATTTTGCCTATTCATACGTTTCCAGTGTAATTTGGGGAAATCATGACTGAATATACCATTTGGAAGCATGATGTCACCATCACAGACATAGACATTTCTGGAAACAGAAGTGAGAGCAGTTTCAGGTTTGTGCTCTAAATCAGGGGTCCCCTAACCCCCAGTCTGTGGACTAGCACCAGTCCATGTCACGCCAGCAACCGCTCCATGCAAACAAGCGAAGCCCCATCCGTGGGATGTAGGCAGCATGCAAAACCACGCCCCCCTCCAGTCCATGGAAAAACCTTTCTCCACGAAACCGATCCCTGGTGCTCAAAAGGTTGAGTGCCACTGCTCTAAATCATTTCTGTATCTCCAAACAACAGATAAGCTAGGGCAGTGATGGCGAACCTTTTTCGCCTCGGATGCCTAAAGCACACACGCTCGCGCTATTGTGCACGCTCATGTGCCCATCCCCCATAATTTAATGCCTCCCATGCCGTGCCCCCTGAGCATGCACGCTTGACATCACCTGCTGCCCCGTACATGTGCGCACGGCTTTTTGTCCTCCCCCGCACCCCCGGAGGCCGGAAACAGCCCACTTTCTGACTTCCGGTGCGCCTGGTAGGTCCATTTTTTGCCCTCCCAAGGCTTCAGAGGGTTTCTAGGAGCCTGGGGAGGGCAAAAAAAGGCCCAACACACAAACCAGAAGTTTGGGAATGGACTTCCAGGTTGCGCGTTGAGCCATTTTTCTCCCTCTGGAGGCTTCAGGATGGCGAAAAATAGCCGAAAATCAAGGCCGGAAATAAGCTGGCCAACACGCTCATGTGCGCCAGAGCTGACAGGGCAATGCTTCGCGTGCCCTCAGAAATGGCTTTGCGTGCCACCTGTGGCACCCGTGCCATAGGTTTGCCATCATGGAGCTAGGGCTTCTTGGGCCTTCCAATTTCATCTCTTCATGCTGCCACTGAAATTGGGCAAAATTCAGTGGATAAGAGCAGTTGAAGATCTTAATATTTACTTATTTATTAATAGATTTTTATCCCACCTTCGTGACTTTATAAACAACTCAAGGCAGCAAATGTGCATAATACTCTTTCTTCCTCCCATTTTTCCTCACAACAACTACCCTGTGAGGTGATTGGGCTGAAAGAGACTGGCCCCAAATCACCCAGTTGGCTTTTGTGCCTAAAGTGGGATTAGAATTCATAGGCCCTTGATTTCTAGTCCAGCGCCATCACCAAATTGGGTCTCTTTGATTGTTTTAAGTGTATGTATATGTGTGTATTTTATTTATTTATTTGTACCCTATCTTTATTATTTTTATAATTAACTTAAGGTGGTGAACATATCTAATACTCCTTCCTTCTCAGGTGTGAAATTCAGCAGATTCTAGAGAACCAGTAGCAAAAGTTTTGAGTAGTTAGGAGAACTAGTAAATACCACCTCTGGCTTGCAGTATTCTTCCCCTGCTATGCCCACCAAGCCACGCCCACAGAACCAGTAGTAAAAAGTTTTGAATTTTACTATTGTTCTTCCTCCTATTTTCCTCACAACAACTACCCTGTGAGGTGAGTTGGGCAGAGAGAGTGTGAGTGACTGGCCCAAGGTCACCCAACCAGCTTTTATGCCTGAGCCAGGACTAGAACTCGGGATCTCCTGGTTTCTAGCCTGGTGCCTCAATCACTAGACCAAACATACATATCAACTCCAGATGTGCTGTGCACTGCCAAAGTGTGATCCTCAACCTCAGAAAGCTCGCTTCCATCTCCTAAGTAAAGAGGAAAGTGATTCTTTCACCATTATTGGACATAGCATCCAGTTGCCGTTCTAAATACAGAATTGTGGTGTCAATAGTCAGGAAAATAAATTAAGGAGAAAGGAAATGTGAACATATTGTGTGCATGAAAAACAGAACAGAAATAACTTAGAATTTTGATTTTAATTTCCACCCAAAGCAATCTTCTTTATGTTTTTTAGAATGAGAAGAGCTTCTGCAAATTTCAGCAACTCGTCCTGACAGGCAAATTGTAAATAATTCTGCCCATAATATTCCAATGGGTGATCTAGTTCAGGGGTCTCCAACCTTTGCAACTTTAAGTCTGAAGGACTTCAGCTCCCAGAATTCTCCAGCCAGCAAAACTGGCTGGAGAAGTCTGGGAGCTGAAGTCCTTCAGACCTAAAGTTGCAAAGGTTGGAGACCCCTGATCTAGTTCATTTATAAAAGTAGGCTCCATTTTTGTTTGAGGGCTGAGGTGTGGGGGGAGGGCACAACAGGCTGATTGGGAGAGCTATCATTATCATGAGCTGTTGTGGTGACAACAGCTTCATGGGAGACTGGGGAAAACATTTTGATGATATACAGTATTCAAGAATAGTAACTTAAAAAAAAAATTGGAACCGAAGCCAAAGAAATTGATATGAGAAAAGGATAGCTGATGAATATGAAGAAATTGTAATAGAGGCAGTAAGACTTGAACATACATTACATTTTGGGCAAGCCACCAATGCTTTACTCTTCCAAATCTCACAAATATTACAAACTGTTCACTTTTCATGGTTCCCTAGGAAAGAAAACTCTGAACATTGAAACAGTCTTGTAATATATAACTCCAGCATTCTATCACTCACTTGGATTGAAAGTTAATCACACACACACACACACTTCCCTTACTTTTCTCTTTATTTGGAGAATATGCAAATACAGAGACCAGTTGCTTAAACCATATTCAGGGCAGATGTTTACTGTGTGCAAATAACATGCTATAGTCAAAGATGTAAATTGTATCATGGCTTTAATATGGTGGTTTGCTTTATACAACAAGCTAATACAATTATTGTCTGTCTTGTCTTGTCTTACCCTACCTTACCTTATCCTACCTTGCCTTACCTTAATTTAACCTGAATCACAAATGATCTAGATGTATATTATTGCCGAATCTAGGATGCTGTGTGAATGGGAGGATTTTCATATAGAATTCTTTCTGTCTTGAATTCAGGCCTCTTCTGAATCAGTCCAAATTAGTTAAGGCATAGGATTCAAACTGTTTTAAGTCTTTATATATTACCATAGCTATTATTTTGGATGCTGAAACACACAACAGACAGTGATTCCTGTTAGGACAAGATTGCCATAACTCACTGGAAGAAGTCGCCAGTCTGCTGATGGCTTTCAAATCTTAAAGAGGAAAAGGAAAGAAAGTGGATCCAAAACTCCACTGGAAAAATATCCCCTGCCTCTTGTTGGCTCAGGTGTGATCACCTCCCAATGGTAATAAAATCATTGCAATTCTATAGAAATTCAAACTTGGGGCCCATAGCTGTGACGTGCCACTGCGTAAATGTGAGTATTTTGCCTGAAGCTTGTTCTTGTTCTTCTGAGTTTCTTTCTTGTGTCCACTAAGATTGTTTGTTTGGTTACAAACACTTCTAAGTGAGGTAAACATCTTTACTACTGACATATACCTCGGCCTACCCAGTCATTTCTGCTCATTTTTCCTTAATCTGTTCCAGTCTGCTCCCATAAGAATCAGTAATATCTAGTATTGTCTTCTCTGAGAATTAAGATTGACATAAGCACCCTTAAAGATGACCAGATTTCTATGGTGTGGGTAAAAGTAGGTAGAAGAGGGTCTCTATTTTCTCAATTTTTTGCTTTATTTTTTATTTTCTTTACTGAGCAATCTTCTTTTAGGAAAAAGGAGGACTTCCTCTTCAATCACATTTTAACAAACAAAAATAGCTCAATAGCTGCACCCTTAGAGGATGGGTTGCTTCTGAATTAGACTTAAATCAAATAACCCGAGAAGGAACTTTCTTAGTTTCATTAGTTTGCTAGACAGGAATATTCATCAGCTGAACACATAAGTTTGTTGTGTCTTTGTAGGTTCCTGTTTAGCTGCTTGTTTCCCAAACATGCATTTTTTTAAAAAAAACTTGCTAAAAGAAACTTTTTTTTTCCAGTGGACTCTTGCCATTAGAACTGTAAATCAGTCATCTCAGAATAGACGCTAGTGTCACAAGCACTAAAATGTTCCAGTTCTCTGTTTTCATTTTATAAGTGTATCTTAGCTTGAGCACTCAACAAAGTGAAATTTAGTTTATTTTCCTCAGCTGTGAGACTTTTGACAACTTTCTTTGCTGACAGAATGAATTTTACAGAGGAACAAGCTGTGATCTCAAAATCCTTGCGGTTCATATAATAAAAGGTGAATAAGCTGATTTTCAGTATCAAAGTAAAGGAATGTACTTCATCTTGACTGATATTTTTGTCTCCCTTCCCACATCTCATTTTTCACTTTCCTCTATCGCCAACTTTTCTGACAAACCCTTGAATTTCTTCTTCTATCTGTTGACTGCTTCCTCCAGTTCCGTTCTATCAAAATATGTTTTCCTCTCAAGCTACAACATGTGGCTCTATCTTTGGCTTCCTTTTATCCCATCAACTTGTCTTTCATCCTTCTATTGTTGGAAGAAATGTCCTTCTGGGTTCAGTTCCAAGTGGGGAAAAAGAGACTGGAGACATGGAGGCTGCTTGGAAAGATGGGTTAATGGTGGATCACAGGATCACGTGGCTTGAGCTCCTGAACAGAAGGGGGATCACATGCTTCCAGATGAAGAAGAAAAAGAGACCGAGCTGCTGAAAGTCCCTGGTTTTATGCCCTCTCTGGGCTTTGATCTTGATCTTGTATTCTGATTGGTTGTCAGACTCCCATTGGGCCATGCAGGGGCAACTCTGTAGGCTGTGAGTCCACGTTTGGTTGAGCATTGCTTCTTCCAGGGAGCCCTGTGGTGAGATGGGTAAAGGGCTAACACTATCATGCCTTAATCCCATCACCCTGGAGCTGAAGGGGCTTTGCTATGTAGAATAGACTGGCCCAGGCTTTTTAATGACCTGCCTAAAAACATGTTTCCTGCCTAAAAACATGTTTCTCCATTTCTCATCCAGGGAAATATAATATTCTGCCTTTTCAATATTTCCCAGGATATTTCATTTTTCAAAGAGAGGGGTGGGTTTTAACTTCCAACACTATCTTGGATGACACATCAGCCTCCAGTTTCCAAAATATTGGTCTTCCACCTGACAATTAAGGAAAGACCTTAACTATTAGCAGCCATCTAGCAAAGCTTTCCTTCTAGTAATGTTATTCTATTCCTTTGGAGGTTTGTTATGGATTGTCAAAACCCCTTTTCAACTGATAGAACCTTAACCTTAACCATTTGTGGGCAGGGATGGATCAAGGAAGTGGTGGGTTTCAAAAAATTTTAGAACCTCTTCTTTAGGTGTGGCCTGCTTTGTGGGAGTGGCTTGCTGGCCATGTGACTGGGTGGGAGTGGCTTGGCAGTCATGTGACTGGGTGGGCGTGGCCAATCTGTAAAATGTGGTGAAACTCACTTAACTACGCTTTTGCTTAGCAACCAAAATGTTGGCTCAGAAACTGTGGCATTTGAAGCACGCAAGTCTTAAAGCTGTCAAGTTACAAGACCCTTGCACCTGCAACCCTTTAGAAAAAAAACCTCCAGCTTTAAGACTTGTGGACTTCAACTCCCAGAATTCCTCCTCCAGTCGTGTTGGCTCAGGAACTCTGGCATTGAAGTGTGCAAGTCTTAAAGCTGTCAAGTTACAAGACCCTTGCACCCCTAATCCTTTAGAACCTCCCCCAAGGGTGTTCAAACTTGACAGCTTTAAGACTTGTGGACTTCAACTCCCAGAATTCCTCCTCTCGCTCTTCATCTGGATGATGTGCAGATGGGCGAGGGGAGGGAGCTGGAACTGGTTCCAAACGGCACTGAATATTTGTGGAACCTCTTCTATAGAAGAGGTTAGAACTGGCAGGATATTCCACCCCTGGATCAAGGGTACTCTATATGGCACTCCTAGGCCATGTTGACTAATGGTGTCATCTCGCACTGATGTAAAGATTTGCATTTTAAAGTAGCCTTTGCTTTTGAAGGAGGGAGTTGTTGGCTTCCCTAAACTTTGGCACTCTACATCAGTGCCTACTCTATCTGTGCCCTATCTATGTGACAGTAGGGGTCTGGAAATGGAGGGCTCTCAGAAATGAAACTGACTGGATAGGAAGCTGAATATATCGGTAGTCCTTAACTTACAATCACATTGAGGCTCACTGAGCTGTGCGATCATCGGAAGCTTCCCCCCTACACACACTTTTTAAAGCATTTTTTCCCCTGCCAGTTTGGGTGAATACGCAGGGGAAAAAATGCTTTAAAAAGTGGTGGCGGGGGGGGGGGGAGGGGGAGAGGGTGCTGCGAAAGAAAGAGGGAGAGGGAGGGAGGGAGGAAAAAAGAGAGGGAGGAAGGACCACAAACCTGGCACTAGATGCAGCTTCAGAAAGAGCACAGCAATCCAGGGCTGGAAGAGACCAGGAGGTCATCTAGTCCAACCCCCAGCCCCAGCAGGACATTGTTAAAGTGAGTTTCTGTCTTTTGCTCCCCCCAGTCACATAACTACATAACCACACCCACCCAGTCACATGACCCCCACCACCAAGCCACGCCCACAGAACCAGTAGGATTATTTTTAGATTTCACCACTGCATTGAGCCCAAATTTTCTGTTGCTAAGCAAGATATTTGTTAAGAGAGCTTTGCCCCATTTTATGACCTGTCTTGCCACGGTTGTTAAGTGAATCACTGCAGTTATTAAGTCAGTAACATGGTTATTCAATGAATCTGGTTTCCCTGTTGACTTTGCTTGTCAGAAGTTCAGAAAAGGTGATTCCAGGACCCCTGGTACACTGCAACCCTTACAAATACAAGCCATTTGCCAAGGATCCAAAATTTGATCACATGGCCAAGGAGATGCTGCAGTGATCATAAGTGTGAAAAATGGCCATAAGTCACTTTTTACAGTGCCATTATAACTTTGGTCACTGAATGAATGGTTGTAAGATGAGGACTACCTGCATTTCAGAACTTGGGGAAACTATCTAGAACAGTGGTAGTCAACCTGGTCCCTACCGCCCACTAATGACTGTTCCAGCTTTCGTGGTAGGGGTTTTGTCCGATACTTAAGATTTAATTGACTTCCATACTTTATAAATCACCATTACTGTGGAACCGGTGGGCGGTTAGAAAATTTTACTACTAACAGAGATACAAAAGTGGGCGGTAGGTATAAAAAGGTTGACTACCCCTGCTCTAGAACTTAATTTGCAGGGTTCCAGCAATGCCAGATGCCCCTCTGCCTTCCTCTCCCTTCCCCATTTCTTTCTGCCTGAAGATATTGCCTCACTCGACTAGGCCTGGATCAGCAGTGTATATTATCCAGTGAGGAGGATTGATATCCTATTTCATCTTTCATAACTAAATTTTTTTTAAAAAAATCTACAAAGGCATTTCAGTTTATTTTTCAAAATGTCCCTTTAAAGCGAAAAGATAATTTGACTATTTTTGTGGGGAAGGGGTCCAGCTTTTTTTTTTTTTTAAAGAAAAGAAATAAAAATATAATAGAATTAATCATGAAGATTATTTTTAGCAAAAGTTCAACTTTATCCATGTATTTTAATGTGGGAAAAGCCTGTCCTTTTCCCTCTGCTAATGTCTGATGCTTTCCAGCCCTCCTGTGAGGGCGTTTGAGTATCTTAGGGGGCTCAGGAGCGGAGGAGAACTTCCTCCTGGATCCTCTCTGTTTTCTTTCGTGAAAATGACATTCCTAAGCTGTTTCACTTTCTGACAGGAAATGGAACCTTGCCAAAAATGATTAAAGTCCAAGAAAGCATAACAGTTCCAAAGCTGTAGCAGTTCTTTAGGAGTCCCGAGTTTGACATTATGTCAAACAAATGTGAAATATTGTTTATTAAATTTGAATAATGCAGGGGAAAAGGGAGAAATGGGCCTTGGCTTATCGTGCTTAGGTTCTTTATTAAGTCTGCAAAGGACTCCTTAGCTTTAATAAATTGAATTAAATTCAAAAATATACATGCATCTCAAAATCTTGGTTTTCTATTAGTCTCTGTTGTAACTTGAATGTGCATTCTTGAAGTCCCACAAAGTGAGGTGCTTGTGTGAGGGATAAATGTTTTCAGTTTATCTCCCTTCGCAGAGACCTCCCCCCCACACACAAAAAAAAGATTTCTAATACACAGAAGAGATTCTAGGAAACTAATAGTTTTCCTGTGGCCTTACAAAATAATTGCATTTTCAGAAGTATATAATTAGAATGAACTATTAGGGTTTAGGACACTTTATAAAAGTCTTGGTTTCTAAGGTAGTCTATTCTAGTAGTTAAGATATCACGCAAGAAACCAGGAGACTGTGAGTTCTAGTCCTGCCTTAGATATGAAAGCCAGTTGGGTGACTTTGGCCCAGCGACTCTATTTCAGCGTCATAGGGTTGTTGTTATGGAGAAAATAGGAGTATGAGGCATGTTCAAAATTATAATTTCTGCTTAATAATGTAATAACAATATCATATAGACTTATATACCGCTTTACAGTGCATTACAACTTTCTCTAATTGGTTTACAGAGTGAGCCTTATTGCCCACAACAATCCGGGTGTTCATTTTACCTACCTCGGAAAGATGGAAGGCTGAGTCAACCTTGAGCCGGGTGAGATTCCAACTGCCAAACTGCAGGCAGCTGGCAGTCAGTAGAAATAGCCTGCAGTCCTGCACTCTAACCACTGAACCACCATGGCTCATAATGATTTATGATCCATAGAAACTTTCTATCCTGAGGGGTTTCCTACCACCCAAGTCCACTGGTCAAGTTTGCTGATACAGTATGGTCAGATTGCAGGGTCTGTACAAATTCCCATTGTTAAAAATGTCCATGGTAATGCATAAGAAATAACAACAGTACAAATGGTGGCCTTCTGTGGGTGTGGGTGGGTGTATCTATGTCGGTGGTGTGCGCATGTGTATGTATGGTAATGATGGTGGAATTGAGATAGAGGAATATGGTGTAGGGATTGAAATTAGCACTGGCTTTATATGACACTCGCTCTTCCATCTTTGGTTCCTCCCCACAATACACCAACCTACCATTTGGATAAATCAATGTTGTGTATATAGAAATGGAGGGGGGAGGAATCTGTTTAAAGCATTTTCATCCATGATTGTGTTGGATAGGATTGCATGTGCTGCTGTGGCCTGAATTTAAGAGGGAAGCTGCTGTAGCCTAGAGGTGGAGCTCTTGCCTCACAAGCAGGAGATTGTGAGTTCAATCCTAGGTAGAGGCACATGTAGGGTCTCCTTCTTGGGCAGGGGGTTGAACTAGATGACCTGCAAGGTCCCTTCCAACTCTGTTAAAGAATTGATATTTGATTTTGTGCTACATAAAATGGAAACTGAAACTGTCCTCTTAGTGTGTCTTAAAATGCTATTCCTTCCCATCCTCTTCCCCCACCCCTTCCCTAAAAAGTTAATTTGGAGTTCCTAGATTAATTTCTTTGATTTCTGTACTTCTCTAGCTTATACAAAGCAATTTATGGCTCAAAGTATGCATTTTTTTTTAAAAAAAAGATCTCTTTCAAAAAAAAAATTTGAGAATATTGTGGAAGTTTGGAAAAGAAATTGGGTAAAACATATTGATGACTGACTGCATCCCAAAAGAAATAGATGGGATATAGAATGATCCAGGAATCTCTGACATCTCTTACTTTGTTTTCTGAGGTATAAAAGCTTCAAAACTGGCTTTATTTTTGTAAGAGGATTTCATGGGGAAACAGTTAGCCTCTTTTTATAGTTGGTAATTTAATTTTTTTTTAAATAAACCAAATATCCCAGTTCAGAAAAAATGTTAAATTCAGTTTATTAATAACTACTTTGATATAATATTTTTATTGACTCATATAGACCAATCTCTCTCTCTCTCTCTCTCTCTCTCTCTCTCTCTCTCTCTCTCTCTCTCTCTCTCTCTCTCTCTCTCTCTCTCTCTCTCCTTCTCCCTCTCTCTCCTCTCTGTGTGTATGTATGTATACACTAATCCAGAGTTCAGCATGGGGACACAAATTTCCCAGTTATAACAACCTCCAAGACAAAACATCTTCAACTTGCACAACAACTCTAGAGAAAAGTATGGAAAGCGTTTTTCCCTCCTAGTTTCCACTCCAGGACTGTGTTGCTACTTATTTAAGAGCTGTCATTTTTGTCAGTTTGCCAATGTCATTGGAGATTTGTGTATGCATGTGTGTTTATAGAGTTTAATAGGGACCACTAGTACCATCATTCAGGAAGGACAGCAGTTCATGTTTACATTTGAGACAAGCAAAATTGATTGTACAAGTCAGTCAATGTCGCTGAGCACTATTTGTCACTACATAAGCAGCCACAATCTGTGTTGCTATAAATGCAGGAGGACCAGGGAATAAATCACATGAAGCATGGGAGTAGATTGAATCTATTCATCCATAATTGGAGTCCTCTCATCATGTTTGCTCTTTTTAGGGTTCCAATATGGACAGCCACAAAAAGAAAAATAAATGGTGTCTGGAGTACCGATTGCTCTTTCTATATATTTTAATCTGGTATGTAAAGTTGAAGATTAGATGGGGGTCTGCTTCACAATAAGGAAATCCTGTGTTTGCCCGTCACCTGTAATTATTTTGTAGAGAGTTGCCAACTGATCCTGTGATGAATGTAGCCCGTATATGGCAAATAGTTACAAGTATAAGGCTGAAACATTCATATGTTAAATTGCATTTGAATATTAGTATGAACAAACAGGCATCCCACTACGCAGCAACAAAGTTATAACCAATCAACTCACAAGAAATCAGGCCATCTCTCAGTAACAACAGTCAGTCAATCAAACAGTCCGAAACCAGATCATGACTCAGAAGTATCTGAACAAACAACACTAATGCTAATTTGCATCACATACAACAGTGATGGCTAACCTTTTTTGGCTCACGTGCAGGGGGGCTCACGTGCAGGGGGGTCATGCATGGGCGTGCCACATCCATAATGCTATGTGCATGACCCTGCTTTTGGTGCGCTTTTTTCACCCTCCCCAGGCTCCAGAGGCTTTCTAGGAGCCTGGGGAGGGTGAAAACAACTTCCCTGAAGCCTCCAGAGGGCGAAAAATGGCCTCAAAAGAAGGCCTAAATCAACTGGCCAGAGCACATATGCGCACTGGAGCTAACAGGGCAACACCTTGCGTGCCCTAAGAAATGATTCTGCGTGCCACTTGTGGCACCCGTGCCATAGGTTCGCCATCACTGACATACAATATTATTTAAAGACTTGTGTTCCGACAGACGAGTACACTTCAAAGCACACCGACGATGTCTCCTTGAATGGTGATAAAATGTTTGAAACCAAATTGCCAGGCTCAGAGTTCAATCCAACAGCCCCAAATTCATATCATTTAACTAGATATGTAAAAAACAGAAAGCACATGGCATACACCCATGTTATCTATTATGTAACTCTTCCTTAAGAGAGTTCAGTTAGTATTGGTTTTCCTGTCATCTCACATTCAAGTATCTCAGTGATACTATGTAGTTAAACAATGCCACAACAAAGAATATTCACAATGAATTCACTGGATCTCTAACCATTTTGTAGGTGTGTTGCTCATAGTTTCTGGACCACTGAATAAAATTAACAATGGTAAATAGGGGGATATTCCATCAAATAATAAATAGGAGTTAAAATTAAAAATCCATTAAAAAGCATTACCATACTCACTTGTGAAACTCACAAGTGAAATATTTCATGAATCACTCTATTCTAAATCTATACATTTGTGCCTAAACACAGAAATAATTTGGAATTTACAATTCATCAGCTCTTCATCATCTAAATCAGGGGTGTCAAACTCGCAGCCCACAGGCCGAATGTGTCAAACGCTGCCCCTGCCCACCTCTGGTTAGCGAGGGGGAAAAAGTTGTTATACATCACATAACAACAATGTGATGACATGAGTTTGATACCCATGATCTAAATACTAATGACTTCTGAACCTTATTATTTTTTTTCAAAATCCATTAATTTTGACTAGATGTTGCTATCTTTAAGATACAAAAGAAAACATACAAATAATTAAAAAAACTGAAAAAAGATATTAAAGTCATCAGTGATGAAAGTACTCCTTTATATTATTATTATTGTTGTTGTTATTATTTTATTACGTTTTTTTAAAAAAATAATACACATTAAAATAAACTAAGAAGAAAAAGAAGAAATAAAAGAGAAAACTTAAGTGTTTAAAATAGATAAAAGTAGAAGAAAATTGTAAATTTACCTTTCTATAAAATTGCACTCTTTCTATAATCTATCCTGTCTAATCATCAAAACTGTAGTTCTATCATCTTCAACAATTATTCCTTCATTGTAGGTATTGCCAATTCTTTCCATCTTTGTGCATACAACACTCTTGCTGCAGTTATAATATATATTAAAAAAAGATTCATGAGTTATTTTCAACTACTTACCCATCTATCCCAAGAGGAAAAAATCTGGTTTCAGTTATATGTTAATCTTTAAAATCCTCTAAATCAGTGACTGCATTTAAACCCAAAATTTTCTAGCTTTCTTGCATATCTACCAATGATGGTAAAATAATCCCTCTTGTTCCAATTTCTAACATAGATTTGCTTTACTGATTTTAGGTATGTTTTCTGGTGTCATATATATATAATCATGTGTACACAATTTTGTTTCAGAGTCAGTCTTAGTCAGTGGTGAAATCTAAAAAAAATTCCTACCAGTTCTGTGAGTATGGCTTGGGGGGGGGGGGTGTCATGTGACTGGGTGGGCATAGTTATGTAGTCATGTGACTGTGTTAAAACACAGAAACTCGCTTTAACAATGTCCTGCTGGAGCAGGGGCTTGGACTAGATGACCTCCAGGTCCCTTCCAGCCCTGGATTGCTGTTCTCTTTCAAGGTATACTCTGAAGCTGCGTCTAGTGGCAGGTTTGTAGTCCTCCCTCCTTTTCCTTTTTCCCTCCCTCCCTCTCTTTCTCTCTCTCTCTTTCTTTTTCAGCACCCACCCCCCCAATCGCTTTTTAAAGCATTTTGCCCCTACCTATTTGCCCCAGCAGGGGAAAAATGCTTTAAAAAGCAGGGGGGAAAGCTTCTGATGATTGCATGGCTTATGATCCTCAGAAACTTTTTTTTTTGCTACCAGTTCACAGACCCAATGAATTCTTTGGCCTACTTTGAATATTTCTGGTTAATAAATGTGTCCCTCTGCCATCAGATGCTCTCTTGATTTTATTCTGTATTTCCTTGATAGAAGTCTAGTCACATTGCATTGCACTCATGCCAGCAGCACCGAAGCACTTCTGGGTTGAAAGGGTTATCTGATGGCATAACGATTGCCTGGGAGACACTGAGTTTGAGACTCCATTCATGTCCTCAGCAGGACCTGGAGGGAAGGATGGGAATTCACCCTGCCCCACAGCAGTACTCGGATCTTGAATGCAAACTTACTGCTTGTCAAACCAGTGTCCTAACCATGTGAACTGTATAGAATTCTAGAATTTCATGGTATGTTAATCATTTGCATTTGCCTATTATTTCTCATCTGTAAAATGTTTCTTGTGTTAAGAGCCATAAAGATGTTTTCAGAGAACAACTTACTTTTGTATCTATTCCATATTCTCAATATGGCATGTCTAACATAATTTTTAAAAGCTACACCAATCTTGACTTTGACGTACCAGAAGTATCCATGCCACCCAAACCTCTGTTCATGCTCTTCTAATTCCAAAAACCCTTTGTTTCTTAAGGAGCACCCATTCTTTCATCCAAACCAAATACAATAGTAGTGCTTGGCTGCTTCCAAACTTGTCAAATTTGCTACTCAATACATTTTGGTGAAAAGATGTTGTCCTGGTACTTGGGTTGTTTTTTTTTTTTTTGTGGTATTCAGTGTGCTGTGATGGGAAGATGGGACAACTATGGAAAACGGACAGGAAGTCAGCTATTCTGAGAAGGTTACTGCAAAAGATAGTGGGGGATGGTCTCAGAGGGCAGACAGGAAGTCAGCCGTGCTGCAAAGGTCATTGATATAGGAAAAGGAACAATCAATCCTTCCCAGCTGAACAAAGGACCATGTGGTAAGTCACCTGGTTTGTTTGACATCATAATTTTTAGTATTTATTGGGTCCCCTGGAAGCAGTTAATGAGGAGTATTGGGGTACTCCTGTAGTAAGCTGCAAAATGCAGCTTCAAATAAGGTAAATCTGATTCTCTTGTTTCATTTGCATCTTGCAATATCTTATATTTAATTTGTGGCCATTACTCTTGTCAACTTAAGATATCACATTTTGCCACTGTTTAAATGATGCATGGATTGTCAAACATGGTATTGTCTGAAACAAAAACATCATTCTAAACAAAACATTCATTTTTGTTATAGAAATTCTTCACAATGAGAATTGTAATTTCTCCCATGTTAAAGTGAGGAAACTACTCCTAAAGGAATAGATGAAAAATGATCATAGTTTCCATGAGTCAATCACATACTTTGTATGGCTATGGTTAATTTTACCCAATATAACAAAATAATTAGAAAGAATATATTCTCCGTATTCATTGCTCTCATCAGTATGGTTCCAAGTTTTTTGCTGATGCCGAAATATTCCATTTTCCCTAGGAAAGCTCTAATCTTATACAATGATTACATTTCTTTATATACTGTAATGTAAATGCACATTATTTAGATGAAGATGGAGGATGATGCTTTGGATTTACATATGTTTTGCAAGAAAATTGACAGGTTTCTAAAAGAGCAAATACTTTCTACATAATTATTTATTAGGAAGTAGTTGAGAAATGCACCACAGTTGTTTTAGCTTTTAAAAGGCACTCAGGTTTAAAAGAGTAAACAAACTCTTTTCACTCAGAGGGTGCAAATGATTAGAATTTAAGAAAAGGGATGACTTCTTTGAGTTGTTTGTGTGGGGGAATCACCCAGTTCTTCGGCCTTTGAAATCTCTGGATTGATAGGTTGTCATGTTATAATGAATACCGAGTAATTATCTTTAGATACGTTTTGAAGTCTTTTCTAAAGCTTTAAGAATTGATTCTTGCAGATATGATATATGTCCCCGCAGGATATAGCTACAACCAGATTAAAATAACCAACCTATGCTTAAATCAGATGGTTCATTAATTTAGCAGAGTTGTTACCATGCCCATTTACCGATATGGGGATGGACTGATAGAAGTATATCAAGAAATACATAAGAACATCACTTTCTTAACATATAACCTGTTAGGCTAAATATTGTGGCTGTAATTAATGTTTCTGTTATTGTAAAAGAAAACCTCAGTAGAAGGTAGTAAAAATATTAATAATATTTAAAGAGACACATTATATTAGAAAGGGTAACATTTCCTTCTCCTTCAAGGAAGATAGCATATCAACATACAATACATATTTGAACAAGTTTCAAAGCAAGCAACTTTAATAGGAGTGCATTCATTGTCAACATATGATACAGAAAAGGTCAACAGTTAATTAAATAATCCATCACCTTAGGACAGAGAGCAGTTCTCAACTGTGACAACCCATGGCAGAAATATTAAAAGGTCAAAAAATGAGTTACTATAGGATTCTAGTTTGTTATTCTACATTATAAAGATGTGGCACGACTTGAGAAACATGAATCTGAACAGGAGAGCAAAGGGAGGGGAAACAATGATGGGTGAACCTCTTAGCTTAAAATCCATCCCTTTTCTCCTTTTCTTCAAGCTTCCTTGGAAAAAGTTCAGGTTTTTTTCCCCTACCCCTCCAAGATTCTTTGAATGAATTAGAAAAGATGAAAGAAGCCACATTAACCCTCAATAAGCTGTTGGAACTGTAATGGAACTTATTGGTAGACAACATAACAGTATTCTAATTGTTGGGATATTGTTCCAGCTTTCACCAATGAAAGTGATAAACATGGCGTTGTTCATCTATAAGAAATATGGGGATTCCCTTTTGTCGCCTTCAATACTCCTTGGGATTATATTTATTTGATTCAATGACATACCACTAAGTAATCAGATGATTATTTCTCAATTAAGTTTTTCTGTGTGTGTGAAATTAAAAAAGGGTGCATGTTAAACTTCCAATAGGCTTAATGTTACTGTAAAAGGTAAGAGTTTTTCAGTTGTTTTATTTATTTATTTTTATTTTAATCATATTTATATCCCGCCCTTCTCCACAGAGGACCCAGGGCGGTTTTGAGGTTAAAGGAACTCTTTGTGGGCAACTTCAAATGTTTTCTTCTTTTTCCTAATGTTTTTGAGGACTTTCCCTGAATTTCATTGGGTTAGTGATTTTCCAGGCGTGTTTGTGAACTGAGCTTTGAAGAAGTTATAACTTTCCTGCATATCTTCACAACTGAGTTTGATGTACAAGTACCTCACATTTTTGACTTACTACCACTGGGAAGGTTATATATACTTTATTAATCCACATATAACATGACATATATCTTATGCTGGACATAGATGTGAACATGATGAACATAGATGTTGTGCTGAACATAGAAGCATAATATCTGATCATTTGAAGATTAAGGATCTGAATCCTACACAAAGACAGGTGAGTTTCAGTCCCAAGTCCATTCATTTTCAATTGAATGAATGAGCATGGCTTCTTGAAAGCCAAATACTCAAATACCAGAGTAGTTGATTAATCAGATGAAACTTTCTTTCAAATCTCTGATTTATTGAATTACATTTTCTTAAAAAAATTATGCACACAGTTATACATCTGTTACTGCCCTGCTTGCTTTCCCATCTTTTCAAATACAGCCTGTCCTTATCAGGCAGCCGACATTGACTGATTTTTAAAAACAACATCACCAACCAAGTACGGACAGAACAAATTATACTTAGATAGAGGACTGCAATGAAATTTTGAGAATTAAAAAGAAAAATACATTTTTATTGTTGTCAAGAGAACAACTGAGATATGCTAGGTAGTCAGTGGAATAAACACAAAATTTAAAGGAAACTTTATTTTTACCATTGATTAGGCTATCAATAAGTACAATTAACCAGATAGAAGTCTGCCCTCTGGTTCTATTTATATCTATATTATCTAGACCCGCGCCAGTCCGGCTTCCGACCCGGTCACAGCACCGAGACGGCATTGGTCGCGTTGGTTGATGATCTCTGGAGGGCGCGGGATTGCGGTTGTTCCTCTATCCTGGTCCTGTTAGACCTCTCAGCAGCTTTTGATACCATCGACCATGGTATCCTATTGCACCGACTGGGGGGGTTGAGGCTGGGAGGCACTGTTTTGCGGTGGTTCTCGTCCTACCTCTCTGGTCGGTCGCAATATGTGTTGACGGGAGGGCAGAGGTCGACCTCGAGACCCCTCTCATGTGGGGTGCCTCAGGGGTCGGTCCTCTCGCCCCTCCTGTTTAACACATATCTGAAGCCGCTGGGCGAGATCATCCATGGTTTTGGGGTGGAGTACCACCTGTACGCTGACGACACCCAGCTGTACATATCCACCCCAAACCACCCCAACGATGCCGCCGAAGTGCTGTCCCGGTGTCTGGAGGCCATACGGATCTGGATGGGTGGTAACAAACTCAGGCTCAACCCTTCCAAGACCGAGTGGCTGTGGTTTCCGGCAGCCCGGTTCAGCCAGATTACTCCAACTCTGGCCATTGGGGGCGAAACACTGGCCCCCGTGGAGAGGGTGCGCAATTTGGGTGTCCTCCTGGATTCCCGGCTGTCCATGGAGGACCATGTGGCGGCCGTGGCCAGGGGGGCATTTCATCAGGTACGCCTGATGCGCCAATTGCGCCCCTTACTGGACAGGGCTGCCCTTCGCACAGTCACTCAAGCTCTCGTGCCGTCCCGGCTCAACTACTGTAATGCTCTCTACATGGGGCTTCCCTTGAGGTACACTCGAAAGCTACAGTTAGTCCAGAATGCAGCCGCGCGGGTGATTACGGGAGCTACTAGATGCTCCCACATAACACCGATCCTGCGCGAGCTGCACTGGCTTCCTGTGGTCTTTTGGGTGCGCTTCAAGTTTTTGACGCTCATCTTTAAAGCGCTCCATGGCTCGGGGCCTAGTTATATGCGAGACTGCCTTCTGCCCCATACATCCCTTTGGCCGATCCGCTCCCACAGAGAGGGTCTTCTCAGGGTGCCGTCGGCCGGGCAATGCCGTCTGGCGACACGCAGGGGAAGAGCCTTCTCTGTGGCGGGCCCTGCCCTTTGGAACGACCTACCCCCTGAATTGCGCACTATCACCGACCTCCGCCTCTTCCGCCAGTGTCTAAAGACACATCTTTTCCAGCAAGCCAGCCTAGCCTAACCTCCCATGGGGACTATTTTAGAGAGTTTGAAACTGGGAATTTTAAAATTGGTTTTAGCATAGGATTAGATTAATTTAATATGTTTTTAAATTATGTATTTATTGTTTATATGTTTTTTAAATTCCTGTGCGCCGCCCTGGGTCCTCTGTGGAGAAGGGCGGGATATAAATATAAATAAATAAATATATAAAGAGCCCTTGTAGTGCAGTATTGCAGGCTAACTGTGCCAAGTGCCAGAAGTTCGAAAAGAAGGACTAGGTGAGGCATGAAAGAAGTGTTTCAATATTTCAGGGAGTGCCACAAAGAAGAGGGAGTCAAACTATTCTCCAAAGCACCTGAGGACAGAACAAGAATCAATGGGTAGAAACTAATCAAGAAGAGAAGCAACTTAGAACTGGGGAGAGATTTCCTGACAGTGAGAACAATTAATCAGTGGAACAGCTTGCCTCCAGAAGTTGTGAATGCCCCAACACTGGAAGTTTTTAAGAAGATGTTGGATAACCATTTGTCTGAAGTGATGTAGGGTTTCCTGCCTAAGCAGGAGGTTGGACTAGACGACCTCCAAGGTTCCTTCCAACTCTGTTATTCTATTCTATTCTATTCTATTCTATTCTATTCTATCCTGATTAGCTCAAGGTTGACTCAGCCTTCTGAGTGGATAAAACAAGGACCCAGATTTTTGTGGACAATGTGCTGACTCTGTAACTCACTTAGAGAGGGCTGTAAAAAACTATGAAGCGGTATGTAAGTGTAAATGCTATTGCTATTGCTATATGTCAACTATATAGCTGGATAGAAGCAAATGTGGGATGTGTGAGTATATGTCAGAATGATGACAGCAGTGTTGTAATGCAAACCCCACCCCTTTTAAATGTGTGTCTTAATGAAAGCAGCAAGTTCCTGTTGTTGCCCATGAACAAATGTGCCTTAAATATATCAATCAGCCATCTGTCTGTGTGGTGTTTGATCTGGAAGGGGTGTTTTATATCTTAATGTTGTAGCTGAATGTGGACAGACACATGTAGAGAGTTCATGTTAAAAATAATGCTGGAGATGTCATATTAACATATTTTCCCTTTTCTCCTCTTAGTCAATGAGTTACTATTTTGCATAGTTCTATAATCCAATATATTTATTTCCTGTGCCTTTATCTCTGATTGCCACCCCCTCCTATCTTTGTTCCTTTTGTTGTCCACTATGCATCATCCAGGCTGTAAAATATCTTGATTTTCTCTTACATTAATAAAATGCAACCAGGTCACCTTGAAGTTTCCTCCCTTTATTTACTCAATTCAATTATTCTCATCCTTTCAAAACTTTCAACTTATTTATTTATTTATGTAGCATATGATTTAGAGCACATGGATAACAGTAAACTAAAACTTTTGGCCTGTCACCTCCAGGAAACAGGAAGCATCCCAAATTTTTGCATTTCTTTTCTCTCTGTCTCCCCCGCACACACATCCACCCTACAGTCCCACAGTGAAGATGCGTACCTAAGATATATTTGATTTATATCTACAATCAGTGAGCTTTACAGTGAGGTTGTTCTTCATAGTTTCATATACTACATTGCCAAATGTGATTTTTGTGTCCTTTGTAAAATATACAAAGGCAAAGGGGAAAAACATATGCAGGACTTCCTCATGTAAGGCCTCACTATGGGATCTACTATATTGATATTTTTGTTTGTATTATTTGGTTTTCTCCTACTGCTAAATAATACCACTTTCCCTCTCTCACATGTGTTATACCTTATTCAAGTTTCCTACTTCAAGAGACTGGATGTTCCAAAGCATGAAGAAGAGAAGGAACATCAAATGAGGTGGGGGTCCTTGGCATCCTGCCAATCAAAAGACTTACAAGATGGATCAAAACTTGCTGGCACGGATGGTACCCAGGAACTAAGCCATCTAAGGAGATAAAAGTGTTTGTTAGACCCAGAAGGAAAGTGGTTGCCAGAACAAGGACCAAAGCATTGATGATGAATCTGTTGGGTTCTGTTAGCAGACAAGCTGCCATACTGGGCAGCAACTGTTCACTTGCAAGACATCTTCAAAGCCAGTCTCATGTAGAGCACATCGCAGCAGTCAAATTATGAGATGATCATGATATGAATCTCTATTGTGAGGGCTGGACTCCAGTCTCCAAAGGCCCAGATTTGCCCACCAGTTGGACAAAGGCACCCATGGCCTCTAACTATTGTACTGGCATGGACTCCAGGTTCAAGAAGATCCTTGACCTGAAGGACTAGGTGGCCTGTAGTTCATCCTTGAATGAAGAAGAACCTCATTCAGAACCCATACTAGAACTGGAAACTCACTCGATTGCTCACCAACAAGCACAACCCTATCACAAACACACACATAGCCTCCCCCCACCCCCAATTTGGTTGCTGACATTTATAATTGAATTCCACTAAGATTATTTTGCAGATTCAAGCATAGCTGTAAGATATGTTAGCCTACAACTGCATGAATGAAGGTTTATGAAGAGTCTATATATCACTCTGCCTACAGGGGTGGGTATTTTTATGACCGTTCCTGCTTCTTCTAAATTTTCTGCCTTCATTTTCTCAGCATAACCGTGCATAGTTCTTTCTGGGCTGTCCGCATCCGTCTCTCTCTGCCGTAGTCTGCCAAGTGTTATATGATTAACTCTCACTGTAAAGTGGTTTGAGAGACTTTGTATGAGAAACAATAAAAAAAATAAATTGAATTGAACTGTGGCCTCACCTCCCCACTTTTTAGTGTAACCCTCCCAATACACACAAAAACCTCTCTTGAGTCATGTCATATTAGAAGAAAAAAAGGGTACAAGATTAAGAATCCACAAGAGGAAAAAACAAAAAAAGGTAACAGAAAATGACAGCTTGCATAAGGCTCTTTGTTGCGGATGGATAGAATGAAGGAGCAATGCTTGTTTTCTCAGTGCAACAAATGACTATATAAGTCAAATGGAGATCTTTTAATTCGAACCTGCTGTTTAGGTGCAAGTGTTCACAACCATGGGGTTTTGGGGGTTTTTTTTGCACAACTTTATTAAATTTGCTCACAGCCATTTTTATGACTACACTGAAATCATAAGATACTTCTGGGACATCTTATTCAGGTGCAGCAAACATTTTCTGGAAGAGCCCTTCCAGAAAAGGTACAAATAGGTACAAATCCAGCATTCAGTTTCACCTCAACTGGACTTACTTTTTGAACTCACCCAGGTGTATGATGGCACCTAACTGTGGGCATCATTCACCAAGAGAAAGAGCTGATTGCCTACTTGCAATCTATTATTTGGTCTTGTTTTCTAGGAAGCAAACAAGGGGAGTCCTTGGTAGCCTGAAAAACAGGCACTTATTATTAACATTATTATTATTATTCTAACAATAAACTAACTTATAAAGAAAAACTACATCATTCAAGTTCTTTGCCTGAATGACCCATGAAGAGTGGGGTACATTTCCTGCTTTTAGTATTCCAAAAAGTATAGGTAGGCTCTGTTAAGGATATCTTTGTTTGGAGACCGAAAGTATGTGCAACGGAATGTAGCAAGAGATATGTTGCTAGGTTTCCACACTAACAGTCACAGACATCGATGGTAAAAACAAGTAGACTTTTACTTGTGGTGGAAAAAATAAAGTAAGATACCCTTATTCACAAACAAGTGATAAGTAGTCCTGAATCAAATACAGTCTATTACTCAGTTGGCTTACAGTTGCTCAACTCACGATTCTCTTTGCTTTTGCTGATCTAACCTTCATCCAAGAGATCAGCAACTAACAGTGATTCTGGCTTCCTCCTATGGCTGATTGAGGAAGCAGCAGCCAATTACATTTCACTGTAGCATTTAAAGTTACAGATACCAATTTCAATCATGGCTTATATGTATTGCCAATCCAACACTAGGATTATATTCCTCACAGGTTCCTCTTGTCTGTCTATCTGTCTATCCCTATTTTTTAATGTTTAAATTGGTATGCTGAGCAATGTTAAAATCAATAAAAACCACACTGAGGAATGGTCTTATTCGGATTAAATCCATGTGCTTTTAATGTTATAGGAAAGTTTTTGAAATGCAAATGCCACCAGCAGGTGAGAAGAGAAGGTGTCACCTTTGTCTCTTCTGCTGTGATCCTTCAAAGAATTAACTCACTTGAACCTGCGGCTTGGATATAGAGAAAAGGGAAAACTCCATCAAAGGGTCAGTAGGGAGCTTCATCCTCCTAGTGAAATAGAAATTAGAGGGGAGAGATATTGCTCAACATAGTCAAGAAAAGGATGAATTAACTTATACTTGGAGCCTGATTATTGCTCTGTTCCTCAAATTGGTGCAGGTTGCATCTCAAAACAACAATAGCTATGCATTGAAAACTCAGATTAAGTCAGGTCATGTTCAGACTAGATTTTGATTGTAAGATTGGATTTAGAAAATGAGGTTTTTTTACTCACTGCATAACAAACTTGGATTTATAGAATAGGACCCCTAACTGCAATTCATAACACTACTTTGAGTTACTACTACAGGGAGTGGAGGGCAGGCACAGGATCTTATGTATTTTGGGCTGCATCCCTAAGGCGCTTTTTCAAGAGGCAACTGGACTTTGTTTTTCCCTGAAGACATACACTCCTCATTCAAGAAGCTGAACTGAAGAAGCGTCTTGGATCAAAGTTAAAACATTTTCAAGGAAAAACAAAGTCCAGTTGGGACAACTATGACCTGGATGACTGAAGAATCTCCATAAACATTTGGACTGCATCAGTGTACTTCTAAACTGAAATTCCTCTAATAAAGGGGAAATCAAAACAAAGTTGCCATCAGGGAAAGGCATGAGGAGGAAATCACAACATCTCAGGAATGTTTGTATAATTCTGCCTTTTGCTACTTTTATTAGGTCAAAGAGCAAGGACTTAATTTGTCAGCCGATACATGTTGGAACCCCACAAATCCCCACATGCATTGGTTGCAATGTGGACAACAGATTCTCAGTGATTTTACTCTATTAGTTTTCCTCCTAAACACTTCCATTCATGCATTCAGAGTAGACTATATAGCTTCTCTCAATCTTTGTTGTCTCTCCTCAAAAAATCTGTGAGGAAATATAAAGCCAACTGATATGTTTCATATGTTATTTCAATGCTGCACTCTCCTCTATTTAAGCCAAACATTTTATCCTTGGGTGGGTGAAACAATAGCCAGGAGCTTCACACAGAGAATCTCCCATCCAATATGGTTGAGAGGGATTAATTGTTTTCTTTCAGGGTAGTAAAACTAATCAGAATAACAGAGTAACAGAGTTGGAAGGGATCTTGGAGGTCTTCTAGTCCAGGGGTCCCCAACCCCCGGTCTGCGGACCGGTGCCGGTCCATGGCTTGATAGGAACCGGGCCACAGGGCCGGAGAGGAGGAGGAGGGAGGTCAGGGCAGCCCCCTGGGCAGACTGCGCACCAGGGGCAGGAGAGCGCAGGTGCGGCCGCTCACGCTGTTGGGGGCCCTAGAGGGGCGAGTGAGCCGACTCACCCCCCCCTTGTGCGCATGCACCGCCTATTCCCCCCCCCCCCGCTCCTCCTCTACACCGGCTGGTCCGTGGAATTTTCTTTAAAATGAAACCGGTCCCTGGTGCAAAAAAGGTTGGGGACCCCTGTTCTAGTCCAACCCTCTGCTCAGGCAGGAACCCCGATATCATTTCAGTCAAAGGTTGCCCAATCTCTTCTTAAAAACTTCCAGTGTTGGAGCATTTACAACTAATGGAGGAAAGACATTCCACTGATTAATTGTTCAACCAGAAGCCCAAGTTTCCATATTTGGGGATTTTATTTATTAGACTATTAAGTGGACCAAAAGTAATAAAAGATGAGGGAAGGAAAGTGGAGAAGGTGAGAACCCAGCAGAATCTTTACAGATTAAACTTTGAAATTATTTTGTCAGAGAAATTCTCAAATAAAAAGTGTTAACTGACATGAACAACATTTGAGAAACTAATCCAATGACAGTTCTTTAGGCATTTACGGAAGGCTAATAAGACCATTTTCAGAGATGAAAAAGATAGAAAGTCACAATATATGGCCATCATATTGGCAGGATTTGGCTTTGTATCTCATTAGTAAGCATTAACAGATGTTTCTCATAACATAGAAGTAATGTGTAAGTTCCTGGTTTCAGGTAAGGTGGCCCAGATATGCCTGGGAGAGGCAAATTAGCCTCTCATGGTTTACTCAACTGGAGATGGTAAATTACGATTGTATTGGGCAAGCTCTCTCGGAAAGAAACAATGTCTAATCAACTTCTATCTTTGAGACACCTGACCATGACCTTCTCCCCACTACATTACTTACTGAATCTGTAGGATTTTGATCCTACAGTACTTGGCCTTGGATGAAAAGACAAATTCTTAGCCAATGCATAGTAAGATAAACATAAAGGTAAAGGTTCCCCTCACACATATGTGCTAGTCATTCCTCATTCTAGGGGGCAGTGCTCATCTCCATTTCAAAGCCGAAGAGCCAGCGTTGTCTGAAGATGTATCTGTGGTCATGTGGCCGGCATGACTAAATGCTGAAGATGCATGGAACACTGTTACCTTCCTACCAAAGGTGATTCCTATTTTTCTACTTGCATTTTTACATGCTTTCTACTGCTAGGTTGGCAGAAACGAGGACAAGTAACAGGAAATCGCTCCGTTACGCAGCACTTGGGATTAGAACCGCCAAACTGCCGACCTTTCTGATTGACATGCTCAGTGTCTTCACCACTGAGCCACCGCGACCTTCAATGCACAGTATCCATGGTTAAGATAATGCAAATGAATCATACATGAAATGTGTCTTCTGCATTCATGTATTATTTGGCTGCATCAACATTTTGCCACATTGTTATTATTATTACTTAGATGTAACATAACTGCCCACTCCAGTTATATTTTAAAAACATAAAAGAAAAATGCAAATATCTCATTATGCAATTTTCTATACTAAGGATCATTTTACATACCTTCACATTCCCTTGGCATCTCCAATATAATTTTTATGTTTATTTTTTTGCTTTTAAAGCAAAATAGTCAGCAGCAGGTAAGGAAAAAGAACTTATGCCTGAGATCTGCAAAACATTTTAAGTCTCAGGTGTGTGGGTTTTTTAAAATCTCTTTTAAGTGCACAAATAAACTGATAAGCAATTCTTCAAATACATTTATTACGGAAATGATGGTGGCAGAGCTCACTTCCTTATATTTTAATTTATTTTTTTTTGGCGTTTTTGTAAAAATAGTTACCATTAGTCATTTGATACTTTATTTCAGCATATGAAACCATATGGGGTTTTACAGACCAATTAGCAGAGCACCAATAGAAAGTATTACCAAAAAAAAAGGTGTATTTCCCAATTTCTTGAATTATGTAGGCACTGAAAGCATAAACTTTCCAGCATGTTCAGTTACAGAGTAAATGATGCCAGCCCAGTTTTCCTCCCAATTTCATGTTTAACTTAACATTATCCTGGTATACTTACTGTAAGTAGAATATTTTTTTTGGGGGGGGGGTGTTACATTTCGTTATGGTTGCTCAAGAGTAATGATTGCTATTATAGCTCGAAAAGGAAAGATATATGATTCTGACTGTTATGTGAAGGAATTATAAACATGCTTCATTAGATAATGTTTATTTATTGCACACTGTGTGTTTACCTCCACTGTAGCATTAAAGTTTTGACTGCTTTTTAACTATCAAATTTGATATTGTTGTGGCAACTGCACCACTGAAATGATGGCCACGTTACAGCTGTTATCAAAGAATAAGATTTATAGCTGTATTGCATGATGCAAAGATATCTGCACATTTATTTCATTTTTATTACTTTGTTCCAATATTTTAATGAAATAAGGTGAGATGAAGTAATGTAAGAATACATGTTAGAAGCATTTAAAGAAAAGAAAAAATAGGAACATTGTTCTGATAAAAGTTTATCTGTTTCAGAGCATATCATTCAAGCTCTAAATTAAGAGAACAAGTTGTCCTGGAACCAGCATACATTTTTGGATCAGTAGAGTGTCTTCTCCAAATCTACAGTGGAAACATCATAAGCTTGGATGCATTGATTCATCCTACAAACAGCAAAACAGGCCATAATAACTTTGAAGATGGTGTGCTGTTTGCAGTGATTCTATGGCAGCGGTTCTCAACGTGTGGGTTGCGACCCCTTTGAGGGTCGAACGACCCTTTCACAGGGGTCCCCTAAAAACACATATTTTTGATGGTCTTAGGAACCGAGACACCAATTTTTTGGTTAGGGGTCACCACAACATGAGGAACTGTATTAAAGGGCATTGGGAAGGTTGAGAACCACTATTCCATGGTGCATGCATTCATGTCACACAGTGCGTTTCTATACATGGCTACCCAAAAGTAAGATCAATCTTTGTTCTTAAAGAACTGCTTAGAGAGCGGCAACCAAATTTTCACTGTTATTCCCACTCATTTGGCCTTTTATTTTAATTATTTATTTAAAACATTTCTATAGTATATAACTATACTAGCTGAATACCTGTGCTCCGCTACGAAACTATGTGATTGGGCTTGATAAATTGTCACTTACAGCTTGAAAATTAATGAGTAGTTACCATTGACCTCTCCTCTCCCCTTCTCTCCCTCAGGCTTGCCCCACAGAAGCCTCCCCTATCCTATCCTCTTCTCTCCCTCAGGCTTGTCCCACAAAAACCACCTGTATCCTATCCCCTTCTCTCCCTCAGGCTTGCCCCACAGAAGCCTCACCTATCTTATTGAAAAATTCTTTGTTAAAAGCCAAGAGGTACATACATGACACATTTCAAGTTTGTAGGCCTTACAGTTTTGGAGATTTTGTGATTCCTGCATGAGTGTTTTCGCAAAGATAGATAGATAGATAGATAGATAGATAGATAGATAGATAGATAGATAGATAGATAGATAGATAGATAGATAGATAGATAGATAGATAGATAGATAGATAGATATACAGACACAGATATAAATATAAATATAGATAATATTTGTAAGTACAGGTAGCCCTTGACTTACTGAAGTAAGCCCTTGATTTACTTATGACCACAATTGAGCCCAAAATTTATGTTGCTAAATGAGACATCTATTAAGTGAGTTTTGTTCCATTTTATGATCTTTCTTGCTTCACTTGCTAAGTGAATCACTGCTGCTGTTGTTAAGTTAGTAATACGGTTGTTAATTGAATCTGGCTTCCCCACTGACTTTGCTTGCAAAAGGTGATCACATAACCCTGGGACAAGGCAACGCATCATATGCTAGTTGCTAAGTGTCCAAATTTTCATTATGTGACTATGGGGATTCTGCAATGGTCATAAGTGTGAAAAACGGTCAAAAGTCACTTTTTGCGGTGCCATCATATCTTTGAACGGACACTAAATGAACAGCTGTAAGTCAAGGACTACCATTTGTGCAAAGCTTTTGAACGGAGACACTAGGTTATGCATTGGCATCTGAAATACAAAGCAATAGCATTCTGTTGCTGCCTTCCAAAGAAGATGTACTCATCTTTGTTCTCCCGGATCAGGAATGCGACTTGAAGACACGGGATGCTTATTGTGAACTCTTTTTGTTTATTTTAGTTCTTGAAATACTGAATAGAGACATAAGACAAGATGAGAGGATTGTGGGAGTAAAGATTTAAAAAAGAGATTTATAAATTAAGAGCTTCTGCCAACAACGATGTTGGTTTTGGAATATCCTTTAAAGAGGGAATTGAACTATCAATGGACAAATTAAAATAATTTGGCATATTAGCAGGTCTTAACATCAGTAAATAGAAGAGGAAGAAGTTAACAAAACTATGAAAATACAAGATAAACAGAACTGATGAATAAAACAGGCTTTAAGATTGAGAAAAAGGTTAAATATTTGGGCATCACGATGACAAATATGAACTCCACATTATTTCATAATAACTATGTTTAGATATGTTAAGATACAAGAAACTACAACTGTCATTGTTGGGGAGAATTTCTGTGATCAAGATGAATGTTTTGCCTAGAATGTAGTTCTTGTTTAAGACAATAACTGCTTTGACAACTGATGATGCCCTGTTTAAACAATAGCAGAAGGATATATCTAAATTTGTGCACTGGGGAAAAAATGAGTGAAATAAAAGGTGTTAAGAGAGACACAAAAAAGAGGAAGATTAGGTTTACCTGATTTGAAATTGTATCTTGCAGTTTGCTGTTTGGAGGTTGAAGGATGTGACCTGAGATTTGGGTGGCATAGATATTTGTGGTTACAATAAAATTAAGGTTAACATAAATTCTAAAAATCATTATTTTACAAGTGTCATCCTGAGAATTTGGGATAGATACAAACGCATGCATCTTTGCGGTTCTTAGCACAAGAAGCATTTTATACTTGAGAATTGTGGTATTTTTCTCTCCCCCCTCCCTGTCTTGCTCTAGTAGTTTCTATTGTTTTTTATCTTCTTTCTTAGTGTTTTGAATACAATTATGCAGAAAAAAACCAATGCGATTTGAACTTACATGCTTTACCCTAAAATCCGTGGGTGTATCCTCCAAGTCATCCAAAAATGTTTTCCTAAATTTTTAAATAACAGAAGGGCGGGAGTATTAACTACATGTGTCAAATAACCACATTAATTTCTCCTTTAATATAAATGTAATCAAAGTTGTCCATTTAAAGTGGTACGTTCCTTTCCTTAGATTTGTCACAGGGTGTTTAATTCTAGATTTTAGGATAGTTTTAACTAATACAAATGATGCTTCTTAGCATTCCCCCCCTCCTCTTTATTTAGGGTATTGCTCCTCTTTATTTAGGGTGGTGCGGTGGCTCAGTGGTTAAGATGCTGAGCTGGTTAGCTGGAAAGGCAGAAGCCCAAGTTTGAGACCTGATCACCACCTGACGGAGTGAGCTCTCATCCTCACCAAGCTCCTGCCAACCTCGCAGTTTGAAAACATGCAGGCGCAAGTAGATTAATAGGTAACACTTTGATGGGAAGGTAACAGCTTTCTGTGATGTCACACTGGCCACATGACCATGGGAATGTCTTATGGCTCGGGGCCTAGCTATATACGAGACCGTCTCCTGCCCCATACGTCCCTTCGTCCGATCCGCTCCCACAGAGAGGGTCTTCTCCGGGTGCCGTCAGCGGGGCAATGCCGGCTGGCGACACCCAGGGGAAGGGCCTTCTCTGTGGCAGGTCCGCCCCTCTGGAACGACCTACCCCCCGACCTTCGCACTATCTCCGCCTCTTCCGCCAACGTCTTAAGACGTATCTATTCCAACAAGCCGGCCTAGGATAGCCCCTACTTCTGACTTTTAAAATTAAAATTAATTTGGTATGGTTTTAAAATGGGTTTTTAGCACGGGTCTAATAATTTAATATATTTTAATCGATTTTGTATTTTGTGGTTTTAATAATGCCTGTGCGCCGCCCTGGGTCCTAACAAGGAGAAGGGCGGGGTATAAATTTAATAAATAAATAAATTATGACAGCACTGGCTCATTGGCCTTTAAACAGAAGAGAGCACTGCCCCCCCCCCTGCCCCATAGTGGGCAACGACAAGTGGAGTAAAATCCATAGGGACTCCTTTACTTTTTACCTTGCCTCTTTATTTATTATTGAATGTTCTGGATATTTGGAAATTGTTTGCTTCACTTTTTTCCTTTCTGCTGGTTAATGGCCATAATAAAGTTATTTGAATTTGAATGTCATGTCCATGGCTAAATCTAAGTCAGTCACATGGGTCTCGATGTAAAAGGCAGTGGGCAGTAGCTCACTGCTTCATCGACAAGAGTCAGCCAAAGCATTTGGGGTATAGCTGTTCCTTAAGAAGTATACCACTGGATTTCAGTTTTCCTGTCAACTCAAATTGCATAAAGTCAGGGCAATGGAAACAGCACAATCGAAAAGTGCACTGTTCTCTTTCCCATCATGTAACACTGCTTGCTTGTGGGACACAACAACTAAAAAGGGCTAGTGATGGAAACAACTTTTCCAATTATTCAGATTCCTGTATTAACCTGTCTAAGGGACATGATGGCTCAGTGGTTAAGCTTATCTGCTGGAAAGCTGACAGCCTGGGTTGAAAACCCGAGCATTGCATGACTGGGTGAGTTCTCATTACTTGCTCATTCCTGCCCATCTAGCAGTTGGAAAGCATGCACATATGAGTCGATAAATAGGTAGGTGGGAAGATATCAACATTCCATGTGCTTTGCCATACAGGTATAGTCATACTGGCCACATGATCACGGAAAGTCTCTTTGGACAATGCTGGCTAAGAAACAGAGATGAGCATCGCTCCCTAGAGTTGGACACGTTTGGACAGGGGAAACCTTTAACCTTTACCTTAATTAACTTGTTTATAATTCACTTATTTACATTTAGGAATCATTTAATTGTCTTCCAGACATTCCTGTGTGTATCCTATGAAGTGAAGGTGGATGCGTGCAGCTATGTTGGCAATTCTGCTTACGGTAATTTCCGGAAAATATACAGCTGCTTTAAAAGGCTGCCAAAACAAGCTGCCCTTCTCCCATTCTCTCTCTCAGATACCCTTTTCTCTACTTAACAGTAGATCAACACTCCCTTCTTAATGCAGCAAAATACCAATTTTGTGTTTTATTTCTCATTAAGATTATACTAAGTGAATTAATCTAGCTTGATTCATACTTAAGAGTACCCTCATTGAATTCAATGAACTGTTGCAGCATTTGATGTGTGTGCAGGCAATCATTTGATTATTTCATGGTTTTTTCCCCAGCATAATCAGAGAATCTCAGAGCTAAGAAAAGACTAGGTTTTGCCCAGATCTAAGCATTCCAAACAGATCACTACTTAGTGTCTGCTTAGGTAAAGTCTGCAAAGAGAAGCCCGACATCTTTCTAGGTAATTGATTCTACTTATTATATGGCTCATCGATCATGGAGAAACTTGAAATCTCCATTCCTGTAATACAAGTCTTAAATACTCTGAACTATGGAAAATAGTCAAAACTATTAGATATCCCTTCAGATGTTTAAAGGGATCTGTTACCTCTTCTTAAAGCTAAATACAGTATACACAATTTTACAAGGAGAAAATTGTAGCAATTGATTTTGTGGCTTTGGTCATCTTCAAAACCTTCCATTGAACCTATTTCTGCTTCTAAGAAACCTTCTGGGTCCAGAACTTAAGCTGGGCTTGACTACTGCAGAATGTATTACAGAAACATTACTTTCTGTGATTTGGAAATTGAACTTGTTTGGATGCAACCTAAAATGGCAATTTGCCTTTTTCAGAAAGTACATCACCTTGATAACTCAAATTTAGACTGTAATTGATCATAATTCTAAGATCCTTTTAATCCGTACCTTTGCCAACCCAAAAGATTTTCAATCTGTTTATTCAATGTATTTCAGTCCCCTAAGGGAAGATCTCTTACCTCTTAAATCTGTTACTCTTGGCCCTTCTAATTACTTGATTTATTGAGATCAACTTTATTTTTCTCTGTTATCGTATAATAGCTATTCCATGTTGAGGTCTTTTGCAAATTTGCTAAGGATTTCATCTACTTCACTGTCTGTGTCATTAATCAAAATGCTGAAGACTGTTGATCCAGGTCTAAAACTTGTGAAATCTCTCTTGATATCATAGTTGCACAATATGTATCTGTTCAAGGATCAAACCAATCATAGTGCGAAAATGGGAGGGGTTAGAACTCATTCTGGAAGGAGGATGTATGGGTTTTAATGGATTCCATAAAGTACTATGGGTTTCTTAAACAACTGCAAGTATTACGAGACCCATTCACTCCTTAGGATTACTCAAAATTGACCCCCCACTCCCCTCACTCACTCTGGGATTAGAGAAATTAGCTCCAGTTCCTAGATTTTGCTTCCCTGACTTTGATGCATAGGTGTTGTTCAATGAATTTCATAGCACTCTTGTAAAAATTGCTTAATTTCTGAGGTTCAGAGTATTTATAAACTGATGGTTTATATGGAACAAAGTACAGAGAGCTGAAGAAGCTTCCTGGATGAGAAATAAAATGTCTTCAAGGAAAAACAAGAAAGTCCAGTTGCCTCTTGAAAAAAGGACCTTTGGGACAACTATCACCTGGATGACTGAGAATCTCCATAGATATTTGTTATGGAACAACTTTACCAATAAGCACCAGACCGTCGTTCAGTGACAGAGCCCACAGCCGATAAGATCCTCACTCAGGGTTCAATTTCTGAAGTCTCATCTCAAAAGGATCAGGTGGCAGATGATGAGAAACACTTCTGCTTGAGACTCTACAAGCCTCTAAAGGCAGGTCTGGATTTAGGGCTTATCCTGTTATCAGAACTGTCTGGAAACTGTTTCTGGAGGGTCATAATAGAGTGTGTTACCCTCTATCGATCTTCCAATCACCCTCAAAGCAACCTCCATGAGTGTTTTTCTGCTCCACTTCAAAAGTACAGTATTCTTTTCCAGCATACGTTGGCTTGAACATTGTCTGTTTGGGTTAAAGCCCTTCGCTTTGCTGCAGGCTAACCTCAACAGGTCAATTATTTTTGCAAAGGAAAAACCATGTATTCAACTGGGGCAATGCTTATCAAACACTCTGATAGTTTCTTTTTATATTTCCCCTTACCAGCACTCAAGAAATAACATAGCAGTTAAAAGAATAACCTGCCAGTTCAAAGCCTGAGAACCTTTTTGTGGTAGGCAGTGTTCTTCTCAGACTTTATTTAGTCCAGAGCTTTATTGCTTTATTATTTCCACTCACCTGAGGCAGAAGCTACCTATTAGCCCATATATAACACACACACATATTTAAAGGTGTGTGTGTCCAGGAAGTCCCACCCCCAGAAAGGAAAGTAGATGGGCTACTGTTTCCCTGGAACAAAGTGGGCAGTTCCAGAAGCAGGGCAATTGTCCAATAGGAAGACACCATAGCCTGCAGTCTGGGTTGAACAAATTTGCAAGCTGTTGCCATAATGTCTTAGTCTGGACAGGATTTTCCTAAAGTGGTTTAGAGTCAAGTTGGCAGGGCACAAGAGAAAAGCAACTTAAATGGCATGTGCAGATATGCCATAGAATAGAAAAGAATAAGTAGCCAGAACGGAGCGAGAGAAACTGTTCAGATATAGAGCAGATCACCTGGTTTTAACGTTATATATCTAGTTTCTTTGTCCACATGAGATCTGAACACCCCAGATTTCAGCAAATAAAAACCCAGTTACTGTTTTTCCATTGTAAAGCTTTTTCCTTTATTCACCTGTGGGAACAATTTGACTAGAGCAGAAAGACAAAGCAGAGAGTGGTAAAATAGACAATAAATAGCTGTTTAATATGTTAAAATGACTTGAGCAGTGAAATACTAAAGCTGTAAAGGAGCAGGACAATTTGCATTAACAGTATATATATTGCTATTCCCTTGTGGATGGTAAACGTAGATGGCCTGGTATGTGTATAATTCCATTTATAAGATAAGGAGAATTCAATATATTGGACTAGTCCAAGCACTGGGCAATTCTTTTAGAAAGAATTGCAAAATTTTCATGCTGCTTAAACAGGCCGATTGACTTTAAGCAGGTATTTAAAACAGATCATTAGTTTGTTCAAAGTAGATTGCTATGTGTCCCATGAAGAAACAACATAGTTACCATCAGTCTATCCATCCATTTATTTGTCTGTCTCCTGACTCTTAAGATATAGAACTGTTGCAAGCCCTTTTTATGCAAATTTAAATATATTCTGGTTTAACCTCCCAGTGAAACCTATGGATGCTGGGCTCTGCTGTCTTCTTAAGGCTTTAATACATCTTTAGACTAAGGTATGAGTTCTGATCATCAGTTTTCCTCCAGAAGTTTATTTCAGGATGAATTATTTGCTTTCTCCTAAGTTGTTATAGCTCATCCTGAACCTTCAATTCTTCTCTTCTCCATTCAAATGGTAACTGACTCCAAAAGAATTCCACCTCTTCATTATTTTAAACTGTCAGCTTGAAACCTGCCACCTGTTACAAGTTCAGCTGAGGGAGTCATATTATCTGCTGAACATATACTGTAGTAAGAAAGCTGGATTTCTGGAGGGCAAGATCCTTAAGGGTCAAAAAAATGGAGTAGCTTACCTCCCAGAAGAATCTTTCTCATAAGCCCACTCTTATTTTTGATAAGAAAAAAAAAAAAAGGGAGGGGAGATTAAAATTAACCATTTTGTCATGAGAGTTTGATAATATGGTAAGCTGAGGAGATCTGGAACTTATTTGCAGCCATTAGTTGTAGATTAAGTCCTTCAGGTTTACATTTAAACCCTCAGCAGTTACTTCCAAATGTTGATCAGAGAACATTAAAATATAAGCAGATACAATATGTTTAATCTAAATCTGCATCCCTGTATTGCTTCTCTTTTTAAAGATTTTCAGTTTTTGCATGATATATGAGTGGGCTGTTCTTCTCTTCTTCTCATCCCGATGAATATATTCATGCTTTTTAAATTGACTTATTCAAGTCAAGGACAAAAGACTAGAGTTGGCTTGTGTTGAAATGAAGATATTTTAGGTGGTCCAGTGAATCCTTATCTAAAGCATGGAGACAATACAAAGGAAAGGAATGCATCTTTGACATCTACCAAAGCCATGTCTCTTCCTCACATAACTATGGATTTTCATTGCTTACAGCTATAGAAATCAACCAACAAATGGTGTTATTGGTTGCCATTGTGAGCAGGAACAGTTAGAAAACCATGAACAGAGAGCAACACCCACAATTACTACAACAATGGGCTTCCAGTGTCCCCATTGTGTTAGACTCTCAGCTTTCACACTGGGACTGCAGAGCCACCTCTGTGTCCACAAATTAACTGCACAACAACATTTCTTCAAGTCCAAAGGATTACCATAAAACAATAGGTCAAATTATGGTTGTTTTCTATGAAAGAATAATTAAGGGAATGGGAATTAAACAGTTATATTATCGATGGAAATCCTTTTGTAATTCTCTGTCTCATTCCAGCTTGACTCCATTACTGGTTTAATGTCTATCATTCCCATTGAAATGAACTCTATAAAAAAATCAGGAACAGGAAAGTTGTATGCTTACTTTTTAAGAAAGAACAAGGATGGGTGCCCTGCCACCCATTTTTCTTTGAAACATAGGGTTTGCCCTCAACCCTGTGGTAGAATTTCAAAACCAATGGAATCTTTGCTTCTCAGGGGCTTTCTCAAAATACAGTAGAACCTCTGGTTGCGACCATAATTTGTTCCATAACTTTGGACACAAACTGATTTGGTTGTGACCCAGATTTTGGAAATTTGGTGCTTATTAAAAAAAATGGTGCAGAAGGGGAAATTGGCTGCAAAAACAAAAACAAAATGTGAATTTTTTGGTCTGAACCCAATTTGGTCATCGTCAGAAGAGTTTATGACCAGAGTTTCTACTGTATAACATGCAATTAATATATATAGTTCAGTGGTGGGTTTCAAATTTTTTAGAACCTACTCTGTAGGTGTGGCCTATTTTGTGGGCATGGAGTGGCAGTCATGTGACAGGGTGGGAGTGGCCACCTTTTAAAATGTGGTGAAACTCATTTAACAACGCTCTTGCTTAGCAACCCAAATTTTGGACTCAATTGTGATGATAAATTCTTTCTTTCTTTCTTTCTTTCTTTCTTTCCTTTCTTTCCTTTCTTTCCTTTCTTCATTTCCTTTCCGTCCTGTTGGGTCACTGGCAGCGGCGGGCCAGATTTACTTCCAGGTACGCCGGTGGAACCCCCTCTCACCGGTTCTCTAAATTTCACCAACCGGCTCTCGCGAGTAGGTGCGAGCCTGCAGAAACCCACCACTGATATAGTTCCAAACCCTATGTGTGTTTATGCATTTGTGTGTACTGTATATGCAGTATATACAGCGTGTATACAGTATACAGAATGAGAGAGAGAGTTAAGAGACACTACAGTAGGATCCATGGTGTTATTAGAAAGGAATAGTTTAAAAAGCAGAAATAAATATATCCATTATATGGTATAAATTAAATCAAGCTGTCAAAATGCAAGCACACATCTTTACAAAATCTCATTTTATAAAACTAAAAGAGAATTACCTAAGTGATCCAAGTTAAGAAATATTGTTGGGATGCTGAGAAATTGTGTTTGTATGCCTCTAACTCAGTGTGTTCGCATGCCTATTGCTAACCTTAGAATCTCCTCCATCACTGAGATCTGCTATAAACATACAAGAATAACCCTCAATAAATCATGATAATTTATATCACTGCTAATTCTGGGGAAGAAGCAGCAGGGGTTATTCTTGAGTCACACTTCATATTACCCAAACTATAATTATTTTCATTAAAATCTAAAATGGCTTACAGCAAATTTAATTCTAAACACACAGCCTTGCACATTGAGCAGCGCACGCAACAGAGCCAGAAGTGTGTTTGAAGTAACTAAAGTCAAGTGCAAAATAACAAGCAACCTTTTGATTTATACTTTTTAATTATACATCTTTGTAGACATACAATCAAAGCACTTCTGATATCCCTTTTTTAAGCCTAACATCCAACCGGCTCTTTCAGTTGCCGCTCTGTTGATTAAAAGTCAGTGTCAACTCATGGAAATGCCGTCAGGTGCTTATAAATACTGCCTCTTTCATAGTTTGAGCATGTCAAGAGGACACACTTTGTTTCAGAAGGAGAAAGAAAGTGCTTCAGTCGTTCCGTGGGAAGGGGAGAGCACAGCGATGATAAAGAGTCTCTAAGAGCTCTTGAGAGATTCTAATAATCCACCAGCTCACCTTACTGCTCTCTGATGCCTTTCCTCTTAGAATTTCAAATAATTTTGACAAACATTTAATTAAAGTTGAACTCTGTTTTGACACGTAAGGTACATAGCACACTCATTAATTAACACCGAGCCCAGCCTCTTTGTAAACTTTGTGGAAATCAATAGCAATTTTTTTTTCCTCATGAGCAGAGAGAGAGAGCTTCAAACCAGAAGCTAACAGTGAGCTGCCAACAGCTGTTATTCAAAAGCTGCTTTATATCACAACACACTCTCTGGAGTTAACTAACATTTACACCCTCAATCTCCCATTCTCAAGAATCAAAGGAACACTGCATTTAAAGCAGAAAGTGACAAACTTCTAGCGATGGAGCGGAGCCACGGTGGGAGGTTCAGAGAGAAGGTAAGCATAGGATTTTTCTGACACACCATACAACATTGTCAACTAGTGGCATAAAGAATGGAGTCACCTTGCTCTGACAGATAGATGAATGGGGTGACAGGGAGCTTTCAAGTATTTCTACTGTTTGCCTCAGATCACCACAAAGAAATCAGGGAATGAATGAATCCTCAAATTCTCCTTGGTGCATACTCCCTAGCTTGCCACAATGAGATTCTTCTAGACATCCCAGTTTTACCACTGTATCATCAAAAACTATATTGCTAAGGAGCTTTTCCCCAAGTGGCAGCGTACGAAAATATAAAGCGAATGGTTGCAGAAAAGGTAAAGACAAGAGAAGTTATTTGCTCCTGGGGATTAAGAATTCCACCCAGCCATTTGAAAATGGCAGGGGATGTTTGGCAACATGGTTGGGATTCTTGTTTTACAAAAGGATTTTCAGAGAGCCAATGAGATTCCCCTCCTCCCCCAAGCACTAAGTTATTTAACCTGCTGTGTGAAATAACTTTCCAGTATTCCCTGCATCAATTTCTATTAGTACTTATCTATAGAATCAGACAATATTTATAATACTGACTACCAAGAGCGTAGAAACTAAAATTTAAAATAAATAACACAGAAGGGAGAATATGCAAAGAAAGGATAAGCTTCCTTTGTTTGAGCTGCACATGCTTAAGTCTAGTTGTGATAAACTGCGGGAAATACTGAAAAGGCATATAAGAAACAAGTGCGTATCTGGTTGGAGAATGAAAGTGGCAAAATTTCCACTAACTATCCAAGGTAAAGAAGCTGTGAACATTATTTAAAAAAATATTTTAGAAGCTGTGGAAGAGGCATCAGCTATAGAGGTAATGGAGGCCCAAAAGCTGTTGTCTTAGTAATTTGGAAGTGCTCAAAATGCATTCCAGTTTCCTTTCAAAAGGGGTACAGAGGCCCTAAGACAGGGATGTGGAAGAGGCATCAGCTATAGAGGTAATGGAGGCCCAAAAGCTGTTGTTTTAGTAATTTGGAAGTGCTCAAAATGCATTCCAGTTTCCTTTCAAAAGGGGAGGCCCTAAGACAGGGATGTCCAAACTTGGGAACTTTAAGACTTGTGGACATCAACTCCCAGAATTCCCCAGCCAGCTATGCTGGCTGGGGAATTCTGGGAGTTGAAGTCCACAAGTCTTAAAGTTCCCAAGTTTGGACATCCCTGCCCTAAGAGAAGGATGGTTTGGATAGCTAGAACCTATCAAGGCTGATTGGGGTGCTGAGAAAATAATTTGTTCTGAGCCTTAAGCTCAAAGGGGAGGGGGGAAAACACTTGCTGTTTTATTACTTCGAAATTTTGCAAATTATATCGTGCTCCCTTTTCCCTTCTTGTGCCTTATTTTCATGCATCGTCATTTTGTGTTTTTAATTGCCATTGTAGCTATGAGCCTCAAAAGCTGGAAGTGACATAAGAGTAGGAGTTAATTTCTCTTCCTGGCTGCCCACGCCACACCTGCAAATTGCTTGGTGACCATGTGTTTCTTGTGTTCCTTCGTTTGACCCGGCAACTGTCATTTAAGTGGCAAGGGGAATCAAGAGAACATTTGGCAATTATCTCCTGTCCCTGTACTCGCTTGAAGCTGAAATATGACATTTTGTTTTCCAACTCTTATTTGCTCTTAGGCAAAGCAGCAAGTGTGGTAAAAAAAGTGGTCGACAAGGGTCTCCAATGGCGAATTCTTTCACCTGAAACTATGAGTACGCGGATCTGTGATTTCTGCAAGATGATGTTTGTATCACCGTCTTAAAGGAACAGTGTACTTGATTTCATAAATGCATTTGTATCTATATAAGGAACGCGGTGGCTCAGTGGCTAAGATGCTGAGCTTGTCGATCAGAAGGTAGGCAGTTCGAATCCCTAGTGCCACGTAACTGAGTAAACTCCCATTAGTTGTCCCAGCTTCTGTCAACCTAGCAGTTCGAAAACATGTAAAAATGTACAAGTAGAAAAATAGGGACCACCTTTGGTGGGAAGGTAACAGTGTTCCAGGTACCTTCAGCATTTAGTCATGCTGGCCACATGACCATGGAGACATCTTTGTGCAGTGCTGGCTCTTCAGCTTTGAAATGGAGATGAGCACTGCCTCCTAGAGTCAGGAACGACTAGCACATATGTACAAGGGGAACCCTTACCTTTTTATCTATATAAGACTGTTGTGGCCCAGCTGGCTCTGGATGAGCTGCTGATGGACTCCTCTAGTGAGGAATCCTATGAGTCTGCTCTGGAGGAGGAAGGAGACCTTGAGGAAGCAGAGAGGCTGGTTGGTCACCAGGAGGCGCCTGGGTCTTGGAGTAGTGGGGAGGATCAGGGCCAGTTTGTCCCTGATGCTAGATTGCGAAGGGCTCAGAAGAGGAGGCTACAATTACGCCTGAAGCTAGCTTGGAGGCCCTGAATTGGTCTCAGCTGGTTAATGAATGGCCCCTCCCAAGAGTGTTCATAAGGAAGTCTGTGAAGAGGAATCATTTGCAGAGAACAACGTTTGAAGACAGCTTCGTGTAGATTCTGGTTAGTCGTGTATTTGTTACGAGAAATTAAGACTAGCAGCCAAGGGAGATAGTGGCAAGCAGCCACTTGTATCAGTCGGTGGGGGCAGAACATAAGACTATGGAAGTACAAAGCCATGCAGTGATACAAGTAGTCCTCAACTTACAACCTTTTGTTAGTGACTGTTCGAAGGTACAATGGCACTGAAAATGACCATGTTTCATACTTACGATGGTCGCAATCCCAATCATGGCCATGTGATCAAAATTTGGATGCCTGTCAACTGGCATGTATTTATGATGGTTGCCGTGTCCCAGGCTCATGCGATCACCTTTTGCGACCTTCCAAACAAGCAAAGTCAATGGGGAAGCCAGATTCATTTGACAAACGTGTAACTCATTTAATAATGGCAGTGATCTCCTTAATAACTGTGGCAAGAAAGGTCTTAAAATAGGGCAAAACTCACTTAACAACGATCTCGCTTAGCAATGAAAATCCTGGGCTCAATTGTCATAAGTCGAGGACAACCTATAGTCCAGGTCATCAGGCATTAATATGGGTTTTTACACAGATCTAAAAGTCTTTATCTCTCAAGCCCATAAAGATTTTTTTACACACATGGTATCAGATTCATCTCAGCTGCATACAGAAACCATTTATTTCATTTGCTATTGAGGAATCCATACATCAGCTTGCACCAAAGAGTAATACCGGACGCACAGACAACCAGGGAGAAGGATTCCCTGAAACTACTTTGGATAGTCTTATGATGAACACAATAGATATTGGCACCATTTTTTGATCCACGATCCAAGGGCAGAATTAATACCACATGTTCACCTCATTACACAGAGATTGGATACTTGTTTATATAAACAAAAAGAAAAAAGAAAAGAGAAGGGTGGAGGAAAACCATGCTATGATATGCTCTCTTTATCTCCAGAGCAGGTATACATCAGATGTAATATCCCGGCTTTTAAAAACACCAGGTTGAAGCTCATTGGTGTTATTCAATTGAAGTAGCTACAGCTTAGGGTCATATGGATACAATAACAGCATTGTTCTATATTTCCTGGAATATCAAGAGAGTGAGAACCCCTGTTTTGGCAACAGGCATATTAAAAAAAAAAGACTTCTGCTGGATGTTTCTCATCTAGTGCTCTGCTAATACACACACACAAACACACACACTCTTCAAAAATTTGCTTTGTCTTCTTTTTTTTTCAAAGGAGAAGAAAAATCCCATAAAACTTTCCCAGAACAAATGGATTTACACTTGGTTGAATTGCAATATAAATTATACATACATACACACTGTACATACAGTACCAGAGGTGGTATTCAGCCAGTTCTGACAGGTTCTGGAGAACCGGTAGTGGAAATTTTGAGTAGTTTGGAGAACCAGCAAATAGGCTGTCCCTGTCCCCGCTGCCTCCCAGCTGTTCTTCTTTTGTTGCCCTGAACAGGAGAACGGACCTGGAAAGCAGGTTAGTGGGCTGGGGAGGGAATGAGGATTTTGCAGTAACCTTCCCCTGCCAGGCCAACAAAGCCACACCCACAAAGCCACACCATGCCCACAAAGCCACGCCCAGAGAACCAGTAGTAAACATTTTTCAATCACACCACTGATACATTCATACATACATACACATATACATACATACAGAGAGAGAGAGAGAGAGAGAGATTCCCACCTATACCTTTTCCAGATTCGTCCATTCTCCCAGACTTCCTGTACTTCAGATTTCTCTGGAGTAATATATCCTCTCAAGACAAAGGAAGGATGGAATCCTATGAGCATTTTAGGACAATATGAAGGGGCAGCCAGGGAGACTGCAGAGCAGTGGAAAATTGAAACATTGGCATTCTCTTATTGTATGTTGAGGCTTGTTGTTTAGTCACTAGGTTAGTCACTGACTCTTCATGAGTCCATGGACTACAGTAAGCTAGACCCCTCTGCCTTCTGTCCCAAAGATGTTTTTTCAGGCGGCACCTAGCTTCTCATTTAAGACACTTTTTCAACTCTTACTGGATGGTGGGGAATGGAAGGATTTATGCTCCTTGCAGACAGCTGGTCGTTTGCATCCTTTTAGAGAGTTGTTGAGACACTTGGAGGTTTAGCTGTGTCCTCACAATCATCTGAGTAGTGCAAATGGTTACTGTAGTCTGCAATTTTTCCTGGAAATCTGTTCATATTCCTACACCATTAAAAGGCTGTTCATTCCAAAGTGCATAGCTAAAAGTCTATGGAGACTCTTTGGGGCAACCAGGATCTGGATGACTGAGAACCTCCATAGACACTGTCCTCCATTGCTTCCTCAAGTCTCCTGGAACTCATGTCCATTGTATCTATGACACTATCTAACCATCTCATTATCTTCTGTCCCCTTCACCTTTTGCCTTCAATCTTTCTTGCCATCAGGGTTCCAATGTGTCCTCTCTTCTCATTTGTTGGCCAAAATGTTTGAGCTTCAGCTTCAGGATCTGTCCTTCCAAAGAACACTCAGGGCTGATTTCTTACTCTCTGCTACATGAATACAATAAAGCCTGAAAACTGCCGCCAAGTTAGTAAGAAGGAAGTAAAGTTGCTGGTTTTGTCAACCAAACCAAACTAGTGATGGGATTCAAAGATTTTACTACTGGTTCTGTGGGCATGTCTTGGTGGGCATGTCTTGGTGGGGGTGGCAGGGGAAGGATACTGTAAAATTTCCATTCCCTCCCCACTCCATGGGGTTACTGCAAAATCCACATTTCCACCCAATCAGCTGGGACTCAGGAGGCAGAGATGGGCGCAGGGGCAGTCAGAGGTGGTATTTACTAGATCTCCAAACTACTCAAAATTTCCGCTACCGGTTCTCCAGAACTGGTCAGAACCTGCTGAATACCAACCAAACCATGATGTTATTTTTACATAATTGTTACTTCTCCTGGATTCTTTGGGGTCAAGGCTGGTCAAAATGTTCCTTGGATACTACATCCCATCTATTGTTCCCATACATATCATTTAAAAATGTATTTTGCCTCTGATTGTATTCTCAAAATACATTCTGAATGTGAATAAACAAATAGACCAATTCTAGTAGACATATTTGAGCATTTGTAATATGAACAGTTACAACCCACCCACCCCCAATATAACAAGATTGCTGATCTCTTGCTACTGAAGCAAAATGGGAGCTGATTATATAACCATGTAATGCATCGCAGCTCATCTGTTTGCCCAGATCCAAAAAGCTCCTGGACAGATATCATGGGAAGCCCTGGGATTTTCTTCTGAAGTCTTTCTGAATTAACTACTAATGGGGAGCCTTCTTTGATAGCTCTGTTGTAATTAAGTGCAGCTGGATGAAAAATCAGCCACAAAGGGAACTCAAGTTTGTTTATCATTATTCCTGATTTTGGTAGCAGATGTTTTGTGAGTACCTTTGTAACGGGCTTAATTTGTCTTCACTTAATAGGAAGCAGGTAAACTTTGATTAATAAACTGAACAGTCAATTGTTTAGTTGTTTTCAGAGATTTCACACTATGATTACAATTTTGGGGACTTACGGAGTCATATTCCACAACAGGCTGGCATGCAGTAGATAGGTATGTAAGAAGATCCTGAGATTCTAACTGTCCTCTCAGCAAGGTAGATGCAAGACAAATCATCATGTATTTTAGGATTTGGTGTTTTTATAATGTCTGGAGATAGTACTTTTTGATGTTGTTAGTTGGGGACTGTATTATTATTTTATAGTTTGTCACGAAGTCAGCCAGATATTTAGAATGGATTTGGCATTTTTATCTGCTTATTGAGTTCTTCCCAAGGACTTAAGATAGGCAGATGTTGATGCTTGATGGTGTTAGAAATATCATCGCAGGATGTAAGCTGCTTGGAGTAAAGCTGCCTTTTGCAATTGACTAATGGTAAATTTGCCAATGCTGTTCAAGTGGTGCTCCAGATATTTTTGAATTTCACCCAAGGCATCTATTGCTACTGGTAGTACGGTAGCTTGGCTTTCTTTTTTTTAAATATAATTTTATTGTAAATTAGTAACAGAAAAAAGAACATATATAAGACATTGACAAGACAAAGCAAAACTACACAGATACAACTGGGAGTAACCCACCCCCTATATGTACACAGTATGTACACAGTTACCAAGTAACATCGTATACCATCTTACTATGTTCCTAGATATTCCAGCTATTTCTATTTGTCTATATCTTACATTTATCAATTCCCCATAGCTACCACTGCTCGATACATTCATTTTATTTACTATCTATATATCTATATTGTATATCCTTCCCTATCTCTTATCCCTTAGTCTCTTTACCTCCATCCACTCATACCATCTTTCCCAACTTTGATAGAATATTGCTTCCTGTCTGTCTTTGAGAATATATGTTAGTCTATCGCATTCAGCACACCAGAAGATTTTGTTGATAATTAGTTGGTCTGATGGTAATTCTGTCCCTTTCCAAAACTGTGTGTATGCTATTCTGGCTGCAGTGGTAATGTGTGTGAAAAGATACCAGTCTATCTTCCTTATGCCTCCAGGGTTTATCCCCAATAAATAAGCCTCTGGTTTTAATTGAAAGGTGGTTCCTGTAATCTCCGTAAGACAATCTTTTATCCTACTCCAATATTTTTGGGCTTGTGGACATGTCCACCATTGATTGGCAAGAAAAACCAAATGCATTGGCAAGAAAAACCAAATGCACAAGTACAGTATAGGTGGTACCTTGCTCAATAGCAGCAACTGTGAGAGGGATTTAGGAATCCTAGTGGACAACCATTTAAATATGAGGCAGCAGTGTGCAGCAGCTGCCAAAAAAGCCAACACAATTCTAGGCTGCAGAAACAGAGGGATAGAATCTAGATCACGTGAAGTGTTAATGCCACTGTATAGTGCCTTGGTAAGGCCACACTAGGAATACTGCATACAGTTTTGGTCGCCACGATGTAGAAAAGACGTGGAGACTCTGGAAAGAGTGCAGAGAAGAGCAACCAAGATGATTAGGGAACTGGAGACTAAAACATATGAAGAACGGCTGCAGGAGCTGGGTATGTCTAGTTTGATGAAGAGAAGGACCAGGGGAGACATGATAGCAGTGTTCCGATATCTCAGAGGGTGCCACAAAGAAGAGGGAGTCAAACTATTCTCCAAGGCACGTGGGGGCAGGACAAGAAGCAATGGGTGGAAACTAATCAAGGAGAGAAGCAACTTAGAACTAAGGAGAAATTTCCTGACAGTTAGAACAATTAACCTCTGGAACAGCTTGCCTCCAGAAGTTGTGAATGCCCCAACCCTGGAAGTCTTTAAAAAGTTGTTAGATAGCCATTTGTCTGAAATGGTATAAGGTTCCTGCCCACGCAGGGGGTTGGACTAGAAGACCTACAAGGTCCCTTCCAACTCTGCTATTGTATTGTATTGATGGTAGAATGTGCCCCTGGCTGACTCGTATTTCCAGCATTCTTCGGGCGTTCCAGGGAACATCTTCACGATTCTTGCTGGTGGTATATGAGCTTGGCTTTCTTTTATGACAGTTCTTCTACTTCCATTTGCAGGTCTTTGTGTTTTATTATCTTTTCCAGTTCCTCCTCATCTATTCTACTGTCCTCAAGTGCTGCCACTTTTACTATCCATTTTTTTGTCTTTTTTTTAGCAACATTTGTTAAGTCTGGTGTGTTATTAAGCTGAGGACCATACTGAGTGAAGACAATGACACCACCAACGAATGTAAAGTCTGGGTTTTCAGCTTCACTCTCTAATTTTCAAAGTGGGCTAATAGCAATAGCACTTAGACTTATATACCACTTCACAGTGCTTTACAGCCCTTTCTAAGCAGTTTACAGAGTCAACCTATTTCCCCCAACAATCTGGGTCTACATTTTGCTGACCTCAGAAGGATGAAAGGCTGAGCCAACCTTCCGCCTGGTGAGATGCAAACTGCCAGCCGGTGATCAGCAAAAGTAGCCTGCACTACTGCACTGTAACCACTGTGCCACCGCAGCTCTTATGTCAATATAATGCTTAAGACATTCATTTCCTTGTAAATTCAGTACTATGTTTTATTTGTTCTGTTTGGGGAATGTCCTATAGACCGTATAGAACTCTAAGCTTCAGAATAATCAAAATTTATTTCTGGGAGAGCTGCACAACGACAATTGTCTCCGAGGCCAATACATGACAACGAAAAGGTTCCCCCAAAAAAGGAAGTCATCAATGCATTATACACGAACTTTTGGTTTGAATAACAGCTGCACAAAAGGAAAGATAGTAATAGGGTTGCTTCCCAACATTAGACAACCTGATGCAGCTGCTTGAGACATCATATGCCACATAATTTGAAATAGGCTCAAAGAAGTGCTTCAAGAATCAAACTGAAGTCTAAAAGAAGAGAGTGAAAGGACTTTGGACAAAAAAGATATGGCAAATTATATGCTCACAAGTTAATGTTGATGCTTAGGGAACATATAGATATAATTTCTTTAGGATGATCTCTCCTCAGGCTGGTCCTTCAGGACTTCCAATGGATTGCTATTGCTTCTGCAATTCAGACCGCCTTTTGAGGAGTTCTTGGTGCTCTCTGATCTTGGCTGTTTTCTTGCAGATGTTTCATTGCTCAAACTAGGTAACATCCACAATGCATTGATGTGCACTGATGATGTAACAGTTTAGGTAATGAAATGTAGGTAGAATCAAGATCACATGAAGTGTTAATACCGCTTTATAATGCCTTGGTAAGGCTACACTTGGAATACTGCATTCAGTTTTGGTCACTATGATGTAAAAAAGATGTGGACACTCTAGAAAGAGGGCAGAGAAGAGCAACACAGGCTGGGGAATTCTGGGAGTTGAAGTCCACCAGTCTTAAAAGAGCCGACTTTGCAGACCCCTGGGATAGGGGAATGTGTCATGTGGCTTACTCTTAGGTCTTTGCTGACTCTGCTCTCCATTCATGGCATTTGAAAATTGGTGATCCAAATGCTTAAAACTAAAAATAGGTCTAGAAATTAAATACGACTTCTATCCAGAAATTCAGAAGTATGTAATTCCCACCCCCACTCCGTCTAAATGCAGCAAAACATTTGCTGTCTGTTTTCAAGTATATTCTGGCATAGTTTGGATTCCTTTCAGCCAAGAGCATTGTATTTGTTTCCATATTTTTGTAGCCGTCCCCACTAGTAAGAACATGAATTTGCTTTCCTGTTGGCTACTGCTCAATGGGGATGACCATTAACTATTCGCTCCAATCCCACTTCTCTGGCCACAGAGAATAAAACAAAAACATTGACTCTGAATTCAAGGCGTGTTTGTTATGATTTGTCTGGAGTAGCTTTCACTGAATTTGCTTTATTGCTCTGTTCCTCCATGGCCATTCTCCATCACATGTATCTTTGCAGTGACATTCAATCCAGGGAGGAATATGTTAGGTTTTAATTGATACTCTTTGCACTGATAGAATCACAGAGCTAGTTATCTGGGGTCACCACGTTGAGAAAGAACAGTCTCATTTGTGGGGGAAACTTTCATTATTATTCATTCCTCTTCAGACAACTCAGATTGTTGTTCCATCTTCTACGCCTCCTGTTGCTACTTTTTAATAATTGCTTTTGTACATTCTTCTAAATGGGTTTAATGAGTCAGAAATTGAATTTATAACTAAGTTGTACTTAAGCGTATTCGGATCATAACAGCATCATGCATTTTCGTACAAATATTTTCTAATTTCAAATTTGTGTCTGATCATCTGCTAAGGAAGAGATTCATTCTTATTAGTCTATGTTTTTGCCTTGTTTGGGAGGCTTTTACACTATGCTGTCGTGATTAATACAAGATGTTTAGCAAATTTATAAAGTTTTGTTTTTGGGGGGTGGGTGGGCAGTAAATATAATTGAAAACTGCTTTTCCTAATCTGGTGCCCTCCATTGGCTATATATAAGAATTGAAGCCTACCATAGCTTAAGTAAGGGGTGTGCTATAAACGCACCAAAGTGCCTACCGTTTCTGTCCTAATGTCCCCATCATTTATTCATATCTATTTCATGTACACATAATCATGTTTATACTTATATCTGTTATCTTATACATGCTTGACAAATAAATAAATAAATAAATAAATAAATACATACATACATACATACATACATACATACATACATACATACATACATACATACTACACCAAGCTAGGAAAACTGGCCTAAGCTTTTTGTGTGAATTGGAGACACAACATTCTGTGGTTTAACATTTAGGAAGAGTGTTGAAACAAAGCAAAGCTAATAAAAATAACTGAAACTTAATATCTTGGAAGCTGTAGCGGCCATGATACATGTGGTCCAGCAGAAGGAATACCAGGCATTCAAGAGACAGTTTTAGGTGCCATCCAAATTCCTTCAAGGTAAAATTTAAAACACATTTGTGGGTTTCTTTTCAAAGGAAATATCAAAAGAGTTTGAAGAATGCAAAAAAACAAAAGTTAAAGAAGACTAATAAAAATTCTTAGCAGCGAAGAGAAAGGCTGGCACAAACTTCTCTGCCCCAGGATAGTCCAAGAACTTTGGCTTTTTTTGCCTTGAATGTAACAAACGGGCATCTTGAAGAATGGATGGAAAAACTGAAAGAATTAGGAGAGATGGCCAAATTAATGGTTCTAATTAAAGAATATAGGCAATCTTGTTTCTACTTGGAAACCATTTCTAGATCCTGTACTTGAGACAGAAAAAAAATTGAAATTCTGACTTTGGGAATAGTGACTAGATATGTTGCTGTTGTAGAAATGGCTACATACTAAGTATATAAGAGTAAATTGTTGAGGCTGTATGTTATTATTTTTATTCTATTGCATTGAAAAAAGGTGAGACATTTATATTTTTCTTTATTCTTTTTTTTCTTAGCCCACGCTTCTCTTTCCTCTTCTTTTCCTTCTACCATTTCTCTATTATCTTTCTTTTCATTTGTAATTTATATTATTATATAATAATGTATATTATATTTGTATGTTATAGTATATTTTCATTTGTATTCTATGTTATTTATGATGATTTCAACACAGACACACGCATTAATGTTTCTCTGTAGATAGATAGATAGATAGATAGATAGATAGATAGATAGATAGATAGATAGATAGATAGATAGATAGATAGATAGATAGATATTCACAGCTACTGTATATAACAAATGACATCTCTACAAAGTGGAAGTTAAAATCCAACAAAGGTACTAAACATATTAATCCAAGGAATATAAATCAAAGCTCATTCCAATACTTAAACTGCCTTTCATCTCAACAAGTCTCAATTTTATTCTGTCCTGGGCATTCTAAAATGCCAAAACAATTGATGACACTTTCAGGTAAATGATAAAAAGGTACAGACGCCTTCAATTCTTGATGGGTAAATTTGATGAGACCTTTTATACATTTTGTCACGTTATTGCATAATTTTGGTACCTCCTAGTGACTTACTTCCCAAGTACAAAACAGAACTGTCTTTGTTATTATTTCTTCTTTTAAAAGATCATTTCAGGTCTACAGGTTTTTAAAAACGGTCAGGTATGGAAAATGTTAGCAGACGAAACCAAAGGAATGCTGGTTACAAGAAAGGGCAAGAGTCACCAATACTACTGGCTGCTGCCAAGACCTGCTGTAGCTTTTCCAGCTGGTCTCTCCAAGCTTATAATCAGTGATGGGAAGGAGAAGCAGAGAACCCACTGCCCCTTGGGTGGACCTGGCAAAAGAAAGAGAGGGGCCAAACTAATAAAGGTGAGGGGCCATATTTTATAGAAGATTGGCTTGTAAGGCACACTTCTCTTGCAGTACAACAAACAAAACTAGATTCAGCTTTGGTGAGAAGCTTTAGCTGTATGAAACCACCTTTCTTAATATTACAGTAGTCAGTATTCATTTGTATTAAATTTATATTCATTTATATATAGCAACAAAGATGATTAGGGGGCTGAAGTCTAAAACACATGAAGAACAGTTTCAGGAACTGGATATGTCCAATTTAATGGAAAGAAGGACTAGGGGAGACATGATTGCAGTGTTCCAATATCTCAGGGGTTGCACAAAGAAGAGGGAGTCAAGCTATTCTCCAAAGCACCTGAGGGTAGGACAAGAAGCAATGGGTGGAAACTAATTAAGGAGAGAAGCAACCTAGAACTGAGGAAAAATTTCCTGACAGAACAATTCATCAGTAGAAGAACTTGCCTCCAGAAGTTGTAAATGCTCCAAAACTGGAAGAGGTTGGACAACCATTTGTCTGAAATGGTATAGGGTTTCCTGCTTAAGCAGGGACTAGAAGACCTCCAAGGTCCCTTCCAACTCTGTTATTCTATTCTGCATATTTATTAGATCTCTCTTGTCCTCCAGAATTCCAAAGTGACATTCTTAGCACTGTCTGCTCTGTTCTCAAAGTGACACTATGAAGGAGGTGAAGCTAAAAAATAAATAAAATGGTGGGGTGGGGGATACGTCCATGGCTGAAGGTTGAACGTTGGTCTCTGAAGTCCTAATCCAACACTTTTAAGCACCTTCCTCTAAATTATACTGCCTTCTTTTTGAATGCAGAAACCTCCTAATAATTAGGTCATCTTGAGCTGCTTGAAAAAAGCAGGGCCTATAAATGCGATGCCCTGTAGTCACTTCAATAAACTAGAGCAGAGCAAGAAACAGATGCCAATAAGCAATAGACTTTCTTTTCTTTGTTGTGAGTATCTTACCTTGTTGTGGGCAGTTCCATAAAATTGCCAGAAAGAAAGGCTGGGATTGGCTGAGCTCTGCTGGGGACCTCAGGTGGCTTCCCAGGAGCCAATCCGATCCTGCCTCTGGAGCCTGGTTTTGTTTGCAATGTTTTCACACACATATTTTCAAAGAAAGCTTTTGTTTCACCAACACTGCAACACAGTATGCCACATTAGGCTGTGATTTGGAAGTGACAACACCAAAGGGACTCTTGCAAAAGCGTCAAAAGCAACGACATCTGAAAATTAAAGCTTTCCTCTCGCTTTGTTCTTTTAGAAATTTAGCTTTCCATTTAAAATTTACACAAAGCTCAAGGGAAGGGGACCACCCACTCCCCAGGAATGCATGTCAGTACACCATTTGGTTATTTCAAAAAAAGAAAAACTAGTTCACTCAAATGCTCTCTGATGCACTTCCTATGCTCTGTGGTAATTCAATTTTAAACCCCCACTTGTATATATTTCCTCGTGCTTTGCTAGAGATTAATTTGTAGTGCAGAACAGCTAAAGCTAAGATTTTTTTTTTTTAAGGACGCACTCTTCAGAATAAGGCCCACAAGAGTGGCTGCTTTTTTTAAAAAAGTAGAGTTTTGCAAAAGACAGAGCTACTATTCTACACTCAGCTTGGTGATCTACGGTCACATTTCTGATGACATCCTGCTGGGCCCAAACTCAAGATCTCTCTTAGATCCACTTTCCTCCCCCCACTTTTTTTTTTTTTTTTGTCTTCCTTCAGGTCAGAGGTTGGGGTTTTGTTGGGCTGTGTTTTTCTTGTGGTGGTGACTGCCTGGACTAATCCCTGCTGTTTTCTTGACAAGGTTTGTAGTGTTTCAAAGGATTGAGAGAGAATGTCTGGTCCAAGGACATTCAGCTGGCTTTGGGCCTGAAGACGGTAGGACTAGAACTCCCAGTCGCTGGTTGCTAATCTGGTACCTTATCCACTACACCAGGGGTGTCCAACTCAAAGCCGGGGGGGGGGGGCAGCTCCACAAGGTGCTTAGATCTGGCCTGCAGGGGCCCACTGGAAACAGTGAAGGACTTTCAGTGCCTCTGCTAATGAAAATGGAGGGCTGCAGGTGGCACTCTTGAGCTCCATTTTTGCTGAGGGTTGCGGGAGCCCATCACAGCTGAAACAAAGCTCGGGAGCTAATTCCTGCTGGCAGAATGCTTGGGCCGCCACAGGCATCCTTGACATGAGTGATGTTGAGCTGGCTAAGCCCATGCTTAAGGTGACCAGACGTCCCGCTTTTGGCGGGACAATCACGCTTTCAAAGAATTAGTCCCGCCTCCCGCGGGCTCTTTAAAATGTCCCGGTTTTTTGAAAGACATGTTAATATCTGGTCACCTTATCAAAACATCCAACGCAAAGGCGAAGCTGAGGCAGGCTCCCAAAAGAAGGTGCGGAGTGGCTAAGGGGCTCCGTGGGGAAAAAAAAAACTTGACTGCCGAGCGATGAACAGACGGGAAGGTTAACAGGCGCGCGCAACGAGGAGATGCGGCAACTTTGCTATGTCAAGGTAAATTATGTTTCTGCTCAATGAAGCGAGATTATGCCAAAGGTGCTTTTTTTTTTAAAGGCAACTGGGCTTTGTTTTGTTTTTCCTTGAAGACGTTTCGCTTCTCACCCAAGGAGCTTCTTCAGTTCATCTTCAGGGGGAAAAGCACCTGCCTTTTGAAAAAAAAGAGCCTTTGGGAAACCATGACTTGGATGGCTGAGAATCTCCATAGACATTTAGCAAGCTATATAAGTATACATTTAAAAGGAGGTTGTAAGTAAAATTATTCATATCAAAGATGATTATTGGGAGGAAAATATAAAATTAAATAATCTAGTAAGAGAAATGCAATAATAGGAGAACTATTAAGTTGTAACGTTAAAGTGTGTATATGTATGTATGTATGTATGTATGTATGTATGTATGTATGTATACACACTTTATCATAATAGTTATAGCTTACCACCAAATTTACACATGCACACACATGGACACACACACACACACACACACATATTGTGATACTAAAAAAATTGTATTCAGACAACGCACTAATCAATGAATAATAAAATGTTAGTTTTAAAAGGAAAAAAGTTAAAAAACCCTTTTTTAAATAAAAAAAGACATTTAGCAAGCTGTGGAATACCTTGACATGGTTACAGTATAAATTATTACTGGTAGAATACCTTGCAATTGTGTCATTTTAAATTACTGTGTGCTGAATACTTAACAATGGTTTTAAAGGATTTTTTTATTTATAGATTTTTTTTTAATTAGGGAATTTTTATTTTTTAATTGTTTATAAAATATATTTACTACAAGAAATGTTATTCCTTTTTGCAAATGTTTTCTTTGAGATGCAATATGTTGCTCTTAAGTGTTCAGACAAGGTTTATGTGTCTCAAAGTGGCTGCTTTTCTATGGGCATGCCAGGTTGGTGCAAGGCAGCTTTGCCAGAAATAGTGTGTTTCACCCTGGTTGTCTAGGTAATTCTTAGGTGGTTGCTGGTTCTGTGTGCTTCCTGGCACTGTCCTTTATAATTTCCCACAATGCCTTGATGGTTTTTATTCCAGTGGCTTTGTCTAGGTTAGGAGAAAAATTTTAGTCTTTTGTAGAATGGATTCTTATTTTTTGGTGTTTTCCTGGCACTGTCATAGTTTGTGTGGGTGTGTTATGTCCCACAGCAGTTGTACACATTAATAATGATCAAGTACTACTAATATTTCCTTTTACATTTTAATGACCTTTCCTTACATAATTGGTGTTGTCTTTCATACTTTTGGATTTCTATTTTCTGTTTCTGTTACTTAGCAATTGCTAAAACAAATCCCACGTGAAAAAATATTCAAAGCCTTCTTGATTTTAATTGTCACTTTGTTTATTCCTGCACATTGTAATATGTATTCATTTTCATATCTCTGTTTTTTCACTGTTGTGCAAACATAATTCCAGCAGCTAACATGTGTGAAATTAAATATACAAAATATTTCTGGTTTTAATTCGATATCTTGCTTTACTATTGCTTCTAACCATTAACCACTCCCATCCGGTCACATGGCCAGCAAGCCACTCCCACCCGGTCACATGGTCAGCAAGCCACTCCCACAAAGCAAGTCACACCCACAGAATATTTTTGACCCCCCCCCCCTGTCAATGGTGTCCCTCTTTACCAATATTAAAATCTGGTCACCTTACCCATGCTGCCCCCCCAATGTCAAACACAACCCTGATGTGGCCCTCAATGAAATCAAGTTTGATATCCCATCCACTACACCTTACTGGTTCTCCCACCGGTAGTTCCTTGACTTCCACCAAAAGGGGTTGCTGGCTGCAAATGAAATATGACAAAGCCACAGTTAAGTGGCCTGTGCTTCAAATGGAGATCTTAGGGCTGAATAAAGTTCTGGCTTTGAAAGGATATGCACATAGCACCTGTCTTTAACTTTTCCAAGCAGCTGCATGACGTACAGGTAGTCCTCAGCTTACAATTGGTTACTTGGTGTCTGTTTGACATTTTAACCAACCTACCAGGAGTGGGGTACTTATGACCTGGACATCCAATGGTCAGGCCTTCCCCATGGTCATGTGACCACACTTTGGATGCTTCAGCAGCTGGGCCACATTTATGGCTATTTGCAGTATCCCATGGTCCCATGACTGCATTTTAAATGGTTTTGCCCAAACCGGACATTGATTTCCAGTTTTCAGCAAAAACATGCCCATATCAAGCCATTGGCTCAATTAATGACAGCGAAGCTTGCTTAACAGCTGCAGATTTGCTTAATGACTGCCTCAAAAAGGTCACAGCACCGAGACGGCATTGGTCGCGTTGGTTGATGATCTCTGGAGGGCGTGGGATAGAGGATATTCCTCTATCCTAGTCCTATTAGACCTCTCAGCCGCTTTTGATACCATCGACCATGGTATCCTATTGCACCGACTGGGGGGGTTGGGGCTGGGAGGCACCGTTTTGCGGTGGTTCTTGTCCTACCTCGCTGGTCGGTCGCAATATGTGTTGGCAGGGGGGCAGAGGTCGGCCTCAAGGCCCCTCATATGTGGGGTTCCTCAGGGGTCGGTCCTCTCGCCCCTACTGTTCAACACATATATGAAGCCGCTGGGTGAGATCATCCGTGGTTTTGGGGTGGGATATCATCTGTACGCTGATGATACTCAGTTGTACATATCCACCCCAGACCACCCCAACGATGCTGTCGAGGTTATGTCCCGGTGCTTGGAGGCCGTACAGATCTGGATGGGTGGTAACAAACTCAAGCTCAACCCGTCCAAGACTGAGTGGCTGTGGCTTCCGGCGCCCCGGTTCAGCCAGATTATTCCAACTCTGGCCATTGGGGGTGAAACACCGGCCCCCGTGTAGAGGGCGCGCAATTTGGGTGTCCTCCTGGATTCCCGGCTATCTATGGAAGATCATGTGGCAGCCGTGGCCAGGGGGGCGTTCCATCAGGTACGCCTGATGCGCCAATTGCTCCCCTTACTGGACCAGGGTGCCTTACGCACAGTCACTCAAGCACTTGTCACCTCTCGACTCGACTACTGTAATGCTCTCTACATGGGCCTTCCCTTGAGGTGCACCCGAAATCTGCAGCTAGTCCAGAATGCAGTCGCGCGGGTGATTACGTGAGCGCCTAGACACTCCCACATAACACCTATCCTACGCGAGCTGCACTGGCTTCCTGTGGTCTTTCGGGTGCGCTTCAAGGTCTTGACGACCATCTTTAAAGCGCTCCATGGTTCGGGGCCTAGTTATATGCGAGACCGCCTCCTGCCCCATACATCCCTCAGACCAATACGCTCCCACAGAGAGGGCCTCCTCAGGGTGCCGTCAGCTGGACAATGCTGACTGGCGACACCCAGGGGAAGAGCCTTCTCTGTAGCGGGGCCAGCCCTCTGGAACGACCTACCCCCTGAACTCCGCACCATCTCCGACCTCCGCACTCTTCCGCAAGTGTCTGAAGACACATTTATTCCATCTAGCCAGCCTAGCGTAACCTCCTTTATTGACTATTAGACAGTTTTAAATTTGGGATTTTTAATTCGGTTTTTAGCACAGGGTTTTACTAGAATAAGTTTTTTAAATTTTATATGATTTGTATGTATTTTAACATTCCTGTGCGCCGCCCTGGGTCCATTTGGAGAAGGGCAGGATATAAATTTAATAAAATAAAAATAAATAAATCTGAATTTGGTTTAAGGGATTCCTGAAAGGAACTAAATACATTAGTTCAGGGGTCTGCAAAGTTGGCTCTTTTAAGACGGGTGGACTCCAACTCCCAGAATTCTCCAGCCAGACATGCTGGCTGGGGAATTCTGGAAGTTGGAGTCCACCCGTCTTAAAAGAGCCAACTTTGCAGATCCCTGCAAATTAGCACATATGCTCCAGTCACATTGTGCCTAACAAATCTGAATTGCCTCAGAACACTTAGAAATACTCATCTGTTTATTTCAAATACTTCCTCACCACTTTGATTATCAAGACTGTAAGCTTGCTTACATGTTCATTTCCTGGACTAAAATCAATAAGACTTAATTGTGTTTCTTGAGTAGATGATGCAAAAAAAAAAAAAAGGATGTAGTTTGCCCCTTCTTTCCCTTCTTCCTGCATGTCACAAGCTCTCTGAAACCAATTGGTGTTCCATTAATACTAATAATTTGGGATGTGGATCAATAGGTTTGAAATGAATAAAATATTATTTCCCAGTTTAAAATGTTAAAAACATCAGATAACACAGTTTTAAACTATCATTAAAAATAACTTCTCTTTTCAGCTCAATTCAGCTCTTGAAAAAGTAACATACTCTTTCCAGGATATTCATGGACATATCCTTGTAGGATATGTTATGTTTTTGGCCACAGTATACATGTGAGGGTTTTTTCTTTCTTTCAGAGTATTAAAAATGGGCAAAAGCTTTCGTAATATACAGATTTCTTAAATGTATATGCTGCCAGATTCCCAGAGACTCTGGGCAGTTTACAATTTTTTTTTAAAACTTAAGAACAAAAAATTATACAAAACTACAAAAAAGAAATGTCACAAGATAGAACAATGTTCTCAAAAAAAAAAAAGACAAATCAGAGAAGGGAACAAAAAGCAAGATAGTGGTGTCACATCCTTGAAGAAGGCTGAGGCAAACGGCCTTTACATACATGCATACATACATGTATATGATATTACATGATATAGTACTGTACCATGTTATGCTATGCTATGCTATGCTAATTCTATTCTATTCTATTCTATTCTATTCTATTCTATTCTATTCTTAATATATAAGATCAAGACAACATGGAAAGAAGTTGTTCAGCTGGTGGAACTACAGAAGTGTATGAAGATAAATGATAATATTTGATTACTGAAAAAATTGTAAGGGCCTGACTTTATCTAGGGCTCGCAACTTGGGCGTCCTCCTGGATTCGCGGCTGTCCTTGGACGACCATGTGACGGCCAGGGGGGCTTTCTATCAGGTTCACCTGATACGCCAGTTGCGCCCCTTTCTAGATCGGGATGCCCTACGCACAGTCACTCAAGCCCTCGTTATTTCCCTCGCCTGGACTACTGTAACGCTCTCTACATGGGGCTCCCCTTGAGGTGCACTCGGAGACTCCAGCTAGTGTAGAATGCGGCCGCACGGGGGATTTTGGGAGTCTCTCGATACTCCCATGTAACACCTCTCCTGCGCGAGCTGCACTGGCTGCCTGTGGTCTTCCAGGTGCATTTCAAGGTGTTAGTAACCATCTTTAAAGTGCTCCATGGCACGGGTCCTGGTTACTTGAGAGACCGCCTCCTGCCACATACCTCCCTTCGACCTGTCTGCTCCCAGAGTGGGCCTCCTCAGGGTGTCGACAGCCGGTCAATGCCGGTTGGCGACTCCCAGGGGGAGGGCCTTCTCTGTGGCGGGCCCGGCCCTCTGGAACGACCTGCCCCCCGATATCCATACTATCATGAACCTACGCCTCTTCCGTCGGATGTTAAAAGCACATTTTTTCCATCTAGCCGGCCTGACATAGACCAAGGATATAATTTTAAATTTTAATACTTATTGGTTTTAATCTTTTATAGTATTTAAATTTTAGCACAGAGTTAATAATTTAATTGTTTTTTATATTTTGTATGCGTTTTGGAGTTTTTTATCTTTCTGTGCACCGCCCTGAGTCCCCCCAGGGAAAATAGGGCGGTATATAAATCGAAAACAACAACAACAACAACAACAACAATAATAATAATAATAATAATAATAATAATAATAATAATAATAATAATAAAAATAAAAATAGAAGACACAAAACACTAGTGCAAAGTGAAGAGCAGATCACAGCAAGCTCAGAACAGATACTGATCACCATCACAGTAGCATCTGATGGTATCCCTCAGCAGGTCAAGAACATGAAAAGCTTGGCAGTACCTGACATAGACATGGTGCACCTACTGGCTAAAGAATTTAAAAGCAATGCATGAACATCTAGCAGCAGAGATGAACAGTCAACTTAATCCAGGCAGACTAACACAAGGAAGGACAGTGCTGATCACGAAACACCTCCATAAGGAAATAGCACCATCCAACTACTGGTCAAATACCTGCTTACCTCAGCATGGGAAGTTCTATGAGGCATCATAGCCACTTATTTAGAGGACTATATAGGCTACTACATGAGCACAGCTCAGAAGAGCATTGAGAACAACTCCAGAGACTCAAAACAACAACTGCATAGATAGCAGTCACTCAAGATAACTTCTAGACAGACCAATCTGAGCACAGACTGGATTAACTACAGGAAAGCTTATAACATAGTGTCACAGTTGGATATGTGAATTCCTGGCACTATACAGAGTCTACACTAAGTATCTTCCTCGGGAACTCAATAAGATTGTAGAAAACAACACTGGAAGTCAACTCAAGACAGCTCACACAAGTGATCGTCAAGTGTGGAATACACCAAGGTGATGCACAGACCTTGCTACTGTTCTACATAGACTTGAACCCCTTCAACCAAGTAATCACAAGGACTGGATACAGATACAGGTTCAAGATGGAATTACCATCAGCCACTTCCTCTACATGGATAACATCAAGCTCCTCATCCAGCTGATATGAATCTACAGTGAGGATATTGGGATATCATTCAGACTAGAAAGGTATGGCTGGATGGTAGTGAAGACAGGGAAGGTACTGAAGACTGAGTGGGTGGAACTACCATTGGACATGTAAACAGTTACAATATCTTGATGTCCACAATCATGTGGGAACTATGAGAAGGAGGCGAGAAAGACAGAAACATACAAGTACACCAAAGGGTAAGACAAAACCTGAATAACCAACTCAATGGGAAGAACAAGATCCACGCCATCAACATGTGTACCCTGTTTGTCATCAGATGTCCTGCTGGTTTAGTGAGCTAACCAAAGCAGAACATGGAAGCTGTCAATGTGAAGACCTGGAAGCTCTTCACAAACTATGAAGGTCTCAACCCCACGTTCACATTCAAGAGGATGGGAAAAGTAAAGATCAAAGAGGTTCCACAGGTGGCAGGAGCATTTGAGACTGTAATTCTGAAGCTGGGAGAATGGCTTCAAACCCAGGAACAACATCAGAGTTCTCTGTTCAGAAGAATGCAAGGCTAAGAACAGCTAAGGTACTGTGCAGTATCCTCATATTCCCAGGCTGCTGCTGGAGGACATGAGATTAAGAAGATGCAGAACACCCATAGCAGTGAGAAAGGAATTTTTTTATAGCAAATCATAATGGATTTTTCTACCTATGCACAACAGACAATGTGTGTGTTATCTACTTATATGGTCCTTGTGGTCATGGAATCCATTACGAGAAATCATAGGGTTTTGAATTAAAATAAATCTGGAATGGGATTTTTCCCCCATCACATTTTTTCCCCTTTCCCCTTTTGCATGACCATTTTTTCCACTGCACAGGCTTCTCCTGACTGCTGTAGAGGCTTGCTCAGTACGGAGGTGATCGGTGCCAAGATCACTAGAGCCAACATCAGAATCAGTGGAGGCTTTCCATAAGACACCCTTTTAGATCTCCAGGAGGGGAAAAGGGAAACTGGGCTTACTGACAATACTTAGTAGTGACATTCAAAACATCTCACAGAGTTTTCTTGGCCCCTGCCTCTATTGGCTTGTTATAGATATCATTCTGATGAGTGCACTGTATAGCACAAAGAGCCGAGACTTTTGTCTGGTTCCAACAGATTTTGGAGAGCATCATAGAAAGACACAAGAAGACCGCAAAGAAAAAGAAGTACACACACACACTGGGACTCCAGCTCATCCTGGTGAAGATGTGTGTTGCTGTACAAAGATCAAGAGGAGGAAACTGGAATATTTTGGGCACTTTTGAAGGGGAGATGGAGACCATCTGGGGAAAAGGATGCTGTGAGGAAGAGTGCCAGGACAGAGATAAAAGTGACGGCAAAGGAAATAGTGGCTTGGAAACATCAAAGGGCAGGACTGAACACACAGGCGGGGGGGTGGGGGGGATAATCTTGAATTAGAACAGGAAAATGTCAGGATCCAGAGGTAGAGCTTGAGATCAAGGTACTCAGCTGGCTCTAGATCAAGCGTTGGGAGGCTGGGTACAAAGTCTCATTTCGGAAACCAGACAGTCTAAAGCACAGACAGCAAGCCAAATCAAATAAGAACACAGGTAACCGGAGCCAAGAGTTCATTGCTAGAGTTTCTGCACCATATTAAATGCCACCCAGTAGGCAAGCGACCCCAAGGCATCTAGGCCTAGGCTATAGAATTTGTCAGTGTCAAATCAAGCAACTCTCAGACTGCAAAGGCATTTGCTGTCCTTTTTTAATAACCTGAAAGGGAAGGGATTGGCATGGATAAGTCTGCTAATTAGATGCAAAAAGCTGGAAGGAAAATGGTGTAAGACACTAAAGTCAGCATGGGTCAAACCTGGAAACAGCCATGTTGTTTTCAGAAACCTGTGTCCTGAATTTGAACCTTGAGAATTTGAGTTTTGAATCCAACCCCAGCACTTTTTGGAACAGAGGTGAGTTTCAAATTCCAGTGCTAATGGTTTGCTCGCACTTGTGATGCTTCATGCACAGAATTGTCTGTGTGGGTAGGCGGAGCCTCCTGCCGCCACCACTACTGGTTCACCCGATCCGGGCCGAACCAGGAGCAACCCACTTCTGTTTTGGAATCTGTAAATGATGGCATACAGATATTGTTAACCTCAGATCTTTTCAATATTAAATGCTGGAGTATTCACATGCTCCAAGACTAGCATTTGATATAAAGCAATCCAGGTCCTCCAAAATATTGGTCGTGAAGTTCCTTTAAGAGCTGATGTAGGAAATCCCTGTGCATGGGATGGATCAATTATTCAGGAGGATGATCCATATGTTTCTAGTGCAGTACATTTCTTTCAAGGAGTAGCTGTGTGGCAAAGTGGATATTAATGAATATCTGTAGTCTGTAGAAATTGCTCATAATTCAGAATTTAATGACTGACCCAAGCACTTCCACTTTCCCCTTGGGGACTGAGAAATTCTAGAAAGGAAAAGAGTCACATCAGCTCTGTGAACAATGTGATTACTCTGAAGTTTAAGAACCACCTGGACTCAGGTCCCACACAATCTTTATAAATAAAAGGTTTAAAGAGTTTGTGCAAAATCGCTAATCTCAGAAAGTAGTGCACCGATCACCACCAAATTTGCACACAATGTTGCTAAGAAAGGGAGTAACAATTATATGTACAGTTTGTGTGGCTGGCACACATGTGCCATGTGCAAGCAGCACAAATGTAAAAGTACCACACTTCTCAGTTATTTTTCTCACTTAAGCTCCTCCCACCTGGCTGCTTCTTATGATGCATCACACACATGCCCCTCACATTTCCAATGATCGTTTCCTCAGCAACTGAATAAGCCTCCAACGTCCCAGGAGGCTCTTTGGAGGCCTACTAGGCCCAAAACTAGGCATGGGGGGGAGGCACACTCCCATGTGGCCCATTTTTCATCCCAGAAGGTTCTATGGAGGCCTACTAGGCCCAAAACTAGGCATGGGGGGAGGCACAGTCCCAGGTGGCCCATTTTGGGTCCCAGGAGGCTGTATGGACGCCTACTAGGCCCAAACCTAGGCATGGGGGTGGCACACTCCCAGGTGGCCCATAGAGGGATAGAGAGAGAGAGGGAAAAATACAGTAGGTAAGTAGGTAGGGAGAGGGAGAGAGGAAGAAATACAGTAGGTAGGTAGGTTGGGGGGTTATACGGTGGTTGTGTGCACGTGTTTGTGTGTGCAGGTGTAGATCTACACACAGATTGGTTGGCCATTTAACCAGACTGGGCCACAGCAACGCATGGCCGGGTACAGCTGGTTTGGATAATACAGAGATCAGCTGTACATTTAACAAATTCAGTGTGCTCCGAGTCTGACACAGGTAGAAGTGTGAAAACAGGACCAAGAGGAATAGAGTACAGAAGACATTTCATGGCTTCAAATTAGGATGGTTTAAGAAATTTGTTTTATTAGAATTTTAATACAAGTCAATTTACACTTTCCAAACCAATACTGAAACTGGGACTTGCGGATCCCCCTATATCCTACTTCTCCAAACTTTGAAATACAAAATTAGGAAGTGCATGCATTACTAACATAATAGGACAGTGAAGATTGGCAGGGATTTGCCTACAGGAAGTGCTTCTTTTGCCTTGATATGATGAAGGATCTAGCCATTCTATCTCGATGAAGAATCAGAGTGAGATAAATCTGCCTTGATCAGCCCCTTGCCTTTGTAAATGGGGGGCTTAGATTGGGTGGTACGTGCACACAATCCCTCGCCACTGAACAAGACTTTGTTTTGCTGCAAACAAACCCTAATGAAATGAAATTTCATATACATACATACATACATACATTCATATATATATGGGGAAGATGTTTCTCGTGTGTGTGTGTGTGTGTGTGTAATATCTTCCAAATATATATTAACATTGAATAAAATGTGTTGGTCTTTTATACATGATGCACAAGATGATGAAGAAATGAGATAGCATGAACTTTCGCTTGAATAAATACAAAATGAAACTGAAAAAAAAGGACAGACTATTTATTTATTTATTTTATTTTATTTATTTAGTTTGTCACTCATGTACAAGATAACAGGAATAAGAATAAACATGAATAAGAACACAGGAAATGGGTACAAACAAAGTAGGATAGGAATGTTAGGCATGCTAGTGCACTCATGCACGCCCCTACTGACCTCTTAGAAATGGGGTGGGGTCAACAGTAGACAGTTTAAGGTTAAAGTTATGGGGTGGCTCGATTTCTTCATTTACAAAGTTGGATATTTCCACTGAAAGGAGGGTCATAGTATGGCAGATCCAGATAACATATTTCAAGACATTTGCTAATCACTGAATTTTTCCAAAAAAGATAGCATAACATTGAATGTTTCATTTCCCCTTAGGAATTTTGAAGTAAGCTTGGATATATTCAGGACAATTAGTGAAATGTGAGTTCTTGTCAGAGGGAAGTCCACAAATATTTTGAGATAAATTGAAGAATATCAGTAAGACTGGAGTAATTCATCCTATTCCTAAATGTATAAATAGAAAAACTGTACCTCGAATCACTTGGAAAAAATGAATTTAAAATACACTCTAAACTGCAACTAGGGCAAGGAATTTATTATTAAAACTCATTTGATTTTCTCATTTTAAAGATGATTTCTTTCTGGAGAAAAAAAAAACAATCTTTCAGAAATAATAAATGATGTTGTATGATGTAATGTCCTACACACCTACCTTGACATAACTCTCATGGATTTCAATTGCTTACTTCCTTACTGAAATTTGCTCCAAAAGGGTGGTGACCCTTCAGAGAAGATATGGAGGAGGTAGGGAGTTATACGGGAAAAGAGGGGGGGGGGGCATTTCTTCCTACATTTGATGACATCCTCCTGTTCGCCAAGCAATACTTTAAGACTTTTAAGTAAGTCGGTAGACAGTGGTAGCCTACACCAATGTTCAGAAGAAGCAATTGGGGGGGGGGGCACACATAGCCATGTGACATCTACGGAGGCAAGTAGGGAGTACATTTTTGATGCCAGCTCTTTATCTTTCCAGAAAAAAAAGACTTTCAGAATCTTCAACTCCATTTGTGGGATTCTTCTTAATTGCGTATGAGAGCTTGAGAAGCTGGAAGCCACGAGTACGCAACAGGAAGGGAGGCAGCTTCAACGCACTCGATTCAAAAAATCAAATAAAATAGAAAAAGAGCAGGAGCAGTCAGACCTGCAGATGGTTAACATTTCCATTTGCACTCCCTCCCTCCCTCCCTCGCTGGAAGTATTGTTTTTATTCTGCAGTTAAATCTTCCCAGACTTTAGCTCTTGTTTGATCTAAAGAAGAAAAAGTTGCCACTGCTTTGCTGGGAGCGGGAGCTGCTGCACCCCTGGTAGGATTAAGAAGCAAAGGGGTCCCATTCCTACATAGGATCATTAATTCATTTTTTTTTTTTAAAGGAAGGAAAGAAAGAAAGGATTTGCAAGCTTTTGGGAATTTTACTTTTGTCTTGCCAGCCCTTGATTTGAAATATGTCTCTTTTATTTTGTAAAAGATGTCCCCGCCCTGATGGCTGACACAGCAGGGATTGGGAGATTGGGGCTTGGTGTGCTGCATGCAGACGGACCGTATGTTTTCAGCTGTGCTGAAAGAACATCCCTCCCCCCCCCAAAAAAAATGCCATGTAGGAATATCCTGAGCCTGCTCCCAAAGGATCACGTTGCATAGATATAGACATGGGCTGAGAGCTCTGTGTGTGGCAAGGCTCCCACTGAGAGACGGCTTCCCCCTTTTCCTTTTACAGTTTCTGTCCCTTGTGTTAGGACCTGTTCTTTGGAGGTGCTGCTTTGGCTGTTTCCTCATTAGAGAAGAAAGAAGCCAGCAGTTTAATTAAGGCACCCGTGTCACTGCCCTCTACAGTTGCAGTTGACTTAAAGACTTGAGTTCTCCTAAAGTACAGCTAGGCCTCGACTTACAACCAGGGGTGGGCTGCTGGGGATTCGCAGGGGTTCAGGAGAACCTCTAGCTAAGATTCTGTGCAGTTTGGAGAACCCCCAAATCCCACTCCTGGCTGGCCCTGCCCACCCGGTCCCTCCCCTCCAAGGAGTCTCCACGCAGCCTGTTTTGGATGCAGGTAAGTGCAAGACGGAGGCTTGGGAGGGCAAAAACAGGCCTACTGGAAGTTCAGGAAGGCCAGAAACAGGCCCATTTCCAGCCTCCAGAGGGCCTCCAGAGCCCGGGGAGGCCATTTTTGCCCTCCTGGAGGGTCAAGGAAAGCCTCCAGAGCCTGGGGAGGGCAAAAACATCCCCTCCCCACTGTGGTTCAGGAGGCCAACTAGGCCACAGCCACCATGGCCACACAACTGGGCAGAGAACCCCCTTGCTAAAAATGTTGAAGCCCACCCCTGATTACAACAGTTTATTTTGTCACAGTTGAAAGTTAAAACAGCACTGTAAAAGAGTGACTTATAGCAGGGGTCTGCAAAGTTGGCTCTTTGAAGACTGGTGGACTTCAACACCCAGAATGCCCCAGCCAGTTAAGCTAAGCTAAGCTGGCTGGGGAATTCTGGGAGTTGAAGTCCACCAGTCTTCAAAGAGCCAACTTTGCAGACCCCCCAAGTCTTATAGCAATAGCACTTAGACTTATATACTGCTTCACAGTGCTTTCTAAGCAGTTTACAGAGTCAGCCTGTTGCCCCCAACAATCTGGCTCCTCATTTAACCCACCTCGGAAGGATGGAAGGCTGAGTCAACCTTGAGCCTGGTGAGATTTGAACTGCCAAATTGCAGGCAGCCAGCAGTCAGCAGAAGTAGCCTGCAGTACTACACTCTAAGCACTACACCACTGTGGCTGATATGAACATGTTTCACACTTACAATCATTTCAGCATCCCCATGGTCATGTGATCAAAATTCAGATGTTTGGCAACTGATTCATATTTATGACCGTTGCAGTGTGTTGGGGTGATGTGATCATCTTTTGTGACCGTCTGACAAGCAAAGTCAATGGGAAAGCCAGTTTCACTTAACAACCATGATACTAACTTAACAACTGCAGTGATTCCCTTAACAACTATGGCAAGAAAGGTCATAGAATGAGGCAAAATTCATTTAACAAATGTTTCGCTTAGCAACTGAATGTTGGGCTCAATTGTGGTCATAAATCATGAAACATCTGTATCATCAGCCTCTAAGGTTCTGGATGCTATAGAAAGAACTAAGCAAAAATTAGAAGTGTTACTAGTATGCTCTGTTTCAAAATCCCAGGTCCAGAAATTTAAGGCAGATGGAATTATTATTTATTCCCCCTGTAAATCTTTCAGATTAGAATGCCAGGTAGGCAATAGACAGACTCTTTTAACTGAAGGGCTAGTTGTTTTCTCTATATTTTCCAATCCATGTAATTTACTATGTAGGGTGGCAAGGAGTAATTCTTCCTGGGAATGGTTGGGGGTGGGTGGGTATGAATGCTTCAGTTGAATATCCTGGAATTGGGAAATAATTTCCCTCCTGAGTCTAATGTGGGACTGAAGATGGGGATTATTTTTTTGGTCTATTTTTATGTACATTGCAAGGATAGAGTACTTGCTTAAAACCATTTCAAAATGAAGAGTAAGTCCTTACCTATTTTTGCCTATAACTTAAGATAATCTGCACTAGTGGGTTAAAAAAAAAAACCTTTGCGACTTTATGATGTGTGGACTTCAACCTCCAGAATACCCTAGACAGCATGCTGGCTTGAGATTTCTGGGAGTTGAAGTCCACACGTCTTAAAGCTACCAAGGTTGAGAAACACTGATCTAGATTACGGAACATCTAGTGATGAACCCAGTGACATTTGGGTGGTCCTAATAATTATTCAGACAAAATAATTGTGATTGGATATATACTACAATTCTATTCCTATTTATCCTGAAAGAAGATCTGCCATATTCAGATATAGTTTGCTCCTTGAGTAAGCACGATACCCATTATTGGAGCTTCAATAAATCTAGCCCTTGTAAGGACAAGCTTGTTTGCTTTTTTTTAAAAACAACAACAGATTTTACTTCTTTATATCTGCTTCATTCAAGTAGCACCTTCTTTTAGGATCCTTGATAAGATGCAAGACACCTGAGATCCTAAATCCTTCCTTGGGTATGTAAACAGACATGTGGGCTTTTTTGTTATTTGGAAAAATAAGTGTGTATGTGTGTGCGGTTGATCAAATAGCCCAACAGCTCAAAGTATATGATAAACAAAATGTGCCAAATAATGATCACATACTAATTAAGTTAAATGGCACAGCTGGACAGTATGCATTCATTTACTACAAAGTCAAGGTACCCTCAGGACATTTCTTTGTGGGTTTGTGTAAAGATGAAGGGAAGTGTGTTATTCTATTCAGGGTTTATTTATTTTTTTTAAAAAAGCATGGGGAAATTTGGAAAAATGCCTCACTTGAATTTATATTCCCTTTGTGGTCCATCAAGGAGGATTCATCTCTTATTCAAATGACAAGTCAATATGTTAGTTGGATCAAAGGCCATTAATAAGATGCTAAAAATGCTTCTGAGGAACAAGGGGATTTCTTTAACAACTCATAAAGTGCTTTTTAATCCATTTCTGACTTGTTAAATTCTCACAGATTGTTCCATCATGAGGCAGTCTCAATGACAGTTGGTGTGAGGAGAGGCAAAGAAAAGAGAGAGAGAGAGAGAGGGAGGGAGAGAGAGAGAGGGAGAGAGAGAGATAAGGGACTGGGTTTCAAGCAAGGACAGCCGGCTGATGACATCTTCGCTGTCTCAGACTCCCTCAGTTTTAGTCAGAAAATTTCAGGTGGAATGCTTTAATGACTCATTTAGTCTGGCTATGGTACAAGTCAAATGCTTTTTCCCTTTAAAGTTTCAGAAGATTGTTCATGAAACATTGTGCAACAGCATCTTCCGTTAACAATGGTGCCTTGTCTTCCCAAGACAGGATACTGGAAATCCCAAGGACATTCACAGGAATTCCTTACACTCTGCCCTCCAAAGATGCCTTGTAAGAATGTCAATGGCTGTAATTCAGCATGTCTAAAGGATATGAAAAGTGGCACTTGTACTGGAGTGCCCTGTCCATAATAAGCCCCATTAACTACAGCAAATATTATGAGCCAGAGAAAACAGCAACTTTGCAACTTTGGAATGGGCACTCAGTCTTATGGAATAACAGAATAACAGAGTTAGAAGGGATCTTGGAGGTCTTCTAGTCCAACCCCTGCTAAAGCAGGAAACCCTATACTATTTCAGATAAATGGTTTTCCAATCTGTTCTAAAAATCCCCAATGTTGGAGCACCCAAAACTTCTGGAGGCAAGTTGTCCCACTGGTTATTGTTCTGTCAGGAAATTTATCCTTCTAGTTCTAGGTTGGTTCTCTCCTTGATTACTTACCATCCATTGTTTCTTGTTCTTTCTTCAGTTGCTTTGGAGAATAGTTGTGTGTGTGTGTGTGTGTGTGTGTGCTGTATGTACACACACACACACATACATGCAATGCAATGCAACTATATTAAAATACAGGATGTTGATCCTAAGATTTTTCCTCAATGATAGGATATATTTCGACTGCATTCTCCTCTTTCTAAAACAATTATTTCATAGTGTTTCCCAAGGAAGGGGGAGCGAAAATGTAGGGCAAACTGAATATAGAAGGGATGGTGAGGATCAGCAACCCTCAAAATATTGATATTCATGCCAGAAGATTTCTTAAACATACAGACTTGAAAATAATGTTTAAATTACAGTTTGCTCATTATTGTTTATCTGAATCCTCCTCCTCCTCCATTGTCTTAAGGCTAAGAATCAACTAGAAATTCAATCATATTCTTATGCATGAAAGTTTGGTCTGGGCATTGTGTAAAATTATTTTTGACATTTTTATCAGGGCTCTCAAAAGTTATCTTTGGAACTGGGACAACAACAGCCCAGGTAAACTTCCTCCATTTATTTTTAAAAACTGGGATTTTGTTCGTGGGAACCAAGTTTAAGCAGATGTGAAAAGTTCAAATAAAGGAAGGTAGATTAAATGCACTTTTGTGATCCCAAAAATCAAAACAAATTTTATTATTCAATCACCAAAAAATTGATGTACATTTTAAGTACCATTAGATGACTATCTCACACAGGATTTCTATAATAACGGTACTAAAAACAAAGATAGAGAAAAGTTATTTACATTATTCTAATATGTGAGTGTAAAATGTGCATATGTTTTACCAAATAGTAACTTATGATCTTATATCTATATCATATTTAAGCATTTGGTAAAGCATATGCTTTACCAAATAGTAAATAGTACCATATTATTTGGTAAAGCATCTGCTTTACCAAATAGGAACTTATGATCTTATGTCTATATCATATTTAAGCACTTTAACATAAAATTTATTTAGGAAGACAGGAATAAAGCAGTGACCTACCCTGTTTCTCATTTCTCACTCCATAAGTCTCTTTCAATAAACAAAGTTTAAATAGATCTATAAGAATGAAAGAGCAAACGTCTCTTCTGTTGTGAAATGCAACAGAATTGAAAATGCATTAAGGAATGTAGACAATGGTGTTAACACTGCCACCTTCCCAAGCAAAGGTTCTTCAGGTGTCCTGAATTTGCTCCCACAATTCCTAGAAAGTGTTTTCCTTATTTGTTATTCATATGATCTATTTTAAACAGCTCATTTACTCATTGTTTCTCTTGATGAAGGTCAAATTGCTATCAAAACCAAGAAAGAAAATGCAGAAGGCTAAAGCAGGTTAATGTGAATTATTTCCTGACTTTCTTCTCTCTTAAAATTCAGCTAATTCTCCATCTATATGACCCGCAATTACACCCAAAATTTCCATTGCTAAGCAAGACAGTTGTTAAGTGAGTTTTGCCCCACTTCACATTCTTTCTTGCCATAGTTATTAAGTGAAGGTTTTATACCTGGGCGGGAAAAACCAAAGGTGCAAGTACAGACTAGGTGGAACCTGGCTCAAAAACTAACTGTGAGAGAGACCTTGGAGTCCTAGTGGACAATCACTTAAACATGAACAGTGGTGGGATTCAGCAGGTTCGCACCTATTCAGGAGAACCGGTTGGTAACTTCCTAAGCAGTCCAGAGAACCGATTATTGGAAGAAATCTCCTTTTGTCTTTTCCCCTCTTTACAGGGGATCCTGTAAGGAAGACAGGAAGGAAACATGTTTCTCGCTTAATCTTTATTGCCCTGCTTAAAGAAATTGCCTCTCTAATTAACCCTTATGACATTGTAACACCTAAGACAAGGCACCCATCAACATGAGTGATGTTGCATTCGCCACGCCCACCCAGTCACATACCACTGAGCCACGCCTACCCAGCTGGTCATTAGGGCAGAGAACCGGTTGTTACATTATTTGAAACTCACCACTGAACACGAATCACCAATGTGCAGCAGCAGCTAATACAATCCTTGGTTGTTAAAACAGAGGCATAGAATCAAAATCATGTGAAGCATTAGTACCGCTTCATAAAGTCTTAGTAAGGCTACACCTGGAATACTGCATCCAGTTTTGGTCACCTTATTACAAAAAAGATGTTGAGGCTTTGGGAAAAGTGCAAAGAAGAATAATTAATAGGATATATAAAGGCCTGGAGACCGAAACATATGAAGATAGGTTGCAGGATTTGGATTTGGCTAGTCCAGGGGAAAAAAAGAACTAGGGGTGACATGATAACAGTATTCCAGTATTTGAGAGGCTGCCACAATTTATTTTCCAAAGCACCGGAAGACAAGACAAGAAACAAGGAATGGAAACTAATCAAGTGGAGAAGCAACCTGAAATTAAAGAGAAACTTTGTAACACTGAGGACAATAAACCAGTGGAACATGTGACTGTGGGGATGCTGAAATGGTCCTAAGTGTGAAAATGGTCATAGGCTATTGAACAGTTACTAAATTAAAGTTACTGAATGGTTGTAGGTCAAGGACTACCTGTATTATGTATGTCCATCAAAATATGCCTCCTACGGAGTACTGAATTGCAATTCTTCAGTTAAAGTCAGGACCTTTATCTCATTGACAAAAAATATATATATTTATTAACAGGTAATTTTTCCAACCTTTTGGTAAGGAGGGCTAAATTTATCTTCTCAATCTGGTTTTGACTTCTGGTTTCACTCCAAATTCTGATAAAAATACACAAGATGCCCTCTATGGAAATGTCATTCAGTATCACATTATGTGGTTTCCAAAGCTGAACTTCAATAGCAATAGCACTTAGACTAATATACCTCTTCCTAGTGCTTTTGAAGTACTCTCTAAGCAGTTTACAGAGTCAGCATATTGCCCCCAATAATTTGGGTCCTCATTTTACTGACCTTGGAAGGATGGAATGCTGAGTCAACCTTGAGTGGGTCAGGATTGAACTCCTGCCAGTGGGCAGAGTTAGCTTGCAATGCTGCATTCTAACCATTGCAGCTCCTTCAGTTAACTTCCTGTAATGTTCACTGAATTGGTAAAGTGTAGTCCTGGAATCTCTGTTTCCTTATTAATGTTATTTGGGAGCTTGTCCTTCACAGTTGAACCACAGTAGTCAGCTATTACATTTTGGATTTGGTAGCAATGTATTTATGCCATCTAGCATTTATTTAGGAGAGCAAACAAACCAAATTATTTTTATCAAGGAATAAATAGGCAAGCAGCTATGGCCATAAACTTTATGGTATAATTTTAGCCAAAATCTGGAGTCAGATATCCTATAGGAATATATTTAGTAAAATGAAGGCTCATTAAGACAGCTGGAGGAGGTAATCTGTCTGGCAAACCAGATGCAGCAGTGGGAAGAGAAAAATATTACCTAGTCTGATGTTAGTTATATTCCCATTTTCTTCATTTCATCAAAACAGCTGGATACTGTTGCTGACTAATTACAAGAGGTGGGATGTTACCAGTAAGCAAAGAGCTATCACTACATTAAAAGGAAATTTCTCATCCCTATTTATAGGCCAAGCTCAGATTCCATTATGTACATAGAATATTTAATAGCTGTGAATCTTCAATAAAACCTTATAGCTTTATATATTACAAGGTTCTCAAATTGGGATCAATTCATGGATCTTCTCTCTTGTTGAACAAATGTGTGCCAATATTGTGTGGATGCCAATATATGCTTGTCATAGCTTTCAAAATATGGGGTTTAGCAATGCAGTAAACATGGTAGATGCTGCCTGCAGTGTTACACAGTGGTTGCCCATTGCCATTTTTTCTGGGGTTAATCTTCTGTGTCAGCTATAAAGACTGGTCCTGCCAAAGATGTGAAGCATATAAGATAGGGGTGTCAAACTCACGTGGTCATGGCAGTATCACGTGACATATTGGCACTTTCCCTCCCTTTCGTTAACCAAGTGTGGCCGTGGCCAGCATGTGACATATCCGGCCCGTAGGCCAGGAGTTTGACAGCCCTGATATAAGACATGTGGAAAGTCACTTATCATATCAGGGCTCCCCCATCCTCAAGTTGATGCTTCACAATCTTCCAAGAAATATAGTGGGGTTTTTTTCTCCTTGGTTTTCTTTCTTTAGGAATGTTGGCCAGAAAGCCAACTCCAAGCTGGTGCTTTCCAGCTGCATTTGAGGAAAATTGCAACCATCAGGGAAGCCTTGAAGAAAAGAACCTGACTTGGTTCTCCTGTAGAACAAGCTCAAAACATTTAACACCTACCTACAGCAATAATTTTCAAGGAAATCAAGACAGATCAGGAAAGGCTTAGGGTGAAATACAGTACAAATGAACTGCATAGCAGATGTAATTGTAGAACAGCAAACAAACAAAAAGCCAGTTCTATTAGTACTCTATTAATAGTTTGTATTTTTAGTAGTATGAAAATACTTTTTTTTTTAAAAATGCCACTCATTAATGTTTTCTGTGCCATATATAATTATATATGCTTCTATCTGGCCTATACCAGTTCCCACTCAAAAGCTCAAATAGTTGTAATCTTTCTTTACAGTAATAATAATGTTAAACAGCATGTATGTAGAGTTGCAATTTATGCCTTTACCCTGTTAGCCTAAGGCTGTTTCTTGGGGTGTCTTATGCAACTGACGTTCTAATATTAATAGACGAGACGAGACAAGACTAGAATCCGGAAGGGACCTTGGAGTTCTTCTAGTCCAGCCCCCTGCTTAAGCAGGAGAACCTACACCAGTGATGGTGAACCTTTTTGTTACGGCGTGCCAAAATTGTGCGCGTGCGTGCTATCACATATGCCCACGTGCCCATTCAATCCTTCCCACCCACCTTCGCATGCACATGCGACTCCATTCCTATGCATGTGCATGTGACACCCTCCCCCGTGCATGCACATGCAACCCCTCCCCAGGCTCCAGAGGCTTTCCTGAAGCCTGGAGAGGGTGAAAATGGCCTCCTGAAGGGTGAAAAGTCATCTGGTCGGTGCACACATGCGCGCTGGAGCTGAGTTTCCAACCATTTATTTATTTATTTTTATTTTATTCGAATTTATATCCCGCCCTTCTCCTAAAAAAGGACCCAGGGCGGCGGACAGGAAAATTAAAAACAATACAAATATACAAAATACCGTTAATTAAAAACCAATTAAACCCATACCCTGTGCTAAAACCAATCTAAAAATTCCCTAATTAAAATTTATAACTAAAACAATCAGGAACGGGAGGTTATGCTAGGCCGGCTTGTTGAAATAGGTGCGTCTTAAGATTATTATTATTTCTTGTTCTGCCCTCTGGTGCTCTGGAGAATAATTTGACCCTCTCTTCTTTGTGGCAGCCCCTCAATTACTGGAATACTGCTATCATATTACATTGGAGGGGATCTGGATCATGGTACAGAAATTACTCTTTTATGAATACCTCTTTGGGAAATGTTCAAAGTCATGAAGACAAAGAAAAGAAAAGCTTTGTGATTGATACTCGCATTTATGACTGTTGCAGTGTCCTGTGGTTATATGATCATCATTCAGGTGCTGGTGAAAAGCAGAGTTACAGAGAAGGTGGAGGTAAAACAATAAGTTTCCATCATTTGATATTTCATTTAAAAACCACAGTGCTTCACTTAATGACCAAAGGGGAAGTGAGGTTTTAAATCTATCACAATCAGGTGATATTTTGCTTAGTACCTGAGGGAATTGTCTTCACTAAGCAAGGGCTATCTGTATAGTTTGCTTAGGGACAGCTGAGATCATATGCTCTCCCAAATTTCATTAGCTTTCAATCCCTAGTCCATAACTACACTCAGGATCATGGCTATGATACCAAAGGATCTAGGAAATGCTCAAAATTAATAAGACTCTGGGACACTGAAGGAAAGAGAGGAAGCAACCTTCCTCTAGATCTACTGCTTGCAGATCCAGTAAGACTTATTTGTCTTTCCAGCTGGCCTCCAGCTTCTCAAATAATCTCCTTCCATCTTCCCCAAAGCCCCATCAATAGGGGTTTACCCCACCCCACCCCCTATGCTTATAACCCTAGTTTTGTCCAAACAGTTCTTAGTTACCTAAGATTTAATGACTTTCATACAAGAGTCACGTCAACAGCGTTATTAGTTAAGGATTAGTTGAAATGGAGATACTGCATTTATTTATTTATTATTTATTTATTTATTTATTTATTTGGATTTATAAACCGCTCCCTTTCCCCAGAGGGACTCGGGGCGGATTTGATTGTGCATCAAGGTTTTACTATTTTGCATGTTAAACATTGCTAACATTTGTTTCTTTTCAGTTTTAGGGCATAATTTCTCTTTCAGTTGTTAATTAGTCCAGGTCTTAATGCTTCTAATGTATGTTTTCCTCATCAAGTTTTCTTCTTTTTCTGTCTCAGCTTGTACCTTTGAAGTTGTTCCAAGAATGAATTCTCTGCTTGCAGTATGTTTACCACCACTGCAATCATGTTCCCATCACTGATTGCCATTGTGATTTCAGAGTTTACATTCTTGAAAGTCATTATTTAAAACTCTCAATAGTCAATTCATGCCTTATCTCTCCTTTAAAAACAACAACAAACAAACAAACAAACAAAACCATTTAGTCTGAGTTCATCTGATTCTTTTATTTTCAGTTAAAAGTAAGTAGTCCTGCCATTAGTCTGGCACTGTATTATAAAGTACCGTTCCCCAAACCAGTGGCATCCAGATGTGTTAGGGCCACAACCCCCAGAATCCCTTGACGTTGGCTATGATGGTGAGAATTCTGGGAGTGGAATTTCTCAAACATCTGGAGGACACCAGTTTGGGGACGCTGCTATTAACTAACAACATGTGAAGTAATTATAACAGCCTCCTAAAACTGGTGGCTACCAGATGTTTTGGAAGTTCAGTTTCTAGGATTATTACAGATATGGTCAGTGACAAGGAGGACCTCTGTGTGTTCTTGTCTCCAAAATCTTTTACTGTGCTCATCATCTCATTCCTTTTAAAAATTGAATGTGTGTTACAGTTTTGTTCACACTACTAAGGTTATGGGGGGGGGGGGGAAGCCATGGGGTGGGGCCTTATCTTGAATGCATCTCTCACAGATGTTGTGAGTACTATTGGCAATAGTCTGGGGAGGGATTCCATATGTTGAGCTGTGGTTTAGGGGAGATTTTTCAACCTTGAGAACCAACCCCACCCACCCGCAATATCTGTAAAATTTGAATTAAATGAGTAACACAAGCTTTTGTCATTGGTTCTCTTATTCTGGTACAAGATAGGTTCCTAAAAGGCTGTTTCTCTGAAGGCAAAACATAAAGGGGAATGGCAAAAGTCTTAAATATATAACCACCACTTCACAGTGCTTTGATTCCTTCTGCAATCCCACGGTCTATGCAACCTCATGAGGCACTACTGAAAATATCTAGATCCATTGATGGCATCACTCAGAACTGAAACAGCATTTGAAAACTGCAAGATAGCTGGTAGTGACTTGAGGAAGAGATGCAGGAGGAACATTCAATTGATTGATTGACTTCGTATTTATTAAATTTATATGCTGCCCATGTCACTAGAAGTGGTGCGGTGGCCTAGAGGTGGCGCTCTCGCCTCACAATCAGGGAACTGTGAGTATGATCCTAAATAGAGGCAGCTATTTCTCTCTCTGGGCACACTGAGAATATATCTGCTGAACAAAACTCCGCATTGGGGAAAGAAGGGCATCCGGCCATTAACACACTCTGCTAACTCCATTCAGTTGCCTAGATTCCACCCCGCAAGGGATTATGGGGTCATTAAAAGAAGATGATATGTTGCCCATCTCACTATCAAGCGACTCTGTTAAACACACATAAACAGGTAGTCTTCATCTTATAACCACAATTGACCCCAAAATTTCCAATGCTAAGTGAGATCATTGTTAAGTGAGCTTTGTCCCATTTTACAACTTTTCTTTCCACAGCTGGTGAGTGAATCATTGCAGCTGTTAAGTTAATAGCATGGTTCTTTAGTGAATCTGACTTCCCCATTGACTTTACTTGTCAGAAAGTAACCAAAGTGTTCTGACTCCTTCCTTAACACGACTAATCACTAAACTGACTGATACTTGGCAGCTTGCCCAGACTGACCTTGACTAGACTGACTGCATACACGAACGCTCCGACTCTGTAGCTTCTCTGTTGTTTCCTGCAAACCTACTCTTCACAGAGGATTTCTTTTAAAGCCTCTTGGGATGGGCCAGACAATTAGGCAGCTGATACTGATTATCTCCAATGGCATCATTCTACTAATTGCATCCTCTCAATCCTTAGCATCCGGGACATCCGGGACAAACTGGGTTTCCTCCTCTAGAGCCGACTCATAGGACTCCTCACTAGAGGAATCCATCAGCAGCTCATCCCGAGCCGGCTGGGCCACAGCACCAAAGGTAATCACATGACCCCAGGACACCACAACCATGATAAATACATGCCAGTTGGCAAGCATCCAAATTTTGATCATGTGACCATAGTGATGCTGCAATGGTTGGGGAAAAAAAGGTTACTTTTTTGAGTGCTGTTGCAAACGAATGGTCACTAAACAAATGGTTGGATATTGTAGGGCTCCCTGCACCCAAACTGTGAAAGAAGCTCAAATGCCCATCTTTTCAGAGTGAACATTGGCAAAAATGTCAGTATTCCATAGCTGTAACCACGATCGTGAAATAGCCCCCTGATGCTGGCTAGGAAAGAGAGTGAAGCTGATTGTGCAAACCTTCTCTGTCTGGCAAAAAAATGGGAATGCACTTTGCCTATGAGCAGCAGCTCATAAGCAAACCCAGGGGTGGGCAAACTTTGCAACTTTAAGTCTGAAGGACTTCAGCTCCCAGACTTTGGGAGCTGAAGTCCTTCAGACTTAAAGTTGCAAGGTTTGCCCACCCCTGAGCAAACCCAAAACGACGAGAAGAGTGGCAAAAGGTATGGCAACTTGCATAGCCCAGAAGGTCCCAGCGCTGTCATTTGCTTGACCTTCGGAGCAGAGTCAAACTGCTTCTTTCGACATTCGGAAAAACAACCTATGGGTGCTTCTTAGAAACGTAAACGTACTCATTGCCCGCTTCCAACTGGGTTGAAAGGAAACCTGTGGTGGTTTAATGACTCGGCCAGTTCTTTAGGGATTTATTTTTTCAAAGTTTTCGCGATAAAAAAAGAAATCTGTGGGAAATGAATGATGGCATAATAGCTAACACATGCCAATTCATATAAGCCTATTTATCTTTTACGGCATTTGGGTCTCAATTGTCCTTACCCTGGTGAATTGCTGTCTTACAGCATTTCTTTCTATTAAATTATTTATACTGTATGCTCCATCCAAAACTGTCTTGTTTGTAAAGTTATTTATTACCTATATTAGGGGTGGGGAAAGAGGCAAGGTAGAGGGATTCCCCCTTCTACTGTATACTTTTTATTTTTCTGCAAATGGGCCTTTTAATAACAAAAAAACAAGGAGGTTCAGAGATAAAGAGAGAGGTAAAATGCAGGATCTTATATTAAATTGTTTATTTATTTGTGGCACGGACTGGCATAATCAGGATTTTCATTCGTTTTATTCAAGTGATGTAGCACTCGGAATCCTTACCAAGAAATAGATTGGAAATGATAAATCTATAGATTTACCAGTTAAGCACATAAGAAGTATTATGTTGGATTAGATCAAAGGCCTTATCTAGTTTCACATACTGATCCGAAGTAGTTAATCAGATATCCCTGGGAAATTTGCTAGTCGGACAATGTGGAAAGTACACCACTCACGTTCCTTAGCAACTTCTTCCGGGAGTCACCTTGCTTCTGGTAGTATTGAGACCCGAGTATTAAATGTGCCATTTTCTCCTTTAAAGCTATCAAGCTGATGGTCACCAGTATATTACACAGCAGTAAATCCTCTAGTTTAATTCTGTACATGAGAAGAATGTGTTCCATTAGTGTTATGAGAACACAAGAGGGGGAAAAAAACCACACAACATACAACTTCTGATCAACTCCCTTTATCTTGGGCATAACTGTATATCTCTGTGTCCTACGCCTGCCAGTCCCACTTCTCAGCATGAAAGTTTAAAATGTTGTCATCTTCTTAATAGGAATTGTCTCAGAATAGTATTGTTCTGTTCTTTTTTAAAAGTGAAAACAGAATTCTGAGCACTGTCACACCATGAAAGGTATAGTCTCCTTTGAACTGAAGCCAATTCCTATTTTCTTCCAAGAGTTTTCTTCCAATTTCCCAATCTGCAACTTTGGAATTCCCAGGTGATTTTTCTTCCAAGTACTGACTTGAGCTGGCCTAACTTTGCCTAGCTTCCAAACTCAGACAAAACACTGCCATCTTTATCTGGATTAAAGAACCGTGATACATGCAGTTCTTTTTCAGTTCCTTTCCAAATGAAACCTAATATACAAGTTTGTGTTTTTATAGAAGTTACATTCCTCTTTGGCCTCTTTTCATCTTTGCTTGATTTTTTTTTTTCATTCAGAGGAACAAAGAAAGTCAGGGCTAGAATAAAAATGTTCAGAGAGGTAAACGGAGAATCAAACTTTGCACTGATAATGCATATGTTACATATATTGTCCTTCCTCACATTTTCTTTTTAGGTGAGGTAGTTCAGGCCCTCTCAATTCCAAATAGATGGGGAAGAAATGGAGGTAATGACAGATTTTATTTTCAAGATCACCGCAGATGGGGACTGCAGTCAAGAATGTAAAAGATGCTTGCTCCTGGGGAGGAAAGCTATGGCAAATCTAGACAGCATATTAAAAAGCAGAGACATCACCCTGCCAATGAAAGTGTGTATAGTCAAGGCTATGGTTTTCCTAGTTGCAATATATAGCTGTGAAAATTGGATCAAAAGAAAGGCTGAGTGTCAAAGAATTGAGGCCTTTGAACTATGGTGCTGGAGAAGACTCCTGTGAGTCCCTTGGACCAGTCAGTCCTAGAGGAGATCAACCCTGACTGCTCTTTAGAAGGCCAGATCCTGAAGATGAAACTCAAATCCTTTGGCCACCTAATGAGAAGGAAGGACTCATTGGAGAAGAGCCTAATGCTTGGAACGATTGAGGGCAAAAGAAGAAGGGGACAACAGAGAATGAGGTGGCTGGATGGAGTCACTGAAGCAGTTGGTGTGAGCTTAAATGGACTCCAGAGGATGGTAGAGGACAAGAAGACCTGGAGGAACATTGTCTATGGGGTTGCAATGGGTCGGACACGACTTCTCAACTAACAACAACCACAATTCATGATTTCTCACTTTTCAAGGAGTACCTCTTGTGAACCAGAATTTTGCAAAACCACCTTTTTTGAAATAGGAGAATGTGTATTTCTTGCCCTCAAAAAACATATTTTGTCAGCATGTATTTTGCAGGACATTGAGGTAAAAAAAATTCTGCTAAGGGCATCAGTTTGAAGTTCTCTTTCTGCTTCTTTGCAAAAACAAGCATGTTATTCTAGTGCATAGGTGTCTGTGTATAGTTGCTTTCTAGATATTAAACAAAATTGGTCCCAGGCCCTCTTCATCACTCAACAAGTGATTATTTATTTACATCATTGCTTGTTTTGTGAATCCTCATTCAAAATTATCACATTTCACAGAAAGATGATTCCAAGAATACAATTAAATTATATTATTTTCAGTTATTTATATTTCACAAAAATCTACTCTCGAGATTCGTGAAATTGTACTCACAAATTAGCATTATTTTTTTTTGGTGTCAACTAAACTCTACATCCTACCTGGTTTTATGTATTTAAAATTTGATTGTACTTGTTGGAGGATATCTCCGTTCGGAGACAGAAAAGTTGGGCAGCGGAATGTGCAGCTAGAGAAATGTTCCTAGTAGGTACACAAATAGTATCTCAGACACTGTTAGTAAAAAACAAGTAGCTTTACGGATGTTGTAAAACTAAACTACTGCTTCACAAGCAGTGATAGTATATAGTTAGTCAAACAAAGTCCTTAACAAACAAACAATTGCTTACAGTTGCAATTAACGATTCTTCCTTCTTCCTTCAGTCAGTCACAGCGAGCAGATAGCAATCAGTAGAGATATCGAGCAGATAGAGAGAGTATGTGCTCTCCTGACTTCCTCTTATTGTGGAGATAATTACAGCTTCTAATTCCATTCAGACAGTCTTAAAGCAACAATGACCATTTGTCATCATAGAATATATATATTGCCTATCCAACACTAGGAGTCTACTCCTAACAGTACTTAATAAGGTCATGTGGTTATTTTAAGCAAAATCTTTATTTTTTATTTCATCCATCCATCCATCCATCCATCTCCAGAAGACATTGTAAGACAAGGTTATTCATGCAAAGCCTACCTCTATAGACAAGGAACTCATAGGTAGCAAGTGTAATCAAATCTTCAATCTATTGAGTAAATGGGACCATACATTTATCTTTCCAATGTTGCAGGATCTATCTTTAAACTGTAACATTGGCCAGTTGTTAAATTTCATGCACTTCAGCCACTTGTCTGAAATGGTATAGGGTCTTTTGCTTGAGCAAGGGGTTGGACTAGATGACGTCCTGGTCACTTCTAACTCTGTTATTATAGGACTTTACAATGAAGGACAAGGCAGCTACATGCGTCCTCTGGACATTTTGAGGCAAATGTACAAAGCATCCACATCCCACTTCTGAGAATTCCTCCAAAATTCTTTTCATCTTTGAAGTTATTCCTAGAGCACACAATCTCTTGGCAAAATCCCAGGACTCCTAGAAAAAAAAAATGCAGAATAATTTTTCTTCCTGGCATGAAACTGAATTATGTGACAAATCTTCAGCTGCCATCAATAGCACATGATTTCTGTATCGTGAAGTTTATCTCTTTATGCTGATTTTACTTCCTGCTGTCAGGAGGATGTATACTTTGATGATGATGATGGGAGGAAGTCTGGCATGTAGGCATATGGAGGAAATGGCTTCTTCTTCCAACTGGCATTTCAGCAACCTAAAGGACAGATTTTGAAGCGGGAGAAAGGAGCAGGAACAACAGCAAGGAGAAGAATAGCAGGTCTTCAAAGGTGCTATTAAGCTTAGAAAATGCCTGGCTACTAATTCAGAGGAAGAACATCAGCAATGGGGCTCCTTGCTGGGAAATAACACTGCTGTAAGAAACAAAATTATGAAATTACTGAGGAAATTTGTGGCAGATTTAGTTGCTATTGTCCCATCCCCACCACTGCTGCCCACACAGATCCAGCCCAAATGCAAATAGAATGAAAGGTAATTAAGTAGCAGGAATGTATACAGTGCAGTAATTATGGAGCCAAAAATATATTTGGAAAATTAATACCCTCTCCTCAGTTGATTCAGGTATCCATGTAGTTGAGGTTCCCTCCCTCCCTCCTCCCTATCTCCCTCTCTCCTCTCTCACATATGCATACATATCTCTAGGTATATTCATTGTCTTCCATGACTTTATACAGTGATGAATTCATTCTATACACAATGCAGACTTCTACAAAATCTGACATCTTCTCTGTGCAAACAGAGAGATTCTCTGCAACAATTGTTTATCGCCACAATGAGTGGGATCAGGATGGAAGAGGTGGGATGACTACTGTTTCTTCTCTCCCCGGTCTTGACTGCACAAATAACTTCTCATTGTATATTGTATATTTATCCACATACCGTGCTATGTCATTATCCAGGCTCTGCTTTGGTTTTGGGCAGAAAGAAAATATGTAACCTGGGAAGGCATCCCTTGACAGGACTGTTTCTGGAACTGTAAACTATTCAGCTTAATTTCAGACTTGGTGGTCTGTTTTGTGTGGTGGAGCTGTGGGAAGAACATATAAGACCACGGGAAGTCTCCTTGCATGCAAGCCTAACTCAGTGGAGGATTCCCACATGATTTATTTTAATCGTAGTTTGTTGAACAAACCACACCAGCCTGATTCATAGAGAAGAATAAACGCTCCTAGATCTTCTATAGTCATAGACAAAACTAAGTTTTTAAAGTCATTTCTTGTTTGTTTATATCCCACTTTTATTATTGTTTAAAAATAACTCAAGGTGGCAGACAAATCCAACACATCTTCCTCCTCCTATTTTCCACACAACGATCCTGTGAGGTGAGTTGGGCTGAGAGAGCATGACTGGCCCAATACAGTACCTTTTTCCTATTTCTTTTTCTTAAAAGTTTCTCCAAATTTTAAAAAAAAAAGATGGAGAAGAGTGAGATGAATAAGCCATATGCAGGTTTACCTTATTCAGAAGGAACACTAAAAATCATGTTGTTAGGTAAGCATGTCTAAGAATAGTGAAGTAGCACAGTCAGTGTGGAACAAATGTCATCAGGAAATCTTGTTCAATATCCCAAATGTTTTTATCCCCTGTGAGAGAAGTTTCTATTTTCCCCTCTGTTTTTAGGTACTTTCATGCCCCCCCCCCCCTAAATTCTTCACAGGATGTTTTCATCAACCCCCTTTCTATTGTACATCTCTCCATCCAATAATAAACTGACATATTTACTTTTCACTGGAAAATGTCAACGCTCATTCATGGTATATTTTCTCGAGATGCAATTTAAAAGTAAGAAGTCAAGGATAGTGGTGGGGTTTTTTGGGGGGGGGCATTGAGGAGTCAAAAGAGGAAGATCATGATATCAAATTTGAAGCCCTACCTTGTTTATACACATGTCAAGCAGTGGTGGGTTTCTGCAGGCCCGCACTTACTCGCAAGAGCCGGATGGTGAAATTTAGAGAGCCGGTGAGAGGGGGTTCCACCGGCGGACCCAGAAGTAAGTCTGGCCTGCCGCTGCCAGTAACCCAACGGGAAGGAAAGGAAAGGAAGGCAGAAAGTAAGAAAGAAAAGGAAAGGAAGGAAGGAAGGAAGAAAGAAAGAAAGAAAGAAAGAAAGAAAGAAAGAAAGAAAGAAAGAAAGAAAGAAAGAAAGAAAGAAAGAAAGAAAGAATTTATCATCACAATTGAGCTCAAAATTTTGGTTGCTAAGCAAGAGCGTTGTTAAATGAGTTTCACCACATTTTACAAGTTGGACACTCCCACCCTGTCACATGACTGCCAAGCCATGCCCACAAATTGGCCACACCTAGAGAGTAGGTTCTAAAAAAATTTGAAACCCACCACTGATGTCAAGGTTGTGTGGAGGGATGCGGTGGCTCAGTGGCTGACACTGAGCTTGTCGATCAGAAAGGTCGGCAGTTCAGTAGTTTGATTCACTAGTGCCACATAACAGAGTGAGCTCCCATTACTTGTCCCAACTTCTGCCAACCTAGCAGTTCGAAAGCATATAAAACTGCAAGTAGAAAAATAGGAATCATCTTCGGCATTGAATCATGTGGGCCACATGACTACAGAGATGTCTTCGGACAGCGCTGGCTCTTCGGCTTTGAAATGGAGATGAGCACCGCCCCCTAGAGTCAGGAATCACTAGCATATATGTGCAAGGGGAAACTTTACCTTGTCCTAGTTTCTATTTATATTATTTATATATATTTTATTTCAGCTGATCAGGAGGAGAACCTGTGGCCTAGTGGCAATTACAACTGCCTCACATATAATACTTCCCAGGTTCAAATCCCAGTAAGGGTATAGCTAGCTGATGAGAGCTAAATAGCTTGAAATATATCTATACTAGTCTCCCTTTATGTATTTATCAGCACAAAAACTTCTCTCTCTCAAACACACACACACATACACACATACATATGTGTGTGTGTGTGTGTGTGTGTGATTGTGCTGATAAATAAATAAACAAGGGAGACAAGTATAGATCTATTTCAAGCTATTTAGCTCTCATCAGATAGCCATACCCTTACTGGGATTCGAACCAGGGAAGTATTATATGTGAAGCAGTTGTGACACAAGTATATATAACACATATAGACAATTCCTAGATCCAGAAAATAGATTCTGAAGACTCTCACCTCCACTTTGCAATATAGTCTAGGTTTTTGCCCTGTGTGATGTTTTTGGTGCTTCCCCCCACCACACTCTTGGCTGGTTGCCATCTGTCTACATGTCACAACAATGATTCCTTTTGAGAGAATCTCACCCTTAGCAATTCACCTCTTGCCACATCACTAAGAGCTAATTAATGGCCGCATAGAAGCTGTTGAAAGGCACTTGCATATTTAGGTGCTCCATGTGCCTCACATCAATTTAATAGGGTCTTATCCCCCCCACCCCACCCATATCATTTGCATGCCAGCAGAAGCAGTGGTAGGGTACAGATGTTGCACGCATATGGAGCAGCGCACAGGGCGTGCACCTTTGCCATCAGCCACATGGAACATAGACAGGGATAAGTGGGCTTTGGCATCCTCTGTAGAGCTGTCAAATCACTGATAAGGTAGAAGGAAAAAAATTCTTCGCTGATGCCAATTTAGGGTCTGGTATGAAGAAGGTTTAATTTTACGTTTCCATTCTTCAATCCTCACAGGATATAAAATATGTCACTGGGTTATTCCTTACGACCATATGATGCGTACAGATCCAGAGGAAATCTTTTTGATATCCAGCTCCCAAACCACTTATTGGGAAGGCAGCTTCGCTTTATAACTGTGTCACTACCCTGTTTTTCCAAAAATAAGACCTCCCCAGATAATAAGCCCAATCGGGTTTATGAGCACATTTGCTAAAATAAACCCTTCCTGAAAATATTGCAACACAGCAGCGGCATTGAGGTGACCACACTCGCCGCCTGCTGCACCTCAAAAATAATAAGACCTCCCTGAAAATAAGGCCAAACACTTATTTTGGGGGTCAAAAGAAAATAAGATAATTAGTCTTATTTTCAGGAAATCATGGTAACTTAACAACTGCAGTGAATCAACACCTATAGCAAAAAAGGCAAAATTAATTTAACAAATATGTTGCTTAGCGACAGAAATTTTGGGCTCAATTATGTTCATAGGTTGAGGTTTATCTGTATTGTAATGATGTACAATGCAACCCCCCCCCCCTAATTTTTCTAATTCTCTGTTTGGTCTTTCTAGGCCATCTGAGGGAAGTTTTGACCTTGCATCTTTCTGTCATGTTCTGACAATCCCTGGAAATCTCCTCCATCTATGTTTTCTCTCTGAAATATTCAATGTCATCTTGAAGTTGAGGGCCTCAGTTTTAATCATTTCCATGAATTAACATATTTGCATGTTATGCTTGGAGGGGGGGGGGAAGGGAGATATAACTTGTAAAAGCCACAGTGTTATGCAATACATTGTCTACTTGTGGATGACCTTCACCTTCTGAGGAATATCAGACAAAGGATCTTCTTTTGGGGATGCTACAGGAATTAGAATATCTCAGGTGCTGGTGGTTAGTTTCATAAAAGGATAGGATTTCCATTAACTTCAGGCGAGCTTAATGTATTCTTCTCGTAGTGAGACAGTCAGAATGAGTCTGGAGCCAAATAATACACTTTATAGACACAAATAATCGTAAATTCGGAATGTCACCTTTAGGCAGAGGCATTTTTATTATTGTTAGTGGAGCTGCTGAATAGGTTTGATGTTTTATTCTCCTGGGGACTAAATGTTGGAGAGTACACAGCCCTATCTTTATCAGCCTCACAAGAAGGGAGCCCAGCCAAACCTCCTATACCTCTCTATGATTGATAGCAGATGGCATGCTTTAAAATAAACCTATCCATTAGCAGTCCTCAGTGTTTTTACTCAAAGCATTTACAACTGTTTGAATTGGAAAACACACGCACACCCATGTAACCACACACACACAAGCACACACACGCTCATATCAGCTGTACAGGTGCAAATCTTTTGTTAACTGTTAAACAGCAGTGTTTTCTTTTATTTGGGTGAAGGGCTCATATTTCAAAGTAGCGTTGAGATGGGAGGTTGGTTGAGGGCACTCTCTTTCATTGCAGCAGGTTGAGATTTTGCTTTACGATACACCATAAGATATTTCTTTCCTAATAACCCCGCGGGTCATATGGGATTTCTCCTATAGGAGTTGGCGTCTAAGAAGGTAATTTAAATGGCCAATTGCCAATCTCAGAAGGACGTTTTCAGAGAGACAGATGGGCAAACAGAGAAGAACACGTTCTACTCTTGGTCCTATCAGAATAGATTCCTGAACACTAAAAATCTATCCATAAAACCAATTGCTTTGGGCTAGCTTTGGATTCAACTGGTACATACAAAAATCTCTAAATACTAGATGAGCCCTTCTTGAATCAAGAAATTGGATTTGTGCAAAAACTGTAACAAGAAGATCTTTACAGTACTTTCAAACATCACCTTCCAAATCTTTACCCACTCTAAACTTCTTCTCCTCTCCACTCCCCCCCCCCCCCACTTTAAACATTGAACAAAAGCTTCTCTAAAATGAAAAGTCACTGTAGGTCAGTAGGTTTCTGGTCCTGACTTAAAGTATCTTTAAAGTCCTTAAAAGCACAATACTACTGCCATTATAATCAACCCCTTGCTAAAATTGAACCTGATTATCTGTTGGATTCCTCAAGAGATAACCTGCTGGAACTCCTGTAGAGCCCATGACAGGAAAGAGATTTCACAAGGGCTACTGGAATTTATGTATGTATATATGTATTTGTCAAATATGTACAAGATAACAAGTTTAGGTATGAATATAAATATGAACAAAGGAAGTAAATACAGATAAATGGGGACAGTAAGACAGGGATGGTAGGCAGGCCAGTTTGCTTATACACTCCCCCTTTACGGACCTCTTAAGAATTGGGCGAGATCTATGGTAGACAGTTTTAGATTAAAGCTGTGAGGGTTTAAGGCTGTAACAATAGAGTCAGGTAAAGCATTCCAGGTGTTGACCACTCTGTTGCTGAAGTCATATTTTCTGCAATTGAGTTTGAAGCGATTTATCTTGAGTTTGTAACTATTGTTTGCCATGTATTCTACCGTATCATAGTATAATAACAGAACCCTGAAAGCCTGGCAGAGATTCTCATGCCACTTATTGTACCAAAGAATATCAAGGTAGCGGATGAGAACCAATCTTATTTTTATGGGGTTGGTGTTCCACAAAGAGGAAACCACCAAAGAATGGTGGGACTTCTTGGTCCCACTAGATCATGGGTGTCAAACTCGTGGTGTCACATTGCCTTCATGCAACGTATCCCCCCTTTGTGGAGTTGGGGTGGGCATAGTCTGTGTGTGACTCATCTTGCCCACAGGATGCCAGTTTGACACCCCTGCACTAAATGCAGGGGTGGTATTCAGCAGGTTCTGACCAGTTCCGGCCCCGATCCCATCTAATCTCTGCCTCCTCCAGCTGATCGGGAGGAAATGCAGATTTTATAGTATCCTTCCCCTCCAAGCCATGCCCACCAAACCATGTTATACCCACCAAGCCACGCCCACAGAACCGGAAGTAAATATTTTGAATTCTACCATTGACTAGATGGATCTCCTTAAGAGAGGGGATACATAATATATCCTGTCTCCCTGCTCTGGTGGGTTGGGTAACTGTAACTGAGAAAAGACAGTTCTTCAAATAGCCCTGTCTCAGTCATGTATGGCTTTCTTTATGAAAAGTACCTACCCCAAAAGTGCATGAAGTACCAGTTTTGTAAAAATTAGGGAAACCAATGAAATATGCTTTATTTCAATGTTGGTTTTTTTTCAGTTCCAGGTGACTCTCTGTGGATACCTCTCTTAAATTTCATCTTTTACCTTTATGGTTATCTCTTGGTTTTGGTTCTTAAATGGATTTGGCTTTTAAAAAAAAAATGTTACGGTGTTGTCTGTTTGATGTTGTGCTGTTCATGAGAGTAGGTTAACAACTCCAGAAAAATGAATAAGGTAAAAATAAAATAAAACATCAGTATTTGAGAAAGCTGTATTTGGTAGAGTATAGAAATAGTTAAATAAAGTCTCCACAGTTTAACTAAATAAATCGTATAGTTTTTCAAGTCAAAGCCATGTAGATGACAGGGATTCCTAAGAGACAAGAGTTCCTTCATTGGTAAGTGATGTTAGGGAGGTTAAGAATTTAGACACTTCTGAGACAGTAAATAAGAAACATAACAGAAGTGTGTATGGAATATGTCACCTCATTAGTGGCTATCTTGTCCAGTGAAAAGATAAAAGGCAAAGACAAGTTTTATTATAAATAGGAAACTGGGACATTTTCAAATGAATCCAAATCAACAGAGGAATGTGTGTGTGCGTGCGTGTTTGTGTGATTTTATACCCATGCAGTTTGATAATACAGCAAAATTAGCATACATTCATGAGGCCACGATAATTATGACAGGGTGGTGATTGTATGGAAATGGACGGAAATACAAGATCAAACCTTCTTCATAATTGGCATAATTCAAAGATGAGCCAATCCACTACAGCCTGTAGCAAATTAAAATAGCTTCATTAAACTCTTTTTTTTTCTATGTCTGCCTCTGTGTTTAGATGTTTTGCTTTTTATTATGGTTAGGTTGTTTATAAGTAGGATTCTGCTCATTCTTTGTTTGCTAGTTTGGTTAGTTGTAGAACACCTTTGGTGACTTGTCTCTACCAAATAAACATACTTTCTGACAATGACCAGTACTTTAAAACAGACCTGGACAATCCGGCCCCTGCTGAATCATCATCTCAGAGGTATATATTTCCTTACCTAAACAGAGAAACAGAATGACGAGAGATGGGTAAAAAAGTAGTGGAACCCAAGACAAGCAAATTCCCTAGTTAAAGAAAATGATAATTGAACTACTGGCCTCAGATCAGGCACAGTGCTACAGTCTTCCCTCACATCATCTGAGCTTTCTGATGCACTCTTGAAGAATCCTTATCCAAGAGCTCCACCAGCATTTAACCCATAGCAATAGTGAACCCTCATGGCAACAACAGTTCCACTCCAAGCCACAGTTTGACAAGGGTTTTATTAAAGACAAAATAGTTCTTGCTGTCAGTTAGCAGGCTTCTATCTATCTATCTATCTATCTATCTATCTATCTATCTATCTATCTATCTATCTATCTATCTATCTATCTATCTATCTATCTATCTATCTATCTATCTACCTACCTACCTACCTACCTACCTACCTACCTACCTACCTACCTACCAATGTGTGTGTGTGTTCCAGCATAACTCTTGAATGCCTTGAGCAATTTCAACCAAACTTGGTACACATATGACTTACTCTCTGGAAACAAATATTGTGGGGATAAGACACCCCTAAGACATGTGGTGTCTATTCTGTTAAGATACATCCTGTTGTGCCTTAAAATGGCTTCTACTGGACTGCCAAAAATGGCTTCTAGTGTACAGCACAGTGGAGTTGCCTTGTTAACAGCTTCTCTGTACTCCACAAAGGGGGGGGGGGAATCGCTCTGGTAAGGGGGAAAATCCAACATTAGAAATTATGTTTGGTCTGAACACCCCCCGCCCTATAAATAAATACCTGGGCAATGCCAGGTTATGACTAGCATCTAATAGAACAACAGCCCCCCAAGACCTCCTCCAATAGAAGGCTATAGACAACCGCTTGCATGCAAAGAAAAGGAAGCTGTGAGAAATGACTGGACACATTTCATTCAAGCAGTCAAATCCAAAGACTCAACCCTATTCTGGCCTATCAACATTGGCAGTTGGTTCACCTCCCACACTGGAGAGCTTATTTAGCTGCAATAGGACTGTACTGTAACTGTTCATACTGCTACATTTTATAACAGCCAAATTTTCTAGATGAGGAGTGTTAAACTGGGGGCCTGTGGGCTGGATGTGTCATGCATAGGCCACACCCACCTGAACTCCACAAATGGGAAAAATGTCACTAAACATCATGTGTCGGCAACATGACATGACGAATTTGACACCCATCTAGATCAGTGGTAGTCAACCTGTCCCTACCGCCCACTAGTAGGCGTTCCAGCTTTCATGGTGGGTGGTAGGGATTTTGTCTGATACTAAAGCACTTTCCTTTTTTTAATTTAATTGACTTCCCTACTTTATAAATCACCATTACTGTGGAACCAGTGGGCGGTTAGAAAATTTTACTACTAACAGAGATACAAAAGTGGGTGGTAGGTATAAAAAGGTTGACTACCCCTGATCTATATCATAGAGCCCAAACAAAGGAAATCACAGAAATCAAAAAGTGACACTCCCTCCCAGTGATACCACCTCATTGTCTAGCTCTAACCACCTTGAAAATTGCTAAAGTGTGTTAAAAATGTTGCCTGTAATATTTATGGCGATTTCATAGAATAGAATACATTGCTGAAAAAATCTTTGGTTTGTTTTTAGTTTGAACTTTGTGAGGAGCAGCTAGAATTACTTCTTTTAATTCCGTCAAGGCATCTTCCAGTGTTAGAATTAACTTTGCGAAGAAGGGTGGCATGATTTGTTTTGACATAAATAAGAGGCCAACAGCTTGGGTACACACCACTCTGGACTGCTAGTGGCCAGCTTGATGGGCTTTTCATTTCAGCTGCTATTTTAGCAGGGAAAGGTTAAAGTAATGCAAGATGTTCTTTTGAAATGGATACTCATTACAGATTATTTACAGTGGTAACTGGAAACAAATATTGGCAGCAATCATCCAAAGAGATGCCACAAATGGTGGAAGTTGAATTTGTGCATTCTTTCAGACTTCCCCAGTTCTCTAAATGGGATGGTCAATGCTGATTGAATATGATGGGAATTATTGTCCAATGTAAAGAAAAGAGGAATCACGTTCAGAAAGCTTCATTATCAGAATACTTTAAATATCCATCTGACTAGGTCACATATCCTACCTTAGAGGCCTAGTGAAATCAAGCCACCAGTACGTATGTACACTCATCAGTGGTGAGATTCAAACAAATTTACTACTGGTTCTGTGGGCATGTCTTGGTGGGCATGCCATGGATTGGTGGGTGTGGCAGGGGAAGGATACTGTAAAATCTCCATTCCTTCCCCACTCCAGGGGAAGATTACTGCAAAATCCCTATTTCCTCCCAATCAGCTGGGACTTGGGAGGCAGAGAATAGATGGGGAGGGGGGCAGTCAGAGATGGTATTTACCGGTTATCCGAACTATTCATAATTTCTGCTACCAGTTAAGGTCAAATACAGCATTATGGTTTTTGCATTTTACACTTCCAGTTGCTATTTCCATTGTCTTCCAAATGTTCCAGGGTAGCACTTTGTGTAGCAAACATAGTCTTGGCTAGGTTATAATCCTGGATGGATTTGTAACAACTCACAGCTATTATGGGTAATGGCAAAAAGAGAAGCACATAAATCAAAGCCAGTTAAGTTCCTGAAGTCAGTAAAAAGGAACTGACTGAGTAATAAAGAGAGCTGGATGGATGCTCTTCATAGGTAAATTAGTCATACAATCTGGACTTTATCTAGATGCTAGATGTAGGATTTTAGTTGACGGCTATCTGTGATCCTTAGCTGTGAAGCACGGCGCTGAGTCTAACATGTCATCATCTCAAAACAATCCTGATGTCTCGGCCTGTTCATTCATCAATTCTCCCAGGACTGATTCAGAGAGAGAAATGATATTTGTTAAAGTCACCAACCACACACCAACTGAAGCATCTGGTCTTTAATTATTTTATTTTATTCTAGAGGGTTCTCAGTCATGAAATGAATGAATCAGGTATGATTGAAAACATGCTGGGTTAAAATTCTGGGAGTTGAAGTCCCAACCCTTCAGATAAGACAGAGCTGCACTGTCTGTTAGGCTTAATGAGCATTAAGGCTCAGGACCTTTGAAACTCCTAAGATCCTGCAAAACTGTTTTGGATTCCCCCAAATCTATGGAGTTATGGAACACAACCTACTTTATATATATTGTATACAGTGTAAATCATTTTCTTTAGTTCTTTCCTGGAGCTTAGAGCACGGGTGAGTTCTGGCTGCTGCTACTACCAGTTTACTCAGGGATGCACCACGCAAAAATTGCTCTGCGCAAAAACAGGATGAAATCACCATAGGCGCTACCGAGAGAACCGGTTCAGAGCCATGGCAGGCCTGGGTCATTGCCAGTTCCAGGGACTCAGGCCGCCAAGTTACTACTGGTTCAGCTGAATTTGTCCAAACCTGTAGGAACCCACCTCTGACTTAGAGGTATGGGGATACTAAGATGATGAGGAAAGTTCATTTAGGCTGATCAGGAAATAGAATTATCTCCCTTTTAATAGATGCTCCCACATAACACCTATCCTGCGTGAGCTGCACTGGCTTCCTGTGGTCTTTCAGGTGCGCTTCAAGGTTTTTGACGACCATCTTCAAAGTGCTCCATGGCTCGGGGCCTAGTTATATGCGAGACCGCCTTCTGCCCCATACATCCCTTTGGCCGATCCGCTCCCACAGAGAGGGTCTTCTCAGGGTGCCGTCGGCCGGGCAATGCCGTCTGGCGACACCCAGGGAAAGAGCCTTCTCTGTGGCGGGCCCTGCCCTTTGGAACGACCTACCCCCTGAATTGTGCACCATCACCGACCTCCGCCTCTTCCGCCAGTGTCTAAAGACACATCTTTTCCAGCAAGCCGGCCTAGCCTAACCTCCCATGGGGACTATTTTTAGAGAGTTTTAAATTGGGAATTTTAAAATTGGTTTTAGCATAGGATGAGATTAATTTAATATGTTTTTAAATTATGTATTTATTGTTTATATGTTTTTTAAATTCCTGTGCGCCGCCCTGGGTCCTCTGTGGAGAAGGGCGGGATATAAATATAAATAAATAATATATATATATATATATATCTGTGATTTGCTTTTCAGAGGGGGGGGGGAGACGACCCCAATTACCACCCAAAAGCTGGTATCTTTCCCTTGTCTTGCTTTTTTTTTTAAAGGACTTTCTTGTTACAGAATTGGATTGACAGGTACAACATAAACAGAAACAATCCATTAAGGGTGGAACATTGGGAGAAATAACCTCCTTTTGTTCTTAGAGGAGCTTTGGAAGTTTCCTGATGGTTCAGCATCCTTGGAATTAAACATTCCCATATGTACATGGAGATTTTAAAACATAAGCCTTGAGGAAAGATAAGGAGAAAACTGTAAAACACAACCTTAAATATTTTGAAGGACAACTTCCTGAACCATGTGGCAGTTGGCAAGGCATTCGGGGGTGTGGGGGGGAGAAGTATTTGGTGAAGCCAAGCAAGTGTTATATACTTCTTTGACAAGCGTGTTTACTTCTCAGCTTTGATTTGCTTTTTGTTGTTGATTGCTAATACTTCCATACCTATCAGTGATCAGTTCTCCTGTGGTTTTTCTTATATTGGTTGACATGTGTTTTGGATCAGTCATCCAGAATGTGGGAGTTTGGCCATCAAGAAATGCTGTCAAAAGGATTTGTTCTGCAAAGGCAAAAAAACGAAATTAAAAAATGGACTTTTGTTCACATGAGGATTCTTTCTTTTGAAAGGGTCCTATAAACAGGAGCCTGAAGCCAGCAGAGGGTGGAATACGGAACTACAAAAACAGAGTGGTGCAGTAATCAGGCAACAATACTGTGACAAGTGTTGCGGGACTATGATAGCAGAACAGCCCAGCACTTGGAATTTGAATAATGGACGTGCTATTGATTGCAGCTGGGTGAGAAAGACAGTAAAACAGACAGACCAAAATCTGGAGTCCAGGCTTAACCTTCCATTGCTGGTTGGACACACAAGAGTACTCAGATAGAAGTTGAACAATTACAGAGGGAAGTTGAACAATTGCCTCTCCAGACTGAGCTGGCAGTTATTCCTCTGGTAATTGAGATCAACCAAATATAAATGGAGCACATCGCTCCTGAAACATACTATCCCGAAACCTATATAGTCAATTAGAGGCAGAAACATGAAATTCCTCACAGATGAAATAATTTATTCTTTCTGTTCCGTGGTGTCTGCAGGATTGACAGATTGGTTTCTTCCACTCTTTTTTCTTAAATTTCTAAAATAGGGCTGATAGGAGATCACAGTGAAACACAAATAAATAGATAATCTGTCCTGCAGTTCTTAAATATACAAACCTAGTTAGAGCTATGTACTTGTTCCTTATGAGATAAACTGTGTTCCATATGATCTGTGCGTGATCGTCTGGGTGCATCAAGTACATTGTGATCTGTTCTGATTGTTATCCATTTTGTTTTGGGTTTTCAGCCTATTTTACTTTGAAATCAAGTCAGGTTTAGTAAGTTCTTACCTCCCCATGTTCAAGCGGCTTACTCAGATATTACTACCAACAACCAAACAAATACAGAAAAATGTTTATACAAGTTTAATTTCTGGGAGCTTCATATAAACATTCTTGTAGATTTTAGAAAAAAATGCAGAATCAGGGTTTTTAAATTCGAACTAGAATTTCTCCCTATTGAACGTCATTTTGCTAGTTTCTGCCCACTCCTGTCAAGATGTTCCCAAATCTTGATAGCACCCTTTAATATTTTTGCTATTTCTCTGTCTTTGCATTGTCGGTGAATTTTCTAATCTCGTTATCCAAAACATCATTTGTATCTTGAACAGTGCAGGGCCTAGGACAAAGTCTTGTGACATAGCAGTCATCCCTTCCTTCTAGTTTGATGTGAAGCCCCTGATATATCAACTTGTTCTGTGTTCTCCACTAGAGCCTGATGGATGACTTCATCAAATGCTTTGCTATCCATTACTCTGGTCAAATAAATTGGTCACACTGGAGAGTGAGATCAGATTAGTTTGACATGATGTGTCCTTTATAAATTCATGTTGGCTCCTACCAAGCAATACATTATTTTCTAAATACTCACAATCCAACTGTCTGGACACCCTCTGCATTTGTAAGGGTTGGTTTACATTATCAAGGTATGTTTGTTACCTAACTTTTAAAAAAAAATCATTTTGATGGTACAGTATTTACAGGATGTGTCCTACATCATATCCCTTGAAATAATGAGTCCTAAAACTGATGGAACTGGGAGTAGTAGAAGACATTATTAAAGTTTGATAAAGAACAAACAGTGCATGAATGTAATCAAAACAAGAATAGTGTATAAGTCTATAAAGGAATAGAGAGGTACAGTGAATAGTATGAGTGTAAACAAGATATATGTTCTATTCTTTTTTTAAACTTATGTTAATTACTTTGTCTTACTTTTATTATTCCTTTTGCGCACTTTGCATAGCATTGTTTATTCCAAAAAGATAGTAAGACTTGCCTGCCTACTCCCTCCCTCCTTCTCGCCTTTCCTTCTCTCTTTCTTTCTTTCTTTCCTTCCTTCCTTCCTTCCTTCCTTCCTTCCTTCCTTCCTTCCCTCCCTCCCTCCCTCCCTTCCTCCCTCCCCCCCTCCCCTCCTCCTTTCTTTCTTTCCTTCCTTTTCCTTTCCTTTTTTAGTGGTTGCCCATATTTATTCTCTGGACTGATGTACCATACTAAGCCATGGTTTATTTTGATCATAGCTTGTCATTATTAAAGTACATTGTTGCATTTATGCATCACCCTAATAAAAATCAGTCAAGCTGGATTACGGCTTAGTGCCAGGTGCAAAACCAACCAATAACTGCACTCATCATAATTTTAATAGATCACTCTCCTTTCTAAATCTTCCTCCATCCTTGGCAAGGAAAAATAAACAAATGTTTTGTCTTTCATCCTTGGAGAACTGCCCCCATTAAAATATCAACAAGAATGAGTTGATATTGTGAATGTTCTCCAACTAAGAACATTCTAAGCAAGCAAAATCCTGTGAGAAAGTAAGGACTTAGGCCAGTCATCACTGCTGGAATGTGGAAACTCTGAAGGCATCCCCTTTATTGCTAGGGGTGGAAAGCACATTCAGTGAGTGGGAAGTACAAGCTGGTATGTACGACAGGCAGTAGTTCTCGAAGCGACAAACTGTGGGCGTCACCTCAACCTTCAGAGCAACTTGTCTAAACCTTTTTCATCCCCTTGAGATTGGTGTAGCCAGCTCAATGGGGGAAATGAGGCATGGAAGGAAGAGCAGATGTGTTTAATTACAACCCTACATATCAGAGTTGCCATTTCATCAGTGGCTCTCCATTAGCAACACCCCTCTTCTGGGTTTGTTTACTTTTTGGAGGAACAAATGTTGAAAGTTTCACCCCTAATGCTAGAGAAATTCAGAGCCCACATTCTCAATACAGAAATTGCCGAAAATCAGCTTCTATAAAGAAGGCTTTTATAAAGCCATGCAAAACACCAGGCTGACCCTGACTCCCAGATTTCAAGGAGATCTTTGCCAAATTTATTTTTATCTTTGGTCTTTCATTCCAGTGCTGGTTATGCAAACACAAGGAACAAGGAGCAAGGGGCAGTTTCTAATTTTAAAGCCCAAAGTGAAATCTATATTTAGAATATTTCTTTCCAGTTCCTATATTTGTTTGCATTTTTTTTTAAAAAAGAAGTCCCATTTATAGAAATGGAATTCAAATAATTGAATGAATATGAGATCTGTTTAAAATTTTTAGAAATTGCAGGTTGTCTACAGCTGAATTACAATGAATTCTCCTTTTACCTCGTATTATTATTATTATTATTATTATTATTATTATTATTATTATTATTATTATTATTATTATTATTATCTGGGGTTAATCTTTGGTGAGATTCACAGCCTTTGGGGCTGGTTGGTAGCTCAACAGCTCGAGTCCTAACCAAGCACCTAGGAACTGTTAAGGTAACATCAAAGGATATAAGATGTTCCAAGTAGGGTGTTTTTTTGTAGAGTCATAATGTTCAAGTCTGGTAAATTTGGATTTTCTATATAGTGAGGATGATGATGATGATGATGATGATGATGATGATGATGATGATGATGATGATTTTAATTATTTATTTATTCCATTTATAAGACTGCCCAACTCAAACAAGTTATATAAATTCAACAAATAAATAAATAAATAAGTCACTCTGGGTGGTAAATAATCATAAAATCAGGTAAAACCAAATGATAAGGACAATACAAAAGAAAATTAAATATATATGCCAAGTGAGAAAATTATTTATATTTTATTAATTTATATTTCATTTTTCTTAACTACCCATCTCCATCAGATTATAATCTGTAGATGTTAACATAACCAATAAATGTGGCCCTTAACATAATTGGGACCCTAGGCCTAGGCACACAAGACTTCAAAGTCTTATGACAGATGAACGGTTGGGGCCATCCTCATTTCTGATGAGACACTGTTCCACAGTGTAAGTGCTCTGGCAGACAAACATACCTCCAGGTCCCTACCAGTTGACTTTCCTTTGTTGGCAGGATGTAGAATTTGCCCATCCTGCCAGGTGGTTTGGATAAATGAGGACCTAGATTGTTGGGGGTAATATGCTGACTCTGTAAATCACAGAGAGGGCAGTAAAGCACTGCGAAGCCGTATATAAGTCTAAGTGCTAGTGCTACCTGGCAGCTACAGACACAGGATTAGAACCTGTTACAAGCAATATTAAAGCTGCTTTACATTGTTTCATGGGAAAAAAATTGTGGCCATTATTTGGGGTAAATACTTGGCAAAAGATCTTGCAAGTGATTTGAAGGGATGAAGGAGTCCAGAAATAGCCCTCAAAATAGAATCTCCTATCATCATCATCATCATCATCATCATCATCATCATCATCATCATCATCATCATCATCATTTCAAGATTACACAGCCATCCTGAATTACCCTTAAGGAGATGGGTGGAGTCATTCTGGTAATATTCAAGTTTCCTTGAACAATCGAGGATGTTCTTTTCTAGGTTGAAGCAATGATGATATCACAGCATTTCTCAAACTTCCTGTCCTGTGCTGATTCATGGAAAATCCTTTTCACTGGGGGAAAAATGAATGAAAGGATTTAAGAATTCTACTGTTTGTTTTTTCCATCAGGTGTCTTTATTTGCCATTAAAATTACATTTTTTTAAAAAAAATTGAAAACATTGGATTATCCCACCTGGAAAGAATGAACTTCTGAGCTACAAATAATAATAATAATAATAATAATAATAATAATAATAATAATAAATTCGAATTTATTAACCGCTCCCTCTCCCCACAGGGACCCGGGGCGGTGCACAGGAGGAACTAAAAACAATATAAACAATAAATACAAAAATACATACTTTAAAACACAATTAAACAATATCCCGTGCTAAAAATAATTAAAAAACCCATTAAAATACATTTGAAATCTATAGACAGAGAGACTATCCAAGGCCGGCCAGTCGAAAGAAATGGGTCTTCAATTTCGTACGGAAGGAGCGGAGGTCAGTGGTTATAGTTGAAACTATTTCTTTCCTCTGGGCCTGGGATTCTACATTGGAAGAACATGATGACAAGCAGAAAGTACAACTGATGAGGTTCTTATTGTCACACCAAAGTACAGATACATTATCAGCAGCTGCTGTTCCCATCTTCATATATCATACGTGTTGAACTTGTTTAACTTCTAGCTCATGTGTCTTGGGTAAATGTTCTAAGTCTTTTTCCTCTAGCAACACAAAAGTCCATTTCCAAGACCCAAAGAATAGGCTGCTAAAACTAAATAACTGAGGTTAAATGTAACACACACACACAGAAGGAGAGAGGGAGGGAGGGAGAGAAAGGGGGGGGGAGAAATCCATAGGAGCTAATTCTCAAAAGTTGTAATATTATTCTGAAGCAAAGCATTAGATTATAAATGTGCCAAATTAAGTAACTAATGGTATATGTAACTACTAGGCCATGGGTGTCAAACTCATGGCCCACGGGCCAGATGTCATGCGCTGGCCACACCCAACCCCATTTTAGCAAAGGGGAACAAAAGTGTGACAACATGACACTGTGAATTTGACACCCCTGTACAAAAGGGATGCAAAATTATAAAGAACTACTAGATGGCAGTGACAGATACAGAAAACGATTGCTTTTTGCTGCTACCTAATGGTTTATCACAGATTTGCAATCTCTATTTATAGGTAGTCCTTGATTTATGACCACAATTGAGAACAACATTTCAGTTACTAATCAATACAGTTAAGTTAGTTTTGCCCTTTGACCTTTCTTGCCACAGTTGTTAAACGAACTGCTGCAGTTGTTAAGTTAGCAACATGGCTGTTAAGTGAATCTGACTTCCCCATTAACTTTGCTTGTCCGAGATTCCCAAAAGGTGATCACATGACCCCAAGACACTGTAACTGTCTTGGGGTCAAAAGGTTTTGACAAAAGATGGTCGTCAAAAGGTTTTGACGACCATCTTCAAAGCTCTCCATGGCTCGGGACCTAGTTATTTGCGAGACCATCTCCTGCCCTTCGACCGATCCTTTGATACATCCCTTCGACCGATCTGCTCCCACAGGGAGGGCCTTCTCAGGGTGCCGTCGGCCGGACAATGCTGACTGGAGACACCAAGGGGAAGGGCCTTCTCTATGGTGGGCCCCGCCCTTTGGAACGACCTACCCCCAGAACTTCGCACCATCTCAGACCTCCGCCTCTTCTACCAGTGTCTAAAGACACATTTCTTTCATCAAGCCGGCCTAGTGTAACATCCGCTGTGACTAGATAGCTTCTATTTTAGGGGATTTTAATTTGGTTTTAGCGCAGGATGGGTATTTAATACGTTTTTAAATTTTATATTTGTTTTTGTATGTATTTTAACTTCCCGTGCGCCGCCCTGGGTCCTCTTTGGAAAAGGGCGGGATATAAATCTAATAAAATAAAAAATAAAATAAATAAACTGTCATAAACACATACCGGTTGCCGAGCGTCTGAATTTTGACCACATGACCATGGGGATGCTGCATCAGCCATGTGAAAAATAGTCATACGTCACTTTTTTCAGGGCTATTGCAACTTTGAATCCTTATTAAATGAATGGCTGTAAGCTGAGAACCACCCATAAAAGGTCTACAAGGTACACAACATAACAAAAACAGGAATCTGTCACAACGTCTTCAAAGCAATACAATTTCTTCATCAACCTTTCTTGTCACAAATCCTTGTTGCAGTTGTAATATGTATAAAAAGGTACCAGTCTTGGTTCTGAGTTTGGTTTGGTTTAATACCGATTAGGTAATATTCAGGCTTAAGAGAGAAGTTGATGCCTACTATTTCCAACAGCCAGGTCTGTATTTTCTTCCAGAGTTGATTAATTCTTGGACAAGTCCATCATTGGTGGAAAAACGTACCCCTGGCCGTTTTACATTTCCAACATCTATCGGAGGTATTCGGGAACATATGCGCTATTCGGGATGGTGGTAAATACCACCTGTACAGCATTTTGTATAGATTCTCCTTAAATGAGGAGGCCAGGGTCATTTTGATAGATTTGCCCCAAATTGTTTGCCATTCATCGAGTGTAATGTTCCTTCCTATGTTTCTCCCCCAGGCGATCATAGCACCTTTGATTATTTCCTCACCAATGTAACCTTGTAAAAGCAATTTATATGCTTTAGAAATGAATTTAATCGGTGAATCCCATAGGATCTTATCAATATCCTGTTTTGATGGGTAAATTCCAAATTGTTTTTTATCCTTTTTATACATATTACAACTGCAACAAGGATGGCCATCGCCCAACAATGGAAAGATAGTAATATACCAACAGACCACCTAATCATATCTAAAAATTTTAACTGTGCTGAATCCGATAGGTTAACATATGCCTTAAAAGACAAATCAGAGTCAATTTATGCTCAAACATGGAAAAAATGGTACATATGGTACGACAAGAGAACAAAAGGATACCAAAGTAAACAACCAATTAATATAAATGTGAAATAAATACAAGGAACAAGTGAGATGATATTGAACTTAAGATAATTGTAGAGATATATATGCAGATAGTTAAGTTAAAATGTATATAATAATGAATAGAACAGACTGGGACAAACAAAAACGTTTGAATTAGGGGAATAGCTATATCCCCGGTATGTCCATCCTCTTCTTCTCTCTTTTTTATCTTCCCCCTCTTCTCTCCCCCTACCTTCCTTTCCGCCCTAAAAATGTACGTTGATTTCCTTTTATATTTGTTAAATGTTATATTTTATATTTATATTAATAAAGATTATTAAAAAAAAAAAAAACTTTCTTGTCACAAATCAATCGTCTTTTCTATGTTCTTTTTGGTAGGAATATAAACAACATCTATTTATTCTGGGTACTTTTGCTACGTCTTGCACGATGGCACTACAGTCTATATCAGTGATGGCTAACCTTTTTTGGCTTGCGTGCCAAAAGCGGGGGGGACGTAGGGGGGTCGTGCGTGAGTGTGCCACACCCATAATGCTATGTGCACAACTCCCTGCTTTTGGCATGCTTTTTTCGCCCTCCCCAGGCTCCAGAGGCTTTCTAGGAGCCTGGGGAGGGTGAAAACAGCCTCCCCTCCCCACCTCTAGAGGCTTCAGGAGCTTCCCTGAAGCCTCCAGAGGGTGAAAAATGGCCTCAAAAGAAGGCCTAAATCAGCTGGCCAGCGCGCACAAGCGCGCTGGAGCTAACAAGGCAATACCTCGCGTGCCCTAAGAAATGGTTCCATGTACCACCTGTGGCACCCATGCCATAGGTTCGCCATGTACCTTTGATCTAATGAACACAGGGAACTTCCAAACCCATCAATCAAGCATCAAAGAAATGTGTCATGATATTTTAATACAGTCAATATAGTCGCTTTCTAAATAGAGCAGAATGATCAATCAATTTGATTTCAGATATCTATAAACAGAAATGAATAGCAGGGGATTTTTAATATGTTTACAAAGAAACAAGCAACAACAATAAAAAATAGCTATGTGACATAATCAGGCTGGTAGAAAATCCCCCTTAAGGCAGATGAATCATCCCACAATAAGAATGATATAATATTCATACTGTGAATGGAAGCTTCCTTAAAAATAGGGGAATAGATTTGGATAATTCAGCCTGCAATATTCGAAATTAACAGGCTGGTATGTATGACATCAGCCCAATGCTTATAATAGCATCTTGCATTGCTGACTTAAAATGGAAAGAATCCCATCCAGGCCTAGAATACCATGATGAGAACAGGTCTCTCAAGCTTGCAGGTAGATTATCGCATGTTCATAGGAAGCTTCCAACAATGGAAGATGAAAAGATGGATTATCCTTGCATCTTTCCCTCCTCCAACTCTGTTCTGTAGAGCTACAGGACACTGGGGGGTGGGAGTGCTGGAAAGTGCTGCAAACACAAGTGCTTTCCTTCTGCTGCCAACATGATTCATTGCTGGATTTTGATCCCATTCATGACCAGAAAGAAAGCTTCTGTTTATAAAACCCCAGTTAGGATCCAGAATCCAACCAACTTACCATCATATTGCAACCTGCACAAAGACACTACAGAAAGCTGATATCCTGTAGAACTTCCAGATCCAGATTGGCAGGCAGGGTATTGGCTAAATTTTTTTAATTTTTTTATTTTATTACATTTATACCCCGCCCTTCTCCAAACGGACCCAGGGCAGCGCACAGGAATATTAAAATACATACAAAATCACATAAATTTTTTTTAAAAAAACTTATTTGATAAAGATCCTGCGCTAAAACCAAATTAAAACCCCCCAAATTTAAAACTGTCTAAAAGTCATTATGGAGGTTACGCTAGGCCAGCTAGATGGAACAAATGTGTCTTTAGACACTTGCGGAAGAGGCGGAGGTCGGAGATGGTGCGAAGTTCAGGGGGTAAGTCGTTCCAAAGGGCTGGGCCCGCCACAGAGAAGGCCCTTCCCCTGGGTGTCGCCAGTCGGCATTGTCCGGCCGACGGCACCCTGAGAAGGCCCTCTCTGTGGGAGCGTATCGGTCTGAGGGATGTATGGGGCAGGAGACGGTCTCGCATGTAACTAGGTCCCGAGCCATGGAGCGCTTTGAAGATGGTCGTCAGAACCTTGAAGCGCACCCGAAAGACCACAGGAAGCCAGTGCAGCTCGCACAGGATTGGTGTTATATGGGAGTGTCTGGGCGCTCCCGTAATCACCCGCGCGGCTGCATTCTGGACTAACTGCAGCTTTCGAGTGCACCTCAAGGGAAGCCCCTTGTAATCAACCAGACATTGCAGTAGCTGGCAAGAAACAAGAAAAGAGTAGTGGTGATAGATGTAACTATGTTAAATGACAGCAACATCAGGAAGAAGGAGTATGAGAAGTAAAATATAGGCCAAAGTGGTCCCAGTAGTGATCCCACTTGAGGCTGTGATTCTTAAACTGGGAGAGTGCCTCCAACAGATCCCAGGAACCACATCAGAGCTCTCTGTCCATAAGAGTCCAGTGCTAGGAACAGTGCTAGGATCCTGGGCAGAAGCCAGGGCTGTCTTAATGCATAGCCTGATGGGCACTTGCCCATGGACCAGTGGTGCGTTGCCAGTTTTTTTTAACTACCAGTTCGGGCATGCTCCCGCACACGCTTGTGTGCACATGCAACACTTCTGAGCATGTGCAGCAGTGTCTGGGAGGGTGGGTGGAGCCTCCCGTTGCTGTTACTCCTGGTTCAGCCAAACTGGGCTGAAGTGGGAGCAACCCACCTCTGCCATGAGCCCCACGAGCCTAGGGTCTGCGCTTGCGCGAAGATGGCGGGGTAGCTCTGGAGCTCCGTGTGGGCTGCGGAGGCCGTTGGCATTTTTGAGTGCCCCCTGCCCTCATTTGTGATCTTGGAGGGCATGGGAGGATGAGGCACCCACCCGGACACCTTAGGGTGGGGTTCGCAACATCGGGGGAAGAGCGGGCGGAGCGCCGGCGACCGGAACGCCCGGACGGTGAGAGCGCCGGGGCGGGAACTGCCGCAACGGAGGCCAGTGCAGAGGCCGCCGCCCGGACGTTTTAACAGGGCGGAGAGAGGCCGGCTGCACCAAAGAGCTCCGGAAAGCTGAAATTGGTGGCGAGCCGTGGGGTGAAGCGGTGGTGAGAGCACCGGTGGCCAGCGGGAAGTGGTGAGAGAGGCGTGGAGGAAAGATGGCGGAGGAGGCGGAGATGCTGGCTTGTTGGAGTGAGGAAGGTGGAGAGAGAGAGTGCGGAGGGGAGAGGTTGCCGCTGGAGGCCGAGTCGACGGCGGTGGGAGCGCCGGGAGGCGAGAGACGAAGGCGGCGACAGAGGAGCTGGTTGGAGAAAGGTGGAAGGTGGTGGCTGTGAGAGAGCCATGTGGTGGTTGAGAGTGGAGAGGCGGCTGCTGGAGGCCAGGCTGACGGCGGTGGGAGCGCCGAGAGGCCACTGGCGAAGGCGGTGACGTGGGGATTGCGGCGGTGGGAGCGCCGAGGTGGACGTGGACGGCCGCTGACCAGTCGTAATTTCATTTCATCCATGGTCACCCTCCCAAGTTTGGGAGAATTACGCCACCAAGGCCTTGATAGGCCCGGAAGAACTGACTGTCCTAAAGAACATGTGACAGCAACCAATTATGGACGCCCCAATGGTCATCATTGCGAACTAATTTAACCTAATGTTATTGAATCTATTTACCAACTGATTTATCTTGGTTTACCCATCTTGCACTTTATTTCACCTGATTTCATTTTACCAACTAATGAATTGACTTGAGTGAATTGTTTTAATCAACTGCCAACGACTTTTAACATCTGTATTTTTAACATCTGTATTTATCCCAAAACCCACCCGAATTTTATCTGTATAATTATTGAATTTTAACTATCTATTTAATAATGTATTCCAGAGCAAGCCTGCTATCGCTGCGAGAGTCCCCGCTCTCGCAGGTATGGCCCCTTGATTTATCTAGGGCCCATCTCGATGACGGTATTGTGAATCCGAAGAGATGGGCGAAGCGCGGCCTTAGGGGATTTTTAGTTTTTAATTTATTTAAATTATCTTTTTTAGGGGGCTCAAGGGAGGGGGGTAGATATAGACAGATGGAGATTGAAACAGTGATCAGTACTAAGGGCCAGGATAGCAGTCGACGGCGGGAAGCGGAAGGCGAAAGGAAGGGGGATACCCAAGTCGTTCCTCAGGAGGGCATACCAATTCAGAGGGTCGTGGGGAGGGGCAGGACCGAGGGGAGACAATTTTCATCCTCCCGGTTGGTGGCACGCAGCCGTTGGTTACAAACGGTCGGGTGCCACAACCCCCGCAGGCTAGGTGGCCAGGGAATACAGAGCCAGGGTCTGCGGCTGATGTTTTGCAACGCCAGGTCCGTTGTCAACAAAGCCCCCCTCATTAGTGACCTTGTGTCAGAGGGGGAGCCGGACCTGGTAGGAATTGCGGAGACCTGGTTGGGCCACGAGGGAGGACATCCCCTCGTTGAAATGTGCCCACCAGGCTACCGCGCATTTCATCAGCCGCGGGCCCTAGGCAGGGGTGGTGGGGTAGCGGTCATTATTAAGGAAGGCCTGGAGCCGAGAGAGACCATTGTGCCTCAGACTTCCGGCTGTGAGTCCCTCTGCATGAAGTGGGCCCTAGGGAGGCAGTTGGGCTTGCTGGTTGTATACCTGGCTCCCCGCTATGTAGCAGCAGCCCTGCCCGAGCTCCTGGAGGTGATCGCTACGGTGGCAGTGGAGACCCCCAGACTTATAGTCATGGGGGACTTTAATCTGCCATCGTTGGGCGAATCATCCGTGGTAGCTCGGGAGTTCATGGCTTCCATGACGGCCATGGACCTGACCCAAGTAATTCAGGGCCCCACCCATGAGGGTGGACATACGCCGGACCTCATCTTTGTCTCGGGCCAATGGAAGAGTGATCTGGGTACAGGGGACATAGTCATCACACCTTTGTCATGGTCAGACCACTCACTTCTCCGACTCGACTTTCCGACCGCTGCTCCCCTCCGCGGGGAGGCGGAACCAGAGTCACCAATCTGGTACCGCCCCAGGCGCTTGATGGACCCGGATGGGTTCCAGACAGCGCTTGGGCCATTTCCTGTATCCCTGACCCGCGCCCCGATGGAGGACCTCACGGCCGCATGGAATAGTGCGGCCGTGGGAGCCTTAGATTGGGTCGCACCCTTGCGGCCTCTCTCACGGCGGCGAACCACCCTGGCTCCTTGGTTTACTGAGGGGCTGCGGGTGATGAAACGCCGCAAGAGATGCCTAGAGAGAAGATGGAGGGCTAGCCGCTCTGAATCTGACCGGACACAGGTAAGAGCCCATTTACGGACTTACATTGTGGCGCTGAGGGTGGCCAAACGTCATCATTGTGCCACCCTCATAGCATCCGCAGAAAACCGCCCTGCCGCCCTGTTTAGGGTGACCCGTGCCCTCCTTCAACAGAGGGAACGGGAAGCCCCGCTACAGGGTAGAGCAGAGGAATTTGTGATTTTTCTGCAGGAGAAAACCGCCCAGATACAGAGTGAGCTAGCCCCCATTCATGGCCCAGTGGGATGCCACAAGAGAGATCTTGTTTGGGAGGAGTTTGACCCCGTTACTTCCGAGGATATGGACAGGCTACGTGGGCGACTGCGAGCCACCACATGTTTATTGGACCCGTGCCCCTCCTGGCTTGTACTGGCATCCTGGGAGGTGACACGAGGCTGGCTCCAAGAGGTTATCAACGCATCCTTGAGTGAGGGTTCCTTGCCTGCCTCCCTAAAAGAGGCTATGGTGAGGCCCCTCCTCAAGAAGCCCTCTTTGGACCCAGCTCTTTTGAACAACTACCGTCCAGTCTCCAACCTTCCCTTCTTGGCGAAGGTTGTTGAGAGTGTGGTGGCACAACAGTTTCCCCATCACCTGGAGGAAGTTGACTATCTAGATCCGCGCCAGTCCGGCTTTCGGCCCGGGCATAGCACCGAGACGGCATTGGTCGCGTTGGTAGATGATCTCTGGAGGGCCAGAGATGGGGGATGTTCCTCCATCCTGGTCCTATTAGATCTCTCGGCGGCTTTCGATACCATCGACCATGGTATCCTATTGCATCGGCTGGGGGGGTTGGGGGTGGGAGGCACCGTTTTACCGTGGTTCTCCTCCTACCTCTCTGGCCGATCGCAATTTGTGCGGGCAGGAGAGCAGAGGTCGACCCCGAGACCCCTCACATGCGGGGTGCCTCAGGGGTCGGTCCTCTCGCCTCTCCTGTTTAATGCATACATGAAGCCGCTGGGTGAGATCATCCGTGGTTTTGGGGTAGAGTACCACCTGTACGCTGATGACACCCAGCTGTACATATCTACCCCAAACCACCCCAACGATGCCGTAACGGTGATGTGCCAGTGCCTGGAAGCCGTGCGGATCTGGATGGGAAGTAACGGACTTAGGCTCAACCCGACCAAGACCGAGTGGCTGTGGTTTCCGGCTGCCCGATTCAACCAGCTCTCTCCAACGCTGGCCATAGGGGGCGAACATCTTGCCCCTGTGGATGGGGTGCGCAATTTGGGTGTCCTCCTGGATACCCGGCTGTCTATGGAAGAGCAAGTGACAGCCGTGGCCAGGAGGGCGTTCTACCAGGTTCGCCTGGTTCGCCAATTGCGCCCCCTATTGGATCGGGACGCCCTTCGCACAGTCACTCATGCCCTCGTGACATCCCGACTGGAGTATTGTAACTCTCTCTACATGGGGCTCCCCTTGAGGTGCACCCGGAGGCTTCAGTTAGTTCAGAATGCAGCCGCGCGAGCAATTATGGGGACCACCAGGTTCACCCACGTTACACCGCTCTTGTGCGAGCTGCACTGGCTACCTGTCGTCTTCTGGGTGCGCTTCAAGGTGTTAGTTATCATCTTCAAAGCGCTCCATGTCTCGGGACCTAGCTATCTGCGAGATCGGATCCTGCCCCACACATCCTCATGACCGATTCGCTCCCACAGAGAGGGACTTCTCCGGGTGCCGTCCACTAGGCTTTGTCAGCGGGCGACGCCCAGGGGAAGGGCTCTCTCTGTGGCGGGCCCGGCCCTCTGGAACGACCTTCCCCCTGATATTAGAACGACCACTGACCTCCGCTCCTTCCGTGCAAAATTGAAGACCTATTTCTTTCGACTGGCCGGCCTTGAATAGTTCTCTCTGTCTATTGTTTCCAAATATTTTAATGGGTTCTTAATCTTAATTATTTTTAGCACGGGTAATACTGTTTAATTTTATTTTAAAGTATGTATTTTGTATTTATTGTATATTGTTTTTAGCTTTTCCTGTGCACCGCCCCGGGTCCCTGTGGGGAGAGGGTGCGGTTAATAAATTTGAATTTGAATTTGAATTTGAGGGCCCCCATACTAATCTGTGTATGTTAACCCTTCAATGCACCTTGTATCATATAAATGCAGCAACTGTATGGCTCACTGAGTATTATTGTGTTTTTCAAGCCTCGTGTATTGTTCAAATGTTTATCAGGTTGATTAGTTGTTGCTGCATAGCATGTTTTTAATGTTTCAACACCGATTTTGTTGGAAGTGCCAATAAAATAAATATATGTTTAATTTTATCGACCACTTACATTTTTATTCCTGTGAGTAGTTGTCATAGGGGCCCCAGTACACTGCTTTGCCTGGGACCCATAATACTGTTAAGACGGCCCTGGCAGAACCCTCAATCTCCCAGGCCTCTGGTAGATGACATGAGATTGAGGTAGACATGGACTACACATAATAATAATAATAATAATAATAATAATAATAATAATAATAATAATAATAATAATAATAATAATAATAATAATAATAATAATAATAATAATAATAGTCATCATCATCTTTATTGTCATTGTAATAAAATTACAATGAAATTGATTTGAGTGTTGTGCTAACATTTGCATCAGGTGGAATATAGACAGCAGTGACAACTATAACAGAAATCTCTCTAGGTAAATAAAATGGCCGGCAAATGACAGTTGAGAATTCCACGTCTGCAGAACAGTGTGTATAAGCAACTCTACTGTTAGTATGTGTGTAAATACACAGTCCTCCACCTTTGCTTTTACCAGAGTTGTTGTTTCTGTCAAAGCAGTGTGTGGTGTGGTTAGTTAGCTCCACAGATGCATTCAGTATAAGTGGATGAAGCCAGTTCTCTGTGATGATCATCACACAGCAGTCACGAATGAGCTTATTCGCTGCCATCCATAGCTTTATTCATCAGTTTTGTGGACAAAGGATCTAGAGTTGGTTAGGAAATGCTTGGTAATTCTGGTCTGTGAGGCTGCTTCCGTAATCAAACTAGCAAACCTGCTCTGCATCCCCGCTTCTGCTTCGGCTCCCTTTGCTGCCTCCTAGGCCAAACAACGATCCATGGAGAGCCTGGCAGTTTTACTATGTCACTCGATATATTATGAGACTGCTGGAAGTCGCTGGTAATATTGAGGCGACTAGAAGATCCAATCTTTAATAATAAGGCTGAGAAGGGAATTTTGATGAAATGATATACAGTATGATATATATGATGTATAATAATAATGTAATGTAGGATAGAGTAAGATAAGTGTAATATAATGTGCTGTGGTATGGTGTGGTATGGTATGATATATAATAATAATGCTAGGCTAGGCTAGGCTAGGCTATTATAGTATTGGTATATTATGGTATATGGTATTATGTTATGGTATTATACATAATAATAATAATGCGATGCGATGCGATGCGATGCGATGCCATGCCATGCCATGCCATGCCATGCCATGCCATGCCATGCCATGCCATGCCATGCCATACCATACCATACTATAATCTTTCCCCCTATCTAGTCATGTTTGACTCTAGGGGACAGTGCTCATCTCCTTTTCTTAGCTGAGGGAGCCACCATTGTTGAAATGTTTCCACAGTCATGTGGTCAGCATGACATCATGTTGTAGCACAGAGAGTGTGGCAAATCATAGAACCCTGTTACTTTCCCATCGAAGTAGTACCTATTTATCTACTTGCCTTTTGCATGCTTTCAAACTGCTAGGTGGGCAAAAGCTGTAGCAAGAATGGAACTTGGCCCATCACACATTGTTCTCAGGTCTCGAATCGTGGCTGTCAGCTGTCCAACTGGCAAGCCCAGCTTCTTAATCGCTGAGCCATCGTGTCCCTATAATATAATATCATGTCATATATCATATCATATATAATATGATATCAAATCAAATATCATAACATAGGGTTACAGGAAAAACCTTGGAGCTTATCGTTGATATCACACTGAATATCAGTGTGAAAGTAGGTAACATTCATGTGTAGATTAATGTAATGCTTGCCAGATTATTGTAATTGTCTTCTAGAGGATCCCTAATGATATGTGGGACATAATGTTGACTTGAAGTTCTAGCATCCTTGAAACCCAGGCAGACTCAATGGCTCCCACACTTCAAAAGCAGGAGTGCATTTGTCTTACAGCCCTGATTGCAATCTTAGCAGATCTGAGAACCCACCAAAGTGAAAGAGTTAAGCTTTTTCTCTTCCTCTCTTCTTCTAGTTGGCAGAAAGTTTGTAGTTTAAAATTACACACTGACTCTGGTGTAGAGACACAAGAAATTATAGAGCAGACACTGTCCAGGACAACGTATAATTTAAAATTGTACTAAAGAATGTATACCGCATGGCAAAATAAGTGAAGTGCTTCTTCAAATATAAGTGTTTTGGATAGAAAAGCTGTAATTATCCACTCCTAGGGAAATGTTTGCATTCATTCTAAATCAATATTTACTATTCATCTCTTGTGTTCAACAAAACAAGGATTTAACTTTTTTTTAATTTTAATGAGGTACTAAGACTACAATAATTCTACAATGTAATTGTCTCGATACAAAATATTGCTAAATTGTGTTGCTATTCTGGGAAAGAGCCATTTATACAAAGGAGAACGGGAAAGTGTGTGTGTGGGGGGGGGGGGGGGTAGAGACATCCCTATTTGTGAAATGTTACTACAGTAACATACAATTCAAACTCAGCCAAGCAGGAAGATTACCAAATTCAAGAGCTGTTAAGCTGTCTCTCTGTTAAGACCCTTAACTGGAAGCAGTCGGGTGAGTCTTCTTCTCACCCGAGTCAAAAATATGGACCTCTTTCTTCATAATGATGCCTTTGCAGCTGAAGTTTGACATCAAATGAAAGAACAGATTTTCCCCCTTCTTCTGATTTAGTTCTATTTCTTTCCTTTTAAGGGCAACCTTTTCCCCCCCACGCCACTTAAGTCTGGGGGTGGGGGGGAAAGGTCACAAACAATTAATGTGAATAAAGGGAGCATCTGCTCTTAGCCAGCATGGTGGAAATCTAAAGCCATTCTAACAAGACTTAAGAAGCTGCTAAAATTTGATCACCAGATATATGTTTCTTTTAACAGCCAGCGCTTTCACTGTGTAAAGAAGTTGGCTACCTCCCAGTAATTGCTCATGCTTTACTTCCAAACATTCAGAAGCAACAAAGTCAACAGAATGGACCAGAGATTCATTTTCAAGTGAGTGATCTCTAGCTTTAATTAATGTTGCCAGATTCTCAAAGAATACAAAGAAAAAACAGTGTTGCATCTCCAAATGTCCTCCATAAAAGGTAAAGATAAAGATTCCCCCCTCACATATGTCCTAGTCGTTCCCAACTCTAGGGGACGGTGCTCATCTCTGTTTCAAAGTCGAAGAGCCGGCGCTGTCCGAAGACGAGATGGAGACCGTGGTCATGTGACTGGCATGTCTAAACACCGAAGGAACATGGAATGCTGTTACCTTCCCACCAAAGGTGGTTCCTATTTTTTTTTCTACTTGCATTTTTTACATGCTTTCAAACTGCTAGGTTGACAGAAGCTGGAACAAGTAACAGGAGCTTACTCCATTATGTGGCACTAGGGATTCGAACCGCCAAACTGCCAACCATTCTGATCGACAAGCTCAGCATCTTAGCCACTGACCACTGCATCCTTTAAATGTCCTCCATTTGAAAGTCAAGTCCCTTAATTTTACCTTCTCCCTCTTTCTCTCTCTCTAAAATCTTCTCTTCCTCTAGAGCAAGAGTTTCAAAACTTGGTAACTTTAAGACCTGTGGAATTCAGTTCCCTGGGAGTTGAAGTTCATATGTCTTAAAGTTACCAAGATTGGGAATCCCTGCTCTAGAGAACTGAATTTCCCATGGATTGAAACACACACTAATTCACTGTGTAACTGTATATCAAAAGATGGAGGATGGGTGGGGTGGGGTGGAAGCATCTTACTTTCTGCACTCTAGTGCTAGTACCTTGCCTTTAAAGGGTAGAGGAGAAGGAGGTTGTTTTGTGGGGAGACCAGGAAGCCAAGATTTTTCCCCTGGCTTAGATTTTAATCTGAGTTGGAGAAGAATGTTGAGGTTTTAAAAGCTTGCCTCTTTGTTGAGGTAGGCTTTTAAGAATCCCTGAAATTTGATTTCTGAGCCTGGCTTGGAACACTATCACCAGGCTTCCCAGACCATACTTGAACAGGTCAGAGAAGAAAAAAAAAAAAAGAAATCTAATCCCAGCAAAAAATAGGTTGGTGTCTAAAAATGGGCCTACCTCATTTTGGTTTGTTTAAAAAGCTTGTTTCCATGCCATTTGCATGCCAAACTCCAGCATGATCCAAATGAAAATGATTGAGATACAAAGCCTTAAAAAAAAAAGTTTCATAGTGGAACTGGTAATTGGCCTGTAACTACTGCTGGTTCAGAAATATAACACTGTAACTCCAGAAAAAGTAGGCATTTAAGATCCCATCTTTTATTTTAACCTGGCATTGGCAAGCAACCGCTATGCCACAAAGCCAAGTAATGTTTACAGTTGAATATTTCTCCTGCAATATGAAAAGAAGAAAAGAGTTACAAGAGAAAACCGCCCCAGTTCTCGAGCTCCCTGCTGTAGACATTTGCACTTTCTTTTCTGTTTTTTTTTAACCTGTGTTGCTTGGAATCTGTGAAAACAGATCCAGAAACCATAAGAAGAAAGAAAGGCATTTTTAGAATAGTTAACAAGAAGGTAATGTGGAACAGTTGGCTCCAACCATTTCTATGCAGAAGAGTCAATTACAAGTAACCCTCTGTTATGTCCGTTCCCCAAGGACGGGTGCTCCCATGGAGAAGGCTCTCCCCCTGGGTGTCACCAGTCGACATTGTTTAGCTGATGGCACCATGAGGAGACCCTCTCTATGGGAGCATACTGGCCAGTGGGAGGCTCTCGGTGGCAGAAGGCAATCTCGTAGGTACCCAGGTTCTAAGCCATTTAGCCCTTTAAAGATAGTAACCAACACCTTGAATTGCACCCGGAAAACCACTGGAAGCCAGTGTAGCTTGCGCAGGAGGGGTGTTACACAGGAGCGTCACGTCACCCCCATAATTACCCACGTGGCCGAATTCTAGACCAATTGGAGCCTCCGGGTGCTCTTCAAGGGGAGACAGAGTTAAACATAATGAGACAAGAAAGTCAAACATTATTGAGATAAGAAAGTTAAAGAATATGTCCTCCTATCCTCTGCCCCCAACATGTGTTCTCCTTTCCAACTGTCACTATCCTCCTTTGGGGGAGAAATGTTGGGGGAAGGAATAGGAGGACATATTGTGTAGCTTTCTTGTCATCCATGACAAAAATTAAGCTCACATGTACATGAAATTAGCTTTTTCAGCATCAGAAACAGGGTTTTTTTAATTGCAGAAATGTGCTAGAGCAGTGTTCCCCAAACTTCCTGGGCTAGAGGCCAGCAGAGGTGGGTTCCTACCGGTTTGGAATGGTTTTGCCGAGTAGGTAGTAACTTGGCCTGTCGCGCCCCCGAACCAGTTTTCTCAGCAGTGCTGTAGGCACCAGCACATGCACAGAAGCATTTTGTGTTTTGTTTCTGCACATGCACAGAAGCATTTTTAGTACTGCGCACGTGCGCATCGCATGCATCAAGCATGCGCATGCAAAGCGCACACGGCGCGTCCCTGAGTGAACTGGCAGTAGCAGCAGCCAGAACCCACCCCTGGAGGCCAGGCACAGGGGGAGGAGGGAAAGGGGTGGTTTTACATGAGGGGCAAGTGTGCATGCTCACACACAGCTTCATTAGTGTGAGCTGCGAGTGCCGGCCTCCACTTTGATTGCAAATAGGGCTGTGAGTGTGTTGGCTTGCTACTCATTCAGCTGAGATGCAAATGGCCTATGGCACTGTAGTGGACCGGGGCCCACAGGTTGTTGACCCCTCTGCTATAGCCATTCAGAGGAACAGTGTGCCTCTCAAGGTCAGATCTGTCCACACCCTAGATTTGGTCTTCCAAATCTAGCTTTGCCAATTGAGGGCATCCTGATGGGATGGTCTAATTCTGGAGGTGAGCAATATATTAAAGGAATCTCCAGCCCACTTACAAACTGGTAACATATAACGTATAGGGTTTAATGTAACTTTTAAACCATACTCATACTACCTTTATGAATTTCAGATAGAAGCAAAAATGCTTTCTTTTAATGTTGACTGGTGTGAGAAAACATGCTTCTCTGCCATCTATTAAGTATTATTTGCTATTATCTAGGGCTTGGATATTGTCAAAATAACTCAGAAATGATTTATTAAAGTTAATAGTTAGCATAAGTCTGCCAGCTCAAACAAACAAAAGATGAACTAGACTCAGGAGATATTAGCATTTCTCAAGAAATCACTGGTGTAGCAAACTGGAATAGGATTTCCCATGGCTTTCCTCTGGCCTAACCCCTTGCATGTTGTCCCCAAATTTGTTCCAGAATTTCCCTAAATCTTCTGGGGCTGAATTCAGGCATGGAGAAGTGAATAGGGGGAGATAGAAATTATTCTTCTGGCAGATTGTGCATGGAATAAGAATGACATAATTGGATGGCTAATGTTGATAATGAAAATGAAAAGTATTATTTCCACCTGCATGTGATGGGTAAAAGCTTCTTAAACTTATTTATTTGTTTGTTTATTAAACGTATGTGCCACTCAGCTCATCAGAGATTACCTTGGTCAGTTTACGAACATTAAAACTACTACATATTAAAATAATAAAACAATAAACAATAGTAAATATCACTAAAAGATGGGGAGGAGGGGAACATGAAGCACTTGGGGAGAGATAAGGTCATTTGTAATCCAATAACCACCTCCATAATGATGCACACTGTTGGGGCATAAGCAGTGGTGGGATTCAAATTTTATTACTACTGGTTTTGCGGGCATGGCTTTGTGGGTGTGACAGGAGAAGGTTACTGCAAAATCCCCATTCCCACCCCACCCCACTAACCTGCTTTTCAGCTCTGTTCTCCTGTTCAGGGCAACGGAAAAAGATCAGCTGGGAGGCTGGGAGGCAGCAGGGGCATGGCCAGCCTATTTGCCAGTTCTCCGAACTACTCAAATTTCTGCTACCGGTTCTCCAGAACCTGTCAGAACTGACTGAATACCACCTCTGGGCATAAGGTGAATTGTCAGAGCCAGGGCTTCATGCCATTACAGAAGGTTCAAAGGTTGGATGCAGATCTCACCTCAGAAGTAGTACAATGTTCCAAAAGACTAAAGTCATGGAAGAAAAGGCTCTTCTCCTGGACTCTATCAGCGGAAAATCCTTGGCTGACTTTGACTGCAGCATGCCACCCTGCCAGCATTGATGCAGTGGACCAGTATCATTGAAGTGAGATGGTTTTCCCGATAGCCTGGACCCAATGCCATGAAGGGCTTTAAAGATGATAATCAACACATTGAATTATACCCAGAAGTAAATCAATAGATAAATTTGAAGCATGTTGCCCTCCAGACTCCCCCCCCCCCTTCCCCAGACTTCAGTCACTGCAAGAGGACAGCGACAGCATCACTAGGGTCACCAGCAATAATGGTATCTCTTATCTTCATTACTGGTTCAGTAGCAGGACCATGCACAGAAGATCCGTGATGATGTCTGGGTGGGTGGGCAGAGCCTCGCGCTGTCACCACCACTATTGGTTCACACGAACCGGTACGAACTGGCAGAATACAACCTCTGGTCACTAGCAGTGGTGAAATTCAAATTTTCTTACTACCAGCTCTGTGGGTGTGGCTTGGTGGGCATGGCAGGGGAAGGATACTGCAAAATCTCCATTCCCTCCCCACTCCAGGGGAAGGATACTGAAAGATCCCCATTTCCTCCCCATTTCTGGGGGAAGGATATTGCAAAATCTCCATTCCCACCTCATAAGCTTGGAGTCTTGGCTTGTACCAAGCCCTAGACCTGTCGAGACACATTTACAAGAGAGGAACTCTCCCCCCACTCCCATTCCAGACTCAACCAGGTCTAGGTAATGCATGCCTCTCTTACTTCTTGAATATTCATTTAAGTCAGGGGTGTCAAACTTGCAATAGCATGTTGTCATCATGTGACATATCACCTCTTCTCCTTTCATTAAACTGAGAGTGGGCATGGCCAGTGTGACACATCTGGCCCATGGACCGTGAGTTTGACACCCCTGATTTAATTGTTCACTAAGTGGGCCCTAATAATATATTCATTTTTAATTTTTTTCGGGCTTATTTATTTTATTTATTTATTTGTTAGATTTATAGACTGCTTCCTTTCCCCAAAGGGACTCAGGGCGGTGCACAGGAAATTAAAAACATATAAGCATAACAATATAAATATTTAAAACCAAATTAAATAGTTATCCCCTGTGCTAAAATTTATAAAATTCATTAACACTATATCCCCTTAAAACCAATTTAAAACAATTTAGCTTCAGACTATAGGCTAGGTGAGGTAAATTAGGCCAGGCCGGCCTGTTGGAAAAAGTAAGTCTTTAGTTTCTGGCGGAAGGAGCAGAGGTCCGTGGTCGTTCTTAGTTCGGGGGGGTAGGTCGTTCCAGAGGGTTGGGCCCACCACAGAGAAGGCCCTTCCCCTGGGCGTCACCCGCTGGCTTGTTTCCTGTTACAATGGACATGTACTTTGCTTGGCACAAAGATTAAAACTTCTATAAGCAATATTAAGAAATTCTCATTATTTTCAAAATAATAATTGTTTATTCAACTAAGGAAGCCCCTGTTCTCTCTCTCTCTCTCTCTCTCTCTCTTTCCCCCACCCATTTCTTCATTTTTGGCTCAAACTCTTGCAAAAAACTGTAGTAAGAACTGGCAAGCTTAGTGTTCCTAATGGATGGAAATCTCAGCCAGGTTGCTCAGTCCTTGCTATTTCTATTTCCCAATGATTTCGAAATTAACCAAAAAAGCAAATGCCAAGCAGTTTGGCACTTGTATTATTACTATTATTTTATTAAAGATATATATACGTGAACTAAATTTTATCATGTGTGAATTAGTTTGCAGAACGTTCACACCAATGGACATTGTAAATTAGGAAAGACAAAGTGAAACAAAGAAAAGTTTAGGACTTTCTTCTCAAAGAAATGTCAATTAATTAATTATTTCTGTCAATTCAAAGGATGTTTTAAATATCATTTTTATTCTAATAATTCATCTGAATGAAATTTAAGTCTAATTTATACACTGTTCCAAACTGTTCTTCCCAACATTTTTAGTGCAACTTGAGAAATTATAGAAAAATCATCCAAGGCAGACTTTAAATTGCTAATCTAAACTTCTCATCTCCAAAACAATATTGGGGTGATTTTTTTGTAACTTAAAAGTATGTATCTCTAAGTTGCTGTTTAGTTGGTATCTGAAACTACTTAAATTGTAACAAATGTATACAATAGGTAAATACTGTATATTCTGGTTTTGTTTGATTCCTAAAGAAGGAAATAGCTCCCTAGATAATGATGATAAAGATGGTGATGATGATAATAATAATAATAATTGGAAAAAAGTCATAAAATATTGCAACCTGGCCATCAAAACTATGTGATTATGGATGAAACATGTAACACTGATGCCCATTGTCATCGGAGCACTTGGTACCATGTCCAAGAATTTTATAAAATACATCAAGAAATTGCAATAACACTAGCAGAACTGCAAGAAATGTGCTACTTGGAACATTGTACATCTTAAGAAGGTACTTGTTTGATAACTAGGATGCTGGTAGCAACCCGTACCAGTCAATGGTATTTGTGATGTGTTTTTGAATGTTCAGTTGACTGAGTTTCATGTTTAATAAATAAAGTATATAATAACCATAACAACAATGAAAACAACAACAATAATAATTAATAATAATTTTAATAGGGTCTGATAGATGTTGACAGAAAACTATTATTTTATTGTGGAGTGATACATAAGGATATTGGAAATGTACTATATCAGGCATTGGGATTTTTTAAGGGCCAGATTTAAGGGCCAGATTTTACCTGGCAGTACAAATGGCACAGTGCTGGGTTTCAAATTTTTTTAGAACCTACTCTCTACGTGTGGTCTATTTTGTGGGCGTGGCTTGGCAGTCATGTGACAGGGTGGGAGTGGCCAACTTGTAAAATGTGGTGAAACTCATTTAACAACTCTCTTGCTTAGCAACCAAAATTTTGGGCTCAATTGTGATGATAAATTCTCTTTTTTTTAAAAAAAGTATTTTATTTTTAATATTAAAAACAAATAAAAAATATCATTCATCTCATGCTTTGATACAACATGTCGTTCGGGCAAACGTTCTGTGCGTCAGTGCTTAAAATCAAAAATATATTTATCAATTTTCCTTTCATTACATATATATCACCTTTGTTTCACATAACAACATTTCCATTTATCAAATCAATCTTTTCCCCATAATTATTCAATATATAAACAAGGTATTTAAAAAAAAGAGAAAGAAAGGGAGAAAAGAAAATCTTCACATTTTGTAAGATTGTTTTTGATTATCTCTAGAGGTTACTTTACCATTATAAAACAAAATATTTTCTCCCTCTAAAGAAAACAGTTTATCCAAGTTTTATATATTCTCTCTTTCTCTTTCTTTCTTTCTTTCTTTCTTTCTTTCTTTCTTTCTTTCTTTCTTTCTTTCCTTCCTTCCTTCCTTCCTTCCTTTCTTACTTTCTGCCTTCCTTTCCTTTCCTTCCCGTTGGGTCACCAGCAGCGGTAGACCAGACTTACTTCTGGGTCCGCCAGTGGAACCCCCTCTCACCGGCTCTCTAAATTTCACCATCCGGCTCTTGCGAGTCGGTGCGAGCCTGCAGAAACCCACCACTGAACTGGCAGGCCTGCAGGTCAAAGAGTGTGGCAGTCAATGATGATTTTCACAGAAATGTATACAAAGTGCATAGGAAGAGTTGCACATGCAGGGCACTGGTGGGATTCAAAAGTTTTACTAATGGTTCTGTAGGCAGGGCTTGATGGGCATGGTAGGGGAGGTTACTGCAAAATCCCCATTTCCTCCTGATCAGTTGGGACTCGGGAAGCAGAGAACAGATGGGGTGGGGCCAGTCAGAGGTGGTATTTACTGGCTCTCCGAACTACTCAAAATTTCTGCTACCGTTTCTTTAGAACTGGTCAGAACCTGCTGACCATGGAAATCATAAGATTTTAGGCACTCTATTAAGAGACAGGCCATTTTGATTTATTTTGTATATGCTTACACCACCCTGGAAAACAGGATGCTTCTGCTACCTCAGATGAAAGGTCCAATTAGATTAGTTCAGTTTGCAAACACTAACTACCAGGTGACTTTTAGAAGCTTAAATAGTTAGAACAGCCTCCCTTCCTATTTATCTCTGGCAGCATCTGATTTTTTGAGGCACATTGCAGGGGTGTGTACAAACCACAAGATTTGGGTCAGATTCCAATTCTGGAACACAGGCTTCATTTCAAAGCAAAATTGGGTAACCCAAACCCTGGACTAGCATAAATGGATGCAGCCTTTTTTCATTTTTAACAGAATGAGAAATAATCAGAGGCACATTAGACCTTCTAGGAGAGATAAATCCCGGCTAATATTAGAGATGGCTTGATGGCTTTCAGAATTGGCTTTTTCATATTTTCTTCAATCATTGGTGCAAAATAACTTTGTTTTTAAGAGAGAGAATTAAGTAATATTTGCACACATAGTGGTTTCCCCCCCTATCAGGATGAAGCCTGTCATGTTTCAGGCAAATACAGCCAGGAAAAAGGGAGAGGAGGTGTTATTTAAAAATGCCCACTCTTTTATATATTGACAAACTTGAACATTGGGCACTATCTAACAAAATGAAATTCAATGGTGAAAAAAGTAAGGTTCTACATTTAGGCAAGAAAAACAAAATGCACAGGTACAGTATAGGTGGTACCTTGCTCAATAGCAGCAACTGTGAGAGGGATCTTGGAATCCTAGTGGACAACCATTTAAATATGAGCCAGCAGTGCGAGGCAGAAAAAGCCAACACAGTTCTAGGCTGCATAAACAGAGGGATAGAATCAAGATCACGTGAAGTGTTAATACCATTTTATAATGCCTTCGTAAGGCCACACTTGGAATACCACATTCAGTTTTGGTCGCCACGATGTAGAAACGATGTGGAGACTCTAGAAAGAGTGCAGAGAAGAGCAGCAAAGATGATTAGGGAACTGGAGGCTAAAACATATGAAGAACGGTTGCAGGAACTGGGTATGTCTAGTGTAATGAAAAGAAGGATTAGGAGAGACATGATAGCAGTGTTCCAATATCTCAGGGGTTGCCACAAAGAAGAGGGAGTCAAACTATTCTCCAAAGCACCTGAGGGCAGAACAAGAAGCAATGGGTGGAAACTAATCAAAGAGAGAAACAACTTAGAACTGAGGAGAAATTTCCTGATAGTTAGAACAACTAATCAGTGGAACAGCTTGCCTCCAGAAGTTGTAAATGCCCCAACACTGGAAGTCTTTAAGAAGATGTTGGATAACCATTTGTCTGAAATGGTATAGGGTTTCCTGCCTAGGCAGGGGGTTGGACTACAAGACCTCCAAGGTGCCTCCCAACTCTGCAATTGTATTGTATTGTATTGTATTGTATTGTATTGTATTGTATTGTATTGTATTGTATTGTATTGTATATGTTATCATTTTTATAGAAAAAAACCAGATTATAGTGTTGCTCTGAGTTTAATCTATTTACCAACTCTTGTCTTTTGACATAGACCTCTATAGGTATCCTTCTATTGCTATTTTTGAAATTCAGTCTTTTTTTCCTCCTTATATGGGATTGACCGTATTAGCTTAAGAAGAATGAAGCAGCTGAACCAAATGGCAGAACTCAAGTGTCATGAAAGATCAGATGATTATTGATTTTATAATTATAGTTTTAAAACCAAAATGCTTATAAATTTTTCTGCTTCATTATTTAAGTACTATACACTTTGATTTGGGTGGATGAGTATTTTGACTCAAATTGTGTCTAAAACTTCATCCTTCCTTCCTTCCTTCCTTCCTTCCTTCCTTCCTTCCTTCCTTCCTTCTGTCCTTCCTCCTATGCAAAGAAAAATGACTGACTCTGCAACTGTGATGCAAATAAAATCATCCATACGGATTTCTTGATCCTAGCACCACCATCAAATCCAAGAATGGCATTGCCATGCTCCAAACTTCAAAACAATGATTAAGCAGATTTTGGAGACTCACAAAGGAAATTTGGTTGCAACAGAACACCAGGCCTCACACTTTACAAACCACCCAAAGGGAAATTGCAAAGTTGAAGTTGAATCTCACTGTTTCATCCTAATTGCCATGCAATGCAGACGTGGGACCTTGTGATTTTTCAAAATAGAAGAAGATACACCTGTTTTATTCAAATGAAGAAAAGGTGGCCCAGCCCTTACTTGCAGACATAACTTTCTTATAAATTCCTTCCCTGGTAAGGCTGCAAAAGACTCCAGTCTGAATCTCTGAGGGGCTAATGTTAGTTTGACAATCTCAAAGTAAAATTGTTTGACCAGTTATAAACCTGCTTCCTGTCCTCCTAGCCTAGGACATTGAGCCTTTCCTTTCAGGAATCTAAAGACTTTTTTAAATTTTGGAAGAAAAAGATGAAATCAGGAGAAATATCCATCATATATATCCATCTATCCAATGATGGGATTCATTTTTTTTTTTTACTACTTCTTCTGTGGGCATGGCTTGGTGGGCGTGGCATGGATTGGTAGGTGTGGAATGGTGGGCATGGCAGGGGAAGAATACTATAAAATCCCCATTCCCTCCCCACTCCAGGGGAAAGATACAGCAAAATCCACATTTCCTCCCGATCAGCTGGGGCTCGGGAGGCAGAGAATAGATAGGGGCGGGGCCAGTCAGAGGTGGTATTTACTGGTTCTCTGAACTACTCCAAAGTTCCACTACTGGTTCTCCAGAACTGGTCAGAGCCTGCTGAATACCACCTCTCTACCACCTACCTACCTACCTACCTACCTACCTACCTACCTACCTACCTACCTACCTACCTATCTATCTATCTATCTATCTATCTATCTATCTATCTATCTATCTATCTATCTATCTATCTATCTATCTAGTTATCTATCCATCTATCTTGTAAAGGAGCAGTGATAGAAGGCAATATTCCCATAAACAATAAAAAAGAACATTTTTTTTTAAAAAGTGGCAAAATATTTGTATATATTAGTAGAGGGAGAAAAAGCACGTGGATATACAGTAAACATTTATATTATTGTAACTGGATGAGAGCATAATAACCACAGTAGCAGAGACAGTAGATAAACATTTTTCGAACAATAAACCAAGGCGATTAAATCAAAGCAGGGGCTCTCTTTTTAGAAGAGACTTTGGAGTTTAGCTGAACACTTGTCCAAGACTGATTGGCTTTCTACTGGTTGTAAAGATAGAATTAATTTCGAATTGGAAAGGAATTATGTGAACAGCCTGGCATTCTGTGGGATCCTCATGGTTTTTCACATATAAATGTACAGAGCCTGATTAGTGTTAAAGGCTCAAAGTGACAAAGTCAAGTATTAATGTTAAAGTCTGTGGGTTGTAAATCAATAGTTTAAATAAATGATTTGAACTGTTCATTATGGAAACTTCATTCTGAGAATAATTATATGTCTAAAAGTCAAAGTGAGATTTAAGTCCTCTGTTGATCTACAAAGATTTGGCAGACATCATACATACTTAATCAGTCACAATATACCTCTAGGCTTTAGAATGTAACCTCCTTATACTAGGAAATTCACTAAATGATGTGTGTTTGTTCATATTTGTTCATTCTACTGGCCGTGTACCATGTGTAGGCTCTGTTTGTAAAACTGCCTGCTGAGGGTTAATGCTTGGCAGTGCACCGGAAAGTCATCCTTTCACAAGTCTATTAAGAACTCACAGTGCAGCATAGACATTTCATGCTCTTTTCTTGGAGGGACATTCTTCTGCAATGAGCTGGGTTAGAAATCAGACAGAAATGAGTTGTGTGAAAGAATTCTAGTGAAATGAAGTTGGATCCTAATCACACAAACAAAGAAGAAACATCCAATACCTTATAGCAGGGGTGTCAATCTCATGATGTCACGGTATTGTCACGTGACGTATCATGTCTTTTTCCCCCTTCACTAAGCTGGGCATGGGTGTGGCCAACGTGTGACACATCTGACCCACGGACCATGAATTGGACTCCCCTGCCTTATAAGTAAAGAAGCACAGATCTCTCAGCACCAAATCAAACCAAATTAAACAAAAGCCACAAGTAGGAGTTAGCTGAGGGAGCAAGGGTTACAGGTTAAAGTTGTAAGCACTAAATGCATTTAGACATTGTAATTAAACTAAGTTGTTGCTCTTTTATGAAAAGTATCAGGCCGCCTTATAAAAAACAATGGCGGTATTAGAAATCTGAATGACTTTGCAGATTTTTTTGTCTCATGAGGGTAATTAAGATGTTACAACAGGTTACTACAAGTTACAACGATTAGTGACTGTTTGAAGTTATAACAGCACTGAAAAAAGTGACTTATGACAGTTCTTCTCACTTATGACTGTTGCAGCATTCCAATGGGTCACATGATCAAAATTCAGCTGTTTGGCAACTGGCAAGTATTTATGATGGTTGTGGTGTCCTGGGGTCATGCAACCATCATTTGCACTCTTCTTAGCCAGCTTCTGACAAGCTAAGTCAATAGGAGAAGTCAGATTCACTTATGACTGCATGGTTTATTTAACAACAGCAATCACTCGCTTAACAATTGTGACAAAAGATGCCAAAACGGAACAAAGCTTCCTTAACAATTGCCTTGCTTAGCCACAGAAGTATTCTGTACCAAATTAAAACAAATGTAGTGCTTGGTCATACAATTGACCAAGTATAATAGGCCACTTAAAATTGTCAAAAGCTTTTTCTGTATCAAGATAAATCATAACCACCTTTTATTTTTAAATATAACTTATCAATAGCATTCAAAATAGGTCTCTTTAGTAGCTTTTGGAAACAAATCAATAATCAGGATATATCATTTTGATTTAAAAATATTTTCTTCTATTGTCACGAAAATTTTATAATTTATATTCAGAAAAGAAAGAGGTCTGTAGGGGTGAATCTTTTCCTTTTTTAAAAAATCAGAGATATAAAGGTTTCTGTTCATGACATATTTCTGAATTTCATCTATTACTTAAGTTAAAGTTTTAACAATTTTTTTCCTCAATATCTTACACTATACAGCAGAAATACTATTAGATCCTGGAGGTTTTTCAATTTCAGTTTTTTAATTGCCTCTTCAGTCTCATCTTCATCTCATCAGTTATAGAACTTAATTAAGCCTGATTAAGAACTTGTTGTTAATCTGTAAATTTTCTAGGCATATTCAAACAACTTTTTAAGTTATTCAAATAGACTTCAGTCTTTTCTGGATCAATTGTCAGTTTACTACATAACATGGAATACGAATCCATATGTTTTTACATTTCTCCTTCTTCTCTATTTTTGGTTCCATCTCAAATAAAAGTGATAGGGTTTTTTTTGTTTATTCTGTTCTTTATGCAAATGATAAGGCAGCAATTTCTCTGACTTACTGCTTTTAAAAGGTTACATAAAATATACCACTTTTTAATTTTAAGTGATCAATTTTAGAACGGATAACATTCATTCTGTATTGCTTTTATCTTTTGTTCTAAAGGCAAGATTGTGTTAACTTTAAGTCTTGATTCTAATTACTTCAAATCATTCACTAATATGTTCTTCTGTTTTTGCATGGCTTTCTATTTAAAGTCAGAGAAATAAACAAACCTCTCATAAATATTTTACTAACATCCATATTGTAGATAAGAAAACATCAGGAGTTAAATTGATTTAGAAGAAGCTCAACATGGGGATGCAGTCTTGTCTAAGAAAATGGACCACTTAGGCACCATAAATGCAGAGAATTTGCAAGAGTATCTGTTTGTCAGCCACGGTTAATTCAAAATCTTAAGACCTTTGCAGCAACTTTTGTCTTTTGTCAAAAGAATAAACTTTCCCAATTAAAAAAAAAACCCTTACTGGTAGTTAAATCAATGCCCAAAGGAGAATTGGAACGAATATCTATGAATTTAGGGGTCATAAGTACACACTTGTCATTCTTCCATGTATCTTGCAATTGTACCAATAAGCTGATCTTATAAAATCTTCTGTGATTAATTGTTTTAATTTTTACAATTCATCGGGGAAGTAGCTTTAGAAATAAGTTTGCATCCCCCTGGACTGATGCAGCAAAGTTGATGAACAATATTCAAAAACAAAAATTGCCTACAAATTGCAATTGGATAATTGTCATGGAGTGCAGAGTCTATAGAACTGCATTCAGCATATTGTCACCTAAATTATCAAAAGAGAAGAGCAGAACCAGAGATTTTGTAAGAACAGTGCCCAGACAATCCAATCCCACTGTATATATAAAGATCAATGGAGGAACAATCAGAAATAATACAAGACACTTGCAGAGAGTTACAGGGAATCAAAAGTCCTCACATATGCAGCCCACCAAAATAGAATTAAGTTAGATAACTCGTATCAAGTCAAGACCTGGTCAAGACTCCAAGACTGAATTAGGATGGGAGAATCCTAATTTTGAAACCAGAGGTTGTGTTGCTTGACTTCCAGCCTGCAACCTGTGACTTCGACAGGCAGTAGGATATTAAAGTTTGTGTGTTGTCAAGACTAAATGTAATATTAATACATTAAGGAATATTAAAGGAAGAGCCATTACTGGGTGCAGAAAGGAGAAATTTAGACAGAAAGGAAGCAGGTATGTGTGTGTGTATATGTGTGTATTTTTGCTAGGAATACATAGTTACAATATATAATCTATATGTATGTATTTTATTTAACAGAAATTCTCGGGCTATTTTATCAAGAAAAATTACTAACAAAGCAACTAGATCTGAATAATTCATTTGCATGCCTGTGAACATTAAAGCCCATGTTATCTTTGCAGGTTTGCAGCTCCTACTTCAATTATCAATGCCTTTTCCAAATGCATATCTTTGGAATATGTATAATTTGAACAAATTGAGTAAGATTAGCCTTTATTTCTGTTTTAATTTTTCCTCTCTGTCTCATTAAAAATGAGAATTTCGATGGCAACTTTTGGAGGCGCTCTGGGGATACATGCAACCCTCATGTTCCTATTTCTCTACCACTGATTTCTATTTGTTTCCCTAATTTTAAAGAGCCCAGAAATACCATATATGCAAATAACTTTCCCAATAAGGAATGGCAAGACGCAATGAATTCAGAGTTACTTCTGAAAAAAAACACCTGTTAGGAATCAGACTGTTTATATTGTAGGCTTCATATTTTAATAATTCATTTAGGAGGCATTGAAAGAAACAGTTAGGAATCACACAGAGACACAGTGCTTTCCTCTTAGGTTGAGCAGCACATGCATTTCTCCCCCCCCCCCAGAAAGACACCAATATTTGTGAAAATTATCAAGTATAAACAATAAACAGAACAAATAATGTTAAAAGAGGCAAATTATTCAGACTTCTGATTTTGAATAGACCTCTATGAAAGGACCCTAATAGATATAATTGCTTTAATTTGCCTGCAAAATCCTGATCAGACATTGGATTTTTCTTGATTTCTTTGCTGGCATGTAATTGTCATCTGGATTTCTATAGCCCAGGTAGCGCTGGTACAGTGCCCTATGGATAGATCAGTGGTAAAGGGAATTGCATTTGTGGTTTAAGTGCAGTATTTCACTGTTTCCCAATATTCTGGACAAATTTCATGCATTCAAGTAACTGCAGGAGGAAGAGAGAATAGGCAAATGTTGTTTTCCTCTTTTGCCAACTTCCAGGATAGCAATAGCAATAGCCCTTAAACTTATATACTGCTTCACATTGCTTTACAGCCCTCTCTGAGTGGTTTACAGAGTCCGCACATTGCTCCCAAACAATTTGGGGCCTCATTTTACCGACCTCAGAAGGGTAGAAGGCAGAGTCAATCTTGAGCCTCTCAGAATTGAACTGCTGGCAGTGGGTAGAATTAGTATACGTATAATCTTTATTGTCATTGTCCTTGTTTACAATGAAATTGGTTTTAACCTCGCTGGTGCAAAATTACAACAGAAATGAAAAAAGAGAGAAAAGGAAAAAAAAAACTATCCTGTGCATAGAGTGGTTGTGGTTGAATTTAAAAGTCTCACAGCCCAAGGATAGAAACTATCTTTAAACCTCTTTGTTCGGCTGGCTATACTTTGATATCTTCTCCCCAATGGTAGAAGTGCAAAGAGACACTGACCAGGGTGTGAATCATCTCTGAGAATCTTCCTTACTCTGCTAAAGCAGCGAGATCTGGTGATGTCATCCAGTGGTGTCAGAGAACAACCAATGTTTTCTTGTGCCGAATGGATCACTCTCTGTAGTGCCTTCATGTCTGCAGCTGTTAAACCAGTATACCACACTGTAATGCAATATGTGAGGAGACTTTCTATGGTGGATCGATAGAAAGAGGTCATCAGCCGTTGTTCCACCTGATTTTTTCGCAGGACTCTAAGGAAATGAAGACTCTGTTGGGCCTTTCCAATCACCAGATTGGAATACTGCATTCATGCTGCAATATTCAATACTGCTTTCAATACTGCATTCTAACCACTGTGCCACCATGGCTTGGTATGGCTAAGCACCACGGGATGTACTGTATATTCAAGGGATGTTTATAACCCCACACTCACTCTGGATTCCAACTACTCTTTGTCGCTATATTTAATGTGTACTTTGAAGCCTTGTGATAATATGTCTACCACTAATGTGTCTTATTTTGAAGAAAATGAAAAGATAATAGTACAGTGCATGTTTATATATTGTTGATCAATATTACGATGATCAAGACCCTTATATTGAAATAGCTGACAGAAAGTTTAACAAAGAAGATGAAATAAATAGACATGTCTCTAGCCTGGGAAAGGATGATAGGAAAACCACAAAAATTCTTTAAATAAAGCTTGTTCAGTAGCACTGCAATAGCACTTAGGCTTATAGCACTTTAGAGTACTCTCTGGGTAGATTATAATGTTGTAGAAGGTTTATTTGCATATTGTTGTGGCCTATCGGCCACTGGCTCAGTGGTGGGTTTCAACATTTTTTTAGAACCTCTTCTGTAGGTGTGGCCTGTTTTGTGGGAGTGGCTTGCCAGCCATGTGACTGGGTTAAGTGGTGAAACTCACTTAACAACGCTCTTACTTAGCAACCAAAATGTTGGCTCAGAAACTCTGGCATTTGAAGCATGGAAGCCTTAAAGCTGTCAAGTTTCAAGACCCCTGCACCCCTAACCCTTTAGGGAAAAAACCCCAGGGGTGTTCAAACTTGACAGCTTTAAGACTTGTGGACTTCAACTCCCAGAATTCCTCCTCTCGCTCTTCATCTTGATGGACGTGCGGACGGGCAGAGGGAGGGAGCTGGAACCGGTTCTAAACGGCACTGTAGATTTGTGCAACCTCTTCTATAGAAGAAGTTAGAACTGGCGGGAACCCACCCCTGCACTGGCCCCTCCAGCAACCGAATCAGAGGAGGAGGCATGGGGGTCAGAGGCAGCTTCAGGGCAACCTGGGAGCTCCAAGAGGGAAAAGGGAATGGAGCTGGCAGAGGGAAAGACAGAGGCAAAGCCTGGGCCATCCGTCAATCCTCAGATGGAGAGTCAACAGCCCCCAGGTCTGGACATGGCTGATGAGGAAGAGGAGGGTCCAGTGCCTGACACACAGCTGTGCAGAAGGCAGAGAAGGGGGAAACAGTGAAAAGCTGTGAGCCAATCATGGGCAAGGAAGAGCCCCCACTGCTAGCAAAGCCCCCACGCTAGCTCTGGGGAAAAAAGCCAGGGGGCAGAGATAAATAGGCATGGCAGGCAATTATTCATCTTCCGACTGGCCAGACTTGTTAGCCTGCAAGATAAGCTTTTTGCCAGGGCTGCCAGCATTCCTAATAAAGGAATCATTTGAGTCCACATCAGAGAGTTTGTCATGTTTGGGGAGCTGGGTCGGAACACCTATTGCCCTCCAAAGTCTGGTTCCTCGTTTTACTGAGCTCAGAATGATGGAAGGCTGAGCTAAATCTGAGCCCTGTCAGAATCGAACTCTAGGCAGCGGCAGAGTTTGTCCGCAATACTCGTAGCTATAGGGTGTGGATACAGGCATTTTAGTAACTTCTATACTTTATCTACTTCTATACTATGTCTACTTCTGTAGATAATATGAGGAAATAAAGTAGATAAAGTGTTTCCTGCTTATGTAACCAATGAAAGCAGGGGTGTCAAACTCACATTGGTCACATCATCACATGATGTATCATGACTTTTCCCCCTTTTGCTAAAGTGGGGATGGGCATGGCCAGCGCATGCACATCTGGCCCGCGGTCTGTGAGTTTGACACCCCTGAATTAGAGCATTAAAACATGCTGAAGAAATATCTCAGGATCCTTCCAACTTTAGGGGAGGACCCACCTTTGTCCCGATTCGAATAAGCATATGACTCAGAAAGAATTGTGTCTTTGTTTATGCTGAGTCAGGTGTAGTCTATCTAAATAACGATATGTACAGAAACCACATATTTGTGAGGCCTTCCTCACAAATATGTGGAGAAATACAAAGAGTCATTGGAACCTCCTACCTCTATCAGAGAAGGCTATTGGTTCAGGTGGTGTGTGTGTGTGTGTGTGTGTGTGTGCGCATATCAGGGGTGGGTTCCTGCCAGTTCTAGCCTCTTCTATAGAAGAGGTTCCACAAATCTACAGTGCCGTTTAGCACAGGTTCCAGCTCCCTTCCCCCGCCCGTCCGGACATCATCAAGATGAAGAGTGAGAGGAGGAATTCTCGGAGTTGAAGTCCACAAGTCTTAAAGCTGTCAAGTTTGAACACCGCTGGGTTTTTTTTCCCTCTAATGGGTTAGGGGTGCAAGGGTCTTGTAACTTATAAGTTATATGCGAGACCGTCTCCTGCCCCATACATCCCTTAGACCGATCCGCTCCCACAGAGAGGGCCTTCTCAGGGTGCCGTCGGCCGGACAATGCCGACTGGCGACACCCAGGGGAAGAGCCTTCTCTGTGGCGGGCCCTGCCCTTTGGAACGACCTACCCCCTGAACTCCGGACCATCACCGACCTCCGCCTCTTCCGCAAATGTTTAAAGACATATTTTTTCCATCAAGCCGGCCTAGCCTAACCTCCCATGGGGACTTTTAGAAAAGTTTTAAATTGGGTTTTTAATAATTGGTTTTTAGCACAGGATTGGGGATTATTTAATATATATTTTAAATTATTTGTCTATCTTCTATTGTGTATGTTTTTTAAATTTCCTGTGCGCCGCCCTGGGTCCTCTGTGGAGAAGGGCGGGATATAAATGTAATAAAATGAAATGAAATGAAAATGACTTGACAGCTTTAAGACTTACGTGCTTCAAATGCCAGAGTTTCTGAGCCAACATTTTGGTTGCTAAGCAAGAGCGTTGTTAAGTGAGTTTCACCACATTTTACAAGTTGACTATGCCCACCCAGTTACATGACTGCCAAGCCACACCCTCCCAGTCACATGGCCAGCAAGCCACTCCTACAAAGCAGACCACACTTACAGAAGAGGTTCTAATTTTTTTTAAAAACCCACCACTGGTGTGTATTTACAAACAGGACTCAATGAAAGACATGAACATTTGTGCTTAAGTGAGTTGTGTTAATGTTTCTTCATTTAATAACCACATATTGATCAGCCTTATAACATGTTGCCATGTCTTATTAGAAATGAAAACTTTCACAAGGTCTATATATTTTAGTCATAGAAGAAACGATACATTTTAATATCAATATTTGTATGATTGGCTTTAATTTTATGTATTTGTTAAATAAAGCAACAGTTTTAAAAGTGCCAGAAATTGCTTCTCCCTTTGGCAGTTTTTCAGCACTCTTTGCAAAAAAAAAAATATGGCTCTTTGTTTATTTCCACCGCTCAGAATGCCAAAAATTTCTCACCAAACTTGACTGGCTATGGGCATTATTACTTCCATCCACTGTGTATCCCTGCTGAGGAAAGCAAGGGAGGCAGGTGACATGATGTATGTAAAATACAGAATGTCATTATGGCTTCTTAGATGCCTAGCTGGGTGTATTCTAGATGTTATACTGAATTATCTTCATAATTCAGAAAGAGACATCAGACAAAATCAAGGTAACATGATAATGATGATGATTATGCAATCACCCTGTTCCATAGAAACCTTAATTCTTGGTGCTCTCTGACTTTTGATTGTTGTTTTTCTTGCAGACATCTCATTACCCAACTGGGTAACATCATCAGTACTAGGAGGAAGCAGAGTTTATTCTCTGTTTATGTACAAATGGATTGCTTTGCTAGTGTTAGTGTTGTTTACTGTTTGATTGTTTGTGTGGATTGATTGGGATATTGTTTACTGCTTGATTGTTGGTCTAACTTTAAAATTGGTATTAATCTCAGTTTACCTCTGCTTATTTAGGTGTTGATTTGCAAAAACACCTCCTCAACAGCCATCAACACCCAAATAATCTATGTTTATTACTCATTGGAAATAGCTTGTGGACTTTTTGAATGAAACTGACAAACCTAACCTGAGTTCTGGCAATAGCAGCATTACTTTCAAACTGCTTCCAGTTACGCTACATTTGTATAGTAGCTTGCCAACTAACATGAAACATTGACATGAACCTGTACTTTTTTTGATTCCCTCCTTTCTTGCATTTGAACATCACTTCATGCACACTGCTTTCACAAATGCAGTTTCACGTGCACGCATGTGCATATCTGCCCCTTCTGCAGCCCAGTTCTGAATGAGCTGCAGCCTGGCACAGGGCCAAGGACCAGGGGTTGGGGGACCCCTGCTCTATCCTAACAAAGCTTAAATTCCAGAAAATGCTAGTGCAGAAAAGAGTCTTCTGAGTGAAGAGAGAAGCAACAAGGTTTTAACAGGTTCTACTCTCACTTTAGTTCTCACAATTCCTTTCATACACAATAGACCAAGGACTTCCAGATTCTTCTTTTATTTTGGGCAGCCCCAACCCTCCAATCCATTTCTGGCCAGCCTCTTCAGCTTTCAGTTCATATTCCTGTTAAGCTTTCAGTTCATATTCCTATTGTGGTTTCAGAAATCTTTCTGGTGTTGTGTTACAATACACCTTCAGATCAGTAATAAATCTTTAAAACAAGACTGTTAGATCTTGGATGCAAGATCTGGCTATGGAAGGAATTTTCAAGAGCGCCTTCCTTTGTTGATGCTTTTTCTTTGTATCTTTGGTCATGCTGCACCAGCATTATTAGAAATATCACCTCCTACCAGTTAACACAGGAGGGAAGACAATCTGGGTACAATTTAAGGAACCTAGTCTAAAACCTAGAAGATCAAGAAGAGAACTGCAATCACTGAGGGATGAGAAATAGTTCAATTATAACTATATTTGAACTGAAATCCTACCCTTTTTCATTTGGAATGCATACAACAGAGAAATAACATTTCCCCCCCTCAAGTTTGATGTCTGTTTTAAGTTTACGGCAGAATAATTTAGAATGAATAAAGTGAATAATAAGCCTGCTGGATAGCATTTCCATAATTGTGCTTCTGACAAATACGTCAATATTTAATATCCAGTATATTTTCCCCTTTCTTTGTCTTTTTTTAGATCTTTAGATTTTATTTTTTAAACCACATTTCTTATTTTTATAAATAACTCAAGGCAGCAAACATACCTAATATTCCTTCCTCTTTTTATTTTCCTCCACAACAACAACCTTGTGGGCTGAGACAGAATAACTGGGTCTAAATCATCCATGTGACTTTCATGCCTAAAGCAGGACTAGAACTCACAGTGAAGGTATCATCTTGCTCATAAATGGAAGTTTTGCATTCAACCTTCTTAATAAAGAGATTGGTCACTGTTCCAAATGACCATTGAAAGACAATTCAATAGTTGGGCAATGAAATGTCTGCAAGAAAACAACCAAGTTCAGAAAACACCAAGGACCCCACCGATTAAGGACTAAGAAGAGAATGAATTTATTTATTTATTTATTGTTTCGATTTATATACCGCCCTATTTCACCTAAAAGGGAATGAAGACTGGGTATTAACAATGCATGCTTAGAAAGTTAGATGGAAGCTTCAGTTTTCTGCTTACAGGTCTAATCTAATTAGCAATTATTCAGTGATTTAGAAAGTGCGCTTCAAGGTGCTGACGACCATCTTTAAATCGCTCCATGGCTTGGGGCCTAGCTACATACGAGACCGCCTCCTGCCCCATACATCCCTTCGACCGATCCGCTCCCACAGAGAGGGCCTTCTCCGGGTACCATCGGCCAGGCAATGCCGGTTGGCGACGCCCAGGGGAAGGGCCTTCTCTGTGGCGGGCCCAGCCCTCTGGAACTACCTATCCCCCGATTTACGCATCACCTCGGACCTCCGCCTCTTCCGCCAGCATCTCAAGACTTATTTATTCCAACAGGCCGGCCTAGCATAACCCCCGTTTTCTGACTTTTAAATGTGGATAAATTTTAAATTCTTAGGGTTTTATAATGGGTTTTAGCACGGGATATAATTTAATAGTTTTTTAATAATATATTTTTGTATTTTGTATGTTTTTTAATATTGCCTGTGCGCCGCCCTGGGTCCTTGCAAGGAGAAGGGTGGGGTATAAATTTAATAAAATAAATAAATAAAAATAATTTCTTTTCAATAGAACATACAGGTTGATTCTTGCTATGTGCTTTGGAATAAACTTTTGCAGAAAATATAGAACTATTTAAAAAAAAAAGTAAAATAGCTCTAAGCTCTCTAGACCACAATACATTCTACACAGATATCTTGAATATTATTTCACCACATACTTTCTTCCAAAAATCAAACTTAGAAAGTAGCAATTTGGAATCTCCGTTAGTTGTTATTTAAAAAAAAAACCTGCAGATTTGACATCTCTGGCAGATATACTTCTAATATTAGCAAAATTACAATCTACTCATGTATTGGAATTATTGTGGGAAAACTTGAAAAAATATTAAAATTGTAATTTTGAAAGGCAGAGTATTTTTGTGTAATTTGTTCATCGTTTTTAGTGGTAGATATAAATTATGAGATTCACCTGAAAGAGTTCACAAAATCACCCCATATTTGTCATAAATATCTGAGACCACATTAGACTTAGAAGGGAAGTTAGAATGTTTTCTGCAGTTTTTGATGAAGATCTAATTTCTCCAAACATTTCATCATGTTGAAACCAGAAAAAGAGCTGGAAGCTATTCATAAAACAATTGATTCATCTGTGGCTTGAATGCAGAAAGCTAATGCTGATGGATAACTTTCTTGGATGACCCCAAAAAGAGAAAATCTGAGTTGTTGCCAACTTGCTGCTTCTTTTCATTATCCTTTAATCATAGCCACTTTGTGAATAATTTTGGTAGCAAAGTTTCATTGTGTTTTATAGAGTACAATGGATTAGCATTAGCACCAATCTGAGGTTCCCAGAAATATCGATAGACAATTGATGAGATTCCAGGAAACTCCCAGGAACTGAGAAGATTGAGATAATTCTTTCTGGGACCTGAGCCTGACAATATTGTTCTACAAACAAAAAGGAACTTAAGGGAAAACAACAAGCAAAAATACTGGGTTATTTTCATGAAGTCTCCTCTGAAGTTTCATTTTGACTGAAAGAACCAATAAAAATATGACCGGCATGAAGTAAGGCTTTCTTGGTTTATTGATATAAATTATTAATCTATATTATCATCTGGTCTGGACTACCAGATTATTCTTTGTCTTGGGCTACCAGAGAAGCCATATTATCCTACTAAGACTAGCATGTGCTATTGGGCTGACAAGAGCGGGCATACAGCAAATCTTGTTTGTCAAAAAAACCTCCACCTGTTGGCTTAATCTATGAAATCATTTCATAACACTAATAATTAATAAGGAGATTGCCACATTCCTCCCTAAGAAAGAAAAGTTTGATACACTTATATAACAACTTACAGTATATTCCCTCCCCTCCTGCATTTCTCTCTTTGTGGAAAAATTGGTATGGAAAACAAAGAAGAAAATCATAAAACAGAAAACTCTCAATACTATTGGACCTCTGAGTCTTTCTTTTCCTTATCCATCTTGAAGTCAATTTGTTCCACTAATTCTTTTGGTCAGGCTAAGGAATTTTGTATGTTTGACCCTCCTTTGTGTATGTGTCATGCATTTTCCCTACTTTGAAATGTTCCCAGGAGATAGACATGCACATAAGATACAGTATATGTACATATCAAATAGAAGGAATCCTGGCCGACAAATGTATCTCCTGGGAATGGTTGCTTTCAACATAGATTTTTAAAAAATCAACCCAACTATCATTTTTTGTCTCTCTCACAGCAAAGACCAATGGACGTAGACATGGGGATGTAACTATGCCCAATTACCAGATGCAGAGGATATTTCCATGGCCAGCATGCTGACCCAATTGGAGGTGAGCACCTTCTTGTCCTTGGCTGCATCGTTCCTAAGCTCCTACTTGAGATGTTCTGGATTGTTTGCATAGGAAGTGTTGATTCAGGAAAAGAAGAAAAAAGTCACTTGAAGTGAGGCAGCTTGAAGTGGTTCTCGGCAGCAGAATGGAGATGAGATGAAGGTGATATCCCTCAAAAAAGGGTAGTAAGATGTTTTCATCCTGAGGCAATAAGAAAATGAGGATGACCTCAAATACAACACTTAGTCAAAATAGAGGAATGCATCATGCGTAAAGAAATGATTGTCTCTGAAGACAGTGTAGATCTGATTTTTATTATAATGCTAAGAACATTGTATTTGTTTGTTTAATGTTTGTAGCTTCTCACACCAAAGCATTGTGCTTTTATTGTTTGCTAATCAGTTTGTCCCTATCATCTTGTAGTATTTAGTAGAATCTTTAAATGGCTTCAAGCAAACCATTTTTTCCCCTTCAACTCATCACAACTGTGGATGTTCTCTGATACTTCTAAAACAAAACCTAACGTTTAAACACACACATAGCATAATATAAGGTGATATATTATCCCACTGTTGTTACAAGCTAATTAAGAGCCTTTCCAGGTAGCAGCTAGTAGTTGTAACTTACCATAATTTGTCTCCATCTAATTGGTTTCTTGCTAAGAAAGGGCATAAATAAATGTCTGCCCTGCAGCTGGAAAAAAAAAATCTCTGAAGGACATTAATGTGAATATCTTTAATTATTTGAACTATCGTCTTTATTTAATTTATATCCTGCCTTTATTATTTTTACAGATAGCTCAAAGCAGCAAACATATCCAACATGCCTTCCTCCTCCTATTTTCTCCACACAACAATTCTGTGTGGAGGGAGACAGAATGACTGACCACCCAGCTGGCTTTCATGGCTAAGGTGGACTAGAAATCGCAATCCCCTACTTTCTGCCAGATGCCTTAAACCACTAGACCAGTGATGGCGAAACTTTTTTGCCTCGGGTGCCAAAATCACGCATTTGCACAATATTGCACGTGCTTGGGTGCCCACCCCCATAATTTAATCCTGCCATGCCCCCTGTGCATGCATGCGTGACACCCCGCCCTGCTGCCCCACGCATCCACATACCACATTCTTGGAGTCTGGGGAGGGTGAAAACACCCCCCTTCCAGAGGCCCTCTGGAGGCCGGAAACAGCCCATTTTCCAACTTCCATTTTCCAACTTCCAACTTTTCCAACTTCTGATGTCTACATGGAGTTTGCAGCAGATATTATTCTTTTCACCTTGATAGAGAAACAATGTCTGCTGTTTGGGATTGAACTCTCAACTATCCAAGTGTGAGATCACTATCTGCATGTCTAGGCTACCACACCACTCACCTGTAAAATATTTAATAAAACCTGAAAAATACCTGTAAATAAATGTGCTACTTCACATATAGCCCAATCCTATCTGTGCATAGTCAGCAGTAATCTGTAAGTATTCCAATAAATTCTTACTTGTAGGAGATGACCAGGCTGAGCCTAAAGGAGGAGTCAAATATGTCATAAATCACGAGTCCCTGTGCACCCATAAGAAATCTAAGTCCAACCCACCATAATGCCTCATTTATCTCCTGCTCATTTCCCTTGACTGCTAGTTGGTCAGATTCTTGTAGAGACCTTAAGCCTGCAATAAATCTTTATACTCATTTGAACTCCCTGAATTTCCTGATTTTCTCTGGCCCTTGACATTACCTGAACTTCAAAAAGTATGACTGAAATGTAAGAGGACAAATACAAAAAATGTACTTTTTCTCTCTCTTAAAATACTAATGCAGACATTAAGATTTTTGGAGACGGTTCTGCCCGAATTACTGCGAGCTGACAATGCTGGGGAGAATAGTTATCTAAGCCAGCCCTTTTCCATCGTGATGGATTCTTCTTCCTTTGGAAGAGCAACTTCAATTTAATTGATTGCTGAAAATGCACCCATTAACCCTGCTTTTTAGCTCTTTGCGATAGGTTTGCTTCTGCATGAGTCAAACATTCAGGGATTATGAAGTCTTATTTTTTTTTCTTTCTATTTTTACATTTGTTCTGTAAATCATCCTGCTATTTTTAAAAGTGGCATTCAAATTCAGAACCAAATAATAATATGATTAAACAATTTTAAAAGTTGAGAAAGGGAGACATTGAACAGTTCAGTGAACCTTTTAAAATCATTTCTGCCAAATGAAATTGCTATCAGGAAGGAATTGAATATGGTTCGCATAGCTTGTATGGCAAATGAACATTTAAAACAGGGGGGGGAAATTAAAATTGTCTTTGGTGATAGAATGAATCCCATTATTTTATGATAAGTGCATTACTCCTTTTGAAGATCCATGTTATTTAACTCTGGGCAGTGTCAATTTGGAGGGACATTTTTGTTATTGCCTGTTACCCCCAACTAATAGCAAGGTAAAATATTCATAGACAAGTAAGCAGAAAAAAATAGCAGGAGATTGTTTAGATGAGATTAAACAAAGATTCTTCAAAGAAATGCATCTAACCATTGAAACCAATATTACTTTTTTCCAGTCAGATTAGAGGTGGTATTCAGAAGGTTCTGACCAGTTCTGGAGAACCAGTAGTGGAAATTTTGAGTAGTTTGGAGAACCAGTAAATACCACCTCTGACTGGCCCCATCTATTCTCTGCCTCCTGAGTCCCAGCTGATCAGGAGGGAATGTGGACTTTAAAGTATCGTTCTCCTGGAGTGGGGAGGGAATGGAGACTTTACAGCATCCTTCCCCTGCCACGCCCACCAAGCCACGTCCACCAAGCCATGCCACGTCCACCAAGCCATGCCACGTCCACCAAGCCACACCCACCAAGCCATGCCACGTCCACCAAGCCATGCCCACAGACCAGTAGTAAAAAAATTTGAATCCCACCACTGGTCAGACTACACTGATTCTTTACCAATATTTTTATATTCAGCTGACAAAATAATAGGTTGATGACTTTTCTTTTAATTAGATGCATGTTTCTTCATCAGGGGACTGAACCAATTTGCCATTGATCTATTTAGATGCTGTATCCTCACTGAGCTAGAAAATGTATGGTAATACGGGCATGCCTTTACACACAAATGGATGCACAGGTAGGCAAGTATATTTATATCAGCACCGTCTTGTTGATGTTGTTGTCATTGAAACTCTATTTAACTATTAAGAGAAATTTGGAATTAAAAGATTGGCATATGATTTATTATCAGTACCTAATTGTAGTTTGACTCTACTGATCTCCTGGGGTTAACTGTTCCATTTACAAATCCTGATAAGTGTTGGATGTTAACACTGCTTGGGTGAAATCGGCAAGAAATATGTAAGACCAATAGTCCCTCGCTTCATATTTGCGGTTTTAGCTCATAAGATATAAAGGAGTGTCCCAGACATACCATTCTAATTACCAGGGACTCCTATCAATGTTTAATGTTTAAAGCTAGAGGTGGAAGAATATTAAATTCTGTTTCTTGGAAATTCTGTTCTAGGTTTATGACCTGAAGTTTACAGCCTAATTGTGAGGGCTAGAATAATGGCTGTGGCTGTTTCTGCCAAAATAAGGAACTCACGGAACTTACTTATACACACAGCCAAAACTGTATCTGGTATTTAGTATGATACTTCTTTTTTCAATAGTAATGGGGATCAAATAAAGAAATGCATGCTCTAATAGTACTGTTGTGGCCCACCAGCAGCCAGCGGTGCTGGCAGCAGATAGAGTCAGTGAGGAGGTTGGGGAGGAACATGGGCCAGTCCTGGAGTCTGGGGAAAGCTCTGACGAGTGCTCTACATTGGAAGAAGAGATGGGGCCAGGGCCCTCTGACAGTTATCAGCTGCCTTCAGAGTCAGACATCAATGAGGCAGATAAACAGCTGGAGCCTGTTCCCAGTGTGCCCATGCACCGGGTTGCCAGACGAATGGAACAGCTAAGAAACAAGGGTCAACTTGGGATTAAGGCCACAGGTGGATGGTGAATGACTCCTCCCATAGGGAATCAAAGAGGAGGGAAAGGGGAGGGGTGTTTGCATGAGACACCTTGCAATGACATGTTACCCAGTGGTGGGGAGAGCATGGATTTAAATCCCTACATTTTATTTGTTTTTAATTGCTTGATCATAATAATGAATCTACCACCTTTGTTTTTCAATGTAGGTGGAACTACTCGTTAAGAATCCAAGCAGGGACATTTTCCTTGTGACTCAGACTGGCTTAAGAGAAACCATTTTCCATTTAGTCAAGGAAGACTTGGTGGCTATTATGGAGATACTGTCCAAATAGCTCAGTAAGTAATTCATAATCACAGGGGAAAACAGTAACACATTTCAAGTCAAAACTGAGAAGAAACATAAGGCCAAGAGAGCATTCTTTTGACTCAGAGCTTTAGGAACTACGTAGTAGAAGTTAAGCTTCTTTGCAGGTAAGTTTCATTAGAAGGTTAATGTTTTCAGAGAGACATCCTAATGGGCCAATGGAGTAACTGAAGCTGATAGACATTAATTTTGGCACAGAGGAAGGTGGATTTCCCCTGAAATAAACATTCTACTGAAACAAATATTAAATATCTGCAGGTTGAAGTATACCTCCTGTTTACAGTATTCCTCAAAAATGTTGGTATTTATGAAGGTTTCCTACGTTAACTTCTGAAGTAGTTGTGGTGAATTCAGTATTCACCTATTTGTCACTAGGGTTCTAGATTCTTCTTTTTTTTTTTGCTCACACTTAAAAATGTGATATATTCCAAGCTGAACCTTTGGTGCGATCTCACAATGAGAATCCAGTTACTACACATGTCTTGTTCATCTGTTTGATCAAAGTCTCAGTATCAAATCTACTTTTTGGCTCAAAACTGGTTTAACATACAGACTTCTCAAAACATGGTTGTAGTCCTGTCCCTGTTCTGGATCCTCAAGTCCCTCACCAATATATTTAACACTGCTCCACTAATCAAGCCCTCACGTCTGCCCTCTTCTTCCTTTTATTCCAACTTCTTCAGCATTGTAGACTTCTCAAGGGAGTTGGGTACATCATGTAGCAACTATAATTGGAACAAGTATAACTCACGTTGTTGGATTATGCAAGGATTTCATTTAAGAAAAACCCGTAGAATTAACAGGAGACCCAGAAATCTTCTGACACAATCCATTGCCAATTAAGACAATTTACTAAGAGCCCTCTTCTAAGTGGCCAACCTCCCTCACCTTGAAAACCTATAGCAAATTGCATCATCTGAGGGGATTTGTTTCACAGTGCTTATGGGATTGGTGATATCTGATTTAATCTTGTCATTTGAAACCCCGGTTCAAATACTAACTTCTAGAGCAGCAGAAGATCAACTGGCTCGTTTGAAATTATGGATGGGTTTGATCCCTCTTATCTTACCTTTTAAAATGTTTCAAAATGAATATCTCATCAGAAAGAATTATTTTTTTTATAATTTGAATGGTAATGTCTATCAGATGTAAAAACTACCTTTAAGAACAAAGAGTTTGCCAGAAACAGCTTCAGGAAATAAGAAAATCCTTTATATATATATTGAGGGTCTATGTATGACTTCAGCACTGTGGAAAATAAATATCAGGAGAGAGGTTGGTTTTATACAAAAGTTTATTGAGAGGGAAAATCCACCCACCAGCTCCCATGCTGAGGATTATAACCCACTTCCACTGCCAAGCTCTCTGTTTAGGTAAAGCCTAAGGAAAAAAAACTGATTTGCTTTTAAAGTTACAAAATAGGTCTTATTATTGAGGCAGTAAGGAACTGACAGATTTCTAAGCTGGAAAGACAGCTGTTCCATCTCAGGTACTATTATTAATGTGCCCCAAGGCAATGTTTGCTCTGAAATATCTTTAATTGAAATAATTTTCCCTGATCCTCAGAGAGTTAGGGAGCCATTTTCATCATGTTCACACACAGCCAAATAATTATGAGATGCCATATGGAAAAGACATCCTGTGGACCACGTATTTCTGAATATATACTTTTGAAATGGTTCCCAATGAATCGGATACCAAGTTGAATTACAAAAAGTGGAGGGTTAACAGTAGTTTAGCTTCAAAGTTGCCTCGGCCTTTGTAGTATCACAGTTCATATGATATAGGAGAACAGCAATGATTGTGGCTTGCCAATTTCTAAACAGTGGAATGAAAAAGGGGGAAAATAGTAATGCTTATTTAAATTAACTTTGCATCTATTCAAAAGATAATACAGGTACGAGACATGATATTTACATCTAGGAGCATAAGTTAATTATTTATTAGACAGAATCAAGACTGTACTTTGATTCTACAGGATGCATACAAATAGGTAGATATTGGATATTTTCAGATCTTGTAGCTCATTCTCATAATAATAATAATAATAAAAAATTATTTATAACCCGCTCTCTCTCCCCAGAGGGACTCGAGGCGGGGCACAGGAAAATTAAAAACAATAAACACAAACAGAGTACAAAATTTAAAATCACAATTAAACATATCCTGCGCTAAAAACATCTATAAAAACTAAAAACTTGCCCTAAAACCCCTTAACACTATAACTAATTAAAATTACCCTAGGCCAGCCAAACGGAAGAAATGAGTTTTTAAAAGCTTTCGGAAGGAGCGAAGGTCAGTGGTCATTCTGATTTCGGGGGGAAGGTCGTTCCAGAGGGTCGGGCCCGCCACAGAGAAGGCCCTTCCCCTGGACGTCGCCCGCTGGCACAGCCTAGTGGACGGCACCCGGAGAAGTCCCTCTCTGAGGGAGCGAATCGGTCGCAGGGATCTATGAGGCAGAATGCGATCCCGCAGATAGCTAGGTCCCGTGCCATGGAGCGCTTTAAAGATAGTAACTAACACCTTGAAGCGCACCCGAAAGACAACAGGCAGCCAGTGCAGCTCGCGCAGGAGCGGTGTTACATGGGAGAACCTAGAGGCTCCCATAACTGCCCGCGCGGCTGCATTCTGGACTAGCTGAAGCCTTCGGGTGCACCTCAAGGGGAGCCCCATGTAGAGAGAGTTGCAATAGTCCAGCCGGGATGTCACGAGGGCATGAGTGACTGTGCAAAGGGCACCCCGATCCAATAGGGGGTGCCCTTATCAACTGGCGGACCAGGCGAACCTGGTAAAACGCCCTCCTGGCCACGGCTGTCACTTGATCTTCCATGGACAGCCGGGCATCAAGGAGGACACCCAAGTTGCGTGCCCCATCCACAGGGGTAAGGTGATCGTCCCCTATGGCCAGTGATGGAGTCAACTGGTTGTACCGGGATGCCGGAAACCACAGCCACTCGGTCTTAGATGGGTTGATGCTTTCTTGAAAGCATGAACAATTGGCAGAATGAACAATTTTGTGCCGTGTTTCCCTAAAAAAACGACAGGGTCTTATTTTCCCTTGATCCCCAAAATAAGCGCTTGGCCTTATTTTCGGGGAGGTCTTATTATTTTTGTGGTGCAGGAGGCAGCAAGTGTTGTCACCTCATGGCTACTGCTGTGTTGCAATATTTCCAGTGAGGGTTTATTTTAGCACATGCGCTCAAAAGCCCGATTGGACTTATTATCGAGGGAGGTCTTATTTTCAGGGAAACAGAGTACATTAGCCTTTGCAACAAATGCTTTCCTGCATTAACCTATAAGGATATGTGTGCTATTGGACATTACATGTAGATTTTTTAAAGTAATAAATCAATGGAAATATTATCCATTATATTTGTTGTCCAATATATGTGTCTTGCTATAGAACATACCTTGCTATAGAACCTACATAACTCCAAGGCCAACTTTAGAACAACGATCAAGTAAGCAATACCCCACTGGCCAAGAAACTGGCCAACCAAAGAATCCCTAAGACCACTCCACCCTAACAAACAGGCAATTCACCATACTATAAACTGATAGCAAACTGCACTCCTTACTAGCTCTCATGATGTTATTTAGTTAGGGTAATGAAATATCTGCAAGAAAACAAGCAAGCTCAGAGAGCATGAAGGAACCCCCCCCCTCATTTCAGCCTTGAGCTGCAAATATTTTTCATTATTGGTTCATAGATTTCTAAAAGTTGCAAAGGCAAAGTCCATTCATAAATTAAAAAGAATAAATTGTACTAATAAGGACCACATAAAAGACGATCCAAGAAAGTACTGTTTTCTAAGAAAAAAAAGTATGGAAGCATGAAGTCAATACAAATACTTAGGAGATTTAGAAAACTGAAGCAATGGTCACTGAGATGCAGTTTAAAACATTAGGACTGTTTAGACAATGATTTTTCATATACATATGAAAAAAATTGTCACCTAAACAGCTTCATTACCAAAAGTAATGAAAACTAATGCAAATTAAACTCAGAGAAAGAAAGGAAAGATAAAAATGATAAAAAGTCAAAGGAAGGAAGGAAGGAAAGAAGGAAGGAAGGAAGGAAGGAAGGAAGATGTGTGTGTGTAATACATATGTGTGTGTGTGTATGTGTATGTGTATATGTGTGTGTGTGTATATATGCATATATGTATGTGTATTATGTCACTTGTTATATATATACTTGTGTCACAACACCCTGTTTAGCCCCAATTAAGGGAGGAAGCGTACTGCTTTCCTTTTCTGCCTTTCGGCTCATCACCAGAGATCATCTAGACAGAAAGCTATTAGTTTCATTGTGTACTTTTTTTTATATGTGTGTGTTAGGTTTTTGAGCTGATAAATAAATCAGGGAGACTAGGATAGATCTATTTCGAGCTATTTAGCTCTCATCAGCTAGCCATACCCTTACTGGGATTTGAACCAGGGAAGTATTACATGTGAGGCAGTTGTAATTGCCTCTAGACTACTGGTTCTTATCCTGATCAGCTGAGACAGGAGGATAAGTATATGCTTGTATCACAACACCTTGTTAAGCCCCAATGAAGGGAGGAACCCTACTGCTTTCCTTTTCTGCCTTTCGGCTCATCACCAGAGACCATCTAGACAGAAAGCCATTAGTTTTGTTGTGTACTTTTTAAAATATATGTGTGTTAGGTTTTTGAGCTCTATCCTAGTCTCCCTGACTTATTTATTTATCAGCTCAAACTTTGTGCACAGTCTTTCCTTGCACAGCAACTTATTTGGAAAATATTTACATGGCAGCTTTCCAAGATAGATAATGTCTGTAGCCATAAATATTCCTTTGAAAGACAGTTTACCAGCCCTTGCTGGTTGTGAATGAGAGGAATTCACATTCATTTAATAAAGGGGTTTTGTCGGGACCAGGACTCTGCCTCGTGCTTTTTGGGGAAGCCTAGGCCAGAACAAACATCCATGTTACTAACCTAATAACTGCAGTGATTCATTTAATAACTGTGGAAAAAAAGATTGAAAAATGGGACAAACAACTATCTTGCTTAGCAACAGAAATTTTGGGCTCAGTTGAGGCCATTAGTCAAGGACTGCCTGTAGATTACACTGTCTAAAATCTTCTATGCTCTTTCGGATCCTTTGGACGTTTCCTTCCAAGGGCAAAGAGCAAAATGAGAGTCAGGAAAAACTCAATTTGACTCACAATTGTACAAACTGTAACTTTCTTTTTGCATGTTATAAGGAATGGTGCAAAGTAAAAAAAGTATGACATTCCTTTTAATATTTAAATGGCAGTATAAGTTGATATGCCTCTTTTTCTCCAAAGATCATTTATATCCTCTCTCTCACCCTCCAAATGAGCTTTTGTGCCTGAGTAGTAGTTTGAATCCTGTATTTCAGTAGGGTTGCGGAAGAGCCCTACCCTTTCCCTCAGCCGTGACATTTTTATACCTCTTACTGTAATTATTGCAGCACAGCTGATAATCTCACCCCTGTTATAACTATTATACCACACAGGTTTCTCAGTCACATATTTAAAACGCCCTATAAATTCTGCTGGGTTGACACTTACTTAATTGACCCGATGATTAAATAGACTTTTAAACAAAAGTAACATTTTCAGAAAATTATGAATTGTTTTTCTTTTTGTACAAAAGCCCAGCGTACGTATTTACAATACCCTTGTGCTTTTTAATTCAGTGAATGTAACACAGGAAAGGTAAATGATTACCAAGTTCCATTCTTCTCCTCCTCCTTCTCCCTTTCCTTCTCCCTTCCTTCTTGTTTTTCCTCTCCCCCTTCTCCTCATCCTCCTCCCCTTCAGTCTTCCTTGTTTCGTTCTCCTCCTCCTCCTTTCTCTCCTGCCTTTTCTCCTCTTCCTCCTCCTCCTCCTCATCTTTTTCCCACTCCTTCTTGGCAGTTGGGTCCTTGAGTGTGCATCTTGATTAAAGCACAGTGAGAAGGTCATTGCCCAAATTTTATCTTCTACACAGTTTCCCACAGCATGTATTCCTCACAGGGAACATTTTCTCAGCTCAGGTTATTTCCAGAAATGTTCTCAAACCGAAAGAACAGTCCTTGCAGTAAAATATCTCATTCCCCACTTTTTATCCTTTATCTCACAGTCCTCTCTTGACAGCACTTATGTTTCTTCGATTGACTGGGCCAAGAATAACAGCATTAACGATGTTGTCTCTTTGTGAGTGCATTATGGTTTCTCTCTTTTCCTTCTTCTTCTGACCTTTCAAATATGAGAATCTTTTGTTTATAATATTTCTTCAAGAAGGCGGGGGAGCAATGAACCCTTTCTGTTTACATTACGACAGATAATTTCAACCCTAATACTCAACTGCAGGCATGTCAGTCCTGAACTGTGTGCATGTATAATAGTTGTGAGAATTTTTCGACGCATTTCCCATTAGTGCTGCTGCTCATACTTGAGAATCCCGGGAAGACAGATGTGTACTTCAGTCTTCTCCATGTTTATTCAAAAGTAATTTCCACTAATTTCAATGAGTTGCTCTCATTAAGGGTAAATAGGAATCATGTTGTATTAAACATCTCGGAAGCAAATGCATAAACCTGCCTTCAAGAAGAGCAGAAGCTTCTTAAAGAAAGCTACCTCATTCCTTATTTTTAAAACTTCACGTCAGTTATCAGAATCGATACATTATTGCTACAGAAGATTTTGGATTTTAGGATTCTGTTTCTCTTAAATGTGTGATCCCATTCAGGGGTGAGTTCTGAAAGGCACTTCAGCCGGTTTGTTTATGCACATGCATACACAGTGCAATAAAAATTGTTCTGTGCATCCGCAGAAACAAAAAACAAAATGGCGCCACCTATGATGCTGCCCGGAGAACTAGTTCATGGGTGTGGCAGGCCTGGGTCACTGCCAGTTCCAGTGACCCAGGCCGCCAAACCAGTACCGGTTCACCCGAACCAGTCCGAACCAGTAGGAACCCATCACTGATCCCATTAAGAGATTACTTAGGCTTGATCCTGGCCTTATGAGAAATATTTAAGTTCCACCCTTTTCCCCATGTCACCAAACTAGATCTTTTTCCTGAAAATATATTTATTAGATTTCTATCCCATTGTCAATTCCACAACAATGCGATAGGTTGGGCTGGGAGGAAATGAGAGGTACAAAGTCACCCCATAAGCATCCGTGGCTCAGGCTGGGGCATGAAGGAACCATTCCTGTTATGTAGGTTGCCACATAACCAGCTGGAGCCATGTAAACTGTCACGTACTACTTGGCCAGTAGGCAACTGGAGCATAACAAAGGAATTCCTTATTAGATAATTAGCTCTGATCATGCGCTGACCATGCAGAGAACACAGAGAAAGGCAGAACACTGATAGGCAGAAAAGATCAGGCACAAACAGAGCGGGAGTTGGGTTCAGCCAATAAGCAAATTTGTGTGTATTTCCTTGTTCCTTGGATGCATAATAAAAGAGAGTCTCGGATGTTTATCTGCGCTCTCACCCCCGAAATTTGAATCTGCTGTCTTCTTTCGTGAGATGCCACAGGGGCATAGGTTTTCCTGTTCCTAATCTAAGCATTTAGCTACTACATCATATGATCCAACTCTCTACAACAGGGGTTTTAAAGTCACTTCACCACAGTGGTGTCACGTGACATATCAAGACTTTTCCCCCTTTCGCTAAACTGGGCATGGCCAATGCATGATGCATCTGGCCAGTGGTGAAATTCTTTTTTTTTTTACTACCAGTCAGAGGTGGTATTTGCCAGTTCTCCGAACTACTAAAAATTCCCAGCTACCAGTTTTCCAGAGCCTGTCAGAACCTGCTGAATTTCACCCCTGCATCTGGCCCACAGGCCGGAGGTTTGACAGCCCTGCTCTGCAAGATGTCTTCAGAAGAAAAACCTTGTAATTTTGGCTTTTATGCCAGTCAGGGCTTGAGTTAAGGAAGTCAACATCTAGACTGCTGTTTGCATGAAGGCTTCTCTGCTGAAAGCCTTTGCAGCAAACCTGTGAATCTTTGAAAGAAATAATCTGAGTGGTTTGGAAAATGTCTGTCCTTTCATGGGGGTTATGGAAATCATTGCGCCAATGTTCCCAGTCTTGCCCTGCTGCCCTATTTGTTTCATTTACTGCTAACACTTGAATCAGCTTAGTTTGATTAGTTTAGTATGAGCGATTGCAGTGAATTCTAGAGAGGCTGTCTTTTTCATGGTAGATTAGAGGATTTTTCTTTAAACAAACAAAATGTGTATCCTTTTTGGTTTTCGAGCTTTAAGATTTTTTATCTCAGGCCATTTGTTACTTAAACGTTTCCTGTTCTTGACTAGCTCTCTTTTTCTAATCATTTCCCCTCTTTCCCAAAGGAAAGGATATAAAACCAGTTTGAAAGTTTGATAAAAGCACAAATCCGGAATTGTCATATTTTAATGCCTGCCAATACCTTTCCACAGCATTTTTCTACCAACTTTTAACATTAATTATTTTTTCTGTCAACATTTTTCAGGGATCCTCTTACCTTAATTAACTAAAATAGAATCTTTCAGAAGCAGCACAGTTTTGTTTCAATTAGGGATGCTAATGAAGGCCAGAATTAATTGGAGTCTAACAAGATTCTGAAGTAGGAGTAAAAGAGGTTCATTCCATTCCATTCTCCTCAAGGGGTGCTTGGAAGAGAAAGTTCAGAAAACTTCCTGCCTGGGTTCTCACGAAGCCACCACTATTCTCCAAACTTTCTATGCCAGATTCTGCTTAGTAAGCCGTAAGATAAATGGCACCATCCCATCAAATGATGTGTCTTAGCAGAAGCTGTTTCCAAACCATTTGGGTTACATCTAAATGTGTGATGATCCAAGTACTCCAGCAGACTTGAATTCTTTCTAATCGTCTGTAAGGAAATTCAGCTACCCATAATTTTAATACTTTACAGGTAATATTGGGTGTCAACATCAAAGAAGCAAGTGTAAGAAGAAAGAAATTGTGGAAACTAATAAGCAAGATGCAGTTCAGTGTTTCTCGTCCTGTCAGGGTTCCAAATAGTATCCAAACTTAAACCAGAGTCCAAGGCAAAGCATTCCTCAAATTTAATAAAACCAATTTATTAAGAGAGCCATGTTGGCACATCTTGGAAAATCCAAATCCGAAAGCTTCCCGTTTTTCCCCCACCCAGTTGAAAGTTCAAGATCTTGCCCCCACACCCCCACAAGTTCATCACATGGTCTAATCTTCCACTGCCATGCTGGCAGATCCACCTATCCAGTTCCGGTCAGGTGCAGAGGTGCGAAGACAAAGGATGACCTTGGCTTTCTATAAAGAATTTTGTTATGGCTACATTGCATCTCACTCCTACAATCCTCCCCCCCATTTTCCTACAATAGAAAACGCATAATACAAACATAGAAAGTGTGGCAGGCCAATGATCCAAAAGAAAAGACGGCTGCAGGCCTGACACCTCCTCCTCCTCCCTCAATATTTTTTATGCTCTACAATCATATGAAAGTTTCTTAGTCTCTCTAGAGTACACATAATGTTTTTCCTTTATGTTGTCTCTTCTTTGTCAGGTACTATATCATCAAAAGAAACTATGTCTTGGGGAAAACCTACCTTAAATTGAGAATTGAACAAATATTGTTCTGTTAGAAAGACCAGGAAGTCAAAAAGACACTGGAGAGAAGCCTTCAATGAACCATAAGGGAAATTGATTGGGTTTTAGTTGTTCAGTTCAGCATACAGTAATGTTACTTCTTATTTAATAGTATGCATCACATGGAAAATATTCTGTTTTTCATTTCCCAAATGCAAAGACAGGTGTAGATTCCTACAGAACCATAGCACTAAGTGGATAATTTTGGAGCAAACACCAAGAATTATTCTGTCAGACCAACCAGGATAACAGTTTGGACATTGCCTGGAGGAAAGATAAGACATAAATATAATAAATCAACAAACAGCAATTGCTTTTCCCTGGAAGCCACAATGAACTTAGAGGAGTTATTTCTGTAAAGATATGTGTAGATTAGTTTTGTTTGTTTTCAGTAATCAGAAAATCTTTCTTAGGAAACTGAATTCAGTGGATTCCATCTATTTAATTCTGATCGCTGATGTTTGAAACCAGCAGTGAGAAATGCATTTCTTACTTTGAATAGATGACTCATCTATCATTATAATCTAAACAAGTAAAACTTCTATGCTACTCCATGACTAGAGCATGGGTTTCCACTGAATTCTTGTCCTATGCTTAAGATAAAATCTGTAATTGCTAAAAAGGAAATGTTGCAGTGCCAAACCTCCTTAGACTATTTTTGTCTTTTTCTTCTGATGAGGATTGGTTATCTACATTGATATGAAGAGACTCAGAACCAGTTATCAAAGCTTCGCCAAAACTAAACAGATCCTTTTTTTTTTTTTGTAATGCAACCCTAATCAAGTGTATCCAGTCTTAAGAGAGCATAGTGCCAAACATTCTCTGATTTATTGTCAATTTGAGGTTCCTGGCACAAAACTGGACTGGATAATCGAATATTACATGTCCTAATCTAATCAAGATATTGATATTATGATCCAACTATCTTTTTGAAACTCTTTGTGGCATTTATCTCTCTGAAATCCAGTGGGATTCCCCCTCCCCTTTTTTTTATTTATTTCTTGGGAGCAGCATGTTGCATTTTGCTCCAAAAATATCATATAACTGCTTGACGTTAATATAAAGAAAAGGTTAATATTTTACTTCCTGAAGAAATGCTGTTAGAGAAGAACAAAAAAGACGTCACGCTTAATGATCTTTCATGTGGGTGCCACTCTCACTAAGTCTATTAGGTCACATGCTCGCTTTTTAAAGCATTTGGTAAGGAAATAAATGTCATGGGAATGGACTCAGTCCATCTGGAAGTAGCAGATTCCTCCCTGTTCAGTCATTCCTGCATTATAAACCAGCTCACTTTCACAAGTATTTTTATTTTCTTCCTGCATAAACAATTGAAACTAAATCAGTGGAGAATGGAAGAGAAGTTTGTTTCAAGGAAGGAGAGATGCCAATTGCCTTATTTGTTTTCCTTTTGGTCAGGATACTGATACCATTTCCTATCAGGGATGGGCTTCTGCACACTTTCTTTGTTACTCATAAAGGAAAGGAAAGCAGTCACATTTCTTGGAAATCCTTTTCTCGCGGTTTGTTTGTTTTTTACCTGCAGTCTCCCATATGTTGCAAAGAATTATGGGAAAGTGTACTGTTGTTGTTGTTTTTTTCTGTCGCACAGTCAGCCAGATGTCCAGACTGGATTTGGCATTTTTGTCTGGCTATCAAGCCCTTCTGCAATTGCACCCAATGCACCTAACACTATTAGTACTACCTTTGCTTTCTTTTGCCATGGTCGTTCCATTTCTATGTGGAGGTCTTTGTATGTTGTTATTTGTTATTTTCTCCCGGTCCGTCTCTTGTCTTCTGCTGTCTCTTTTATTCTGGCCTCTACTATGCAGACGATTGTTAAGTTTGGGGTTTTGCGTAGCAGGTACCTATCTCTTTGAATTCTAAAGGCTCAGAGCACTTTAGCTCAGGGGTCCCCAACCCCCAGTCCGTGGACCGGTGCTGGTCCGTGACCAGTGCCGGTCCGTGGCTTGATAGTAACTGGGCCGGACTGAGCCTCGGGTTCCACCTGACTGCCGAATGTGCGCGTGGCCGACGTGACTCGCCTCACCTGCTGGAGGCTCCCACCGGTCCGCGAATTTTTTTTTACATGAAACCGGTCCCTGGTGCCAAAAAGTTTGGGGACCCCTGCTTTAGCTTCTTCATTTTCAATGACTATTTTATGGTCCTACCCGTTCTTGCTTGCAGGCAAATGGCATTTCTTGCAGATTGTCCAATATACCATTGTTGCTACTTTGTCATGTGGTTGCTTGCAGACTGTGCAATCTTCTTGCAGCACCTAACCAGGTGGGCCACTGTTTCTTCAGCTTCTTCGCAAAGGCAGCACTTTACTGTCTGTTTCTCTCTTTTCAATTCTGGGTTTGTATGCATTTGTTCTTAAGACTTGGTCTTGTGCAGCCAGAATTAGCCCCTCTATTATCATTCCTGCCCTTTTTAGACACACTGAAGTCCCTGGAAAGTTGGCTGGATTGACAGAGTGGGTGGGCCCCAAATCCTTAGAGGTTTCTGTGGCTGAGGATGACTTGGAACTTGGGTTTCTCTTAACCTGATCTCTAACCACTCCGTCCCACTGCTTTTAATTCCACGCATGATTCTAATAGCTTAACGTAAAACACTAATCGATCCAATTGGGCTTTTTCATGCCTGTATACTAATTGAAAGAATATAATAGGACACTCCTAAAAAAAAGGTCTATATTATACAGTGGTTCCTCTACCACTAGTCAAAATGATCAAAACAGTTTAGTCCTAAAATGTGCTTCAGTGGTTCAACTTCAGACTATACATCAAGTAAATAATAAGGGAGCTTACTTATGGTTCAGTAATCTATTAACATTTCATATGTGGTTGTACCTTTGAGATAGTGTGGTCCCATGGAACTAATTATTGAAAGAGTTAAAAAGCTGCACTGTTTTAACCATGCCTTTTCTGCTAAAACCTGAAACATAGTTAAGTTCCAATGATCCTAAACTATATTGGCATGTTCTGTGGTTTGGCATTATGCTTAAACTAAGCTAGTATAGGTAGTCCTTGACTTATGACCACAACTAAGCCTAACATTTATGTTGCTAAGTGAGACATAAGTGAGTTTTGCCCCATTTTACGACATTTCTTGCCACAGTGTTTAAGTGAGTCACTGCACTTGTTCAGTTAATAACGTGGCTGTTAAGTGAACCTTAACTTTCTGACTTTGCTTGTCAGTAGATCGCCAAAGGGGATCACATGTCCCTGGGACACTGCAACCGTCATAAATATGAATCAGATGCCAAGCGTTTGAAGTTATGGATGGAAACTAATCAAGGAGAGAAGCAACCTGGAATTAAGAAGAAACTTCCCAACAGTGAGGACAATTAACCAGTGGAACAGTTTTGCCTCCAGACATTGTGGGTGCTTCATCACTGAAGGCTTTTAAGAAGAGATTGGACAGCCACCGATCTCAAATGGTATAGGGCAGGGATGTGCAAACTTGGGAACTTTAAGACTTGTGGACTTCAACTCCCAGAATTCCCCAGCCAGCTATGCTGGCTGGGGAATTCTGGGAGTTGAAGTCCACAAGTCTTAAAGTTCCCAAGTTTGGACACCCCTGGTATAGGGTCTCCTATGTGAGTAAGTGGATTGGACTAGAAGATCTCCACAGTCCCTTCCAGCTCAATTCTGATTGATTGAATGAATGCTGCCAATGGTCGTAAGTATGAAAAATGGACATACATCACTTTTTTCAATGTTGTAACTTTGAATGATCACTAAACAAACTGTTGTAACTCTATATGCTTTTACAATGTTTTTTTTTTTTATTAAGAAGTCCTGAAATCCACAATTAATTTCATAAAGCAGTTTAAGGCCATAATTGCATATTTTTTTAGATTTCTCCACTCAATATCTCAAATCAGGAGTTCAAGATTTGCAAACATCCGGAAGCTACCACTAACCTATGCACATTATCAAGAATGCACACTTCAATGCCCCTTTATACAGTAGCCTTTTCCTTCTTATTTTCAACTACGGTGTTTACTTCCATTTATTGTTCTCTTAATTTTGCTGGGAAGTATGGAGTTAAATATTGGATTATGATATTATGCAGATGGACGTCCCTGCCGGCGCAGCATATCACTACCTCACTCTCTAAAAGTTTAATTTTTGCTTAGGGAGAAGAGGAGGAAAAAAAGAAAAAGGAAACCGCATTTTTTACCTTTTCCCCCCTAATGTGCTATAAGTAACATGAATAAGATACTAAGTTCCAAACACCTGCCCTTCTGCTTTCAGGAGACTTATGAAAAGAAAACTGCTTTCCCAATTATTTATTTGGGGAAAAAAAATGTGCTTTATATTTCTTGCAGTATGCAAATATTATTACTCATCTATGGCAGGATTAGAAACAATATGTTTACAAGGAAAGGGATGTACCAGAGAAGGGAAAATACAGGTACAGTGGTACCTCGGTTCACGAACGCCTCTGTTCACGACCAATTCGGATTACGACCAAAAAGTTCCCAAAAAATGTGCCCCGGTTCACGAACACCGTTTCGGTTTACGAACAGAAAAGTTCGTAAAAATACGCTCCGCTTCACGAACTCCGCCTCGCTTCACGAACTCCGCCTCGCTTCACGAACTCCGCCCTCGCATCACGAACAGAAAAGTTCGTAAAAATGCTCGGATTCACGAATCCCGCCTCGCTTCACGAACCGGAGCCGCGGACATTTTAAAAACAAGGTCAGAACGGATTAACCGGATTTACATTGAACCCTATGGGAAACTGTGCCTCGCTTCACGACCAATTCTGTTCGCGAACAGAGTCAGTTCAAGAATCACGACCAAAAAACAAGGTCGGAACGGATTAACCGTTTTACATTGAACCCTATGGGAAATTGTGCCTCGCTTCACGACCAATTCGGATCGCGAACAGAGTCAGTTCACGAATTAAGTTCATGAACCGAGGTACCACTGTAGTCCTTAATTTACAATCATTTGTTTAGTGACCGTTCAAAGTTACAATGAAAAAAAGTGACTTAGAACTGTTTTTCACACTTAGGACTGTTAGTACAATGACTACATATGTAGACTTTCTTGTTCTATTTTTTGTTAAAGGAAGGAGGAGAATATATGTTAAAATTAAATATGCATATCGAAAAGGAACTATAAATACCATCAACATAAGATGGAGCTTGCTCAGGAGATGAAATACACCAGGTAAACGAGATGAAGAGTGGGAAGAAAAAGAGAGAGGTGAGGAAAGAAGAGAGGAATAGGAGAGAGGGCAAGGAGGGGGGAAGAGGAGGAGAGAAATGAGGCGCGGAAAGGGGAGGAGAGGAGGAGGAGAGAGGAAGGGGAAGGGGAAGTAGAGTAGGGAAGGGAGGAAAGAGGGAGGAAAGGAGGTTGGGAGGGGGAGGAGAGAGAGGGAGAAGAAAGTAATGGATGAGGACAAATGTGGTGTATGGAGAGCAGAAGAGCCAATAACTGTGTTTCGGGAGTTGATGATAAGATGAGGTGAGGTAGACATTTGATAATATAAAACGATGCTGGCTATGTAGTAGTATACATGTGATTATATGTTATGAAAATGAAAAAAAAATTCTACCAGGACTGTTTCGGCATCCCCACGGTCATGTGATCAAAATTCAGACTCTTGGCAACGGGCCTGTATTTACAACGGTTGGAGTGTCTCTGGATCACGTGATCCCCTTTTAACCACAGAATGATCTGTACCAAAATTACAATGAAATTGGTTTTAACTTCACTGGTGCAAAATTATAACAGAGACAAAAAAAAAAAAAAGAGAGAGAGAAAAGAAAAAAGAAAAAAAACTATCATGTGCAAGGAGTGGTTGTGGTTGAATTTAAAAGTCTCACAGCCCAAGGATAGAAGCTATCTTTAAACCTGTTTGTTCGGCTGGCTATACTTTGATATCTTCTGCCTGATGATAGAAGTGCAAAGAGATACCAACCAGGGTATGAATCATCTTTGAGAATCTTCCTTGCTCTGCTAAAGCAGCGAGATCTGGCGATGTTATTCAGTGATGCCAGAGGGCAACCGATGGCTTCTTGTGCCGAATTGATTCCTCTCTGTAGTGCCTTCCTCTCCGCAACTGTTAAACCAGCATACCACACTGTGATACAATATGTGAGGACACTTTCTATGGTGGACCGATAGAAAGAGGTCATCAGCCGTTGTTCCACCTGATTTTTCCGCAGGACTCTAAGGAAATGAAGTCTGTTTTTTTACAACCTTTTACAACCTTCTGACAAGCAAAGTCAATGGGGAAGCCAGATTCACTTAACCACTGCGGCAAGAAAGATTCTAAAATGGGCAAAATTCACTTAGCAACTGTTTCACTTAGCAACAGAAATACGGGGCTCCGTTGTGGTTGTAAGACGAGGACTACCTATATTTGCAGCTCCTTATTATAAATGTAACTTTACGACCCATCCTAGGGGATACAGTCCTCCAATATTCTGCTGCTATATTTTGTATATATCTAAAAAACAAACATAGAAAACAGCATACGTTTCTTTGGGAATATGGAGGAAGGAGGATAGTTATATAGATCCTATTGATGAAATGTACATTAAGCGAGCCTTTCATGTTTAAGATATATGCCAATCTTTTCTTTTTGTTACAGATTATCACAGTCACCATCCCACTTGCTCAATGAAAGGTTCATGTGTTGGGTGTATCAACTTGGGATATTGTGCAGATCCTCATATGAAGAATGATTCAAAAAGGTTTTGTGTGGCCACTCAATCACTTACTGTAATATTGTCACAGTTTCTTTATCTTTGGCTTCTAATTTTGTGGGTGTAGAGATTTACTGTATTTTTCGGAGTATAAGATGCACTTTTTTCCCTCAAAAAAGAGGCTGAAAATCTGGGTGCGTCTTATACACTGAGTACAGCATTTTTTGCCTTCCAAAAGCCCTCCCCCATCACTCAAATGTCCGTGCATTGCCTTATGAAGGCATTCAGAGAGCTCCTGGGGGCTGGGGAGGGCAGAAATGAGCGAAAAGTGGGCCAGTTTTCGCTCATTTATGACCCCCCCTCAGCTCCCAGGAGCACTCTATAAGCCTCCCGAAGGCTATTCGTGCCTTTAAAAAAAAAGGGGGGGGCATTTTAGCAAAAAATGGACCATTTCTGGGAGATCTGCAGAGTGCAAAAACTTTTTTTTTTAATTTGCCTCTTCAAAACCTTGGTGCGTCTTATACTCCAAAAACAGGGTAAGTCTGCCAGCAACACCCCCTTTGGAATCCAATAACAGATATTGCTAATCTCAAACTTTTCATCTATCACATATGCAGCCAACCCCCCCCCCCCCCCTATTCTGTGAATGGACCAAAAGTTAGTAGCCTTTGAAGGAATGGGATTCCATCAGACTACAAAACCATTAATTTAACGTGTTGGGAGTTTTCGGGACTCTGGTTCTATCAGCAGCGCCATTGGCGCCACCATCTTGTTTTTTTTTACTACGGCGCATGTGCAAAGCACGTCCCTGAGCAAAGCGGCAGTAACAGAAGCCAGAACCCACCCCTGCTCTTAACAGAGTAACAATCTGTTTTTAGAATATGAAAAATGCATAGTAATCTTCATATTACAGGACAGAAATTTGGAGATTTGCTTGAGTCCTTCTTTGTGGCAAACCCTTTAGATATTAGCCTTTGAAGCAGAACCACTGAAGCTTCCAAAGGCAGGTTGTAGCTGCTTTAATGCCTTGAAAAGAGGCAGTTCACTTCTGCCAATGCACTTTACAAAGCACCCTTTGGAAATATCTTATGTTGATACTCTATGTACAATGCTTATTATGTATAATCTTTAAGATTTTATGCATAATCTTTACAACTGATCGTACTGAAAGAAGATATATGATTTCCCTGACGACTTACACTGTTAGATATGTTACTAAAATAAAATATTTTAGAGGTGGCCTCCTTTTTCTTCAGTCATTTCCAAAGAGATCTTTTATTTATTGCATTATTTCAGAATAGTTGCAGCCACTGGCTGGCTTGTTTGGTGAGATGACTACATTGTCATTTTTAATTAGCTTTATGCTGTTTTTGTAAAGACTAATTACTGTACTTTTTTATCAAGATTACTTGATTGCCAATGACAAAAATACCATGGTTACATATCTTTTGAATTCCCCAACTACACAGTTTGCGATTTTAAGTTCCCTCTAGTATTTTTTTTTTTGCAGTAAATCCTGTAGAATAAGGAACAGATAAGAAAAATACATATTTACAAATCATATCTAGAAAGTGACATTAATGTCAACATGAAATCATGTACCCTAAATACTTTTTGGATATGAATAACATCCAGATAAAGCTATTAAATATTACAACAAACAAAGTTGTTTGTTTTTGCAATATACATATATATTTTTATATACACAAATACATTAATTTAATTTACATTAAATAATTTCAATTGAAAATTAGTTGCAGTTAATTTTTTAGTTTTATGCTTAATAGGAGAAGAAAAAAACAGGAACAACCTGGAAAATAAAAGGAATAATTTCAAAGTCCAAAGAATATCTCTCAAAGATGTGATTACTTTTATTCTGTGTACTGTGCTTTTTCTTGATGGATAAAATCCTCTTCCTCTTCGTCTTCCTCCTCCTGCTACTCCTCCTCCTCCTCACCACCACCACCACCACAACAGTAACAACAATCACTATCCTAGAAAAATGTAATTTTAATTCCCTTCCTTATTGGACAATTGGAAACCTGTCCCTCTTTACCTGCAACGTATTTGATGCACATTAAAAAGAGTCAGAGATTCAATAAAGTCTTGTGTTCTATCACATGAGGCCTTTGGGACAACCATGACCTGGATGACTGAGAATCTCCATAGACATCTATCACTGAGATCTTCATATATTAGGAGATGGAAGAAAGGACAAGAAGGGTCTGCTATCCTGGACCTAACTTTCACCAAAAGGGAGGAACTGAGTGAAAAGGTGAAGAGGACTGGCATTCTGAGAAAATGCCTTCAAATCCCAAAGCAGAAAAGTATCCAAGAAGCATGGGAAATTCTTCAAATTGAGATAATGAAGAATCACATGAAATAAATGTTTCCCACTATTCTGCCCTGGTCAGATCCCAGTTGGAACATTGTGTCTAGTTTTGGAAATGCACCATAAATCAAGAAACATAGTGACAGATTGGAAGAAATTCAGATGAAGAAAAGAAATGTAAAAGGTCTGGAAAATAAGAATGGCTAAATGATCTGCGTATGTTTAGCCTAAGAAAAGATGACTAGGAGAAGATATCATAGTTGACTTAATACATTTCTGAAAGACTGTAGAAGAAGGAGAAAGAGAAGGAGAGGGAAAGGGAGAGGGGGAGGGGGAGGAGGGGGAGGAGGAGGAGGAGGAGGAGGAGGAGGAGGAGGAGGAGGAGGAGGAGGAGGAGGAGGAATAGACATATTCTTTATTTCTCCAGAGGGCAGAACCAGAACTAATAACTAATGGGTTAATACGATAAGGAAGAAATTTTAGATGGGGATTTTTTAGTTTTTTAATTGGAATTTTTAGCGCAGGGAAATATTTAATTTGTTTTTAACTATATGTATGTATTTATTGTTTTATTAGCCCTGTGCACCGCTCCGAGTCCCTTCGGGGAGAGGGAGCGGTCAACAAATTTAATAAATTATTATTATTATTATTATTATTATTATTAAGAAGGCTCAGAATAGACATCAGGAAGAATCTCCTGTATGAGTTGTCAGTCAGTGGAATTGCCTACCACATAAAGTGGTGAGCTCCTTTTTTCAACTAAGCTGAACAAATTCTGGACTTGAACAATGGAATTGGCTAGAAAATATTTAAATTTCTCTTCCAAATTTATGATTCAATTATGCTCTAGGATGGACAGCTACCATAAGTGCTGCATGGGATTGTCTTTGATGATTATCCAGAAACTGCTATTATTATGAAATGTAGCAGCCCAATTATTAGCAGATGAAAACTCACAATATACTGTATGTTAATATACGTTAATGGGCACTGAACTGGTTACCCGTAGGCTTCAAAGTACAATTCAAGTGCTGGTTATCATCTAGAAAGTGGCCTACAATTTGGCAGTAGGTACCTTCAGGACAACCTATTTGAATAGAACTAATCTACTCTAAATTGACTGCCAATCCAGAGTATGCATCTCAAATTAGGATGTTTAGTGTCCCTCATAAAATTTTGAGGGAAGACGGAGAACAGGGACCTTCCCCCCCACCCTCTCAATGTTCAACTGCTATTGATCAGTTTCCCTTAGAAATTTGGGTGGGGCCCTCCCTGTTGATTTTCAGAGAAGTAGTAAAAACAGAACTGTTCTATATAGCTTTTCATCTTTAAGTTGTAGCTGTGTTATGGACATTTGGGATGGTTGTTTATTGTGTGCTTATTTTATTTTGTAGTATGGGTTTAAGATATTTTCTGGTTGTGTGTACAATACCTGCAGTCCCAAATAAATGTATATGAAAATACAAAGAACAATTTATAAAATGTAAAATCTTTAATTTGAGCTTGATTTCCTGATGATTTTAGAACCCATCACTATAAAGGTGATTTCCTATTGCCTTTTCCCAGTATTTATATATTTTAACTTACCTATCTAGGCTACATTCCATGGTGGTCTTTCATGCTTAGCTTCCATGCTGCAGCAAGGCCAGGAATAGGCTGCCAGCATCTAAGATAAAACATTTTATTAGTTGTTTAAAAAGGAATGTGAACAAGTAAGCCCAATCTGCATACTTAGAAAAGTTTATATGTTTTCATTTCTATTAATAATGTGTGTCAAGCACCCAAGTAAATGTCCCAAAAAATAAAGTCCAAGGCATCCATCTTCCTTTTCAAATCCATTTATTAGGAACACATTAAATTGGCAAGGATTTGGTGTAATTCCGACTCCGAACCGGATCCAAAATTACACCCAATAAAAGCAAACGTTTGAAACTTCCCCTCCTGAGTCACAATCCCCAATCAACTTTCAGTCCAGCAGGCTGGTAACTCCAACCTCCACCTTCGACCAGCTGCAGGCATCACCTCTCTTCCCACGGGAAAGGAATGCCACCTAGACATAACATTCCCCCTTTTATCTTTACACCTCCCTGTCAACAGTTACAAACGTGGCATATTTGCTAAATTCAGCTCCAAACCTAAAACCTAATAGAAAGAGATTATAAAGGCTACATTAAAACATGGCTTCGCATATGTCATCTTCAGGGTCGAACAATGCGATTGATATGGTAAATAAAACAGAAAAGAGCTATTGTAAACATGAAAGGTAACCTTTACGTCCATAACTAAGTAATCCTCCAACATCAATCTATTTCATTTGTTTTGGTGTTTTTGTTAAATGTGCTTATGAGCAGACGTATTCAATATGTGCATCGCTGACTGTTCATCATCATACACTGGGTTTAGGGAAATGTTCTTAGCTCTGTTCACTCTCATAATAAATAACAGAACACTCAGGCTAGTCCAGTGGTGGGTTGCAGGCAGTACGGGAGTACTGGTGCCTTCCGGGAGCACCGGGTACCATTCTGGTGGAATACAGGTAAAGAGGGCAGCCCACCCACCCACCTGCCCTCCTTACCTGTATTTGAGCTCTTTGGCGTGTCTGCACACACACATGGAGCATATGGGGCCTGGGTGATGCTCCACCGAGCAACGTGTGAGTGCATGCTGAGCGTGTTCATGTGGTGGACGCCGGGCCCCATTGCGCCATACCGGTTGCAATGGGATCCAGAACCTACCACTGGGCTGGTCTTATTATGAATTAGCATTTGAACACGAGTCCTGCAACTTCGTATGATGTTGCAATGGAGACGTGGCTACTTTATATCTTTTGGCAAAACGTATTCAATTGTACAGGTACATTCTGATGAAATTGTTGTCCAGAGCTGACCATATCATTCTTCCTTATGAACAAAGGTTTATTATACATAGCAGTAGCTTGAAAATGCCTAAGAAGTATATGACAAAGAGAGACTTTTACTAACTTTTTCCATTGGCTTTGGGAGGGTCAAACTTTTCAAGATTTAAAACCATAATATTGGTCCTGTTGTGAACTTCTGTATACTACCAGAGAGAGGGTGATGGAAAAATAAATTGTGATTGCATTTTTGACATGTTTAATGCATACAGTTTAAACACAGGAAATCTTCACTATACTCTGTTCTGTAAGCAACACATAAATACATGTCAGAAGTATGCTAAGCCTGAATTCTCTCAGGAGTTCATCCTGAAAGAGGAAAATTCAAAATGATTTACTGTCTGCATCTGCAATCTTCTCAGCTTTGCTGGTTTCTGCTCTTTGCAGAGGCAGGGAAAAAAGTCTGGGGCTTCAACAGCCTTTTAACAATCTCACAGCAGAAATGTCTGGCATGTTAATAAGATAATATTGGGAGGGAGGGAGGGAGGGAGGGAGGGAGGGAGGGAGGGAGGAAGGAAGGAAGGAAGGAAGGGGGAGACACTGATGTATCATATTCCTTTGCTTTGTTCCATTTTCTTCTACGTTAAGGCTGCAAATTTTACACCATATTCCTCAACTCAGTTCTACCTGTTAATTCCACTGTACCTCATCCACCACAAGCTGTGAGATTCTAAGATATTAAGGAAAGAAATGAAGAGTTTTATAACTGATGATCCTCTAGAACCTTGTTTTCAAATGTGTATATAGTAAGTAAGTAGGTAACCTGCTGGAAATGCTCCTATTTTAGACTTCCCTCTTCTATTGTCTACCAAATGCTCCCGCTCCAGAATGTGCAGCTAATTTGAAGAGCAGACAATGTCTGCTGCCTATTGGTTTGACCCCTCCTTCTGGTTCACTCTCCAGAATTGAGCAAGTTGTAGTACCAAGCAACCAATATCTGTTGATCCTCTTCTTTGTTCCTTGCTTAGAAAGAGCAATAGATATTCCGTTTCAGCAAGGACCTCTGACTGTAGCAATGGAATTCTAGCTCAAGCAGTAATTTTGGTGACAGTCAAAGGAGCTATCCCTGAATAACCTGTGACTGTGAGAAAATTCTGGAAACAGTAATCACCCCACCCGAGGAATCATTGGGATCATTTTATCATATCATTTAATTAAAATTACCTAGCATCATGTTGTGAGGGAAAGTTTGAACAGTCTTGAGTAATCCCACTATCTCTCCCCCTCCCCAATGCACGTAGAGTACAAATAAATTATTCTGCATTCGTTCATGATAACATATGCCCATGCAGAACTCAAAATTAGAGAAAATATGAAGTGTTCTATTAATTGCATGAATGTTGATTGTTAAAATGGTGGACTAATTGGTGATATCTGTGTGTAGTAGGCTTCCTCAATATGTGTTAGATTACATTAACTAACCTTATGTCCTGAATATCAGACATTAAGCATTTTGTAAGAGTAATTGTTAAGCTGTGTATAATTGGCTGATATATATTATCAGTAAAATCCAAAAGTAACAAGAGTTATACGGAATATGCAATAAGAATTATTCAAGTAACAGATAGGTGTTGAAGAATGTAAGTGTTGTTTTCATGCAAATCCTTTCCTTTTTCAGGGTATTGTGAAACCACATACTGAGGGGAGCAAATATTTTTTTTAGAAAGGAAGTGTTATTGTAAACATTGGTTCCTTTAATTAGAAGTTTAATCTGCAGTTTCTAGTCTCTAGTTTGAGAGAAGTTATAGATAAATACATCTTTAAAAAAGAAAAGAAAAAAGGAAGTAGAAGTGGTAATTGGTATGCATTTATTTGAAAGTAGAGCATAAGACATATTTTCCCCACAACAAAAGCAGGTTGGGTTGAAAAAGAGAACAACTGGCCCAGAGTTACCCAGTAAGTTTCTACGGCTGAGTCTCCCTTCTTCAACTCCAACTACCTAACTATTAAACTACACTGACTATTTCCAAATTCTTCTAGCCTTCTTCCCACTCTAAAAGTCATGTGTGATTTTGTTCAATACAGCCAATTTTTTCCCTTGCTGGGCAATGTTCAAATGAAATGTAAATCTCTAGCCATGGAAATCACTTATCAGGCCAGTAAAGGCTGTTTTATGTTATTGGCCTAATGTCCAACAGAAATTGATGTTTTCTCCAGCCACATGTGTACTTATAAGGCCAACACTTTTTCTAGTATTCTTCTATGAACATGATGGTAGTTATCAATGCCTTCAGAAATCATCATTCATTATTGTACCTGAAAAATTCCCCATAATGTAAGGAATTCCTTGGACTGTGGGTTTCTCATCTTACGTGGTTCTTTATTATAGTAGGTAAGGGCAGCAATTTAAATCTCAACAAGAAATCAAGAATCATCTTAATAGTTTTATCTCCCCAAATAATCTGAGCACTGTGTGCTTAGCAATTTGAAGAGTGCCTATGTACTTCTGAAACCATCTATGTTTTATTAGGGTGGCCATGAAACCTGGGACTAGACCTGGGGGATATGGGGATTTTAACATTTTAGTTTATATTTTAGCACAGGTTATTTAAATTTAATGCTATTTTAATGTTGCGATTGTATTTATTGTTGTTTGTTGTGTCAATTTTATCTGCCTGTGCACCGCCTTGAGTCCAATTGGAGATAGGAGCGGTATATAAATCAAATAAAACCTAAAATCTAAACCTCTCTCTTCCTCATAGATCCTTCAGGAAGAAAACTTCCTCTTTCACGAGAACCATTAAAAGTTAACTCCAAGGTACAAAATGGGTGAACAGGATATCTAGGAAAAGAAGTCTAGCAGTAAAAGAATAAAATATTTTCCTTTTTTAAAAACATTACATTAAGCCTACTAGAATCAGGGATTCTGTATATGAGGTCTCAGGTTTGTTTTTTTGTTTTTAATCTATCCAGTCACTTCCCAACTCCAGTGTGCACTCCAAGCTATTTTGGAGTGCTTATTTTAAAAAGCACTGAAGGAAAAGTATGGGTCAGCAAGGGGAAATCAGAGAAAGGTGATAATAAACAGGAAGACATTAAACGTATTTTTTTTTCTCTTACTGGCTTTTCCAATTCCATTTGCTGGTCTGGAAGTGCTTTTCTTAAAAGTAGGTGTTAAGTATTGCATGCATCTGTGTGATGTGCCTCTTTTGACTAGAAATAACTACTTTTCATAAAGCTCAAAACAGCCAAACTGCATGTCTAAACCAGTTACGTTGAGGAAACTGGAATATAAATTAGAAAATTCCACCAAATCTCACCAGTTGTTCTGAAAGCTAAAGAGATAAAACAGGAAAGGAAGTCACTTCTGCCCCTTTTACTAGCATTCCAAAATATTCTTACCAAAGGAAACAGTGCATAAACTATACTTGAGTTTTAATTAAAAGGAAAACTGATAAATTGCTAAGATTCTGGTGTTCTCAAGATGGCTATCTGTTATAAAAACTCATTTTTGTGTCTAATGTGCTATCTCTAGCATATGAAATGGTTTCTGGATTAATTTTTATCATAAATGGAAATTATGCCATAAAATACTTGTATATCATTAAACAGCTTCTACCTCCCCCACCCCCATGTCATGCCTGTCTCAAATTCCTCCCAAACCAAGGCAATTCGATTAACAAATGCCATTGCATTGTGCACTTTGTGAACATTTAGAAACTCTGGTGCTCAATATGGAAAATGTAACAAAAATTAACCAGACGGAAATTAGTTGTGAATGTTTTAAGAAACAAAGGTTAATAGAAAATAATAACCTGGAAAGTTTAACTGTGGGATTAAATAATAAGAATATGAGTGGTCACATTAAACCTGGGGGAATGAGATAGTAAAATAACTGGAGTTCATATCATTTACAAAAAATATTAGCTCTATTGACCTGGGTGGCGTACCTGTGCATAGAAGCCCATGGAAGATACCAAACACCTTGTTAACCTAGTAAACATTTGGTCATGGGAGAATCTGAGCTAAAAGGGATAATTTTTCAATGATTGTAAAAATAAATTAGGGAACAGTATAAGCTATTACTCTGGAGGTTGTTGGACCACAGGGAATAATAAAAATCAGGTTACCCTAATTTCCTTTGAACAATGAAATATATACAGGTCAATATTGCCATTATTAGCCAAGCATCTAATGTTTAAGTCTGAACTACAACTTCAGGGAAGAATGGATTCTCAGGTATGTGTTCTCTTGAGGAAAACAATTAATGGTTCTCTCCTCTCTCTCTCTCTCTCTCTCTCTCTCTCTCTCTCTCTCTCTCTCTCTCTCTCTCTCTCTCTCTCTCTCTCTCTCTCTCTCTCTCTTTCTTTTTCTCTCTTTTTGGTAATGTGTAGCTGAGTTGAACTTGGTCGGAAAAGCTAATCAATTTGTACATTGAAGGCACTTATTCAGAGAAAACTCTATATACAATTAGATAAATTCAAAGTAATTGAAAGTAAAGGAGGAACTTTTATCTCATCGGTGGATACCTTTAAAATATTCTGAAACTCCTAATAAACCTATGTTAAGATCCCTAATAATGATGCTGAAACAAGCTGACATTGATCTGTATTCTTATTTTATTAAAATATGTATTTGTTTGTTTTATTTCTCAAATTTCTGCATTCTCTCTCTTACCTAAGTGTCTCTGGGAAGTTTACAAACAGCATCATAAAATAATATAAAAATGTAATTGAAGCATATTTAAGAAAGTTAAAATTTGCAAGTTAAAAAATTAAAATCAAAGTGAAAAAGTTAATAAGATGAAGCATAAGCAGAATTGTGACCAAAAGTGTGGTCAATGGTGTTTATATCCCATATCTGGGACTGAAATCTGACTGGAAGGGGTCCAAATAATTCATTTCAGCATTTACTCATGGTTTATATTCTTAAGAAATTAATTAGGATTGGATCAGGTTGCTTTTTGAATGGGAGATCACTAGGAAACATCCTAGTGATGTTAAGTCAAGGAATACTTCATCCTAAGATTTGTTCATTTATTAAATTTATTAAATTTATATGCTGCCCATCTTACCAATAAGGCAGTCCTGGGTGACTTATAAATGGTTATCTTCCTGTGAGGAAGATGAGTGATTAAAAATTTTGATAAATGAATGAATGAATAAATAAATAAATGAATATAAAAATAATTAAAATTAAGAAGAATTGCATCAAATCAAGGCCCCAAATCACCAGGCAAAACCAGATTTGAAGACTCAGGGATATCCTAATAGTCTTTCTTCCATCCAAATACTAACCTGATGCAATACTTCTCAGCTTAGGTTGGAGTAGGTGCTCTATCTCAGGGGTGCCAAACTCAAGGCCCGTGGGCCACATCCGGCCTACAGTGTGGTCGGATCTGGTCCATGGAGCCATCCTGATCTACCCAATGCTAAGAGGAAAGATTGGGCCAGTGTGCCTTCAGCCCGGTCTACCCAGTGCAAAGAGGAAAGAACAGGCCAGCATAGCTTCGGCCCGGTTTACCTAATGTGAAGTGGAAACATGCCAACAGTTTCGTCAAGCTGGCCATGCCCACCCAGTCCCCCCCCCCCCCGTGGACTCCCCAATGTCAACCACAGCCCTGATGTGGCTGACAATGAATTTGAGTTTGATAGCCCTGCTCTAGCTGATTGGCCATTCCCTTCCCGGCCTCATAAAAATTTCTGATGCTTTGGGCTTCATTGTTTCATCTTGCCACTTGATCTTGGTGTGTATTGTTAAGTGTGTGTGAGTGATTTATATGAAAGTGCTAGTTTTGTTTCTTTTTCTTCCTGAGGACTTAGGGTTTTCCCTCTTACATAAAGGCTTGCAGCTGAGGCAGCAGGATCTGAGGCTCATCTGAGGTTAGTGTTTCCTTATGTATGATAGTAATAAAGAAGCCTGTTCTGAAATTGCTATGGTCTCTTGGGTGTTTCCTGGAAAGCATAATGTAGGGGTGAACTGCGAACACAGCAAGGATTTTCCTTCCCTCCTTGCAAAACTTTCGTATTAACAAATTGAGGTTATATCGATAAAGTGAAGTATAAACTTAGTTTGTTTCTTGGGCTTTCTATTCAATGCAATTCTCAGTCCAGTATCCATTTCTGAACCACATTCCAAAGACCATAATTGAACCATCTTCTGTTCCAACTTGTTTTTTTAGGAAAAAAAACTTAACCCAAATCCAAGCTTTTAACTACTATGTGTTTACATAAAAATACAACAACCAGGTTCCCGTTTGCTTATCATTATTGTGTAATAATGTCCTTGTTTTTAGGCCCTTCTTTTCTGATTATTGCATATCTACTAGGGATATTCAAAACGTTGTACTAATTCAGTCACTGTCTTTGAAGCTTCATAGCCTTAGGCCCATGATGGCAAACCTATGGCATGTGTGCCACAGGTGGCACGCAGAGCCATTTCTGAGGGCACACAAGGCGTTGCCCTGTCAGCTCCAGAGCACATGCGTGCCCTGGCCAGCTGATTTCGGCCTTGATGTCAGCCTCCGCTTTCCTGTTCGCTTTGGCTGCCATATGAAACAGGGAGGGAGGGGCTTTGCATTTGGGTTATTGGGACTGTATGGTGCAGGAGAGTGAATTGCAGAAGAAGGTACTCTGTTGCCATCTACCGTTGCCATCTACTTCGCATACCAGTGGCTCGGGTCATGTTAGGGTCAAGGTCAATGGTCTTACATGCCAACCTGATGATGCTCTTTGAAGATGAAGCCACATGACACCTAGGGGCTTTGCACATTGGACAATGGGGTGGAGGTTACTGGGAAAAGGGGGTTGGACATATATTGATATGTATGCTTTTGCGCCTAAATGCTTCAGACCTTGCTTAGCATCTATGTTATTCATTTCATAACCAGTAAAAGTACTTTTAATTCCACTAAAATGGAGTCGAGGGGTTTCTTTCTTGGTTATCGATGAAGCAGACCTGACACTTGATTTTCAGATGTTTTTCTCCCTCCAGGGGGTGAAAAACTGTCCAATGCGAAAAGCAGAAGTTCTGGAACGGACTTCTGGTTTGCCCATTGTGCTGTTTTTCGCCCTCCAGATGCTTCAGGGAAGCCTCCTGAAGCCTCCGGAAGGAGGAAAATGCCCCAACGGGCAACCCAGAAGACTGTTCCTGAAATTGTGGTTTGTGCATTAGGCCATTTGTTGCCCTCCAAAGGGAGAAAAATGGCCCAATGGGCAACCCAGAAGTCCATTCCTGAACTTCCAGTTTGTGCGTTGGGCCATTTTTCGCCCTTTAGAGGGAGAAAAATGGCCTAATGTACAAACCAGAAGTTGGAAAACATGCCATTTCTGGCCTCCGAAGTGCCTGTGGAGGGGGCAGGGGAGGCCATTTTTGCCCTCCCCAGGCTCCTAGAAAGCCTCTGGAGCCTGGGGAGGGCAGAAACATGTCCATTGTGCCATCACAGGCCAAAAGGGGAGGGCAGAGGGCACATGCGCAGGGAGTCACGTGCTTGCATGGGGGGGGAGGGCACATAGAATTATGGGTTTAGGCACACACACACACACAACCCCCCTCCCCCCCACTTTTGGCACATGATGGTAAAAAGTTTAGCCATCATTGCCTTAGGCTGCGTAGTTGATCAAAATATGCATGTGCTAAGTTCAATATGAATACACTATGAACTTCTTGGGTGCGTTATATGTTTTTTTTACAGGTGACTATGTTTTGACTTCACTTAGGTGAATGAACTGAATCTCTTGACATTTCAGTACATTTGCAGCATCACAATCAAAATAAAGACATGGATATATTTTCTTGGTAATAGTGCAGAAATACAATACAACACAATAGCAGAGTTGGAAGGGACCTTGTAGGTCTTCTAGTCCAACCCCCTGCGTGGGCAGGAAGCCCTATACCATTTCAGACAAATGGCTATCTAACATCTTCTTAAAGACTTCCAGTGTTGGGGCATTACAACTTCTGGAGGGAAGCTGTTCCACTGATTAATTGTCCTAATTGTCAGGAAATTTCTCCTCAGTTCTAAGTTGCTTCTCTCCTTGATTAGTTTCCACCCATTGCTTCTTCACCCTTGTTTTATCTTAAGCTGTTTTCTTTACTTCTCAGTGAATCCTACAATCTAGGGATTTCCCTGTGGTCTTCCACTCAGGAACTAATCTGACCAACCTTGTGCTTTCTTTTTGCTAAATTGAGCATCTTCCTTATTAGAGCAACATTTAGGAAAATGATGTCTTTATTGGAATTTCATGACAGAAAAAAAAATCTGCAGTCTCCTGGCAGCTAACAATAAAACATCTCAAGAGTATCCAACATTAAAATATCTATGGTAGGAAATAATAATTTGAAGCAATAAAAAGTGCCACCCTGAATCTACTCCAAAGGTTCTCAGGAAAAGCTGTTTGACTAACTTCCACATTTGATTTCCAAAAGGAGGCTGTCTCATAGAATAGTGCAACAACTGAAAAACAGCATCTTTAGGCCTGGTGAGAGCAATCATAAGCACCTCCTACCAGTAAGTACAATATATATTCAATGGTTCACTATCCCAAGTCATAGAGAGCTCTGTAGGTTAAACCAATATTTTAAGTGTAGTTCTTGAAAACCACTGAGGGATTGCAATACCATACTAACATGTCCTACAACTACACACTTGTCATCAGGCTGGTCCTTGCATTCCTTACAAGTTGGAGTTGCCAAGTAGTTTTCAAGGCAGGCTTATACAGAGTGTATTGCTGTAGTACAGGCTGGTGGGGATAAGGACACAAGTTACCATTGCAATACCTTCCCATTCTAATTAGAACTGCAGTTGGTGTACCAGCTGAAGTTACACAAAGGTTTACTCTTTCTGAAGCAGGTTTTCTCCAGAAGTAATTAACATCAGAGTCAGCAGAGATCATCTCTGTTAAACAGCATTTCCATCTTACTAGGATTCTGTTTCAGTCTATTTGATTCCATTTGATCCTTAACAATTTCCAGCTACTGGGTCAAGTCTTCATTAGCATCTCCTGAGTGGTCAGAGGTGACACATAGAGTATCATCAATATAATCCAGCATACTTGCCCTGAAATGATGAATGAATCACCCACAGTAACATCACATAGATGTTCAGTATTACTGGAGAGAAGACAACATCCTGTGGGATCCCAAAAGGAAATAGCCACAGTTTGCAGATAATCTGCAAGTATTTTCAAAGCTTCCTTCAAAATTGCCAGCATCAACTATACAACAAGGACTTGACCATTCTTTGCCAATAATACTTTTGCCAGCCCTGAAGGAGCCATGAAGGCATGCATCTAGCATACATATGAGAGAGGTCATATTAGAATCCTACCCTATCGATTAAATTGGAATACAAAGATGGTATAATAATAATAATAATAATAATTTAATTTATAACCCGCTCTCTCTCCCAGAAGGGACTCGAGGCGGGGCACAGGGAATTTAAAATACATATAAAATACAAACAATATACAATAATAAAATGAAATTAAACTAACCCTGCGCTAAAATCCCATATTAAAACTAACCCCAATCTAAAAAGAGACTACCCTAGGCCGGCCAAGCGAAACAGATGTGTCTTTAATTTTAGGCGGAAGGAGCGGAGGTCCGTGGTTGTCCTGATATCGGGGGGAAGGTCGTTCCAGAGGGCTGGGCCCGCCACAGAGAAGGCCCTTCCCCTGGGCGTCACCCGCTGACAAAGTCTAGTGGACGGCACCCGGAGAAGTCCCTCTCTGTGGGAGCGAATCGGCCATGAGGATGTATGGGGTATGACAGGATATTGTCCTAGTTATGGATTTGCATCTTGTCCATGAACAATCAGTTATTTGGCAAATCTGAACAACTTTACTGGCAAAATGCTAAGCAAAAAGTTTTCAGTGCTGGAAAATAATTTAATGTGTAGCAGACTCCAAAGTGTCAGTGCACAATTCAGAGATATTGGACAATTTACAGGATTTGCATTTTGATTTTTTAAATTAACATATTTTTCCATAAGTACTCTACATGCATATGAGTGACATCATATGATTTAGGATACAGAGCAGAGTTGATAAGATAGATAGATAGATAGATAGATAGATAGATAGATAGATAGATAGATAGATAGATAGATAGATAGATAGATAGATAGATAGATATGTTAGGATATGCAGCCTTATATTGGGTTGACAATATATATGAGCCTATGTTCTTAAGGAATTGTGTAGCTTTAAGAACTGACTTATAATCTGATTGGCTGTAATTATACAGCTCTACTATAAAGGAAGTTCAGAATCACTGCTCATCCCCTGTTTGATTCCTTGTGATCCTGTGTTTTCCTGATTGCTGTTTGAAAAGCTGAAGAAGAAGGAGGAGGATTGTTTTGCATCACTGTGAGATAAACTTTGTTTGGTGAAGGACTGTTGATAATTTTTGAAAGTTAGTAGGAAGAAGCATTTTAGTTGCTACAAAGTAAAGACTATTTATTTTCTTACTATCACTGTTTTAGAGTTTGTTTGTGATTTACAGCAACGTATCTCTTTACTGTCCGGTGAATTACACTATTCCACATTTATTTGCTAACACTGGTAAAGGAACCAGAGTTCTAACACTGGTTCTGAACCCAGAGTAGCTAACAAGATAGATAGATAGATGAGACAGAGAGAGGCAGACAGACCATGTATATATACACTTCTTTGTAATTTGCAAACTTGATGAAGAACGTCTGTATTCATAGAGTAGCTCCAATAAGCATACAAACTACGTCACCAATTTTGGCAGATCTGTAACCAATTTTAAATAGGAAACATGTAATCAATTATCACGTTACAGAAGAATGAAATGTGTCTGAATTAGGGCTACCACACTTAGGCCACAAAAATGTATCTGGAAGCAATAAATGACAGTTTTCTGTATACTTTTGCTACCTTCTGGTGGTCATCTAGATTTTAGCTGCCAAATCTGGTTGCCTCAATCAAGTGATGTCCACATACATAGGTTCAGTACTAAGAGGTTGGTTTATGTACCATACATGAATTTTCTGCAGAAGTTTCCATTTGATCAAGCTCCTGCCTTTTTATCACTATGTAGAAGCATCCTGTGGAAACCTCAGAGGGATAGCAAAATAGGCAACTTAAATGCAAGCTCTTATTATGTTCTCAGGTTAGTTTTCAAGGGCGCAGGTTGAATGGACATTTCAAGTTGTTGTAGCCTTTCATTAAGTCTATATTCTTGGGTGAATAGGCTTGCCTGCACTATAGGTAAATATGGTGAATCTAAAAAAGGCAGATCACATAAATCAGTCTTCCTTTTCCCCTCAGGTGCATTAGAATTACAACTGTCTCAATGACCATGTTAGGTGAGAAATTATGACAACCTTTCTGGAGGTCCCCATGTTTTGGAAAACTTTCATAAATCATGGGTTAATCCATATAAGAATGTCCATGTGCAAGGGACTGATTTTCGAGTTGAAATCTTAAGCTTTACTTTACATTTCCTTCAGACTATAAGTCCACCTAACAACATTAGGAGTTCTTGCATAGCTAGAAGGTGATATACAGCCTACCACCTTTATACTACTCTTAAACTGGAAATGTATGCCTCAAGTATGGAAATGCTCTTTTTCCCGATGGAAAAAAAAAAGATTTCATTATTTTCTCCTCTTGAAGAGCTGTAGTTTCCTTTGATTAATCTAAAGCCCAATAAAAATGTAAATATTTGTTTGGAGAAGACCATGCATCTTAATCAAATGCTTTTCTTTACCTTCAACAATGACAGATTTACTGAGATGACTTCAGAATTCTAGTCTTCCTTCTATGTACTATGAATCCAAAGATTGCGAAAAAGATGGCTTTTCTTTCTCATATGTGGTGATAAAAAAGTGAGCTACCTCATTTCTAATAGTGTTTGCATCGAAATTGAACAGACTAATCTTTGAGTTAATATGCTGATATAGTGGACTACTAAAAAGCCAATTTGGTCTAGTGCAGGGGTCTCCAACCTTTGCAACTTTAAGTCTGAAGGACTTCAGCTCCCAGACTAATCCAGCCAGTTTTGCTGGCTGGAGAATTCTGGGAGCTGAAGTCCTTCAGACTTAAAGTTGCAAAGGTTGGAGACCCCTGGTCTAGTAGTTAATGCATCAGGCTAAAAACAGGGAGACCAAGCATTCTAGCCCTGCCATAGGCCCAAAGTCACCTGGGTAAACTTGAACCAGTCACTCTTTCAACTCTAGGAAGGAGGCAAGGAAGCCAGTTGTGAAAAATCGTGTCAAAAAAAAACCCCTGCAGAGCTAATTCAGACAGTCACCAGTAGTCATAACTTACTTGAGGCACACCCACCCACACAAAACACAAGCTAATAAGATCTGACTATCCACAAAGTGAGACCTGAGCCTTATCCTTTTCTTCCCTTTGGTAGCCTGGAGGTTGAGTCATGGAAACTGGACTTCTTCCCTTGCGGGATTGAAATGTTTCATTGCTTATCCAAGTAACATTTTCAGTCCAAGCAAGTTGGTTACTCCTAATTAACTTGCTCAGACTGAAAGAAGCTACTTGAATAAACAGTGAAGCATTTCATTCAAGAAAAGAGCTTCAGTTGCCATGACTCAACTTCCAAACAGTTGTACCTGGATGCCTGAGAATCTTTATCAGCATACTGTATTTTCCCTTGGTATGTGCTGATTTGGAACAGTTGTGTCTTTACTTGTCTCAGGCTAGAATAATGAGTACACATATCTGAACTGGACCAAAAAGAGTCCTATTGGGTAGGGGTAAAATGCTACCGATTTGCACCCGTTCACCCGAACGGGTAGTAAAAAATGCTACTGGTTCAGGTGAACCAGTATTTCTGATGATCAGCTGGGTCAGTGGTGGGTTTCTGCAGGCTCGCACCTTCTCGCGAGAGCCGGTTGGTGAAATTTAGAGAACCGGTGAGAGGGGGTTCCACCAGCGGACCTGGAAGTAAATCTGGCCCACCGCTGCCAGTGACCCAACGGGAAGGAAAGGAAAGGAAGGAAGAAAGGAAAGAAAGAAATAGAGAGAGAGAGAGAGAGAAAGAAAGAAAGAGAAAGAAAGAGAAAGAAAGAAAGAAAGAAAGAAAGAAAGAAAGAAAGAAAGAAAGAAAGAAAGAAAGAAAGAAAGAAAATTTATCATCACAATTGAGTCCAAAATTTTGGTTGCTAAGCAAGAGCGTTGTTAAATGAGTTTCACCACAGTTTAAAAGGTGGCCACTTTCACCCTGTCACATGACTGCCAAGCCACGCCCACAAAATAGGCCACACCTACAGAGTAGGTTCTAAAAAATTTGAAACCCACCACTGAGCTGGGTGATGATCAGCAGTGATGCACAATTTATATTAGCTAGAATTGTCAAATTTCCTGCTTTTTAGCTAATTCGCACAGTGAATCCCCCCCCCCTCCCCCCGGCTGTTCTATTTACCTTTGCAGACTTAGAAGTCTTCAAAATGTTCCTTTTTTAGCACCTCAGGCGTTGCCTGTGCACACTCGGTAGCAGACTCACCGAACCGGTAGCAGACTTCAGAGGATTACATCGCTGCTGTTGGGTCAAATGTGTTTGAGCAGAAGAGCACCATCTATGTTAAATGAATGCAAAGCATCCTTTATTTTAGAATGGCTAAAAGACTGCCTGAGGATTTGGAGGTTGTGGCCTATAAACATAGAAGGTCTACAGTGCTACACAATTTGATGAAAACTTTTCTGGTTTGTGCAGTCAAGGGAATGATCAGTGCTGAATGAAATGGTTTCCCTTCCCGCCAAATTCAGCCTGCGCTTTCTGAAAGAAAACCGGAAGGGTGGGATTTTGAAAATATCAGGAGTTAGGTAAAAGTTGTCCCAGGAGTTGTGCTTTTGGTTTATTCTGGCCCAGCAAAGGCATCAATTTCTTCTTAATTTGATATATATATATACATACACACACAAACATGTGTGTGTGTGTGTGTGTGTGTGTTAGGTTTTTGAGCTGATCAATAAATAAATCAGGGAGACTAGGATAGATCTATTTCAAGCTATTTAGCTCTCATCAGCTAGCCATACCCTTACTGGGATTCGAACAGTTGTAATTGCCACTAGACTACTGGTTCTTATCCTGATCAGCTGAGACAGGAGGATAAGAATATGCTTGTGTCACAACACCCTGTTAAGCCCCAATTAAGGGAGGAAGCAAAGCTGCTTTCCTTTTCTGCCTTTCGGCTCATCACTTATCCTCTTGTTTCAGCTGATCAAGATAAGAACCAGTAGTCTAGTGGCAATTACAATTGCCTCACATGTAATACTTCCCTGGTTCGAATCCCAGTAAGGGTATGGCTAGCTGATGAGAGCTAAATAGCTCAAAATAGATCTATCCTAGTCTCCCTGATTTATTGATTTATTGATCAGCTCAAAAACCTAACACACACACACACAAAAAGTACACAACGGTACTAATAGCTTTCTGTCTAGATGGTCTCTGGTGATGAGCCAAAAAGGCAGAAAAGGAAAGCAGTATATATACTGCATATATATATATATATGCATTAGTAGCATTTGTATACTTGGCAAATAATTAAAAGAAAACAGAGGAAGAAAGCATAATGATCCTGTTAAATCCTCCTTCCAAATTAATTTGTGTCCCTTTGAAATGGTTTTCTCTGCTTATCCCAGTAGCTCTCCCAAACCAGAGCAAGATCAAATAGGAAGCTTACACTAGAAAATCTCTGATTGAGTACTACTAGAAATATACAAACTTGTTTTTTTTTTCTTTTTACGGGGACATCAGGAAAGTAGGTTTTGGAAGGGTTGCTATGAAGAAAACTGTAGCTAGGGAATAACCTAATGCACTCAGAATGAATTCATCTGCAACCTAGCGATGTAGATTTACAGAAGGTGAATGGAAACAATTTGTTGGGAATATGCTAGGCATGGGAATCACCGCAATCTGTGATCACTGGAGTAGATTTTGGCTCATCTTAAAACAAGCAAGCCTGGATGGACCTCTCAGATGCTAGCACATCAGTCCTACAAGTACGCTACCTATTGGAGGTCGCTTAATGCTTGCGAAAAAGTCTACGCGTTTCTACCAGGTCTTTAGTGACCTCCCCAACAGTTCCATTTATTGTAACCTTTCATTGCAATCATTTAACGGTTCAGAGACGGCAACGTTTTCTCCCCGTCCATAGCAGAAAGAATGGCTCTAGGTTCTTTCCACTCCTATTGGGAAATCAGGGCTGTTTGTTTTGAATTATATTAGCTGATGACTTATGAATGGATTTCACAATCTGGAAAAGAAACTTTTACAGGGGAAGAAAGGGGTGGCAGGGAGGGAGGAATTGGCAAATAGGAAAAGTGTGTACAAGTCGTGTGGTCTTTCAAGGGAGAGGGGAAAAACGTAGCCAGGTGCCAGCCAAGTCATCTGTCTGAAATTTCAAGTCATTTATTGCAAGCTCAAATGGCAGCTTTACTCTTCCGAGGAAGGGAATAATGCTCCCATCTGGAGAATAATTAGAAACATCGGGTTGGAAAGGTCACTGAGGTATGAGCTGGAAGTGTAAGATGGGTTCAGAGTCACATCAGCCAACCCAACACAACGCAGAAGATGAGGTTCTGCAGGTGAAGACCTGGAAGAGGAAAGGAAGTTATTTAACAAATGCCTAACAAGTTCAACAAGTCTCATGGTATTAGAGAAGGTATACAAAGCTTAAATGATACTCAGCCTAGGAAACAACAGGTTTCTTCATTTCATATTACGTACAGTATTCAGTTACTTTTGTATTTTTGACCCTGTGTTCTTAAGATAACATCACAGAGCAGGAAAGAGAAATAAACCTTTGAGATATGTGGTGTAAACTGCTTAGAGAGTGCTGTTAAGCACTGTGAAGCGGTATATAAGTCTAAGTGCTATTGCGATGTGTGTAAATGTGTGTTTGTGTATGCAGGGAAATAATTATTTTTCCTACCCAAAATACAGAAAAAAGGTAAATATACCTATATAAGTATAGGAATATCTAAGAAATTTAATTATATGGCTAGAAATACCAGTAGATACGGTAGTTGTAATGAAACGGACTTACATATACAGTGTATCTATACCATTTATAGCATCTATCTCTATCTCTATCTGTCTACATCTTCAGAACAGCTAGATCTATATAGTTTGTTCCATTTATATGGCTGCCCCACAAGTACAACTCTGGTGACCAGTATCTTGTTAAAATTAATAGGCAAAAAGGTCAAAACAATTTTTTTTCAAAAAACCTACATCTATCGTCACTCCAGATAGATGGATGGATGGATGGATAGATGGATGGATGGATGGACGAACGGACAGACAGACAGAATGAGATGATGATGAGAGGAGTAGAGGAGAGGAGATACCATATTTTTGGAGTATAAGATGCAACGGAGTATAAGATGCATCAGAGTATAAGACGCACTGGAGTATAACACGCACCCAGGTTTTGAAGAGGCATTTTTTTAAAAAAGTAGGTAAGTAGATAGAGGGAGAGAAAGAGAGAAAAATATAGTAGGGAGGGAGGGAGGGAGAGAGTAGTTAGGTAGGTAGGTAGGTGGGGGGGGGAGAGAGAGAGAGATACAGTAGGGAGGGAGGAAGACAGAGTGTGTAGTTAGGTTGGTAGGTAGATAAAGGGATAGGGAGAGAGAGAGAGAGAGAAATACCGTAGGTAGGTAAGTAGGGAGAGAGAGAGAGTGTAGATAGATAAGTAGGTAGAGGGATATAGAGAGAGAAATAGAGAGAGACAGAAATACAGTAGATAGGTGGGGGAGAGAGAGAGAGTAGGTAGATAGGTAGATAGAGGAGAGAGAGAGAGAAATACAGTAGGTAGGTAGGTAGAGAGAGAGTGTAGATAAGTAGGTAGAGGGATAGAGAGAGGAAAGAGAGAGAGAGAGAGAGAGAGAGAGAGAGAGAGAGAGAGAGAGAGAGAGAGAAATACAGTAGATCGGTAGGGAGGGAGAGAGGGTGGGTAGGTAGATCGGTAGGTAGGTAGATGTTTCCAGGTGTATTTACCCATGTGCTGGAGAAGGAAATCACTGACCACCTTTGGAACAAATCTTTGTTTCTGCAGGCACAGTACTTGACCACTGTAATTCTCATCAATCCCTCTAATTAAACAGCTTTCTGAAAGGGGGAAAAAACCCTTTTTGCACTGTGCAAACTTTCCCCAAATGGCCCGTTTTTCGCAAAAATGGGCCCCTTTTTTTCAAATAAAAGGCATGAATAGCCTTGGGGGGGCTTGCAGAGTGCTCCTGGGGAGGTGGAGGTCCAAAACGAGGAAAAATGGCCCGTTTGTTTCGTGAAAACGGCCCGGGTTTTTTGGTCAAAATTTGCATGCATAGCCTTATGGAGGCTCATAGAGTGCTGCTGGGGGCTGGGGAGGGGCAAAAACGCCCTGTTTTTTGTTCATTTCTGCCCTCCCCAGCGCTCTCTGGAAGCCTCCATAAGGGTATGCGCGTGGCCCTTTTGGTGAAGGGGCGGGGTTTCACGAGGCAAAAAAATACTGTATTCGATGTATAAGATGCACCCAGATGTTCAGCTTCTTTTTAGAGGAAACAAGGTGTGTCTTATACTCCGAAAAATACGGTAGATTATATACACCCACCCACCCTCACATACACACATACAGAGAGAGACACGGAGAGACACTAAAATTAAAGGAAGAAAAAGGGGAAAAAAACATTTGTGATAAGTTTCATATCAGAAAAAAAAGCATTTTCTTGTGCAGTTTTAAAAAAGACGTACATGATATCAGTTCTTTTACGAGTTAAATATCTGAAAGAAGAAAAAACTGGTAGGGCTGTTTTGTTTTGTTTTGTTAGCAAAGTTGATTGACTTTGTGTCATTAGATCAGTGTCAAATCTTAGCAATCATACTGATGGATTTTCTCCAGGAGGATCTATTCTCAACCTGGTCCTTCAGGTCTTTCAATGTTGCTACACATTAAAACTAAAAGACTGAAGCAAATGGATGTTTAATGTGATGCAGCAGGATGAGATTTCATTTAGATGTGGAAAAATCTAGGTGTGGTCTCTATGACACTATTGGACAGGAAGCCAAAATCTGTATTGATTCATTATGGCATTTGAAATGACAAAACTTCAGGAAAAAAGTATTTCATCCTCCCACGTTGCATGCCATTATTAATGAAAACCTCAGTGGGAACTACTGAGATTGAGAATTGCAATAAAGAGTTTCCATGTCAGATGAAGCTAATGGGGAACATAGCCCAAGATATCTGGAAATTCCTAATAAAGGGAGGGAGGGAGGGAGGGAAGAGAGAGAATGAAAGAGACAGAAAGGAAGAAAGAAAGAAGGAAAGAAGGAAGAATGAGAAAGAAAGAAAGAAAGAAGAAAAGAAAGAAGGAAATGTTAATGTTAAGGTTTATTAAATTTGTATACCGCCCTTCTCCCTTGCGGGACTCAGGGTGGTGAACAGGCATCAATAAAACAGTACAAAACATCAATATATAAAATACTTTAAAATGGGATTAAATTGGGGGCCTGTTCTAAAATCCAAATAAAACTAAATAAAATCAATTAAAATCAATTAAAAAACTACGCCAGGCCAGCCGCACAGAATAGATGCATTTTCAAGGCCCGACAGAAGAGGCATAGGTCAGTGGTCGTACGTAGGTCAGGGGGCAGGTCATTCCAGAAAGAACGGAAGGAAGGAAGGAAGAAAGAAAGAAAGAAAGAAAGATAGATTCTAAAGAAAGAAAGATTCTAAAGGAGAATAGACAACCATCCTAACAAGGGAAAAATGGTGCATTCAGAAGTCTAATTCTATTACATTTATTTTTATTGTATTAAATGTATGAGCCATTATGGTTAAACAAAAAGCTTTGGGAATGTCTACGAATGAAAAAGGGCACACAACTGGAAGGGAAAGATGGACTGGTCAACTATGAGCAACATGTATCAGTATTCTAGATTTGTAGAAATGATGTCCGGAAGGCTACAACTCAGATGCTAATGTGTGTTCAAAATAAAATGAAGAAAATGGGATTCAGTCAGCTGATGAATGGAATTCACAAAATATAATCCATAGTTAGGCAAAAGAAAGCTAAAACCCTCAGTTCCTCTTCTGGTTCCATCTACATGATGCAACACTTTAAATCCCACAACAATTTTCAGAAAAGATCCTGGGGGCGGGGGAGTCATGTGACTGAGGGTACCATGTTATTGTCTACATTAAAAGACTTACACAGAGATGGAAAGACTTACTAATTGTCCCAATGGACAACGAGTAAGTCTTCCCAATGGAAGAATGGATAGTGAATTTAATGGAACTGGCTGGTGAAATTAACCACGTTGATTAAAGAAAAGTTTTGTCTAACTTTGTCTCTGTGTGAAATCACTTTTGGACTTTTTTCTGGGAATTCAAAGAAATGCTATATTAATTTTGGGATCTGATGATTATAATTGTTGATGATTATATAAATAATGTATATTATTGCATTTTATATCAAGAGGTTAATGTATTTTTTATTTGTAATTGTATTGAGGAAAACTGAAAGTTATCCTCCTATTTTTCTCTTTTTTTTATTCTCTTGCAAATTTCCCTTTCCAATTTTTTGCCTTCTTAACTCCACAATATATAATGTTTTGTAGAAAATTAATAAAATTATTTAAAAATTGAAATAAAATAAAATAAAATGAGGGGCCCTCTTGATTCATTGAGTGGGAGAAGAATGTTTGAGATAAACGAACCCACACTTGCTACAATCTGAAGGTTGGGTTTACTTCTTCTGTGAAGAGCTACAAGAGAGCCAGGGGACAGAATACCCAAACCAAGCAAAGCTACACAACTGGGATGCAGAAGTTAAATAACAGAGTCTCAGTCATGCAGGTCAAGATTGTCCCAAAGATGAATCCAAAAATGAATTCAGAAGAAGCTTCTTGGGTGAGAAACGAAACATCTTCAAAGAAAAACAAAGCCCAGATGTCTCTTGAAAAAGCACCTTTGAGCAGTTCAACTTCTTACTCAGCTTGAAACGGGAACACAGCTCCGAATGTGACTCAGCTTCCCTAAAACAAACTCATCTCTTTTTCAGTAGGTAAACATTCAAGGGGGAAAAAAAATCATCCAGGAAAAGATGAAGCAAGACCCATGGTATCCCGTCTAAGAGATGCTGGCTAACATTCCAGCCAAATTCTGAGCTCACTTTAGCCATTACGAATGCAGCCAAACAAACTCCGTTGCTCGTAAAGCTGTGCAACTGTCATCAGGAAAAACCTATTCCCTTATATACTATTTTTCTAGTCTAGAAAGCCTCCCTATCATGCCCATTTTGGTGTGTGTGTGTGTGTGTGTGTGTGTGTGTGTGTGTGTGTGTGTGTGTATGGGAGATGTGAAGTCAACGTGAAATATGGGAGTCTCTCATTTTTTCCAGCTGCCCGTTTGCCAGATAGTGCAATGATCATGGCAGGTTCCCAGCTTTACAAAGTATGATGGAAGTAGTTCATTTGAGAATGCCATCTCATTCCTGGGACATTCCTTATAACATAATAAAATGTTTTAATTCCTCCGGCCTCTTTGGAAGCTAGGAACAGGAAGACTGAGAAGCCTTAAATCTCCATTTTAGGGCATTTAGCTGGACCTGTAAAGTATCAGAGTCTTTATCACATAGGACACACCCAAGCCCACATACATATATACTGGGTCTAAATGCTTCCATTTTTAAACAAAATCTTCTTCTTTTAAGGCTGATGAGAAAGTGCAAACAGGCTAAGGCTTACCTTCATCTGGAGGTTTCCGACCATTTTCCCCCTCTAGATTCTAGTGAAGTATGTGGAACAAGCCTTGCAGATCATTGGTAGGTCACAATAATTAAAATATCTTCAACTTAGAAGCTGAGAAAGTTGATGAACAAATCACTATTATCTTCCCATTCAGGGTAAAACACCAAGAGGCTCCAATATTGGATTTTTCATGGGAAGACTCTTTTCTTGGAAAATCAAACCCTCCTTTCACATTGCTCCCACGAGTGGATTAAAGTTGGCTGGTACTGATGCTGCCTAATGAGTTACAAGCCAAACCCACTTGTATCGCTAAGGCTGTTTTATTCAAGTTAACCTGTGGACTACATTTTCACGTTCCAAAGGTGAAAAGAATGTAAAAACAGCTCAGACGTAACAGTAGCTTGCCATTTTGGCAACGCACAGGTTTGTGAGTAAGCACTGATGAAGGGCCAATTTGTCAGGGAAGGAGAGAGGGAAGAGAGGAGAGAACCACTCCACTCCATAGGAGGGCTTCATTCCTATGGTGCAACACCCCTGGCTATAAATCCACATCTATCTCCAAGGAAGCTTCCCTTGGTAGGAACCAGCAGGCACCTAAGTTTCCCACCAGTCAACCTTCTTTAAGTATCCATCTGGACTTTCAAGCTTATCTAACCCTGGCATTTCCCTATACACAGGAAATCTTTCCAGACGGAATCCTGGGGAGAAACACATTGTGTTAGGAAAGATTTTGAGAACTCAACCAAAGACTACCGTATTTTTTGGAGTATAAGACGCACCTTTTTTCCTCTAAAAAGTGGCTGAAAATCTGGGTGTGTCTTATGCAAGCCTCCCCAAGGCTATTCATGCCTTTTATTTGGGGGGAAAAACGGGCCCACTTTCGCGAAAAACTGGCTGTTTGGGGGAGGCTTGCAAAGTGTAAAAAGGGCTTTTTTCCCCTTTTGAAGAGCTGTTTAGAGTGATTGATGAGAATTATGTTGGTTAAGTACTGTACCTACAGAAACCAAGATTTGTTCCAAAGGTGGCCAGTGATTTCCTTCTCCAGCACATGGGTAAATACACCTGAAAACATCTACCTACCTACCTACCTACCTACCTACCAACTCTCTCTCTCCCTACCTATCCACTATATTTCTCCCTCTCTGTTTCTCTCTCTATTTTTCTCTCCCTACCTACCTACTGTATTTCTCTCTTTCTCTCTCCCTCTACCTACCTACCTACCTACCTACCTACCTACCCTGTCTCCCTACTTACCTACCTACTGTATTTCTCTCTCTTTCTCTCCCTCTCTCTCCCTCTATCTACCTACCTACCTTTTTTTTAAAATTGCCTCTTCAAAACCTGGGTGCGTTTTATACTCCGGTGTGTCTTATACGGTATTTTGTACTTATTTTCCAATAAGACCCAGGTTCCCAGTGATGCTGACTGCTTTATGTTCAGAGTATCCAACTATGTGAGTAAAGAACAGCTACGGATCCAGCATTTATAAGACACACCTCGCCTTGTTCTCAATTTGGATCAGAGCATGGGTTTCTGCAATAAGTCTACAACTGTGCCAAGAACTAGGATCAACTGAAGTATATTCCTGTAGCAAGTCACTTGTGGAGTAAATGTAGAATTTCCCCCAGGAATAGCAGCAGCAGCAGCAGTTATTCTTATACCCTTCATCTAGATATTCTTTTGAAGAACAAGATCTGTCTTGCTGAATCATTTCTCTCAGGTTATTTCTACTTTTGCAAAATTACACATGACATAATATTCCATGGGGCTAGAATGCGATGAAACTGAGCTGCCTCACCTTGAAGCAAAATGGGCAGCAAACAAATTTGATAAATAAATACAAATTTAAAATAAACTTGTACCAGTTTCCCCCATATTAAAAGGAGGGAGAAAAAAACAGAACTGGGAGTTTTTATTTCTAATGGTCTGTTGTGGCACCCCATGCCAACAAAGCAAACAAACAAATAAACAAAAAATAAGGTGGACAGAAAGGAGAAATAATCTAAGCCAGAGTTCCCCAACTTTTTTGGGTTGGCAGCCCGAAGCAGGGATGGGGGGGGCAAGGTGGAAGAGGGGATTATTTTATGGGAAGGGCAAGAGATTGTGCGCATGTGTGCATGCACCTGTGATTTTCATGATGATGCTTGCGTGCGTGGGACCAGGAGCGCCTGTGAGACTCATGCGCGTAGGGCTGGATTGCCTGTGATGCTAATGGTGACGCTCACATGAGTGCGGTAATTCACACAGACGGATTTACGCAAACTAGCCGGCCACTCATGTAGCCCAGTCGCCGGGACCCACAGGTTGGGAACCCTTGCTCTAAACCAAGAACTCAGCAAAGATTCCTTGACAGAAAAAGACCCTTTGAAGCTATTTTCAGAAATTTTTAAAAAATGGACAAGAGATTTCTTGTACAACATTCCGTTTGCAATGCTTCACAGAGGAGTCTTGTCTCTGTTGGATCTTTTTGTTTCATTAAATTGGTGGAGAACTCTGATTTAAAATATGGTTATTTACTGTAAAAGTGTTCTGCATTCCTTCTCTTGGGAACAATTCTCCTCTAATAAAGTACAAATCTTTGATGCAAGGTTCTGTGCTGGGCTGAAAGTAGTTTTGTTAGACTTCCAAAGCCTCAGACCACAGAATCCATAAGAAATGTCCTTCTGGACCAGGTCAAAGCTTAATTTAGCATTTTGTTCCTCGCAGTGAACAGGAAATTTAAAAGGATTAAAAAGTGGAATACAAGACACAAAGGGGATTTGAAAACATCACAAAGCTAACGTTTTTCAATAATTCATTAATTGGTTATAAGTGACTGAGTATATTATATTGTTAAAAAAAGCCTGAAACCTGAAAGTGAAGATAACTATTGGTTACTTGAACAGTTTGTTTGTTTTTGTTTTGTTTTGTTGAATTTATACCCCACCCTTCTCCTTGTTAGGACCCAGGGCGGCGGACAGGCATTATTTAAAACCACAATAAATACAATATACATCATTAAAATATATTAAATTATTCAACCCGTGCTAAAACCCATTTAAAAACCCTGCCAAATTATAATTTAAGTATAAAAAGTCAGAAACGGGGGGCTATCCTAGGCTGGCTTGTTGGAATAAATGCGTCTTAAGACGTTGGCGGAAGAGGCGGAGGTCCGAGGTAGTGCCAAGGTCGGGGGGTAGGTTGTTCCAGAGGGACGGGCCCGCCACAGAGAAGGCCCTTCCCCTGGGTGTCGCCAACCGACATTGCCCAGCCGACGGCACCCGGAGAAGACCCTCTCTGTGGAAGCGGATCAGACGAAGGGATGTATGGGGCAGGAGATAGTCTCGTATATAGCTAGGCCCCGAGCCATGGAGCGATTTAAAGATGGTCATCAACACCTTGAAGCACACTCGAAAGGCCACAGGCAGCCAGTGCAGCTCGCGCAGGAGAGGTGTTATGTGGGCTTGCCTTGAGGCACCCATAATTACCCGCGCGGCCGCATTCTGTACTAACTGTAGCTTTCGAGTGCACCTCAAGGGGAGCCCCATGTAGAGAGCATTACAGTAATCCAGCCGGGATGTCACAAGCGCTTGAGTGACTGTGCGAAGGGCCCCCCGGTCCAGTAAGGGGCGCAACTGGCATATCAGGCGTACCTGATAAAACGCCCCCCTGGCCACGGCCGCCACATGGTCCTCCATGGACAGCCGGGAATCCAGGAGGACGCCCAAGTTGCGTGCCCTCTCCACGGGGGCCAGTTGTTCGCCCCCAATGGGCAGTGTTGGACTTATCTGGCTGAACCGGGGTCATCATCATCATCATCATCATTTAATACTTATAAACCGCTCCCTCTCCCCATGGGGACTCGGGGCGGTGCACAGGTAGAATAAAAAACAGTAAAAAACATACAAACATCAATAAAATATACAAACAATTTAAAAGCCAAATTAAACTCAGCCTGTGCTAAAATCCCATTTAACTAACTAAACTAAAATTTACCCAGTAAAGCCCCAAGACAGGGGGACTATCCCAGGCCGGCCAGACGGAAAAAGTAAGTTTTTAATTTAAGACGGAAGGAGCGGAGGTCCGTGGTTGTCCTAATATCGGGGGGAAGGTCGTTCCAGAGGGCCGGGCCCGCCACAGAGAGAGCCCTTCCCCTGGGTGTCGCCCGCTGACACAGTCTAGTGGACGGCACCCGGAGAAGTCCCTCTCTGTGGGAGCGAATCGGCCGTGAGGATGTATGAGGCAGGATCCGATCCCGCAGATAGCTAGGTCCCGAGCCATGGAGCGCTTTAAAGATGATAATTAACACCTTGAAGCGCACCCGGAAGACGACAGGTAGCCAGTGCAGCTTGCGCAGGAGCGGTGTTACATGGGTAGACCTTGCGGCCCCCATAATTGCTCACGCGGCTGCATTCTGGACTAGCTGAAGTCTCCGGGTGCACCTCAAGGGAAGCCCCATGTAGAGAGAGTTGCAATAGTCCAGTCGGGATGTCACGAGCGCATGAGTGACTGTGTGAAGGGCGTCCCGATCCAATAGGGGGCGCAATTGGCGAACCAGGCGAACCTGGTAAAACGCCCTCCTGGCCACGGCCGTCACTTGATCTTCCATGGACAGCCGGACATCCAGGAGGACACCCAAATTGCGCGCCCCATCCACAGGGGCAAGATGTTCGCCCCCTATGGCCAGCGATGGAGTGAGCTGGTTGAATCGGGCGGCCGGAAACCACAGCCACTCGGTCTTGGTCGGGTTGAGCCTGAGTCCGTTACTTCCCATCCAGATCCGTACGGCTTCCAGGCACTGGCACATCACCGCTACGGCATCGTTGGGGTGGTTTGGGGTAGATATATACAACTGAGTATCATCAGCGTATAGATGGTACTCTACCCCAAAACCACGGATGATCTCACCCAGCGGCTTCATGTATGTGTTGAACAGGAGGGGCGAGAGGACCGACCCCTGAGGCACCCCACATACGAGGGGTCTCGCAGTCGACCTCTGCCCCCCTGCCAACACAAATTGCGATCGGCCAGAGAGGTAGGAGGAGAACCACCGTAAAACGGTGCCTCCCACCCCCAACCCCCCCAGCCGATGCAATAGGATACCATGGTCGATGGTATCGAAAGCCGCCGAGAGGTCTAATAGGACCAGGATGGAGGAACATCCCCCATCTCTGGCCCTCCAGAGATCATCAACCAACGCGACCAATGCCGTCTCGGTGCTATGCCCGGGCCGAAAGCCGGACTGGCGCGGATCTAGATAATCAACTTCCTCCAGGTGACGGGGAAACTGTTGTGCCACCACACTCTCAACAACCTTCGCCAAAAAGGGAAGGTTGGAGACTGGACGGTAGTTGTTCAAAACAGCTGGATCCAAAGAGGGCTTCTTAAGGAGGGGCCTCACCATCGCTTCTTTTAGGGAAGCAGGCAAGGAACCCTCACTTAAGGATGCGTTGACAACCTCTTGGAGCCAGCCTCGTGTCACCTCCCAGGATGCCAGTACAAGCCAGGAGGGACACGGGTCCAATAAACATGTGGTGGCTTGCAGTCGCCCACGTAACCTGTCCATATCCTCGGAAGTAACGGAGTCAAACTCCTCCCAAACAAGATCTGTCTCGTGGCATCCCACTGGGCCATGAATGGGGGCTAGCTCGTTCTGTATCTGAGCGATTTTCTCCTGCAGAAAAGTCACAAATTCCTCTGCTCTACCCTGTAACGGGGCTTCCCGCACCCTCTGTTGAAGGAGGGAGCGGGTCACCCTAAACAGGGCGGCAGGGCGGTTTTCTGCGGATGCTATGAGAGTAGCACAATGATGGCGTTTGGCTACTCTCAGCGCCACAATGTAAGTCCGTAAATGGGCTCTTACCTGTGTCCGGTCAGATTCAGAACGGGTAGACCTCCATCTTCCCTCTAGGCATCTCTTGCGGCGTTTCATCACCCGCAGCTCCTCGGTAAACCAAGGAGCCAGGGTGTTTCGCCGCCACAAGAGAGGCCGCAAGGGCGCGACCCGAGCCAACGCTCCCGTGGTCGCAATATTCCATGCGGCCACGAGGTCCTCCATCGGGGCGCGGGTCAGGGGTACAGGAACTGGCCCAAGCACCGTTTGGAACCCCTCTGGGTCCATCAGGCGCCTGGGGCGGAACCAGATTGGTGACTCAGGTTCCGCCTCCCCGCGGAGGGGAGCAGCGGTCGGAAAGTCGAGCCGGAGAAGTGAGTGGTCTGTCCATGACAAGGGTGTGATGACTATATCCCCTATACCCAGATCACTCTTCCATTGGCCAGAGACAAAGATGAGATCCGGTGTATGTCCACCCTCGTGAGTGGGGCCTTGAATTAGTTGGGTCAGGTCCATGGCCGTCATGGAAGCCATGAACTCCCGAGCCACCTCGGATGATTCGCCCACCGATGGCAGATTAAAGTCCCCCATGACTAAAAGTCTGGGGGTCTCAACTGCCACCGTAGCTATCACCTCGAGGAGCTCGAGCAGGGCTGCTGCTACATAGCGGGGAGCCAGGTATACAACCAGCAAGCCCAACTGCCTCCCTAGGCCCCACTTCACACAGAGGGACTCACAACCGGTAGTCTGTGGCACAATGGTCTCTCTCGGTTCAAGACCTTCCTTTACAATGACCGCTACCCCACCGCCCCTACCTAGGGCCCGGGGCTGATGAAACGCGCGGTAACCTGGTGGGCACATTTCAACGAGGGGGAGTCCACCCTCGTGGCCCAACCAGGTCTCCGCAATTCCCACCAGGTCCGGCTCCCCCTCTGACACAAGGTCATGAACGAGGGGGGCTTTGTTGGCAACGGACCTGGCGTTGCAGAACATCAGCCGCAGGCCCTGGCTCTGTACTCCCTGGCCACCTAGCCTGCGGGGGTTGAGGCACTTGACCGCTTGAAGCCAACGGCTTCGCGCCCCCAACCGGGAGGATAACATTTGTCTCCCCTCGGATCTGCCTCTCCCCACGACCTTTTGGATGGGAATGCCCTCTGTCGGAACGACTTGAGTCTCCCCCCTCCTAACCGAACCTTCCGCTACCCTCCGTCGCCCGCTGGCCTGGCCCTCTCTTCCCTCACCCGCCTCTACCTGTCTATCCCCTCTCCCCTCCCTGGTACCCCCTAAAATAGACATTAATATAAAAATTAAAAAAACCCTAAGACCACGCTTCTTCCACCTCTCCAGATTAATAAATCCTTCATCAAGGTGTGCCCTCGTTAGAGCGGAGGGCCAAACCTGCGAGAGCGGGGACTCTCGCAGTCGTAACAGGTCTAGCTTGGAATACATAATATAGATAAATAATTAAATAAATAAATAAATAATTATATATAGATACAATGTAGAGCAGTTAAATACATAAAAGCATGGGTCAAAGATTTTAAAAAGCATCGTTAGCAATCATTTAAGGTGTAATAAATAGATGTTAAAAAGTAATAAATAGATGTTAAATATCAGTTAATAGATTAAGTGCATCAGTGAGGGATATAGTCCAGCTGAAGCGTTCCAGATCTTTCCCTAGGAAGGATTAAAAAGGTCTTAGAGAAATGTCCGTAGGTCGAAAGATCTTAGTGGTTGCTTTCAGTGTTAAAAGGTCTATAGGCAGGATCATACATTTGGGACCATCAGCGCCGGCAGAAAATCTGTCCTCCAGTTGGAAAAGAAAGCCTCTCGTGTCCAGGAGAGAAGGGCAAGGCCAGAGCCAGCCGTACTTCCCCCTCCCGGCTGGCCTAGCCCGGGGACTGGAGACACCACCATTCTCCTCTCCAGTCTCGGCTTGCTCTCAAAGGCCTCTCCCCACGACTGGTCACAGCGTCTGGGGGTAAACTCCCTCCTCTCCCGGCCGGGGCTTCTACGCTTCCTGGTCTCCAGGGGCTCGCCCACACGAACGGCCCTCTGCCTTTGCAGGACGCCGCAGGGACGCCGAAGATGTCGGCCTCCACCCTGGCGCTCCCACCGAGTTAAGCAACCATCCCCAGGGCGCCAACCTCCATTTTGGCTCTCTCACAGCCACCTCCACCGCCATTGCGCCGCTGGTCTCCGTGGCGGCCCTCTCACCGCCGCCTCCGCACCTAAGTCCATCCTCCCGGCCCTCCAGGGCCTCCAGGCTCTCTGGCGTCCAGGCTCTCTCACAGCCGGCATCCAGGCTCTCTCCAGGCTCTCCGGCATCCAGGCTCTCTCACAGCCACCTCCGCCGTCGAGCCGCTGGTCTCCGTGGCGGCACTCTCACCGCCGCCACCTCCGCACCTGAGTTCGTCTTCCCGGCCGTCCAGGCCCTCCGGCATCCAGGCGCACGGCCAACTTCCACCGCCATCCCATGGACGCCGGGGACGCCGACCTCCGGTCCGGCGCTCACACCGCCGCCGCCGCCGTCATTGCCACCTCAGCACAGACCTCACCCTAAAATCCAGGTGGGTCCCTCTCCGATCCCAGCCCTCAAAAATAATAATATTTTCGGGGTGCCGGAAACCACAGCCACTCGGTCTTGGACGGGTTGAGTTTGAGTTTGTTACTATCCATCCAGACCCGTACGGCCTCCAAACACTGGGACAGCACCTTCATGGCATCATTGGGGTGGTTTGGGGTGGATATGTACAGCTGGGTGTCATCAGCATACCAATGGTATTCCACCCCAAAACCACGGATGATCTCACCCAGCGGCTTCATGTAGGTGTTGAACAGAAGTGGCGAGAGGACCGGCCCCTGAGGGACCCCACATATGAGGGGTCTCGGAGACGACCTCTGCCCTCCTGCCAACACCCATTGCGACCGACCAGAGAGGTAGGACGAGAACCACTGTAGAACGGTACCTCTCAGCCCGAACCCCCCCAATCGGTGCAATAAGATACCATGGTCGATGGTATCAAAAGCCGTTGAGAGGTCTAATAGGACCAGGATAGAGGAGCAACCTCTATCCCGTGTCCTCCAGAGATCATCGACCAACGCGACCAATGCCGTCTCGGTGCTGTGACCGGGCCGGAAGCCGGACTGGCGCGGGTCTAGATAATCATGTTGCTTGTGATGAACAAGATTAGTCTTTAGGTAATGAGATAAGAATGTTATACAAGAACCATAAAAGTTTGTTTCATTCTTGGGTGAACAGGCTGGTAAAAATAAAGTGACTAGAAATAGTCCTCGACTTACAATAGCTCATTTAGTGACCATTCAACATTACAACTTACATTTACAACTGTTACAGCATCCCCATGGTCACGTGATCAAAATTCAGATGCTTGGTAACTGACTCATATTTACGACGATTGTGGCATCGTGGGTCATGCAAGCACCTTGTGCGACCTTCTGACAAACAAAGTCAGTGGGGAAGCCAAGTTAATTTAACCACTGTGTTGTTCACTTAACAACTGCAGGGATTCATTGAACAACTGTAATTACTGCTATTATGTACCAAAAATTAAGGAAAGATATAGAAGTCAAGCTACAAAACCATTCACACAGCAAAAGACCCTTCAGATGCCTCTCACAGAAATTAAAAGAAAAATGCTACAATAATTCCAAGAATGAATTAATATTATAAATGTTTTCATAAAGGACAGTCAGATTCTCTCCGGCAGGTTGGTTATGAAAGGGGCAGAGATCCTCTTGTTTAAAATCTTGATTATTTCGAGAACAACTCAATTTCGAAAATAATAGCTCACAATTAAGAAAGGGGTCAATTTTATTTCTTATTTCCTTTTAAATACACTTATTTCTCGACCAACATGCTATTGCAGTGGTTCAATCCAAATTTTTGCAACTGCTCTTTGCCATACCCTTGATTGTTCTGTTCTTTTAAAGTTAAACCATTTGTTTTGTTGCATGTTCCCACGCTTGCTTTCAGAAGAATTTCACACAGGTTTCTTCCTCTTTTGCTATTGCAAGCTAGTTTTATAGAACCTGCATATCATTTTAGGATTGGAGTTAGCCTTTGGTGTTGTTAGTTGCAAAGTCGTGTCCAACCCATCGTGATCCCATGGACAATGTTCCTCCAGGCCTTTCTGTCCTCTACCATACCACAGAGTCCATTTAAGATCATGCCCACTGCTTCAGTGACTCATCCAGCCACTTCATTCTCTGTTGTCCCCTTCTTCTTTTGCCCTCAATCTTTCCCAGCATTACGCTCTTCTCCAGTGAGTCCTTCCTTCTCATTAGGTGGCCAAAATATTTGAGTTTCATCTTCAGGATCTGGCTTTCTAAGGAGCAGTCAGGGTTGATCTCCTCTAGGACTGACCGGTTTGATCACCTTGCAGTCCAAGCAACTCACAGGAGTCTTCTCCAGCACCATAGTTCAAAGGCCTCCATTCTTTGGCGCTCAGCCTTTCTTATGGTCCAACTTTCACAGCCATACATTGCAACTGGGAAAACCATAGCTTTGAGTATATGTACTTTTGTTGGCAGAGTGATATCTCTGCTTTTTAGTATGTTGTCTAGATTTGCCATAGCATTCCTCCCCAGGAGCAAGCGTCTTTTAACTTCTTGGCTGCAGTCCCCTTCTGTGGTTATCTTGGAGCCCAGGAAAGTTAAATCTGCCACTACCTCCATTTCTTCCCCATTTATTTGCCAGGAATAGACCAGACCTAGACTACAGTTAGCCTAGAGTTAGCCTACACGTAAATTAATTGCAGCATGAGTATCTAGGTTCCAGGGGTGGGTTCCTGCCAGTTCTAACCTCTTCTACAGAAGAGGTTCCACAAATCTACAGTGCTGTTTAGAACCAGTTCCAGCTCCCACCCCCCGCCCATCCGCACATCATCAAGTTGAAGAGCGAGAGGAGGAATTCTGGGAGTTGAAGTCCACAAGTCTTAAAGCTGTCAAGTTTGAACACCCGTGGGTTTTTTTTTTTTCTAAAGGGTTAGGGGTGCAAGGGTCTTGTAATTTGACAGCTTTAAGACTTGCCTGCTTCAAATGCCAGAATTTTTGAGCCAACATTTTGGTTGCTAAGCAAGAGCGTTGTTAAGTGAATTTCACTATATTTTACAAGTTGGCCATGCCCACCCAGTCACATGACTGCCAAGCCACTCCCACCCAGTCACATGTCCAGCAAGCCACTCCCACAAAGCAGGCCACACCTACAGAAGAGGTTCTAAAAAAATTTGAAACCCACCACTGCTAGGTTCTCATCTAGGCTCAACTCAGTTAATGGTACAATCCTATTTTGCAATTTTTGCAGCCACTGAGCTATAATTTTGAATGATGCTTTAAGTGGATTGGCACACTATAAATATACGTATATGCGCCACACAGGCTTGTTTCATTGAAACAAACCTTGAAATATTACACCCAAACCTCTGATAGAAAAGCCAAGAATCCAACCACGTTTAACGGAGTAGCTGCTTTTTCCAATGGGATCTTCTTTCCCTTGCATGCATGTGCATTTTTCATCTAGATGACTGTTGGATTTTCCGTGTTTTATTTCTTTCTTTCGCTTGCAAACACTGTCTCTAAATACAAAAGCTTCTGCAGAGCATTGATTGGCCTTCCAGCACTCTCAAGGGAAGACTGAAGTTATAACATTTAACTGAAACATATATATATATATATATATATATATATATATATATATATATATATATATATATATATATATATATATATATATATATATATATATATATATATTTAGAGAGAGAGAGAAGAGCAGCTTCAGGGTTGCTTAATGCTCTCCTTTGACTGAAGGGAGAGCAAAGAAAAGTTCACCCACCTGCATATAAAGCTGAGATGGTTGTTAAGCAACATTAGACACATCTTCTGGGGCTATTTTGTTTATTCATTAGATTTCGAGACTGCCCAACTCCAAAAACACACTGGATGGCTCACAATATCTTAAAGAATATATATGCATGCATGCATGCATGCATCCATCCATCCATCCATACATACACATCCATCCATCCATACACACACACACACACACACACACACACACACACACGTAATGGTATCCTATTATCTTCACTATTGGTTCAGCAGCAGAAACGCCAACATCTGGGCATGCACAGAACCTCATGTGCATGCGCAGATGGTCCTTGATGACGGCTGGGTGGGTAGGCGGAGTCTTGCGCCACCACCACTACCGGTTCACCCTAACCAGTGCAAACCAGCAACATACCACCTCTGATATATATAAGAATAATTATGGAAGCCATCGAAATAGAGAAACACCCCCACAACATGAATAAACGTGATGATGCCTCCCGCCTACCAGACATCTGGAAACCAGTTCTAGTCAACAAACAAGCCCCACCCACTACCCAGGCTGTTACAATACAGAAGAACAAAGAACACACAGCCAGCACCAATCAGCACCAATATACCAATCATGATACAACTACACAGCCAATCAACCCACTCACAGCAACAAAGCCAGCACTCCAACCCCCCCACCAAGACTTATAGAAACACAGCAGCTTCAAAGCCAAAAACACCAGCCTAAAGATGGCGAGTGAGACCTCGCCGAAATGTTGCCAAGACCAGCATATATACATACATACATACATACATACATACATACATACATACATACATACATACATGATTGCTCAGAGAAAAGGGCAGGTAGTCCTTAACTTATGGCAGTTCATTTTGTGACTGATCATAGTTACAATATTTTTTCATACTTATGACCATTGTGGCATCCTCATCATCACATGATCAAAATCCAGAGGCTTGGCAACCGACATAGGGTGGTTGCAGTATCCTGGGGTCGTGTGATCACCTTTTGCAACTTTTTGATGAGCAAATTCAACAGGGAATCCCGATTCACTGAACAACCATGTTACCAACTTAAGAACTTCAGTGTTTCACTTAACAACTGTGGCAGGAAAGGTCATAAAATGGGGCAAAATTCACTTAACAAATGTCTCACTTAGCAACAGAAAATTGGGGCTCAATTGTGGTCATAAATAGAGGACTACCTGTATGTAAATAATATTCAAGAAGAAAATCACCCATGGCTCTACAAATACTCTACCTCTAGCCTGGGATGAAAAATAAGTCTTAGGAGACATCATTCTTCTCAGGCTACAGGTAGGGTATTTGTAGAGCCACGGGTGATTACAATTATTTGAAGACTTTGGAGACTTCAATTTTATGATTCAGTTTTGATAAGAAGTGTTTGCTTCTTTCACTTTTTTTTTTAAAATACATCTTCTGGCAATGTATTCAAAGGCTGTTTATGGCCTCTGTGGTCCAGGTCATGATATGCTGGCTTTAATGTGTACAGTTCTCACTTCAAAGAAAAAGAACATGATAAATGTAGTAAAAATAGATTTACTTTATATTGCTAAGTGAATTTTTTTAAAAAAGAAAACAATGCTCTTCTGGGCCCATATTGCCTCCAAAAGAAGAAGAAAAAAACCAAGTTTGCTTGATTTTATTTCATATCACCTTTACAATGATATAGCCACTTCTGTGTCATCATTTGGGATAATAAAGTGGTAATGATTTTGAAGTTTGGTCATTCCTGTTTCCCTCACTCTTTTTCCAAAGACCAAAAATCAAGCTTGCTACCAGTGTTTCTCAACCTCGTCTACTTTAAGATGGGTGGATTTCAATTCCCAGAATTCTCCAGCCAGCTTTGTTGGCAAGATAATTTTGGGAGTTGAAGTCCACTCATCCTAAAGTTGCCAAGGTGGAAAAACACTGCTTTTTTGAGACGAGACTGTCAGAGATGGAATAGGATCTCCTGCTTGAGTAGGAGGCTGGACTAAAAGACCTCCAAGGTCCCTTCCAGCTCTATTCTGATTTTGCTTACTTATATCTGAGGGCACTTGTTTCTAAACAGAGAAGATGTCAAGTTATACACAATTTCAAGAAAATAAAGCTATAAGTAATTCTCAACTTATTATCATAACTGAACCCAAAATTTCAGTTGTTAATTGAAACAGTTATTAAGTGAATTTTGCCCTATGTTATGACCTTTATATGACCCATGGTGACACAGTGGTTAGAATACAATATTGTAGCGTAATTCTTCAGACTGCCAGCAGTTCCATTCTTACTGGCTCAAGGTTGACTTAGCCTTCCATTCTTCCGAGGTCAGTAAAGTAAGAATCCAGATTGTTGGGGGCAATATGGTGACTATAAACTGCATAGAGAGGGATGCAAAGCATATAATTCTAAGTGCTATTGATTTCTTGCCACTGTTGTTAAGTAAATCAGTGCAGTTGTTAAGTTAGTAACACATTTGTTAAGTGAATCTGGTTTCCTCATTGGGCTTGCTTGTCAGAAGATCACAAAAGGTGATCATATGACCCCTGAACACTGCAGCCATCATAAGTATAAGTCAGTTGCCAAGCATCTGAATTTTGATCATGTGACTATGGAGATTCTGCAATGGTCATAAGTCTGAAAAATGGTCATAGGTCACTTTTTCAGTGCCATTGTAACTTTGAACTGTCACTAAACAAACTGTTGTAAATTGAAGACTACCTATATTAGCAGATGAGATGAATAATTGTGGACAACTGGTTTCAAATTCTTAATATAAGTACTGTTTGCATGTTGTGTCTTTTTATGCACACTAGAAGCATATGCACCAAAGACAAATTCCTTGTATGTCCAATCACACTTGACCAATAAAGAATTATATTCTGCTCTGCTCTGCTCTGCTCTGCTCTGCTCTGCTCTAATCTATTCTATTCTATTCTATTCTATTCTATTCTATTCTATTCTGGTAGGCACATGGAGAGACTTTTCCTACTACCTTATTACTAGAAAGATTTGGGTGAAGCAGGAATAAATCCCCAGGGACTGTAGTCATAACTGTGATAGCAAAGTTTTAGCAAAGATATTTGATAACCCCCTTGGCCAAATAACTGCCTTAAAATTCTTAAGGATGCTACGATTATCAACATTAGGCTTTGGAACTCTTGCCTATCGATCCATCACTCTTCAAAGAAGTATTCCAGTGAATTTCTCTGTGGATGCAATATAACAACTGTCTGAGAACTCCTGACTGCCACAAAGAAGGGGAGGTCAATCTATTCTCCAAAGCACCTGAAGGCAGGAGAGGAACCAATGGATAGAAATCAATCAAAGAGAAAAGCAAACTGGAATTAAGGAGAATCTTCCTAACAGTGAGAACAATTAATCAGTGGAACAGTTTGCCTCCAGAAGTTGTGGGTGCTCCAACACTGGAAGTCTTTAAGAAGAGATTGAACAACCATTTGTCTGAAATATGATAGGGTTTCTTGTCTGAGTAGGGAGGTTGGACTAAAAGATGCCCAAGGTCCCTTCCAACTCTGTTATTCCGCCTGATGTTTTTACCAAATGACATTGTGTAGTGTTATAAAAAACAATTGTTGTTACACATGAATATACATACTGTAAATTAAATACACATTTACACTGTACAATCGAGCACATGCCTTGTCAAGATCATCCACTGAAAACCATAGGAATGTAATCCACGTGGACTACTTCCTTTTCTCCTGAATGTTAACTTATCAATATTAAAATAAAAACTTGGTCATTCAACCTTCTGCTATTCCCTTTGGATAGTGAAGTGACCCAAGGTGAGAGGAGAATCAACATTTGGTAACAGAGGATAATAATAAACTCCAGAAATATGGTAAACAAAAGCAATAGTCTTCACAAAAAGTTCACTGCCAGCTTTTTCTCTGTGTGTTAAGTCAATCACATTGAACAAAATCAGATGAGTTCTCTTAGCCTTGAAATTAAGACATAACATACAAATCACAGTGATATATACTTAATGTTGCATGCATCATGTATCATTGTCACCATAATATCATTCATATTATTTTGTGTCTTGGGGTCGGTGGCAAGCATGTAATTTGAATAGTTCGCATAATGATGTCATCATGCATGTCATGTGGAAATAAAATGGTGGGAAGCTTCAGCCTACTTGCCAAAACTCCCCAAAAAGAATACAATTATTTTGAGTGCTTTTTAACTTGTAGGAAGCTCATCCAGAAAGCACAGAGGAAAAAGCTTTCATTCTTCAGAAAGTCCAAAGGGATGACTTTTGACTCTTATGTAATTGCCCAATTTCTTCAAAAGTTCATGAAAAACTAATAATTGAATGAGCATAGTCATCAGATCCTGATCTGACATTTGACATTGTATAAAAGTAAAAAAAAAAAAGGACTCTGCTTGAGGAAATATTTTTCAACTTAGTTCTCCAGATATGTTCCTAACTTCTTTACGATGTACAGTATCTAAACTTTTAATTGGGTCTCCTTGAAAACCATTCAGTCTATATTTATTATAGTTTCCTTGTAATCTCAAGGTGTACTGATAATGATGTTCTACATTTAAAGATAATTTTGGACTCCATGAATGCTAGAGTTTGGTGCTATTTTTAACACCTTTTTTTTCTTCCAGTGGCTCTGGACCCACTGGTTCTTTGAGAGAGCTTTGAGCGATTGAGTTGAAAATAGTTGGCCCATTATGCTTTTGAAGACATCAGAAATATTCCTATGCAGTGCGTAACTGGGAATTCATCTTCCAATCAAACTCTGGGTTCCTAGTCTCACAACATGTTGGGTTCTTTCAGAAAGGACTGTTCCAGACTCCTAGTCTCCATTATTATATCTGGAAATTTTGCAATGCCTGCAGCCTGGCTAAATTACATACATTGCCTTCTGTTTTTGTGAGGGAACATTACGAAAATAGTCCCCTGCACCAGTGTATACAACCATTCATTTAGTGACCATTCCAAGTTACAACAACATTGAAAAACGTGATTCACTACCATTTTTTTCACACTTAAGACCATTGCATAGTCAAAATCTGAACACTGACAACTGGCATGTATTTATGAAATTGCAATATCCTGGTGTGATGAGAACACCTTTTGCGATCCTCTGACAAGCAAAATCAACAGGGCAGCCAGATTCACTTAACAACCATGTAACTATACAATACAATACAATAGCAGAGTTGGAGGGGACCTTGGAGGTCAACTAGTCCAACCCCCTGCCTAGGCAGGAAACCCTATACCATTTCAGACAAATGGCTATCCAACATCTTCTTGAAGACTTCCGGTGTTGGGGCATTCACAACTTCTGGAGGCAAGCTGTTCCACTGATTAATTGTCCTAACTGTCAGGGCATTTCTCCTCAGTTGTAAGTTGCTTCTCTCCTTGATTAGTTTCCACCCATTGCTTCTTGTTCTGCCCTCAGGTGCTTTGGAGAATAGTTTGACTCCCTCTTCTTTGTGGCACCCTCTGAGATATTGGAACACTGCTATCATGTCTCCCCTAGTCCTTCTTTTCATTAAACTAGACATACCCAGTTCCTGCAACCGTTCTTCATATGTTTTAGCCTCCAGTCCCCTAATCATCTTTGTTGCTCTTCTCTGCACTCTTTCTAGAGTCTCCACATCTTTTCTACATCGTGGTGACCAAAACTGAATGCAGTATTCCAAGTGTGGCCTTACCAAGGCATTATAAAGTGGTATTAACACTTCCCGTGATCTTGTTAATACCACTTTATAATGCCTTGGTAAGGCCACACTAAGTTAACAACTCCCGTGATTCACTTAATAATTGTGGCTACCAAGGTCGACACTCCCTTAACAACTGTCTTGATTAGGAACAGATATTTTGGGCTCAATTTTGGACATCAGTTGAGGACTACCTGTATGTTCTTGTAATGACGGTTAGTCGTGTACATTAATTAGATGCTCTTTTTAATGCTCTCTATGGGGAATTCCAGATTATTTTTATTTATTTTCATCCATCCTCTCATGAAGAAATTTCCTGTCCAATTTTATGCCTTTAGATTCATCATCTTTCTCTATTTTCAACTGCAGTATTGCATTAATTTCTTTCCTTTTAGCTTCATTTTTTTTAAAAAATGTGTTTTACCTGCATCTCACTGCTGGTGCTGTGGTCATAACAATGATTTGATTTGTTCTGAAAGACAGTAGTGTCTCCCAAGTAGATTAAATTCCTCTAACACAGTCTAGAAAGACTTGAAGTAGTGTAATGCTGGCTTTAGGGTATATGCTATCATCTTTGACTTATGTTGTGCTGCCAACTCCCTATTATTGTCAAACAGTGACAAAAGTCACAGTAGACGACAGCATGTGTTCACCCTTTATTGGGCTTAGATGTATTTGAGGGCTGGTTTGTATTTAAATGTGAAACCAAGAAATCTGATAATTCTGTCCAGATATTCACCATATTCTAAAACATATTCATTACTCCATAGCAGAAGGTGAACTTCAGCACTCTTGCATTTTTTTTTTGAGTTTATCCCTCTCCCTTTGCCAAGAAAGAAGCCATCCTAGAAAAGTATTGTGTGTATATTCCGGTTTATGTGCATATCTATATGCAGGTGTACACACAAACATGCACGCTTGTACCCGGGGTGAAATTTGAAATCAGACCCGTTCGGACGAACTGGTAGGGACAATTTGAATCGGAACAGGGCAGCAGCTACACATGCACACCCCATTGCCTACTGGTGCTGCTCGCCGCCGGACCCAGCCAGGAGAATGGCAGTAGCCAAAGGGATGGTGTAGCAGCAAAGCTGCTCAGAAAGCAGCTGCTGGATGCAGTCTTTAAGGTACGATTCCGGGAGGGACGGGTGACCATAAAGGGAAAGACTGTGGCCAGTGGCTGCCTTCTGAGCTGTGAAGGGAGGGAGAAAGGTTCGGCTTCTCTCTGCCACAGCATTCAACGTGGCTGCTTTTGTCCTCCTTCTCAGGTTCATACACACATAGCAAACATGAGAAGGAGGCGAGAAGTAGCCAGGTTGAATGCTAGAAGACTGCTGTTCGAACTTTTCTGTCAGTTCTGTGGGTGTGGCTTGGTGAGCGTGGCTTAGTGGATTATCATGAGTGATGTAAATTGGCCACACCCACTCAGTCACATGACCCCCCCACACACACACACACCAAACCATACCCATCAAGCCACACCCACAGAACCCGTAAGGGGAAAAAAAATGAATTTCACCATTGGCTACACACATGCATAAATGTACAGACACAGGGTCATAGTCACTTGTATTTAGAGTAAACCAATTTCATTGTAATTTTATTACAATATTATTACAATGACAGTAAAGATTATTATTATTATTATTAAACAGAACTTTATTCTACTGTAAAGTTACAATCAAGCAAATCACCTTTCGGCAGAAAAATAAGAACTCGTTTTATTTATTTATTTATTTATTTATTTATTTATTTATTTATTTATTTATTTATTTATTTATTTATTTATTTATTTATTTATTTATTTATTTATTTATTAATTATTTATTTATTTATTTATTTATTTATTTATTTATTTAATTCATATTTATATCCCGCACCCATCTCCCACAGAGGGACCCAGGGCGGTGCACAGGAAAATTAAAAACAAATACAAATATACAAAATACTCCTAAAAACTAATTTAACCCTGTGCTAAAACATAATTAAAACCCCCAGATTAAAACTTTGATCAACTAATACTCAGTTTGGTATCGGGTAGTTCATGCCAGGCTGGTAGATGGAAAAAATGCATTTTTAAGCGCTGGCGGAACAGGCGGAGGTCCGAGATGACACGGATTTCGGGAGGTAGGTTGTTCCAGAGGGTTGGGCCCACCACAGGGTTGGGCCCACCACCATATGTATGTTTATTATAAACATACGTATATCTCTGAAAGAAAGACACATAAACACATAAGCCCCTATATGTTTTTGCTTTTTTCTCTGTTTAAAGGCAACCCTCAATTTAACAGGCCAGTGATGGTCAAGAGAGCATCTATTCATTAATTCATATACATTTATTTATTAATATAAATAATATCAGTTATTGATTATATTCATATAGTTATCAATGTAAGAACAATGTATTAATATCAATAAGAATTCAGATGAATTCAGTCGGTGTGAAATGAAGGTAAAATAATTTGCATAAACCTCTTTCTAAGCTGATAGGAGAAGCTTACCATAGTTGTGTGGGTAGGCTGAGAAGTAATCACAATAAAGTAATGCCAAAGATGATGCATTTAATTCTTTTAAAGTTGGGTGACATATTTGTTTTTTTTCAAGAGGGTTAGCTGAGTTGGTTTGTGGGTTTAAAGTAGCTGACCGATCAATAGAGACAGTCTCCAGCCTTAGGCTGACAAGCTTGAAAGGGACAACACAGAAAGAAAACAAGGATAAGGGTGGGGAAAGGAATAATATTATTTGGGTTACCAATTCTTGACATGTAATGACCAGATGGAATTTCACCATGTTGCGTCCCGTGAACTGAATCTCATACAGGAGGCAAGAGATCCTAAATCTAGACTAGTTCACTCATTTATTCAAATAGGAAATAACATACCTGTTCCCATTTGAGAGGGTGATGATGATGATGAAATATCCATTCAGTCATGGCAAACTCTTGGCAGTTCTCTGGGCCAAATACAATACAATACAATACAATAGCAGAATTGGAAGGGACCTTGGAGGTCATCCAAGGTTTATTGGACCCGTGTCCCTCCTGGCTTGTACTGGCATCCTGGGAGGTTACACGAGGCTGGCTCCAGGAAGTAGTGAATGCTTCTTTGAGCGAGGGGTTCTTGCCTACCGTCTTGAAAGAGGTGGTGGTGAGGCCCCTCCTCAAGAAGCCTTCCCTGGACCCAGCACTGTTAGTTAATTATCGTCCAGTCTCCAACCTTCACTTTTTGGTGAAGGTTGTAGAGAGTGTGGTGGCACCACCTGGAGGACACAGAACTGAGACGGCATTGGTCGTGTTGGTGGATGATCTCTGGAGGGCCAGAGATGGGGGTTGTTCTTCCATCCTGGTCCTATTAGATCCCTCGGCGGCTTTTGATACCACCGACCATGGTATCTTATTGCATCGACTGGAGGGGTTGGGGGTGAGGGGCACCGTTTTACGGTGGTTCTCCTCCTACCTTGCCGGTCAATTGCAATTTGTGTTGGCAGGGGGGCAGAGGTCGACCTCGAGACCTCTCGCATGTGGGGTGCCTCAGGGGTCGGTCCTCTCGCCGCTCCTGTTCAACACATACATGAAGTCGCTGGGCGAGATCATCCGTGGCTTTGGGGTAGAGTACCATCTGTACGCTGACGATACGCAGCTGTACGTGTGTACCCCAAACCACCCCAATGATGCCGTTGAAGTGATGTCCCGGTGTCTGGAAGCCGTGCGGGTCTGGATAGGAAGGAACAGACTAAATATTTAAATATTTCATTAAATATTTTATTAAATTTATATCCCGCCCTTCTCCAAGCGGACCCAGGGTGGCGCACAGGAATGTTAAAATACATATAAAACATATAAAAGACTCAGGCTCAACACGTCCAAGACCGAGTGGCTGTGATTTCCGGCATCCCAGTACAACCAGTTGACTCCATCACTGGCCATAGGGGGTGAACACCTAGCCCCCGTGGATAGGGCACGCAACTTGGGTGTCCTCCTGGATACCCGGCTGTCTATGGAAGACCAAGTGACAGCCGTGGCCAGGAGGGCGTTCTACCAGGCTCGCCTGGTACGCCAGTTGCGTCCCTTATTGGACCGGGACGCCCTTCGCACAGTCACTCATGCGCTCATCACATCCCGGCTAGACTACTGCAATGCTCTCTACATGGGGCTTCCCTTGGGGTGCACCTGAAGACTACAGCTAGTCCAGAATGCAGCCGCGCAGGCAGTTTTGGGAGCCTCGAGGTTCTCCCATGTAACACCGCTCCTGCGTGAGCTGCACTGGCTGCCTGTGGCCTTTCGGGTGCGCTTCAAGGTGCTGACCACCATCTTTAAAGCACTCCATGGCATGGGACCTAGTTATTTGCGGGATCGCATCCTGCCTCATGCATCCCTTCGGCTTCCCACAGAGAGGGACTTCTCCGGATGCCATCACCAGGCAATGCCAGCGGGCGACGCCCAGGGGAAGGGCCTTCTCTGTGATGGGCCCAACCCTCTGGAACGACCTACCCCCCGAACTTAGAACAACTATAGACCTCCGCTCCTTCCGCCGAAAGCTAAAGACTTACCTCTTCCATCAGGCCGGCCTGGCCTAATTTTATCCAACCTGACTGTAGGGTAATTTAAATTGTTAATTGGGATTTTAAGGGATAGTTTTAAGGTTTTTAAGATTTCAAAATTTTAGCGCAGGGTTAACTTATTTAATTCGGTTTTAAACATTTGTATTGTCACGTTTATATGGTTTTTAAATTTCCTGTGCACCGCCCCGAGTCCCTTCGGGGAGAGGGGGCGGTTTATAAATCAAATAAATTAAATTAAATTAAATTAAATTAAATTAAATTAAATTAATCTAGTCCAACTCCCTGCCTAGGCAGGAAACCCTATACCATTTCAGACAAATGGCTATCCAACATCTTCTTGAAGACTTGCAGTGTTGGGGCATTCACAACTTCTGGAGGCAAGCTGTTCCACTGATTAATTGTCCTCACTGTCGGGAAATTTCTCCTCAGTTCTAAGTTGCTTCTCTCCTTGATTAGTTTCCACCCATTGCTTCTTGTTCTGCCCTCAGGTGCCTTGGAGAATAGTTTGACTCCCTCTTCTTTGTGGCAATCCCTGAGAATCTTTTCCCATCTTCTCATCTTGCAGTATTTTTTGAGTTGTTCTATGCGCTGTGTCAGAGTTCCAGATAATCTTATGCATTTAATAAATAAGACTCTGCTGGTGTCAGCTTTGATCCAGCCACCTTGTTCTTGATGGTGATAGTACAGAGGGGATAAATCAATGTAGCTCTTCAACAGCCCTCATCATGTATATATTTGTGTGTATGGGGCAGAGGTGGGTTCCTACCAATTCAGACTGGTTCAGCTGAGTAAGTAGTAACTCAACCTGCCACGCCCCTGAACAGGTCCTATCTTGTTTTTTTGCTTCTGCGCATGCTCAGAAGCATTTTTTACTACTGTGCATGCGCTCGTAGCACGCATCAAGCACATGTAGCACATATCAAGTGCACGTAGCATGCATCAAGCATGCACACGCGTGAAGCATCCTCGTGCCCGAAACGTGTCCCTGAGTGAACTGGCAGTAGCAGAAGCTGGAACCCATCCCTGGTATGGGATCCTATTTGGAGACATTATCACTAATTGCATGTAAAAAAAAAAAGATATAAAAAAGATGTATCCTTAGATTGCATGGGCCAGGCCTCTGGACCTCAAAACAGTATTTATATATATTTGGATGGGAATATGATAGACCTATTGAGTCCATGCAACAATGTACTCAAGACAGAAGCTAAATTATGGTGTCCTTTAGGCACCAGGGACCCGTTTCACGGAAAAAAAATTTCCGCGGACTGGTGGGAGCCTCCAGCGGATGAGTCGAGTCACGTGGGCCGCACGCGCATTCGGCAGTCACGTGGAACCCGAGGCTCACTCTGGCACGGTTACTATCAAGCCACGGACCAGCACTGGTCTGCGGCCCGGTGGTTGGGGACCCCTGCTTTAGGGAATGTATTTAATCCAAAATGTTTTTGATCCACTTATTTATTTATTTATTTATTTATTTATTTATTTATTTATTTATTTATTTATTTATTTATTTAAATAAATAAATAAATAAATAAACTCACGAGGGAGGACATACGCTGGACTTGATCTTCGTCTCAGGCCAGTGGAAAAGTGATCTTGATATAGAGGATTTAGCCATTACACCTTTGTCATGGTCAGATCACTCACTTTTCCGGCTCGACTTTCCTACCACTACACCTCACTGCGGGGAGGCGGAACCAGATATCCCCAGATGGTTCCGCCCCAGCGCCTGATGGACCCAGAGAGGTTCCAGACGGAGCTTGGGCCATTATCTGCGACCCTGACCCGCGCCCCAATCGAGGACCTAGTGGCTGCATGGAACACCGCGGCAGCTGGAGCCTTGGATCGGGTCGCGCCCTTGCGGCCTCTCTTGCGGCAAAGAGTCACCTGGGCTCCTTGGTTTACCGAGGAGCTGGGGGTGATGAAACGCCACAAGAGACGCCTAGAGAGTAGATGGAGATCTACACGTTCTGAATCTGACCGAACACAGGTGAGAGCCCATTTACGGACTTACATTGTGGTGATGAGAGTGGCCAAGCGTCAATACTGTGCCACTCTTATCGCATCCGCAGAAAACCGCCCTGCCACCCTGTTTGGGGTGACCCGCTCCCTCCTTCAACAGAGGCCGCGGGAAGCCCCTCTACAGGGTCGAGCAGAGGAATTTGGTATTTATCTGCAGGATAAAATCGCTCAGATCCGGAGCGAGCTGGTCTCCACCGAGAGTGGCCTAGAGGGATTGTCGGAAGCAGGTCTTGAGATACCATCCTGGGAGGAGTTTGACTCTGTTGCTTCCGAAGATATGGACAGGTTACGTGGGCGACTGAGAGCCACCACATGTTTATTGGACCCGTGTCCCTCCTGGCTTGTACTGGCATCCTGGGAGGTGACACGAGGCTGGCTCCAGGAGTTAGTCAACGCTTCTCTGAGTGAGGGGTTCTTGCCGGCCTCCCTTAAAGAGGCGATGGTGAGACCCCTCCTCAAGAAGCCTTCCCTGGATCCAGCTCTGTTGGAAAACTATCGTCCAGTCTCCAACCTTCATTTTATAGCGAAGGTTGTTGAGAGTGTGGTGGCACAACAGTTTCCCCGTCACCTGGAGGAAGTTTATTATCTGGACCCGCGCCAGTCCGGCTTCCGGCCCGGGCACAGCACTGAGACGGCATTGGTCGCGTTGGTGGATGATCTCTGGAGGGCCAGAGATGGGGGTTGCTCCTCCATACTGGTCCTGTTAGATCTCTCGGCGGCTTTCGATACCATTGACCATGGTATCCTATTGCATCGGCTGGAGGGGTTGGGGGTGAGGGGCACTGTTTTACAGTGGTTCTCCTCCTACCTTTCCGGCCGATCGCAATTTGTGTTGACAGGAGGGCAGAGGTCGGCCTCAAGACCCCTCACTTGTGGGGTGCCTCAGGGGTCGGTCTTCTCGCCACTCCTGTTCAACACATACATGAAGCCGCTGGGTGAGATCATCCGTGGTTTTGGGGTAGAGTACCACATCTACGCTGATGACACGCAGCTGTATTTTTCTACCCCGAACCACCCCAACGATGCCGTTGAAGTGATGTCCCGATGTCTGGAAGCCGTACGGATCTGGATGGGAAGCAACAGACTCAAGCTCAACCCGTCCAAGACCGAGTGGCTGTGGTTTCCGGCACCCTGGTTCAACCAGTTGATCCCATCACTGGCCATTGGGGGCGAACATCTGGCCCCCATGGATCGAGCACACAACCTAGGTGTCTTCCTGGATACCCGGCTGTCTATGCAAGATCACGTGACAGCCGTGGCCAGGGGGGCTTTCCACCAGGTACGTCTGGTGCGGCAGTTGCATCCCTTATTGGACCGGGACGCCCTCCGCACAGTCACTCACGCGCTTGTGACATCCCGGCTGTACTACTGTAATGCTCTCTACATGGGACTCCCCTTGGCGTGCACCTGAAGACTGCAGCTGGTCCAGAATGCGGCCGCGCAGGCGATCTTGGGAATGTCTAGATATTCCCATGTAACACCGCTCCTGCGCGAGCTGCACTGGTTACCTGTGGTCTTTCGGGTGCGCTTCAAGGTGTTGATCACCATCTTTAAAGCGCTCCATGGCACGGGACCAAGCTACCTGCGAGACCACATCCTACCTCATACATCCCTGCGGCCGATTCGCTCCCACAGAGAGGGACTTCTCTGGGTGCCATCCACTAGGCAATGCCAGCGGGCGATGCCCAGGGGAAGGGCCTTCTCTGTGGTGGGCCCAACCCTCTGGAACGACCTACCCCCCGACCTCAGAACAACCACGGACCTCCGCACTTTCCGCCAGAAATTAAAGACACTCCTGTTCCATCAGGCTGGTTTGGCCTAAGTTATTTACCTAGCCTGCAGTCTGCATTATAAATTGTTTTAATTGGGTTTTTAAGGTTTATGTTTTAAACTATTTAAATTTTAGCACAGGGATAACTTATTTAATTCGATTTTAAGTATTTATATGTTGTATTTGCTTGTTTTAAATTTCCTGTGCACCGCCCCGGGTCTCTTCGGGGAGAGGGTGCGGTTATATAAATTTTATAAATAAATAAATAAATAAATAAATAAATAAATAAACCTATGAACTGCTGAATATAGTAACAGTTTAAGGACATTTCTCATTGTTCTTACTAGATCACTGAGTTAGTCCGCCTCTTTAATTGGCTAGGATGAAAGAAATGAACTAAGAATATGAGAACTGTTTCTTCATGTAAAATATCAACATATATTTCCCATAAAATAGATTTAAAATTCTATGGACTCTTCCAAAACATGTACCATTAAAGAGCATTATCCAATGGCCAGATTAACTTAAAGTGCACATTGTTTGGGGGAAAAAAAGCTAATTAACAACTTATTAATTGGATCGAAAGTCTGAAATTGTACTTCTAGAAAATACATAATTTTCTTCAAGTATTATTAAAGCGTTTTTGTTGTACCTATTAAAGATTCTTGTCTCTAAGTTAATTTCATTATGCTAATAAGCTATCATCGTTACAGAACTTACGCTTTGATCCATGTTAATTGTCGTGATCTTCAAAGACAAAGTCACTACTTACTTTAAATGAATTTTACATCTTTTTAAAGAATCACACGGAAATTAGGGGAAGTAATTAATTTTTTATTATGTGTCTCAATATTTTTTAAAGGAGGGAGTCAATGGTATTGGCTAGAATTCATTTTAACATTTAACTAGTGAAAACAGTATGAGGCAAAAAAAAAAGGTTCAGATGCAAAAGATTAAAGAAAATTTGAAACTGGGACCTAATTTGTCTTGATAAACTTTGGTGTTTAATATGCTCCTTTTGTTCCCAGTGTGAAACAGCAGGGTTTTGATTTGTATAAACTTTTTGAAGAATTAATTCTTTCTAATTTTATCTTTCCTTTGGTTTCTCTTTGCAGAAAGACAAAGAAGTTGACCTTCAAACATAACATTTTTAAAGATTACAGACTGCACAAGGTTAAATATATCGATGGCCTCAGATTAACTGTTATATACACTTATCAAAACATGTATGTAGTAAATCCAAACTTTAGGCATCTAATAACACAGTAATCTTAGACACTGGAAAGGCTACTAAACCCCACGTACTGTATACACACAGAGAATATGGATCTTTGTCCCCACTGCTATTCTAAAATCATAAAACTGAGTCAGAAGGAAGCGTATATAGCAGGGATGTCCAAACTTGGGAACTTTAAGACTTGTGGACTTCAACTCCCAGGATTCCCCAGCCAGCATAGCTGGCTGGGGAATTCTGGGAGTTGAAGTCCACAAGTCTTAAAGTTCCCAAGTTTGGACATCCCTGGTATATAAGTAGCCGTCGACTTAAGACCACAACTGAGCCAAAAATTTCTGTTGCTAAGTGAGATAGCTGTTTAAGTGAGTTGGCCCTATTTTATGACTTTACTTGCCACGTTGTCTGCATTCTAAGGAACATGTCCAAAGAAATCAGAACCTCAAGACAGGAATGTCCCTCAGAGAACATGTTTATTGTACACATCACATTGGCACAGCCAATGATCACCAACTCTAAAAGTTATCACAGTTCCTATGTAATTAAAAGAGCAAAGGTTTCCCTCTCCAGGTGTCACAGGTCACGTTGTCCAATGAAAGCAGGGCTCCAGTGGTGGGTTTCAAATTTTTTTAGAACCTCTTCTGTAGGTGTGGCCTGCTTTGTGGGAGTGGCTTGCCGGCTATGTGACTGGGTGGGAGTGGCTTGGCAATCATGTTGACTGGGTGGGCGTGGCCAACTTGTAAAATGTGGTGAAACTCACTTAACAACGCTCTTGCTTAGCAACCAAAATGTTGGCTCAGAAACTCTGGCATTTACAGCATGCAAGTCTTAAAGCTGTCAAGTTACAAGACCCTTGCACCCCTATCCCTTTAGAAAAAAAAAACCCCAGGGTTGTTCAAACTTGACAGCTTTAGGACTTGTGGACTTCAACTCCCAGAATTCCTCCCCTCGCTCTTCATCTTGATGATATGTGGACGAGTGGGAGGAGGGAGCTGGAACTGTTTCTAAACGGCACTGTAGATTTGTGGAACCTTTTCTATAGAAGAGCTTAGAACTGGCAGGAACCCACCCCTGGCATGCTCCCTCGATCTATTTGGCCTCCTCTTACTACCATCTGTTGGGATGACCTTGGCTCCCACAGGAGAGCTCTTTATTTTGTCTATGTGACAATTTAACCATTTCCCCCTCAAAAACTTTTATTACGGGCTCTGTGGACGTGGTTTGGTGGGTGTGACTTGGTGGGTGTGGCAGGGGAAGGTTACTGCAAAATCCCCATTTCCTCCTGATCAGCTGGGACTCGGGAGGCAGAGTATAGATGAGGATGGGGTCAGTCAGAGGTGGTATTTACCGGTTCTCCAAATTACTCAAAATTTCTGCTACTGGTTCTCCAGAAATGGTCAGAACCTGCTGAATACTACCTCTGGTGGCAATTGTGAAGCAGCACAAGGTGGCTTCTGACGGGTTCGATTCAGAGTTGACACCACAGTTGTTAAGTATATTGCTGCAGTGGTTAGTAAGACAGTTGTTAAGTGAATCTGGCTTTCCTGTTGACTTTTGTTGTCAGAGGGTTACAAAAGTTGATCACATGACCCAGGGACACTGCAACCATCATAAATACAAGTCAGATGCCAAGCATCCGGATTTTGATCATATGACCACAGGTCATATGCCACAATGGTCGCAAATAAGAAAAACGGTTGTAAGTCACTTTTTCCCAGGGTTGTTGTAACTTTGAAATGGTCACTAAATGAATGACTGTAAGTCAAGGACTGTAAGTCAAGGACTACCTGTATTAGGGATTTTCCTAAAAATACTGAAATAGGGATAGGTATGGAAACGCCAAGTATCAACTGTGAAGCGAACCTGGCTGAAGCCGTCTTGTGTTGCCTCATAGTCACCACGAAGCCTGAGAGAGGGAAGGGGGAAGGAAATAGCCCAGCTAGCAGTCAAAATGAGAAGTTTCCCTTTGGGAACCAAGGTCATTGTTAATGGATGGCTGGTGAAGGAGGAGAGGAGCTGGCCAACTTTATTCATTGGACAATGTGACGCCAGGGAGGGGGGAAGTTTTACTCTTTTAATTAGGTGAAAACTGCGGGAACCCTTAGAGTTGGTTTTCACTGGTGGTGCCGATATGATGTATGCAATAAACATGTTCTTTGAGGAATCTACCTGCCTCGGAGTTCTGCTTTCAATGGGTGCGTTATTCGGAACGCTGACATCAAGCTTCACTGATGGCCCTCTTTCTCTATGTTCTCACTTGCCTATGTATAAACATGCACTTTGATGTTCAGCCAGAGGCCTGGCGGCTCAAATGTTACTGCATTATACATATGCAAATCATTAAATTTGGAATCTGCTGGATATTAGCAAAGAATATCTATTTTCTGGGTATATCTGATTAGTTGCATTTGAGAGTATTTTGTCCATTCAGAATGCATGAATCTACACATAGAAAACTCAATTCTTTTCTTATCCCCCCCCCCTCCTCATCCCCCAATCCCATTTCTGTCCCACCCAGTAGGAGATTACAAAACGCTGGGGTTCACTGTGAGACGTTTTACTCTTCTAAAAACCTTTGCTTTTTAACTAAATGCTTTCTTATCTTTCTCATTTAACATAGTCCCACATTTCTTCTTTGAAGTAATTTTGGGCTATCTGATAACATATAATGGGAAACATGTTTATGTCTTGCACCAGTTCTTGTGGCATATTTCAAATGCTTAGAACAACAATTTTCAGAAGCTTTCATTAAGGTTAATTTTTTTTTAGGAAAAAAAAAAGCTACATTAAATATGAACGGATTTTCTCACAAACAAAATGCAATGTGTATTTAACAGACTTCTGTATGTTATATTTGATAAACTAGCTCATATAAATGCAAATTTTTGACTTTATGCCAGAACCAGGTGGTTTAGAAAATATTTCTATTAAACAAATAATGCTGGGTGAGTAAACTCCAAAGTTACGGTATGGTACACTAGACAAGAGAAGGAAGGAAGGAAGGAAGGAAGGAAGGAAGGAAGGAAGGAAGGAAGGAAGGAAGGAAGGAAGGAAGGAGAGGAGAGGAGGAAGGAGCTTTTAGTTAGGTTACAAAGATTTTGTCCCCTGGTTTTCTTTACATTTAATAAACTGAGACAACAGAACTACAAAATAAAATGTAGACCTCTAACTTGCTGTGGTTGGGTGCTTATTTTCTCCTCTCCATCAAGTAAGCAAATACACTTTTCTAGAAAGATAATGAATATCCCCATCATCATGTGCTACTATATTATTATATACTAATCTGTCTTGTCTTCACAAATGATTATACAATGATCAGATTCCCCCTTTCAAGTATTTTCTGGCAGTTAAAGAATGAAAAAAAGCTGATCACCTGCAAAGTTTTACTAAGATGTATTCCAGAGGTGGGTTGCTATGGTTCACACTGGTTCGGGCGAACTGGTAGTGTAAATTGGGACTGGGTCATTGAACCGGTAGGGAAGGCAGGCTGGCCATGCCCCTGAACCAGTTCCCCAGTCCTCACTGCTGTTGCCGGCTTGTTTTTTTAGTCATTTTTCCATGTTCTGCACATGCACAGAACAATTTGGAGTCAACTGTACATGCATGAAGCAAATGAGCGGCAACACCAGCAGCAACCCACCCCTGATATATTCCACTGCCTCTTAGGATTCCCTGAAAGGTCTCCAAATATTTGTTGAAAGGTTGAGGTCACACTGAAAAAAAGAGAAGAGAAGAGAAGAGAAGAGAAGAGAAGAGAAGAGAAGAGAAGAGAAGAGAAGAGAAGAGAAGAGAAGAGAAGAGAAGAGGTTTTCTTGGGCTTCTTTGAATTCAAGAATGACTTTGACTCCCAAGAATTATCCCTATATAAACCTCTACATCTAGCAATGCCATTATGATGGCCTCTGAGCTTGGCTGCTTTTCCTGCGAAAGTTTCACTACCCAACTTGGTAACATCATCAATGCTAGAAGGGAGTAGAGCTTGCTCTCTATTTACTCTACAAACTATGATTTGCCCTGTTGCCATTGGTAGGGAAATTCTTTTCTCCTTATTAATGCCTTGATTAGACTATGTTAGCAAAAAAACCAGCTAGGCTCAGAGAGAATCAAGGACTTCACAGCTCTACTCTAAGCTACACATATGTATGTATGTATGTATGTATGTATGTATGTATGTATGTATGTGTGTATGTATGTATATGTGTGTATGTGTGTATGTATGTATATGTGTGTGTGTGTGTGTATGTACGTACACACACACACACACACACACACTTTGAATCTTGTTATGGCTACGGAATAAAGTTCCCCTTTCTTTGCCCTTTCTGCTTGATACTTATGTGGCTAATAATATTAACGACTTGCTTCAATAGCAAACATCAAAGGCTTCATATTTTTGTTGTTTTTAATTTGGAGAGACAAACATTAAACAAACAAGCCACACATGTCTGCAAACATTCTCTGATGGGTAGCTGTGTTTGTTTAGTTGTAAGAAGTCGCTTACAACTAAAGTATATTACAACTAAAGAAAATTATAAGCTTTTCTATAAGACAAAATGCTAGACTTATAAGTGGAATTCATCTGCAAACTTTCTGGGTGATCTGAAGCAAGCTATTATCTTTCCAGGACTGACCCTTTCATTAAGTAAGAGTGAGTCGGCTGCTTCAGGCAAACGGCTAGTAATTTCATTTACTCTTGCTATACAATGCAACCACAATGCCTACTAGCTGCTAGAGGGAAGCACATCGCATAAGAGCTTCTGCCTATGCTTTATGCACCTTGACTTGAAGAAGGTGCCTGGGGAAGGATGTTACCAGTTCCATGTTGAGCCAGTCCTCTACTCTCTGCAGTGTTAATTCCCAGACAGTTTTGTCTACTTTTGTCTGAGAAAGAAGATAAAATAATCCAAATCAGGGATGGGTTCTGGCAGGCACTAATGCCGGTTTGCTCGTGTGTGTGTGCTTGCGCGTGTGTGCATGATCCATGTGCGCTGCACGCACGTGTGCAATGAAATTAAAATTTCTAGAGTCTCCACGTCTTTTCTACATCTTGGCGACCAAAACTGAATGCCGTATTCCAAGTGTGGCCTTAACCAAGGCATTATAAAGTGGCATTAACACTTCACGTGATCTTGATTCTATCCCTCTATTTATGCAGCCTAGAACTGTGTTGGCTTTTTTGGCAGCTGCTGCACACTGCTGGCTCATATTTAAATGGTGGTCCACTAGGATTCCAAGATCCCTCTCACAGTTGCTACTATTGAGCAAGGTACCACCTATACTGTACCTGTGCATTTGGTTTTTCTTGCCTATATGTAGGACCTTACTTTTTTCACCATTGAAATTCATTTTGTTAGATAGTGCCCAATGTTCAAGTTTGTCTAGATCCTTCTGTATCTTCAGCCTATCTTCTGGAGTGTTGGCTATTCCTGCCAGCTTGGTGTCGTCTGCAAATTTGATGAGTTCCCCATTTATCCCCTCATCCAAATCGTTGATGAAGATGTTAAAGAGTACTTTAACAAGTATAATTAAATACAGATCATAGTATTCTAGTACAATGATTCTAGTAGGTTAAAATAAAAGATAACTGCTAAAATATATTAGAAGTATTGAGCAATATTAACACTGGACAAGTATATGTAGAATGTTTACTGTTATAATGACATATCGTATAGGGATTTTTCTTGCATTTTGTTTTTACAAACATCAGTAATATGAACAATTAAAATGAAATGGTAAGATGTACTAATAAGTCCACCAGTCTCAGAAGTATAATTAAGCAGCAATTTAATCCTGCCCAAGTAACATACTTGAGTGTCTCTGTTGCAGCCATCGTGCAGTACCCATGATAAATTGAGTCTTTGTTGACATCACAGCTATAGAGCTAGGTACCACCTATACTGTACCTGTGCATTTCGTTTTTCTTGCCTAAATGAAGAACCTTACTTTTAGAAGGTGGGGAATGGGTAGGAAGAGTGCATTTTGAAGGCAAACGTATCCAAAGACTGCCTTTGCTCAATGGCAGGAGCATTACTTCCTTGCACTACGACTGCCTTGTATTCACTCGTCTACATCACCAAAGTGGATATCACACATTGGAGATCGGGGCATAAACTTCATATCCTTACTAAGAAGCAACAGAAAACTGCTTGGCATCTGTAATGCTGCATGGAGTAACTTTAAAGTCGTTGGGCTATTGCAAAGTCATGAACTGTGAAATCTCAGCCCCAAATTCAGGTAATCCTTGACTTACGAGAATTCATTTCGTGACCATTCAGAATTACAACATCATTTAAAAAAAGGGATTTATAACCGTTTTTCCCGACTTTTTCATCATGCCTATGTTCACATGATCAAAATTCAGGCGCTTGGCAACTAACTCATATTTATGACGGTTGTGGTGTCCTGGCATCATATGATCTCCTTTGGCGACCTTCTGGCAAGCAAAGTCAAGGGGGAAGCCAGATTCACTTAACAACCCTGTCACTAACTTAACAACTGCAGTGATTCACTTAACAACTGCCGCAAGAAAGGGGGAAGAATTGGGAAAACTCACTTAACAACCATCTCACTTAGCAACATAAATTTGCTAAGCTCAATTGTGGGCGTAAGTTGAGGAGTACCTGTAATATACAGTGGTACCTCGGTTCACGAACTTAATTCATGAACTGACTCTGGTCGCGAACCGAATTGGTCATGAACCGAGGCACAGTTTTCCATAGGGTTTAATGTAAATCCGGTTAATCCGTTCTGATGTTTTTTTTGGTTTTAATTCTTGAACTGACTCTGGTCGCGAACCGAAGCGGAGTTTGTGAACCGGAGCATATTTTGATGAACTTTTCTGTTCGTGAACCAAAGCGGAGTTTGTGAACCGGAGCATATTTTGATGAACTTTTCTGTTCGTGAACCGAGTTGTTCGTGAACAGAAGCGTTCGTGAACCGAGGTACCACTGTAGTTGCAACACATTTTGTTAATATCAAAAGTCTATGCGATCAACAATGTGGGGGGGGGGAGGGGGAAAGGATGAAGAAGCTAGAAAGGTTTTGGCTTCCTAGAGATCCAAAGGGGGGAAAAAATAGGAGTTGCTCCACAAACCAGGATTACGTTCCTAATTTCCTTAAGAAATTGTGGCTTTTAATAAACCATGGTTTAACCAAAAGAGGTTTGTTTCTGCGGCTACATCATTCAGAGCCATTTGCCAGCTGTCATCTTCAGTAGATAACTTCTTTCCCAACTTTGGTAGACCTGCCTTGTAGGACTTGTAATAGGGATTGAATAAAGTGCCATTTTAAACCATTCCCAGTTCTAATTCTACCATTTCGTTTTAATGACAGGCTTGCTCTCATTATCAGAAACATCTTTGGTTTTGGCCTCAGAAATGGGAGAGTTCGCTGCATACACGTTCCCTAGGGAAAGCCGGGACTTGTAGAAGAGACTGAGATGAGCTTTTCCAAGCAATCTGTCTCCATTCCAGCAAGACTCCAGGCCTAGGAGTGATTCACAGGCCACTCTTGTGTTCTAGCAGTATTAAGTAGAGATAGAGCAAGAAGTGTGGGCTACGATAAGCCTATGAAATGTCACAAAAGTGAAAGTCGTTCATATTTCACATTTAAAACTAATTACTAACGTTTAAACAAGAGAACCATGTGGCTCAGTAAAGGAACGCAAGTTACATTTGGTCCTCTGGAAAATTATGGAGGCCTACGTGGATAATATGGGTGAAATTATTGTTCCCAGGCCTGGAAGAATATTTTGAAGGGTTTGATGGCAGGAATAAATATTCTCCCATATATTCATACACACACACACACGTTAGGTTTTTGAGCTGATAAATAAATAAATAAGGGAGACTAGGATAGACCTATTTTGAGCTTTTTAGCTCTCATCAAATCCCAGTAAAGATATGGCTAGCTGATGAGAGCTAAATAGCTCGAAATAGATCTATCCTAGTCTCCCTTATTTATTTATTTATTTATCAGCTCAAAAACCTAACACACATATAAAAAAAGTACACAACGGAACTCATAGCTTTCTGTCTAGATGGTCTCTGGTGATGAGCCGAAAGGCAGAAAAGGAAAGTAGTATGCTTCCTCCCTTAATTGGGGCTTACCAGGGTGTTGTGGAACAAGTATATATATATATATATATCTATGTGTGTGTGTGTGTAACGCTGTAACCTTTCTTAGTTAAGTTATTGGCGATCCATTGCTATGACACTATGATAATAATAATAATTATTATTATTACTATTTTTGACGTTTCTTCCTGTAGTACTTGTATTTTGGTCTGTGACAGTAAATAAAAGTGTGTGTGTGTGTGTGTGTGTGTGTGTGTGTGTGCATTTGTGCTGATAGATAAATAAATAAAGGGAGACTATATATAGTGTCACAACACCCTGGTAAGCCCCAAGTATGAGAGGGAGCAGAACTGCCTCCCTTTTCTGTCTTTCAGCTCACCCTAGGAGCCATCCAGGCAGAAAGCTATTTTTTTCATTGCCTTTGTTATATTTGTGTTATGCTTTTGCTGATAAATAAATAAAGGGAGACTACTATTTCAAGCTATTTAGCTCTCATCAGCTAGCCATACCCTTACTAGCTCAGCTGATCAGGAGGCGGACCTGTGGCCTAGTGACAATTACAACTGCCTCACATGTAATATATTCACATACATACACACATACATACATACTTACATATATACATACATACATACATACATATACACATACATATACACATATATACATGCACACATGTTGGCTCAGTGGCTAAATTGCTGAGCTTGTCAATCAGAAAGGTCAGCAGTTCAGCAGTTTGAATCCCAAGTGTCGCATAATGGAGGGAACTCCCATTACTTGTCCCAGATTCTGCCAACCTAGCAGTTCAAAAGCACGTAAAAAATGCAAGTAGAAAAAATAGGAACCACCTTTGATGGGAAGGTAACAGTGTTCCATGCACCTTCGGCATTTAGTCATGCCGGCCACGTGACCACGAAGATGTCTTTGGACATTGCTGGCTCTTTGGCTTTGAAACGGAGATGAGCACTGCCCCCTAGAGCAGGGGTCCCCAACCCCCGGTCCATGGACCGGTGCTGCTCCGTGGCTTGATAGGAACCGGGCCGCAGGGCCGGAGAGGAGGAGGAGGGAGCAGCCCCCTGAGAAGAGGGCGCTCCGGAGACGGGAAAGTGCAGGCGTGGCCGCTCGCACCGTTGGGGGCCCTAGATGGGCGAGTGAGCCGACTCTCCCCCCCCACGTGCGCATGCGCCGCCTGTTCCCCCTTCCCCCCACTCCCCCTCTACACCGGCCGGTCCGCGGAATTTTCTTTAAAATGAAACCGGTCCCTGGTGCAAAAAAGGTTGGGGACCCCTGCCCTAGAGTCAGGAATGACTGGCACATATGTGCGAGGGAACCTTTACCTTTATGATAAATAGATGATAGCTAGCTAGCTAGCTAGCTAGACAGACAGACAGACAGACAGACAGACAGACAGACAGACAGACAGACAGACATTTATTCATATAGATCAGTAATGGCTAACCTTTTATGGACTAAATGCTGAAAGCATGATCACATATGAATGCGTGCATATACCCAACCCCCCAAAATGCAATGTTGGGTTGCACTCCCACGTCTATGCGCAGCCCCACGCATGTGCCCCATCCCCTGGCACATGCTTACGCAACCCCCCCAATACCCATCCCGCCCCATTGCATGTGCAGCAGAGACCCAAAGACCAGCTTGCCGGTGGGAGATGCACACACATGTGCAGCAGAGCTGAATTTGGGCAATGGCTCACATGCCCACAGAGAAGGCGCTGTGTGCCACCTGTGGCACGTGTGCCATAGGTTCACCATCATGGAGATAGATATTCCCATATAAATGTTCTTCAGGAAAGCTATTCTCAAGAGTCTCTAAATAATGTTCAGTTAGAAGCAGTACCCACATAATTTATTCAATCAAAATGGTAGCAGGGTACGGCTGTTGTTGAATTTACTGCTTCACATTATAGCATTTTAATTAAATTTTATTTATATTGTCATCAAGTCAGCCTTCCCTAAGCTGCATGCAGCTTCTTCTGTACCCATAGTGCAATCATGAAGATTTACCATATGTAGAGTCTCTGCTCTCATCTGTGAGAGACATTTTACGGCATAGGATGAAGCCCACTGATGCTAAATGCAAGAGATTCTTTCTGGAAAATATTAAGAAAAGGAGAACTCTCAGAGAAATAATTTCAGAGTGAGGTGAGAGATATTGATACTTCCAGAAAAACTAAAGGCAATAAGAACAATTGCTTTCTTTTTAACAATTGTAATGTGATTCCCAGGGAAAAAATAGTTGGGCGTAGGTAACTAAGTGGTTGAGTATGTGGATACATTAAACTGCGGTTTACTGCTACATGAAGGTATTTTTGGAAAGTATTCTGGAGAATCACACACTTTTCTAGCATGGCTGCAAGGGTTATTAAATCTTCTATTTTCTCTCTTAATTACCTACAGTTTAGAAGAGAAGGGCAGCTTCAAAAGTTGTGTTTAATGGAACTACTCCAACTTCAAGCAACAATTATATTACCTCAGTCCTCTGGGCTTGCTTAACACAACAAGCTGGGCTATATTTGAAACAGAAATGAATACTTCAAATTTCTTGTAGGGTCCTCACGGAGCACAGGAAGGTGAAAGAGAACTGTTAAGAAAGCTAGTCTCATTTCTGGAACATCTGTAGAGTTTCTCAGAGTCATCCAGGTCCTGGTTGTCCCCAAGGTGCTTTTTCAGGAGGCAACTGGACTTTCTTGTTTTTTTTCTTTGAAGATGTTTTGCTTCTCATCCAAGAAGCTTCTTCAGCTCTTACAGGATAGTGGGGATCCACTTTTAGATCTGAAGAAGCTTCTTGGATGAGAAGTTCAGTTGCCTCTTGAAAAAGCATCTTTGGGACATTTCTCGAACATGAAACGCATTCTGTATTCCCATGTCACAACAAGCTGTGGTTTGCCTAAACATGACTTTTTAAATAAGGTATAATGGGAGGGGGGGGCTCACATAGGAGATTAAGCAAACAACTGTCAAGCACTGAGAAAATCAGGAGATTCAGGCAGTACAAATGAGTATAAAGATTTATTGCAAGCTTAAGCTCTCTACAAGAATCTGACCAACTATCAGTCAAGGAAAATGAGTGGGAGATAAGAGAGGCATTCAAGGTGGGCTGGAGTTAGATCTCTTACAGGAATGCATAGACTCGTGATTTATGTTGCCTTTGACCCCTCCGTCAAGTTCAGCTTGGTCATCTCCTACAACAACAAGCAAACCACATTATATCGTAACATACTGTTTGAACCAGGCCTATGTCAGAAACCATGGAAGAACTAAACCCAAAACAGGATAAATAGGAGGCAGGAGCAAGGAAGAACTCTATAATGAAGAACAATCAAGTATATTGAAACACAAGAGTTCAAAAAGAAAATACAATTCTAAAAGTCTTAGTTGGCTTTGGAAGCATATAAAAGGCATGCTTGAGTAGAAGTATTCAATGGCTTATATGGATGAATGGGCTGAATCCAGAATCAGAAGATTCCTAAGCAAGAAGGCCTCTACCTGATGTTCATTTGTTTCAGCTTGGCCAGCCACATACAAATCTAGTAACTCCTGTCAAAATCTGAGCCAGCCCAGTCAAACATCAACTTCATGTAACAGATTTCTCCCGTAAAATTGATGTAGGGACTACATCAAACCTGACATAGCCAACATTGGATTAAGATGACTGATGATCAGTACTGTAGTGGAGCCAAAACTCACAGGGATGAAGCCTGGGACTTGTTTATTATCAGTAATGTTGGCATCTGTTGCCTCTGAATTTAGCTGCAATCTTCACATGGCAGGGAGTGCACCACAATATATTGTAGCTGGGAGGAAAAGAGGTGGAATTTTCCCAGCTGCAATATACTGTGATTCACTAGCCCTCTGATATGTGAGGGCCATCCTATAGTTAGGGTGTGGGATCAAGACTTGAGAAACTCATGTTGAAGTCCACATTCAACCATGTAAGCTGTTTGCACATCTTTGGACCAGTCACTAGCGGAATATTGCCTTGAGATTTATTTTACAGATAAGTTGGAGCAAAGTATTTGGGGATGACTTTGATCTAGGCGAGTTCAATTTGCCTTAGAAAACATCTGTTCTTGGTGGAGATGAATTCCTGGGCAGTGCGAGAAGGAAAAGTGGCTGTAGGAATTTCCAAAATTATCCTTTCCCAGTTCTCTGGGGGGGAAAACAGCATCTCTGATAATTGAATTGGTTCTGGATTCACAACCTACTTTGTATGTCAGCTCCTGTAAGCAGAGTGACAGATACAGATTCTTTGCAGATGCAGTAAAATACACAGAAGGAGTTGGTGTGTTGCAATCGCAAAGTTCACCCCGTGTTAAGGCATAAAAATGCTACATGTACTTGCAGGGGATGCCCTCTTTTCCATGGTAGCTCACAATTAATGGAGTGTTTGGCTGGGGTCACACAACGCTCTGAGCCACATATTAGCCAATCGCTTTTAACCTAGCATCTTGTGGGAACCCAAGTATTGTTTTGGGAGTCCTGAAGCCTAAAAATGTATGAAGGTTCCAAAGGGGAAGTGCTATCCTGAAATGCAAGAACAGAAAGATGGGATCTCTTAAGAGAACTCTTGGGAAAAGGTAGAAGAGAGACCATCTATTCATGCAACTCAACAGCTGAAATTTGGAGATGCATTCTGTAACTCTTGTGACAGCTATTAAACATGGATGAGTACAGGTCAGTCTGCTGCAGGTCAAACTGGACACTCCATAGAAACATCCATATTGTTTTCTTGGCAGCTACCCAAAGTGCTTTGCCCTTGCTTTCTTCTGGGATATTCTTTTACTGACCTCCTACAGCCCTGATTTTTCTTGGAGTCTCCATCCAAGCTAACCAGCGCTAACCCACTTTAGAGTCTGAAGTCAATGTCCGCCTGGAGCTGGCGGCTGCTGAGACAAAATGCATTAGGCCATTCCCAAATGTATGGGGCTTCCCCCCCCCCCTTGGCTGGCCTTTTCTGTAACACCCAGCAGCTATAAAAGAAACCGTTTTCAAATCCTTCTATTTTTTCCCCCTCCCCATTAACTTCTTTGGATGATTTATTATCACAGTTATTTAGGAGGAAGTTCTGTTACGTCAAAAAGAAAGCAAATAGCTTATAAGATGGGCTGGAGATCCCTCTGTAAGACATCAATTCCTTGGTCAAGAAAGGGGGAGAATGTGATACCTTTTAAATCCTTCATTCTGTTTTTGAATAATTTATTGTCTTTATATTTTTCCGTGTAATTTTGGCAACAGATTCTTACTTATTTAATACAAGAAGAGCCAATCTGAAAACCACGTTTTGATGGCTTTGAAACAATCATTGTTATTTTTGTGCTAGGCCTAACTGGAAGATAAATCAAAAGCAGCATCCTCCTTCTTAAGGTTTTCTTCTCCTTTACAATATTTACTCTGCTCTCTTTTAACTCCAGTATATTCCTCCTGGTGTCACAGGCCTTACTGTAAGTTATCTCAACTAGCTTTGTTTCAGTGGAAACACCCACCTTTGTGGAATGAAAAGAACAGCTGATCTCATTTGAAGACCAGCTCCAACAACCCACATTGAACTGTCCTGCAATAGAAAAACAAATATATCTACATAGGACGACTACCTAAGCCAAATATGTTTGACTAATAAATAGTCACCATCCAGTTGAGAGCCTTTATATTAGTGCCAGATTTTTTTAAAATTAAAAATAGTTCTCATTCAATTTGATGAAAGGGAATGTATTATGGATATTTATTTTCATGGTCAATATTCCAGGGGGGGAAAAAGTACAGGTAGTCTCATTTACAAACCATTCCTTTACAGACCATTTGAAGTTACAACAGCATTGAAAAAAGTGACTGACCTGTTTTTCACACTTAGAGCATCCCCATGGTCACATGATCAAAATTAAGATACTTGGCAACTGGGATGTATTTATGATTGGTTGAATTGTCCTGGGGTCATGGGATCCCCTTTTGCGACATTTTGACAAGCAACGGGGAAGCCAGATTCACTGACCAACCGTGTTGCAGTGGTTCACTTAACAACTGTGGCAAGAAAGGTCATAAAATGGGACAAACCTCACTTAAGAATTGTCTTGCTTAGCAACATAAATTTTGGTTCAGTTGTGGTTGTAGGTCAAGGACTACCTGGAGGTAGAATGCAATGTACTTGTTTTTAAGGGGCAAGGCGTATGTGCATGAAATCCTCTTGATCTATATAACCAAGTCACTAGCAAAAAAAAAAAAAAAGCAATGACTTCCCATGATTCATTTCAGTCTCCAAAGAAGTCATCATGAGGGAATTCTTCCCCTTGGGCTCTTTTCAGTAGCGATGCTACTATTGACACCAAGAAATATCTGCTTTTAAGAAATCAACTGAGATTTTCCCCCCAGAGAGGTTCAAAGGAACTTCTTTGCTCTCAAATTTTCAGAAGCCCATTTCTACCTTATTTAAATGCATGCAAAGCTAGAAGAGAAAGAGTCAGATTTCATAGAGAGATCGGCAGGGCTATTGTGCCATCTTCAGCTCCATTTTGCACCACTCCCCAATCGCTGGAAATTAAGGGAAATATTATTATCTGAGGTGGATCAACCCTCTTTTTAGAAATATGCCTGGACACCATAAAATTGTCCTTTGTACGAAAACTGGAATTTGTTCGATGCTTTGGCTAACTAAACACAGCAGTTATTGGTAAGAAAAGAAAAGATACTGGAATTCTGTTCTGTTGTCCCTTTGAATAACACTCTGTAAGACCCAGTTCAGAAGACATGTTTGAAAAGCAGGACATACAGAATATATATGGGGTTGTGTGTGCATGCACATATAGCACACTAACAAGGTCTTAGTAAACTGTGGAAGGAAACGCCCATAGTATAATTTGCATGTACTCTATACCAGGGGTGGGTTTCTGCAGGTTCGCACCTACTCGCGAGAACCGGTTGGTGAAATTTAGAGAACCGGTGAGAGGGGGTTCCACCGGCATACCTGGAAGTAAATCTGACCCACCGCTGCCAGTGACCCAACGGGAAGGAAAGGAAAGGAAGGAAGGAAGGAAGGAAGGAAAGAAAGAAAGAAAGAAAGAAAGAAAGAAAGAAAGAAAGAAAGAAAGAAAGAAAGAAAGAAAGAATTTATCATCACAATTGAGTCCAAAATTTTGGTTGCTAAGCAAGAGCGTTGTTAAATGAGTTTCACCACATTTTAAAAGGTGGCCACTCCCACCCTGTCACATGACTGCCAAGCCACGCCCACAAAATAGGCCACACCTACAGAGTAGGTTCTAAAAAATTTGAAACCCACCCCTGCTCTATACATTTCCCTCTATGACAGAATCATTGCTCACTCTGGGACAAAATGAAAAATGGCAAGCTGATGAAGGCCTGTGACGACCATTTCTTTGATATAGGTAGTCCTTGACTTACAACACTTCAGTTTAATAACCATTCAAAGTTACAATGGCACTGAAAAGTGCATCAGTGGTGGGTTTCAAAATTTTTAGAATCTCTTCTGTAGGTGTGGCCTGCTTTGTGGGAGTGGCTTGCTGGCCATGTGACCGTGTGGGAGTGGCTTGGTAGTCATATGACTGGGTGGGCATGGCCAACTTATAAAATATGGTGAAGCCCACTTAACAACGCTCTTGCTTAGCAACCAAAACGTTGGCTCAGAAACTCTGGCATTGAAGCACTCAAGTCTTAAAGCTGTCAAGTTACAACAACCTTGAAACCCTAACCCTTTAGAAAAAAAATCCCAGGGGTGTCCAAACTTGACAGCTTTAAGACTTGTGGACTTCAACTCCCAGAATCCCTCCTCTCACTCTTCATCTTGATGATGTGCGGACAGGTGGGGGAAGGGAGCTGGAACCGGTTCTAAACGGCACTGAAGATTTGTGGACCCTCTTCTATAGAAGAGGTTAGAACTGGCAGGAACCCATGCATGAGTGGGGAGAGGGATTCATGTAGGGGGGCATGCACATTGCATTTTGGGGGGTTTGGGTGCACACGTACGTTTTGGGCACTTGGTCTGGAAAACATTCACCATCACTGTTCTATACAGAAAGAGCAAGAGGAATATACTGTATCTGCAAGACTTCTTGTTCTTAAACAGATAGCAACAGATTGTGTGACGACAGGCAAAGATGATGGGAAAGGAGGAATGTTTTTTAAGAAGAAACACATCAAGATCAGAGTGGGTGACATTCCAGAGGTGGTTGAGGTTTATTTTTTTCCTAAATAAGCTTTTTTTTTTTAGCTATGTACTTGACCATTAGTTTAGACTCGCAGCTGCCTTTTATCAGCTGTGATAATGCCTGTGTTTCACTGTTTCAGGTCAATATGAAACCAGGCTAATGATTAAACAAACAGTAAAATGTAAAAAGCTTTCAGAGTCATAGCATTATTACGATAGGCTCTTTTAAGGTCTCCATTATTCATCAGCTCCAAGACTCTTTCTCCTACATTGACTTTCCTACTTCTCCCTGAGTGTTTTCATGCATTCGTTTGTTTAAAGGCATCTCTTGGTATTTGCAGATCCTAAAGTGTCACGGAGTGGGGGGGGGGGGGGGACGGAGAGAAGAGAAACAAAAAATAAAATAAAATGATTGGGTTCCTAAATTCTTTCTTAAGAAACCACCAAGCTGCCTCTGCCCTGTGCAAGCTGGATTATTTAAGCTGGTTTCTGAAACCATTTGCAGAATTAATGCAGTCAGCTCATTGCTAGGATGTGTGCACTTCCTGAGCCTTCATGTTTTAAAGCCTACAATTCTTGGGATCTTATAAATGATTGAGTTATTTTAAAACCGCTGGATGGCTTTGCAGTTCCTTCTTTCACGCTGGATTAATTATGTAAGAATACTGACTTGTTCATCATCAGCGTTAGGGCTCTCAAAGACAACATACTGTTTAAATTCAGGTTTGGCAATACTATAGTTCCCTCTGAATCTTGTGAAATGAATAGTGCTGCACCCAAAGCATAATCAAATCTTCTGTGTACCTTTGTCTTTTTCTGCTTCTCTCCATCCCAGGTATTTTATGCAGACAGATGTAATGCAAAAAGCTGTCCAGATGTTATTTGTATCAGAACGGGGATTTTAATCAAGCAATCTGCAATTGCAAATGTTGATTTTTAATGGGTGCAATCCACATTATGTGGACCCCAGTGGCCTTATGTGTATGTTTTCAGCAGTATCTCAACATCGTTTTTTTTTAGATTGCGGTAGCCCATAAAAACTATTATGGGCAGCTAGGGGAAATGAACAACCAAAAATCAGACAAGCAAAATGCAACATTTGTCTTAACTAGGAATATCATATTTGATCTGCAAATCTCTGAAGAACCACAGGATGGCAATAAAGAGTTACACTTTTTTGTACCTCTTTGACGCCATCCTGTGGTCGTAGGGATTTCTTTCAGCCCAGATAGGTTATTTTTACAATAATGCTTGTTTGATTCTTGCCAATGACCCTATGTAGATTTTCTTTTATCAAAATTTGTACAAAATTAAAGGAAGTGTAGCCCAAACTATGGCAACAGATTCAGGGACTAAATTCTGGTGGCGCACTGGCATGGGAATTTTAGAAATGAAGCTCTTTTGCGAAGTTTTGCAAAGGAAAACTAAAAACTTAGTTAGCAGATGTGATTCTGAACATACAACAAGCAGAGAGCAAAAGGAATATTGAGTAATTATGGAGCAAAAAGTTTCATTGAAAGGGGGAAAATGTAATACAGTTGTCTTGGATACAAAATGATGAATCGGTGAAAGCTAAGAGACCTTCATTGGTTTTGAAACTAAAGGTACAGGAGTATAAAAATGTCTCATTTTTTCCTAAACAATGAGTACAAGAATGAGAGAAACAAACAGAAACTTCCCCTTTCCCCCCCTCAAACACAGAATCCTATTTAATTAACAATAGATCAGATGAGAAATAAACACACAAGATCATTGTGTGATGACCTTTCCCCTTCTCTATCTCTCTCCATTTGCCCTAGTGGTCAAAACAGGTTCAAAAGTGCAAAGAGATGAAGACATTTTCAACAGTTTGTATTTTTAATCATATGCATAGCATATTTGTAAACGCATTGCTACTTTTGCTTCAGTAACTACCATATGAACATGGCAAAGCAAACCTGAACTGTAGTGGAATTTTATGGATTTTCTATTCCATCTTCACAAACTTTCTCCAGATATAAGATTGGTACAACTTTGACATTCTTCTATATAGCAACGAAGACATGTTCTGCCAACAGGCCTG